>OZ010790.1:242474711-243724711 GCA_963932465.1 Maratus speciosus
TGCTATACACACTTCGCATTCTACATGAAAAATTTATAGTATGTAAACCTAAGCGACCCATATCATTTTCATTATATATGAAATAGATTAACATAATTAAAGTACGCCGCAAACAATTCCCTCCACCGCTATATCATTATGTATTGGAATTTCTTTTTAGCCCAGTAAATGAACAGTAACTATTCTTTGCATCGCGTATTCTCCAGAATGCATATTTTAGTACGTTTCATAAATGCATATCAATTTTTTTTTCTGTTTGAAACGTGTAAAATCATGAAAAATCCTTTGAAACGATTTTTTCCCATTAGACCGTACTGTAACGGAATACTTTTGACTGTCCCTGTAAGTGAAATAAACATGCTATAAACGTCGTTACACATAGGGACCGTGATATGGTAAACGTCAATAACATATAAAAATTTCAGGGCAATCCGAGTATATTTACGAGAGTTAGAGCGCGGACAGACGGCTAGACAAACCAAAGTCATAAACACTTTTCAACTTTGTTGTAAGGTGTTAAAAAGGAAATATAAAAGTAAAATAAATGACTGCATATGTGAACTATTTTTATTGTTTGAAAAACATTTTAATGTAAAAAGTAGTTATTAATCTCTTTAAAAAAATATTCAGCCCTATATTATGCATGTATATATGAACTTTAAAAATATATACTAAAGCAGTTTAATCTATAAACTTGCTATCAGGCATGAAAAACACTTTATTTCAATGCTTAAATATATTTTATTTTTTAAGGGTGTATTTCAATCCAAACTGCTTATTTTCTGATTCATTTTTAAATTCATTTTTGTTCTCAAACGCATCAAACTGGGAATTCCTCTTATTTAGAAACTACCTAATGTGCCGTGCTTTTCGATTTTTTGATAAATGCAGAAAATATTACAAAAAAATGCTGTCAAAGTAGGCGTTTTGAACCGAATTTTTCGCAGCAGAAGATCTGGGAATGAAAAAAAAAAGGGTCATATTGAGAAAATAATTATTTAAAACTCAAATTCTAATGAATTGAGGGGAAAATGAAATCACACGGCCTCTTAAACATCTCTTCAAAAATCACCTCAGCAAGTTTCATGTTTTTATTTTTAAAAATGAGCCTGAAAATGTCACAGAAAATATCGAGCTGTTGAAGGTGGAAAAATATTTTTTCGAATACACCCTTAATGCACATACACCCTTAATGCAATTTTTTCGAATACACCCAATATTTATGTGTATCGAAAACGTAGAAAATGAGCTTACAATCGAAGAAAATTTAATAACTCATTCTGAATGTCTATAATTAAATGTTTGATTAAAATCACAAATAGAAAAAAAATGCTTACATGCAATTAAAAATAAATAAATAAATATACCAATTTGAAAAACACTAAAAATAATAATTAGTATTTTTAATTGTACTATTAAACAACAACAAACTACAATAGATGAATTAAATGCATTATTAGATTTAACAATTTCTGAAAAATCTTTGGATATGTTATAAGGAATTCCTATTATTTTATAATTTTGGCAAATGTTAAATCTGAAAACATTGGTATGAAGATTTAGGATTTTAAATAATAATTTAAAATATTATTAGCAATGAAAAAAGAATCTTTCAAAGGTAGAACTGAAACAGTTTCGTAATATCATAATATTCGAATGTAATATTTAACTCCAAAACAATAATGACGATAAATACTGTTATATGAGTGTTAGTAATCAGAAAAAAAGTAAGAAGCCGAAAAAAAATTCCACATCACTGTCTCAATCTCAAGTAACTACAAGTTAATGCTTATATACTATGAATGTAGGCATAAATTTCTGCGTCAGCTTTTTTTTTTTTTTTTTTTTTTTGAGCGTTGGTCGATTAACACATTTTACGAAATAGAATCGATTAGGAAAATTTCGCTTCAAAACAATTCCAGATCAGTGTCTTTCTATATGTATAACATAAAACTATTTAATTCATATTCATAATATACAAAACAGAGATAAAAAATTTAAATTAAATAAGACTTACCTTTTATGCTATGAATTAATAATATCCGAGTATTTTTGCCCGGAAATGGCAGACGTCTTTCTCTTACATTTAAAAAATCATAAACAAAAGCTGACATTTTAGACTTCGAGATGTTCTTTTCCCGCGTGTATTAAAAAAAGTTCTTTCTCTGTTTACCCTGCGGTTGCGCTGATATCCGACGCAGACGATCTTCAGCAGGTGAATTTACTGTTTATTTGCAGTCCTAACTTTCATGCGCAATAGTTTTATGAGTCAGTCTGTAATTAAAAATTTCTATTTGAAGAGTTTTCCAATGCATTTTATCATTTCTTTTTTATCAGTTTAAAAAAAAATTCATTTGAAAATGGAAGTTTATTAGATAAAACATTGCTTAAATTTTTAAAATGTGTAAAAATAAATTTAATGGTAATAATACCATCCCCCTTTTTAGGTGCGTTCGTAATTATATAAATACGTAGCACCTATAGTCGTCGTTCAGTCCGCCTGTCCGTCCGTCCGCATGTAATAGAGCAAAAACTACCCAACCGAATGGGCTGAAATTTTAAATATATGATTGTTGCAACATTTTGTCGAGCCATTTCAAATTTTATGAAAATCGGATGTATAGTTTAATTACAGGGACAGTCAAAAGTTTTTCTTTACATTACGACCAATGGGGAAAATTATTGAAAATGTATTTTAATGATGTTACAGACTTCCAAATGGTCTGAAATTTTAAATATATAATTGTTGCAATATTTTAGCGAGCCATTTAAAATTTTATGAAAATCGGATGTGTAGTTTAATTACAGGGACAGTCAAAACTTTTCCGTTACATTACGGGGAATGGGTAAAAATTATTGCAAGTGCATTTTAATGATGTTACAGACTATGCACTTATGAAGTGCAAACAAATATACATTCAGTACAATATGGGGTGCAAAAAATAATTATAAAACTAGTTATAGTACGAATGCACCTCATTTGCCACGTTTGACGAGCAATTTCCAACTTGTTTTAAGTAAAGTTTGTTTCACACGTAATAAATAAAAAATATCTTCTTAATAAATAAGAAAAATGTTTTCGAGGATAAAAAAATTTTCCTTGTCAATCTGTCAATCTTTTCACGTTAATTTTCTGCTGAATAAAACAATTTGTAAAATAACTTTTTTAAAAGTCATATCTCTAAAACACAAATTGGAAATGCGAAAAATTAATTATATCATGTGTTTTGCATAAATTTTGTATATATATATATTTTCGGAAAATGCTAATTTTATTTAAAAAGACTGAAAGAAGTAAATTAAAAAAAAAAAAAACAGCAAAAATAGATTAACAGGAAAAAATATGACTTGAATGCAAATTATAATGCAATAAATGCATATATGACTAAACTCTGAAGATTCTTTCTGCGTGCTCATTAAAATCTGCAGACTTAAGGGGTCTCAGGACTCTTAAAGCTTTAAAACTTTCGAAATTTTAAATTTTTTAGATGTTAAACTGCTATTTTTCTGAACTTTTTGACATAATTGTTTCCTTAAAATTCCTATTAGAACTGAAGTTATGGCTTTTACATTTATACATGTTCAATAGCTGAAGCGTCGTTTCGGGAACTTTGAAGCCATTTTTCTTCAAATGACGTTTTTGGGCATAACGCGCACGATATCTCAAAAACTTATGAATATTTTTTCATAAAATTTTCAAAACATATGTTTTATGTTTGTCTGTATAAACTGAACCTAAAATCTCCTTTTTATTGTTCAAAACAATATCTTTTTAGGTGATTATACTGTTGAAATTTTCTTAATTTTGCATTATCTAAATACAACTTTGTATTAAAAATATATAAAAGCTTTAAATACAAATTTATTTAGGTTCGGGGTAATTATTACAATCTGAAGTATAAGTAGGCACCAAAATTTTCATTCTAGTTGCAATACTTATTTTGTAATCGTGCGCGTAATGTGTTATGCCGATTTTTTGCTCGTCAAATGTCTTACAGTTTGGAGCTCCCTTTAAATGCTAATTCTGCATCCTATAATTTTTTAAATACATAAAATGAAAGAACATACTTATATATTTTATTCCAATTAAAATTGTGTCTTAAAATCAAATACATTTTAAGATATTAAATGTTGAAAATGGTCTTTTTTTTTTTCATTTTTTCCAATTTTAAGAGTCTTGAGACCCCTTAACTGTAATAGAAAATTTTTAGTTTGAAACCACAGAAGTGTTTCGACCAGTGGTCGGCAAAAAATGAAAAAATTTCCTCCCTGCAATCTAAATATGTAAAGTGTATAGATTTAATATTTCTAATTCTAAATATGTTATCCAAATTGCTCCAGCACGTAGCATTTTTCTAAGAAATACTTTTATAATAATAACAATCCGTGAAGTATTATTAAATTAAATTGCAATGCTAGATAAAATTGAAATCATGAAAAAAGTATGCTTTCACTGTCTTAGATATCAAATTGATAAAATACAGCATGGAAATCTAGTTTGTTGATACTTGTACCGTGCATTTTTCTTTTTCTCCCCTCCCCCTTCTTTTCGTGTCCGAATTTACTATTTGCTGTCCACTAATGTATATTAATTCCTTATGCCGCTGTAACTAGGGTATGTTTTAAATATTTCTCTTCATTTTCAAAAATTTTTGAAGTTAATATTTTTGTCACACTGTGATTTACAATATGGTGGTTTTTTAGTCACATATGTGACGTGACGTACGTTACATGCAGTGACATAACAGTGACGTTACAATTTTTTTTTTTTATTGCCAGAAAAATAAAATTTTATAATAAGTAACATGTTTTGAAGAATTTTTGTAATTGTTTAAAGTTTTCTAAGAAGTTCACATCTCAGTCACAATGTGACATCACTGAATGGTGGCATTTTGGTCACAGATGTGACGTGACCACAGTGACTTACAGTGACGTCCCAATGACGTCACTGTGACCATGT
Organism: Maratus speciosus; assembly: GCA_963932465.1. Lineage (NCBI taxonomy): Eukaryota > Metazoa > Arthropoda > Arachnida > Araneae > Salticidae > Maratus > Maratus speciosus. The sequence goes on from OZ010790.1 coordinate 242,479,672, forward strand.
ATGCTATGAGGGCAGTTTTGGATTATGAGAAGACCATTGGGCTAAGTCACATGTTCGAGAAAATTCGATTAGTGGCTGATTTTTGGGTCACCGTGGGTCAATCTAAGTTATCTAGATAACGGCTCTAACGATTTTGACGAAATTTTGCACCCTACTGTTTTCGGGCACGAAAAGACCATTGGGATGGGTCTCGTGTTCGAGAAAATTAGATTAGTGGGTCAATTTGGGTCAGGGTCAAGCTAATTATATCTAGAGAACAGCTCAATCGATTTTGACTAAATTTTGTATCTAACAATTTTCGGGCACGAAAAGACCATTGGGATGGATAACGTGTTCAAGAAAATTCAATTAGTGGGTCATTTTGGGTCACCGTGGGTCCAGCTAAGTTTATCTAGATAACGGCTCAATCGATTTTGACTAAATTTTGTATCTAACCATTTTCAGGCACGAAAAAAAACCATTGGGATGGGTCACGTGTTTGAGAAAATTCGATTAGTGGGTCATTATGAGTCAGGGTCAAGCTAATTACATCTAAAAACGGCTCAAGACATTTTCACAATTTTTTTTAATATACGGCCGTTTCTGGGCATGAGATGACGTTTGGGCTAAGTCACATGTTCGAGAAAATTCAATTAGTGGGTCATTTTGGGTCACTATGGGCCAGAGTCAAGCTATTGAATCTAAAAACATGCTCAAAACATTTTGACCAAATTTTATATTATGCGATTTCTGGGCATGAGAAGAGAATTGGGGTAAGTCACATGTTCGAGAAAATTCGATTAGTGGGTCATTTTGGGTCACAATGGGTCAGGGTCAAGCTAATTGTATTTAAAAAGCGCTTCAAAACATTTTGAAAACATTTTGTATAATACCGTTTCCGAACATGATAAGACCATTGAGCAGGGTCGCATGTACGAGAAAATTCAATGAATGAGTCATTTTGGGTCCTAATGGATCAGGATCAAGCTAACTTTATCTAAAAAACGGCTCAAAAGATTTTGACAAAACTGTGTACTACACCGTTTCTGGACAATATAAAACCAGTGGGCTGGGTCGCATGCTCAAGAAAATTCTATTAGTGGGTCATTTTAGTGATAATGGGTCGGGGTCAAGCTAACGCCATCCATCTCAAAAATGTTCAGACAATTTTAACAATTTTTTTTGTTATACCGTTTCACAGAACAAAAATATCATTGAAATAGCTCACACTTTCGATAAATTTCGGTTAGTGGTTTTTTGAATCAACGTGGGTCAAGCTTATTTTCTCTAGAATATGACTAACGATTTTCACTAAATTTTGTATTCCATCGTTTTCAGGCTCGAGAAGAGCATTGTATTAGGTAGCATGTTCGAAAAAATTCGATTAGTGCGTCATTTTGGGTCACTATGTCTAGGGTCAAGCTAATTGTATCTAAAACAGCAAGAATGATTTAGTGGGAATAATATATCGAGATAAACACAAAGCTCATTTTGACCGAGCTTAGCTCGGTCATTCCTGCTAGTATTAATCTATAATTATACGTTCATAAATTAATTTAGAAATCCTAAAAAGATAATTTAAATTATGTTTCAGCTTTTCTTTTCTGTTCCCTTTCTTAAAAAATAAACAGAGCAAATATTCTATATTTTTTAGTACATTCATTTGTTTGATCTTTCTATCAAGTGTAAAATAAGCAGTGCAGTTTTCATAATCGAATTCATTAACAACGCCAAACGGGAATTTCAAGAGGAATATCAGAAATTCGTTGAAACTATTAATCAGTATAAATGCGAAACATTCATAAATTAAAAATATTACTTTATGACCCCTTATGTATAAATACATTTTTATAACGGAGATGCATAATATTTGCTAATTTAATGTAAATACACCAAGAAATGCAACAATGTTTCTGAAATTTATATAAATGCAAAGAAGCTTTAAGAAAATATTCTCATGTTTGGCATTTTAAGACAATTTTAAAGATATGATACACCGTAAAAAAAGACAGATGTTTCTTAATTTACGAAAATGTACTATAATCACGAACGAACATGTTAACCTCTTCCCCAATAGTCAGAAAAATGTTCCTTTATCTTTAGAAACCTCACTAAAGAATTTAACTTTGAAATTTAAAGAAGAATTTATAAAAATAATTTTTTATTAGCTGCCCGTAGTTTTCGAAAACGTTTCAGAGTAGCTTTTAGAGTGCATTAAACCCAGAAAACAGGTTTTTCGGATGCTATGAGGACTCTAGTAAATAATTTCATGTTCATCAAACATATTTAACTGTGACACATGTAGAATTAACAGCATTAACATTAAAATAACCATTTTTCTGTTACAATTGCATGTACAATTTCAGTTATGCAGCGGAAAATAATTAGATGAGGTCTGATAACATCTCGAAAACCGATTTTCCGGGTAGAGATAACTGATTAATGCAATGCAAAAGCTGCCCGAAAACGTTTCCGAAAAATACGGCCAGCTAATAAAAATTTATTTTAATAAATTCTTCTTTAAATTTTAAAAATAAATTGCTTTCTAATGTTTCTAAAGATAAAGAAACGCTTTTCGGAATATTGGGTGATTTGGAGGCGGTTATCGAATATTTTCGTTCGTGATTGTAGTAAATTTTCGTAGTTTAAGAAACACCTGTCTTTTTTTTACAGTATAGTCAGTGAAAGGCGATCATCGGAGAATAGACATTTAAAAAATGCACATTTCCTATTTTACAGCCTGAAAGTTCCACTTCCTTCAGATAAAAAGGATTTCATGAATTTTTGAAATAGATGTGCATTATATTGAGCTATGAAAATTTAAAATGTGAGAACCTCCTTAACATAAAAACTATAGAATGCAAAAAATTGTTAAACATTTAAAAATAGTATATTTTTAAAAATACATGTTTAAAGGGCCTTTGTCGGTTTCTTCAACCTGACACCTGGTGTCTCATTCATAGCTTCACTGTGCAGGGGTTTAGATTTTCCAGGTGCCGACCCCTTCCCTGCACTAGGCTAAGAATTCCTCGACAGTTTTCAACAAAACTAATTTTTGTATTAATTGGAATAATTCTGTTAAAATTAATCAAATTAGATTATAGTCTCGGCTTTAGATTACGAACACATCCAAATCATTTTTTTAATTTTATGCAATTCGTGGCTTTACAAGCAACGGAATCATGATTGTACAATCTTCTAAAATTTTCAAATTACTGGCATAACTATAAGTATATTAAATAAAATAATTTGTATGTACAATGTTGTCAAAAGTGGAAAAAAATCAATTCAGCTCTTTATGCCCTGGAAATAATCGTTTTAAATACACCAAAATTTAAAACAGATTACTTATGAATAATTTATTTCTCATGTAAAAATTGTTAAGGAAAAGCACAATGTTAAGTTATTGGAAAAAAATATCATTGTCGAAAAAAAAGAGAGAGAAAACAAACTTTTTTTTTTTACACTTTAAATATTACTATTTTTCCACGGAAATTATACACGACATATTCATTTAATATATATTGTAAAGTTATAGTACATATGTAAATAAATATTTTTAAAGATGTGCTCAGTATTTACCACCTCTGAATATTAAGAAAAAAACCAAAATAAAACAATATTGGCACACAGAATGTATACAAATTGATATTTTTTAATCAAAATTTTTCACAAGCAGCAGAATCATCACTAAAAAATCCTATACAAAGTTCAAAACCATTGGCATCTTGAAATATGTTTAAATAATTTTTAAAAGGACATGAAGTTCTCAAAAGTAAAAAAAAAATAATAATAATAACAACAACTGAGCTCTTTATATAAAACCCTAAAATTAATAGTTGTAAATATGCACCAAAATTTAAAACACACTGCTTAAGAATGATTTATTTAGCACAAATAAAATCTTTAGCCCTTTATACCTTAAATATCAGTATTTCTGCACGAAATTTATACATCGTCATGAAATAAGTTTTTTTTTTTTTTTTTTTTTTTTTAAATACATAAAATTTGAAAGCTTTGGTGCAAAATTAAGTATTTACAGAATTTAAATATGCTCAATGTTAACCTCTGCTCATATGAGTTAAAAACTAAAATAAAATAATTTAAGAACACAAAATATTTAAAAATCCGTATTTTTTTTCTCTGAGAAAACAGAATTATTATTGCAAAATCTTGTATAAAGTTGGAAATCACTGGCATTATTTTAATTATATTAAATAAAATAATTTATAGCCATCAGGTATAATGTCATCAAAAGGGAAAAAAAAGTTCTTTGTATCCTAGAATCATGGTAAATAGATCAACATTTAATAAAGATTTCTTAAGAATGATTATTTCAATACATAATATTAATACGCATTAGTATCACAGATATAGTTTTATGAATATTGAATCGTTAAAAATAAACTGAACTTTGAAAAAAATTCCGATTTGTTCTGATCCTTCTTATAGTAAATATCAGATACACAGTAAAACATGTGATTCAAATCTATAAAGGTAAGTAAAAAATACTTACCGATCCAAGGTAGGCCGCCTTCTTTAGAATCAGAACTTATTCATTCCAGGATAGATTTAGCAATTAAAAATAATTCACTCGAATAGTCGTAAATGAACTAAACATCTCTTTCATTTCAGATTATTTATATGGCTAACTTATACAAAAGAATATTTACATTATATACATAAGATGAATTAATCTCGAATTCGGTTTGATGGGGAAAAAACCCACATCTCAAAATCGTTCTTCTTTCGTTCTAAAAACAAAAAGTTTCTGTTGCCAAACGACAAAAATAAATAGTCCTCATTCAAAGAGAAAATGTCCATGGAGGTCGGGAGAAAATGTCCGTGGAGGTCGGGAGAAAATGTCCGTGGAGGTCGTGTTTTGTAATATCCTCCCACCTTTGAGGTTCAGGATGATGAAGCTCAAAACTTCATAGATTTAGTCGCTGCGGCTGTTTCAGTTTTCTACCAGCTCGAGATCGTCGATTGTCATCCTCAGGTATGGAAAACTGGTGCAACGGAGCAGGAGCAGAGGTGATATCCAGAAAATCAGCTACAGAAGTGGAATCTGAAGACTCTGGCACAAGAGCAGGAACAGAGACGCTGTCCAAAGGTCCAACTACAGAGACAGGATCTGAAGACTCGGGCTCAGAAGCAGGAACAGAATCGTCGTCTGTGGGAACAGGAATCCTATGTACTAAAAAAGGAGGCATTAGTTCATTATTGATTTCAAGAGGATATAGTCTTTTAAGGGGTCTCAAAAAAGAACCCGTTTTGGTTAACTTTGGCTACCCGGAATTTTCCGTCTTTGCCGGGATATAGTTCTTCATTTTTTCCCAAAGGCTAATTAACACGTTTTGAATTATCGTCGACAATTAAGACAATATCGTCTTTTTTTAACTCAGTTTCTCTATTTCTTCCCACATTTTCTCGAAGTTGCCCCAGGTATTCTATTCTAAAGCGTTTTCTAAGATCTTCTCGGATCTTTTGCTGATAAGCAAATCCTCTTTTCATTTTTGTTGAATCAATTATGTCAAATTCAGGAACTCTCGAATCTTTGATATCTTGCAAGAACATCGCGGGGGTAAGAGGGTCAAGATCATCGTCATCTGCGATATATGCCAGCGGTCTAGAATTGATTACACTTTCCGCGTCACATAACACGGTGTATAATTCTTCATAATTTAGGCTGGCCTTTCCCAGCACTCTTCGTAAAATACCTTTAAACATTCCTATCATGCGCTCTAAAAAACCTCCCCACCAGGGAGCTGAAGGTGGATTAAATTTCCACTGAATTTTTCGTTCAATAGCAAAATTTTGCAAGCTTTCAAAATTTATAGACTTCAATTCTGATGATGCTTTCACTAGATTTCTTCCGTTATCAGAAATAATAATAGAGGGTCTCCCTCTTCTTGAGATAAATCTTCTCATAGCTAATAGAAGATTTTCCGTTGAAAGTGAAGATACCAATTCAAGGTGAATTGCGCGAAATATGGCGCACGTAAAAAGAACTATCCAAACTTTCGAGCCATTCCTTAAAAATAACAGTCCGCATAAATCTAGACCAACACTTTCAAAAATTGAAGCATCTTTGACTCGTTCTTCAGGGAGAGGGGCAGTAGGTGTCTCAGCGGGTGAGGCAGTGAATCGTCTGCATGTCATGCAACTTTTTATAATTTTTCGAACTGTACGCCTGCATCTTAATACCCAAAATTGTTCGCGCAAAACTGACATTACAATTTGTATTCCTGCATGAAAAAGTTCAATATGCTTTCTTCTTATGAGCGAATAGGTAATATTATGATCGAAAGGCAGAACTATCGAATACCGGAAAGAATGGAAATCTTTTCGCATAGAAATTCGTGTTTTTACTCGAATTAGACCTTGCTCATCAGTAAAAGTCTGTAAAGAGGTGTAACATGGTTTAGATTCACTTAATAAATACCTCTGAGCATATTTCAATACGACGTGTTCTGCGTGATTTATTTCCTCAGATGTTAAAATTTTCTCCCAAGTTTCGCTCATTTGGTGTCTTTCTGATAGTTCCAAAAAATCTACACATCCAGGCAGTAACTTTTATCATTTTCAAATATGAAGATGTATTTTCATATAACTCAATTGGAGTTTGAGAGATATTTACTGCACTGACAACTGTCTTTCTTTTTTCAGAGTTAATTATTTCAAAATCTGGATTCAAACTACTTTTTGGCCAAAATTCTTGAGGTTTTTTCAACCAATCAGGTCCCTCCCACCAGAGGGATTGTTTAAGGGATTCCGCGGAACATCCCCGGGAAGGTAGATCGGCTGGATTAAGAGTTCCGGGCACGTAGTGCCAATTTTCTGGATTACTAAGTGATCGAATTTCTTTAACACGATTGTATACGAATGGAGCCCAGTTTTCACTTCTTTTTATCCAGTACAGCGCATTACTAGAATCTGTCCAGAAAAAAGTTGGAAGATTTTCTAATTTTAAGTCGGACTTAACCTCTTTAGATAATCGTGCACCAATCGTACATGCGAGGAGTTCAAGTCTGGGGATGGTAACACATTTTAGCGGGGCTACTCTGCATCGTGCTTGGATCAGTTGACATGATGTTGATTTTTCGTTCTCATTTCGTAAATATATGCATGTAGCATAAGCTACCTTGCTCGCGTCACAGAATACATGCAAACTTAAATCGCCGATGTTATCTGGGTCGCTTATTAAAGATCTAGGTATAGCAATATCTTTAAGTGAGCTCAATTGATTTTTCCATTTCTGAAATTTTTGGGCAATCGGGGTTGGTAATTCAGAATCCCAAGTTATTTTCTTTTTCCACAAATCTTGTAGAAGTATTTTGGGGAAAAGAGTTACTGGACAGGTATAACCGATGGGGTCAAAAATTTTATGAACTTCCGACAATATTTTCCTTTTAGTGATGGGTTCATCATCTTTATTAATTTCCCTTACATCTATGGAAAGAACATCTGAGGGTAATAGCCATCGTAGGCCTAAAACTGGGACAATTTTGTTTTCTAAGGAAAAATCTGGTTTCATTGAGGAGTTAGAGTAACTGTGTTCCCAACCTCTGAGGTCAAATTTAGCTTGGCTGAGAATGTATTTTGACTCTGACATAAAATTATTGAGTTGCTCTTCATTGTCAACACTAGTGACACAATTGTCAATATAAAAGGATTCGGAAAGGTTAGAAGCTGTTTCCTGCATAGAGGGAAGTGACTTTTAGGTAGCTTTCTTTACAAAAAAGCTACCTATTGCAGCCGTTCGGAGGAAAGCGATTTCAAAAAATTTTGGTATATTTTCATCGATCATGACCCCCAGACCCCGAAACCACCCTCCGTTCAAAATTGATATATATATATATATATATATATATATATATATATCTATATATATATATATATATATATATATCTGACCTATGTCACACTGTAACTCCCGTAATTATGAACCGATTTCGATGTAATTCGGTGTGTACATAGTACATACCAATGTCTCGACCGAGTTCGTTGGCCAGCTTCATCCGCCGTTTTGTTTCAAAATGGCGGCCATTTAAAATTTTTAAAAAAATTTAAAACTTGAAATGTGGTACCAAAAAATTAAAAATGGAAAAATATTTTTTTCTTATGTATTTGACCTTTATACAAAGATTCCGGAGCAGTTTTTGTTTCGTCTATATCTTAAAAAATGGCTGAGTTATAGCATTTTGAATTTCTAGCATGGCTGACATTTTGAAACGTCCTGAATTTTGTCACGCGATAAAAGGCGTATTTATGAACCGATTTGGATGTAATTCGGTGTGTACATAGTACATACCAATCTCTCGACCGAGTTCGTTGGCCAGCTTCATCCGCCATTTTGTTTCAAAATGGCGGCCATTTAAAATTTTTTTAAAAATTTAAAATTTGAAATGTGGTACCAAAAAATTGAAAATGGAAAAATATTTTTTTCTTATGTATTTGACCTTTATACAAAGATTTTGGAGCAGTTTTTGTTTCGTCTATATCTTAAAAAATGGCTGAGTTATAGCATTTTGAATTTCTAGCGTGGCTGACATTTTGAAACGTCCTGAAATTTATCACGCGATAAAAGGCGTATTTATGAACCGATTTGGATGTAACTTCGTTTATATATAGTACATACCAATGTCTCGACCGGGTTCGATGGCCAGCTTCACCCGCCATCTTGTTTAAAAATGGCGGCCATTTAAATTTTTAAGAAAAATTTAAATTTGAAATGTGGTACCAAAAATTGAAAATTGAAAAAATATTTTCTTCTTATGTGTTTGACCTTGATAAAAAGATTCGGGAGCAGTTTTTGTTTCGTCTATATCTTAAGAAATGGCTGAGTTATAGCATTTTGAATTTCTAGCGTGGCTGACATTTTGAAACGTCCTGATTTTTCTCACGTAATAACAGGCGTATTTATGAACCGACTCGGATGTACCTTGGTGTGTACATAGTACATACAAATATCTCGACCGAGTTCGTTGGCCAGCTTCATCCGCCATCTTGTTTCAAAATGGCGGCCATTTAAAAAAATTAAAAAATAAAAAAATTTAAATGAGATACCAAAAAATTGGAAAATGAAAAAGATTTTTTTTGTATGTGTTTGACCTTAATACAAAGATTCCGGAACAGTTTTTCTTTCGTCTATATCTTAAAAAATGGCTGAGTAATAGCATTTTAAATTTCTCTTGTGGCTGACATTTTAAAACGACCTGATTTTTGTCACGCGATAACAGGCGTATTTATGAACCTATTTGGATGTAACTTGGTCTGTACATAGTACATACCAATGTCTCGACCGAGTTCGTTGGCCAGCTTCATTCGCCATCTTGTTTCAAAAGGGTTGCCATTTAAAAAAAATTTAATTTAAAATTCAAAATGAGGTATTAAAAAATTGGAAAATGAAAAAGATTTTTTTTATGTGTTTGGCCTTGATACAAAGATTCCGGAGTAGTTTTTGTTTCTGAAAATTTGTTCTTTTGTTGATATCTTAAAAATGGTTGATTTATAGCACTTTGAATTTCTAGCATGGCTAACATTTTGAAACGACCTTGTATTTGTCACGCGATAACACACGTATTCGCCTATTTCGATGTAAGAAGGCATGTGGATAGTATACATCAACACCTCGACCAAGTTCGCTGGCCAGATTCATCAGCCATCTTGTTTCAAAATGGCGGCCATTAAATTAATATATATATATATATATATTTAAAGTGAGGTGCAAAAAAATTAGAAATTGAAAAAGGTTTCTTTCTTAAGTATTTGATCTTGATATAAGGATTCAGGAGCATTTTTTGTTTGTCTTTACCTTAAAAAATGGCTCAGATATAGCAGTTTCAATTTCTATTGTGGGTGACATTTTGAAAAATCTGATTTTTTGCATGCGACAACACTCCTATATATTAACCGATTCCGATGTGAGTGAGCATGTGCACAGCAATTACTAAGGTCTCGACCAAGTTCACTGCTTAGCCTCATCCAGCATGTTGTCTTAAAATGACAGGCACTTTAAGAAATTGCCGAATTTGGCAGCCAAATATAAGTTACTTTAAAGAAAAGCAGCTTGGATAAAGCTGACTAATTTCGCGAAATTCTCATTCATTATATTGATAAAAATTAGTATTGAATCTCCTATATTCGGTTTCCACTAAATTGAGCTTCGTGTGTTTGCATGATATAAGTTGGCTTTTTTAAAATAAGGATTATGAAAGCTACCTCTTCCTCCCGGCACTGGCCGGAAGGACTTTTTTAAGTGGTGTTGCAAAGTTGCTCCCAATAAATAGGGACTGCATGTAAGCCCGAAAACAACTCTTCGAAGTTGGAAAATTTTCGTTTCTTCAGAATTTCCCTCCTTCCACCATAAAAACCTTAAAAATGCTCTGTCATTTTCATTTAAGCAAATCTGTAAAAATGCTTTTCTTATGTCTGACATTACACCAATTTTCTTCAATCGGAACCGATTTATCAATGAAGGGATAAGTTCTACTAAATTGGGGCCTTTCAACAAACAATCGTTAATAGAGGGTGAGTCTTTTTCCCTAGTGGACCCATCAAAAACAGGGCGTATTCGGGTAGCGGAATCAAAGGCGGATCTGGAGAGTCCTCAAGGGGGGGGCGATTTTAGAAATTTGGAGACTCCAATCTAATGCGCGGGTCGGGACTAATTTTTTTCACTGCGGGTCGTATTACTTCTACTTTTTGCTGCGGGTCGGGTTTGGGTCCGGTTGACTTCTACTTTTTGCTGCGGGTCGGGTTAACTTCTACTTTTTTGCTGCGGGTCGGGTTTGGGTCCAGTTGACTTCTACTTTTTGCTGCGGGTCGGGTTAACTTCTACTTTTCTGCTGCGGGTCAGGTTTGGGCCCGATTGACTTCTAGTTTTCTGCTGCAGGTCGGGTTGACTTCTACTTTTTTCTGTGTGTCGCGTTTGGATCCGGTTGACTTCTACTTTTTGCTGCGGGTCGGGTTTGGACCCAGTTGACTTCTGTTTTTCTGATGCGGGTCGGATTGACTGCTACTTTTTAGCTGCGCCTAGCGCGCTGGGTTTGGGGTAGATTGACATACATTATTTCGGGCTTGAGTCAGTTTCGGATTGGGTTTTCACTATTGCGAGAAGGGTTCGGGTTGACCCGATTTTTGAAAAGAAAGTCTAAATATTTTTGAAGATAAAAACAATATGCAGTAAAAGCTCCATAACGGACACGTCCAAATAATTATTTAGGAATACTTTTTAATCTTCAGGATTATGTAAAAAGTACTAATTTGGTATAAAACTGCTTGTCTTTTTATATCTAAGATCAGTTGTAATTCAGTAAAGAATGCTTTGAAACTTATCAAAAAACATACCGGGTGTCCCAAAATGGACTGACTGATTTTAAAATTCAATAACTTGCAAATGCTGACAGCCATTTAAAAAAAATCTTGCAGGACGGTTATGTAAGATGTCAGGAGATTTTTTGCCGCAATTCCTGATTTTACTTTACAATAGCAGCGATAGATGGCGCTGCAATCAATAGTCGTTAAGTCGGGGCCCAATTTCTGGCCTTCCTCCTCCGGGCAGAGATTTAGCGTCTACTGCTTGCAGCGCCCTCTATCGTTGCTATTCTAAACTAAAATCAAGAATCGCAGTAAAAAAAACTCCTGATTAAGGGTGATTCCCAGTAAAAAAAAAAGAAATTCTGAAATTCAAAGCAAATTTTCTGAAAGGTTACAGTAGAGGGGGGCGGGATTCAATCCTGGCACTAATTACACTGGCGGAAAAAAAATCCCAACACCAAGAAAGACTTGTGTTAGATAAACGAAATTTGGTAGGCGTGTTTATACATCTGAAAGATGACATCGATTGAAATTTTGCGCATAAGTGTGGCGCTAGTAGCGCCACTCAGAACTTGCAGGTCAGCTTTACTTTAAATGCGTGCTGTAAAGTTCGTGGGCGTTATTTAGCTTCGAAATGTAACGTATTGAGTTGATGTTAGCCAAGAATGTCTTTAACAAGACAAAAAAGCCACTGTCAACAGCTCACCGAGTTGGAACGAGGTCGCATATTCGGGCTACGAGAAGGTGGATTTTCTTTCCGTGATATTGCAGAAAGACTTGGTTGGAATGTATCCACTGTGCATGATTGTTGGAAGCAGTGGTCAAGGAATGGTACTGCCTCAAGAAGACCAGGTTCCAGGCGGCACGTGGCACTCCTGAGAGGGAAGATCGCCGTATTCGGCGTACAACTGTGGCGCATCGTACTGCTTCTGCGGCAGAAATTCGAGCTGCAGTTGGTACCACAGTGGCACAACGAACTGTTAGAAATCGGTTACTTCAAGGACAGCTCCGAGCCAGGCGCCCTGTAGCGTGCATTCTACTGACTCCAAGCCATTGCCGTTTGCGACGCCATTGGTGTCAGGCCAGAGCTCATTGGAGGACGAAGTGGAGATCTGTTGTGTTTCAAGGACAGCTCCGAGCCAAGCGCCCTGTAGCGTGCATTCTACTGACTCCAAGCCATTGCCGTTTGCGACGCCATTGGTGTCAGGCCAGAGCTCATTGGAGGACGAAGTGGAGATCTGTTGTGTTTTCTGATGAAAAAGAAACACAACACATCTCCACTTCGTCCTCCAATGAGCTCTGGCCTGACACCAATGGCGTCGCAAACGGCAATGGCTTGGAGTCAGTAGAATGCACGCTACAGGGCGCCTGGCTCGGAGCTGTCCTTGAAGTAATCGATTTCTAATAGTTCGTTGTGTCACGGTGATATCACCTGCAGCCCAAATTTCTGCCGCAGACGCAGTACGATGTGCCATAGTCGTTCGCCTAATACGGCGATCTTTCCTCTCAGGAGTGCCACGTGGCCGCCTGGAACCTGGTCTTCTTCAGGTAATACCATCCCTTGATCACTGCTTCCAACAATCATGCACAGTGGATAAATTCCAGCCAAGTCTTTCTGCAATATGGCGGAAAGAAAATCCACCTTCTCGTAGCCCGATTATGCGACCTTGTTCCAACTCGGTGAGCTGTTGACAGCTTCTTCGTCTTGTTAAAGGCATTCTTGGTTAACCTTAACTCAATACGTCACTTTTCGAAGCTAAATAACGCCTACTAACTTTACAGCACGCATTTAAAGTAAACCTGATCTGCAAGTTCTGAGTGGCGCTACTAACGCCACACTTATGCGCGAAGCGCGAAATTTCAATCGATGTCATCTTTCAGATGTATAAACACGGCTACCAAATTTCGTTTATCTAACACAAGTCTTTCCTGGTGTTGGGATTTTTTTTCCCGTCAGTGTATTTTTGTTGCAGGTCGGGTTAACTGTTTTCGATTCGGGTCGATTTCAGGCTGAGTCGCTGAGTGTAGATTCCTGCGCAAGCTGGGTTTGTGTTAACCCGTTTCTTCAAAAGTTAGTTCAGTATATTATTTCAGATTAAAAACTATATCTATAATAATAAACATAGATATATGTATGTGTGCTGTTTTCTAAAGAGACCGCTGTATTTTTCCCACGACTCTTTGAGAAAATGCGCATTTTCCTCTACTCTTTGACAAAACTCGCGATTTTCAGCAATCCTTTGACGAAATTCGAGTTTTATCTGTGAAACTTTGACGAAATTTGAATTTTTTCGCGACTCTTTGACCAAATTCGCGTTTCTTTCGCGACCCTTTGATGAAATTCGCGTTTCTTTCGCGACCATTTGATGAAATTCACGTTTTTTTGATAAAAATTGCATTTTTTCGCAAACCTTTGACGAAATTCGTGTTTTTTCGCGGCTATTTGTCAAAATTCCCGTTTTCTGCCCCGATACTTTGACGAAATTTGAGTTTTTTCCGCTGCCTTTTGACGAAACTCACTTTTTTCGCTATCATTTGAAGATTTTCGAGTTTTTTCAGCGGCTCTTTGACCAAATTCGCGCTTTTTCGGCGTCTCTTTGACCAAATTCGCGCTTTCGGCGTCTCTTTGAACAAATTCGCGCTTTTTGCGTGATCCTTTGGAGAAATTGAAGTTATTTTTAGATTGGCGAAATAGATTTTTTATGACGACCATTTGTCAAAATTCGCGATTATTTTTATGTCCGAATTTAAGCATAGATGATTTTTTTTAATTTTCTGAACCGAACGGCTTAACCCTCTCGCCGCGTTTTTTTTTTTTTTTTTTTTTTTTTAAAGCAAAATAGCTTTAAAAATTGCGCATTTATTTTATTACGTATTTCAAATCTTCATATATTTTAGAGTTAAAATATGCCCGAAACCTTTGTGAAAGAGTTTTTTTTTTTTAATAGAATTAGATCATAAAAAAAAGATTTGCTGCGGAAATCGCGGGTTGTGTAAATTTTGCTACTTTTACGTTGGCCGTGGAAATCGCGGGATGCGCAGCGAAAGGGTAAAATTTTTGGAAAATTCGGAACATAATCACCCTTGCTCCTGACTTCTTACATAACTCCCCTGCAAGTATTTGTTTTAATAGCTGCCACCATTTGCAAGTTATTGAATTTTAAAATCAGCCAGTGCATTTTGGGACACACTGTATATTCAGTAGCTATGGGATGATGGATGAAAGAAGCATTTAAAAAAGAATAAAGCGGTCTTCGATATGTCAGTTAGAGGTTTCCCCGGGCTGAAATTTTCTGGCCCAAGTCCAGGTCCTACATGCACAAAAAAATTATCCAACAATCCATGGAAGACTAACCTGATAACGTCCTTCATTGTTTATATGAATATTTTTATTGCAATATTCTTTTACGGCTTGTTCGAGTTCTAAACTAGACTCTTTGTCACCTGGATCAAGAATTCCTAAAGTGTCTAATCGCCATAAATCTGCGAGTTTTGCTTCATTTACATGTAAGGATAAAACAACTTTTGTGGAATCGTTTGTATATTTTTCATTCGTTTTACCCATCAATGTCCACCCCAATTTGGTCTGTATAGCAGTTAAATTACTATCCAAGGATTTAATTTTCCCCGTTAATAACTTTCCATAAATGTCTGCTCCGATAAGTAAACTTATTTCTTGTGCATTTGTAATTTTTTGCTTCCCAGTATATGCATCGTAATCTGTGAATTTTATCCCATATTTTTTAGCTTCCTTTATCCAAGGCCCATTTTTTATTTTTGGAACCTCAGTACATATTTTGTCTTGATCATGGATATCAAAATTACATTTAAAAGTATCTTCTAAATTACTTAAATATTTTTTATATCGCTTATGAAAGTGTGTTTCTTGAATACCACCAAAAAGACCGTGAATCATTTTTTCTTCTCCTATTGCTTCGTATTCCATTCGATTAATAATATCTTTACTCAGATAAGAACGTTGACTACCTGTGTCTATCAAACAGCGTACTAACAAGTGTTTATCTTGATTCTTTGATTCTAAACGGGCAGTTAAAGTCTGCATTAATACTGCGCGATTACAAGTTTTATTTGATAATGCCGTGCTTTCATTATTTTCTTGTGATCTGGCATTTTCTTTTTCGGGACATAAAATTTTATAATGCCGTTTTAAACAATTGCTGCATTTAACAAATTTTTTACAATATTTTGCTATGTGCCCTGCATTTTTGAGACAAACAAAACAGTAACCGTACTGCTTTAAAGTTTCCTTTTTAACCTGTAATGATTTATTTTTAAATAACTCACATTCGATCAAAAAATGTTTTTCTTTACATTCCGGGCATTTACTTTGTTTAGAAAATGATACCGTTTCATTTATTAAGCCAGATGCTGAAGGAATCATTTTCGGCGACTGCTTGTCGCGCACTGGCCTCCCAGACGTAATGTCTGCGTTCGAAGAATCTTGATTAGAGATTAAAAAAGCAGTTTTTTCTCGGGAAATAACTTCCATTTTCAAATAATCAATTATTTCCGTAACTTTTAATTCTTCATCGTTACCACATTTTTTTGTTATTTGTAACACTATGTCAGAAGGTAATAATTTAATTAGAATGGGAGAGAGTAACGCTGAATAATTTTCAATCTCTAATCCGAGAGATTTCAGATTTCAGTCTGGCAAGTGTCCAGCAATTTGCGGAGTGCATAAACGTCACTGGATTTCTTTACTGAATTAAGTGATAAAAGTTTTTGAAGGTGTGAGGTAATTACTAATTGTTTCGTACCGAAACGTTCTTTTAGAGTTTCTATTGCAGATGAATAGTTGCTATTAGTTAAACTATAACGTTTTATAGAGTTAGCAGCATTTGAAGTCAGATATGACTTCAAATAATTGAATTTTTCTACTTCAGACAATTCTGCATTTTTATGAATCGTAGATTCGAATTGGTCCCAAAATCTTTGCCAATCCGAAGGATCGCCGTCAAATTTTTCAATTATTAGCTTGGGTAAATTTATGCGAATGAATTCCAACCGCCGAATTACAACTCTTTCGTCGGATTTGTTTATTGTCGTAGTAGAAACATTCGAATTAGATTTAGTTTCTAATTTCAATTTAGCCCTTTTTACTTTCGTTTTCCAAATTACCAAATTCGAATTATACTCATCACATTTCAAAACTTCAGCTTCTAATTCATCTAATTTACCAGATTTTTGAATTTCAGTATCTAGATAATTAAGCTCTTTTTCTTTCAAATCTAACTCAGCGAGAAACTGTTCTAATGTATCTTCATCGGCACTATTTTCTGAAATTGCCGCTTCTATTCTATTAATTAATTTCGTAGTCTGAGACCTCACAGTAGTGCGTTTTGTTTTATTAACTGCTTCCATTCTCTTAAATCAATATTATAACTAATAAAATTTATCAAAAAACAAAAATGGTTGCAATTATCGTATATAAACAAAGCACTTCAATAAAGATTCTAATTCAACGAAATTCTTATTCTGACTCAAATCTTTTAGGCAGTCGCTATTACGGGCGCCAATAAATATCAGATACACGGTAAAACATGTGATTCAAATCTATAAAGGTAAGTAAAAAATACTTACCGATCCAAGGTAGGCCGCCTTCTTTAGAATCAGAACTTATTCATTCCAGGATAGATTCGGCAATTAAAAATAATTCACTCGAATAGTCGTAAATGAAGTAAACATCTCTTTCATTTCAGATTATTTATATGGCTAACTTATACAAAAGAATATTTACATTATATACATAAGATGAATTAATCTCGAATTCGGTTTGATGGGGAAAAAAACCCACATCTCAAAATCGTTCTTCTTTCGTTCTAAAAACAAAAAGTTTCTGTTGCCAAACGACAAAAATAAATAGTCCTCATTCGAAGAGAAAATGTCAATTTCATTTAAAATAAATGATATTTACGTATATTTAAAGAATACAAAACATAAACAATCTTATCAATGTATAGGTAGTAAAAATACTCTCTAATTACACTAAAACGGAAATGGTTAATACTTACATTCGATTGATCAATTCAATAGCTTGTCATTATTTAATCCGTAAGAATTACGAAACACAGTCACTTTTATATAAAAATATGCATTCGCAATGACAATTGCGTTTGTTTTTATATTATTAAATTATTAATATAAGTTATTATAAACACACAACACTCAAAACCGAACTAATCAAATTCCTCTGAATCTGATCGAATTCCCGCGTGAAAGTGCGTTCTGGATAAGACCGCCGCTGTCACGTGACTTTTCACCGCGGGAGCCCAGTACGTTAGCCCCGATAAGTGTAATATGACGTAAATTCTCCTATTTAAGACTTCTAACGCATGTTAATGAATTTATTATTTTACAATATTCTTTCTCTTTTAAAATTCACGTGTAAGTATAGTTTTTATGACGTAATTTTCAATGAGTTCCTGCTTTTTATATTTTCTGTTTATAATAGTCACGTGTAAAATAAATTTTTAATTTGAAGCAAGCATTATTGTTTGCGCTGTTTATACAGTCGGTAACAGTTTAAATTAATACAATTTTCTAAATTTTGTAAAAAATATCTCTCGAAATGCTGAAAATTTGAATTTAAAATAGAAATAAAACCTCAAAAAATGAGTCAAATTAAAATACTAAAAGCAGTCTGCACACCGGGAAATTCTGACGCATAAAATGATCTAAAAATGATTAAATTCCTATGTACAGTTTTTGCTCCTATAACACTTTTTTAATGGTACGATTTTGTTTAACTTTGGCATTAAATATCTCTTAAAATAATTCTTCGATTTGAAAACTGTCTGCATCAGCGTGTTTATCAAACATTTCTCTATAATACTACCGATTTTCATATTTTTGTATGCAACAGTTTTTTTAATATTAACGAAGAAAGGCCATGATTAAGCATTCAAATTGGATGTCGATCTGCCGGGAATATCTACGCAGATTTTCATTGGTCCATTTCCAAATCAAAACTTTTTTTATATATATAGAAGGATTAGATCAGATTGATATTATCAGACTTGTAAACAAACAAACGTCGCCGAGCACAACCGCCAAAAGTAAGGGTTAATGTAATTAATCGGATTCAGAGGTAGAATTCTAACTTTTTCACTCTTATAAATATATATATATAAACTTTACTACAACATAAATACACCATGTACATAAGTATTTACTTATTTACTAGCCGCCTCTGGCGACCAGTTTGGTCGCACTTAAATGTTTGCTAAGAATTGCCACATGTTACTTTCATTTATAATTTAATTTATTTACTTAATCTTTCGCCAAAACGGAAGATTCTGACCGAGAAATGAAAAATTCTTTAAGATCATGGAAGCATTTCGTAATTTTTTGATGTTATGATTTCATCTTTCTTGTCAAAAACCACTTAACTCATTTAGGCATTTTATTTCATGTCCGTCTGCATATCAATTGTAATACGTTCTCTAATGCGGATTTTTTAACATATTAAGTAATCTTCCGTAATTGAGTCCTCTGCCTATTGACGCATTTCGGCTAATACGACACCAAAGGGATGCAGCGTCAGGGTCAACAAAATTACTGTGAATTTATCATTTAAATTGCACAAATTTACTCAGAAATGTTCGTAGCCTGCATCTCAAAGAAAATATTTATGTATAATTCCCTGTTACAATTTTGATGCAGCTCTTTCATCATGAAATAAGCACTAAATTGTAATATCCACCTCAGAATCAACGGGAAATGTAAGTTATAGTGCAAGCAAATAGTATATTTTCGAAATATAGCAAATAAATTGTTTTAATACGATTAAATAATAATAATAAATGATTCACGTTCAATTAATAGCGAGCTCAATTTTAAATCTAAAATTTATTTCGTTGGCTCATAGCGAATGACGTCACGAACAATGCTGCATTCTGCCTCCTGATCTGACAGCTATAAAAATCACAATCTGGTTAATTATTTAAAATTCCTCTCTCGAGAACTCGCTTTACGAATGATTACCTTCATGGCTTAATATTTTTAATCGCCAAAATGAACGAATCGCTATTGTTTGTTTACTTTGGTGGAATGATATATTGAGTTGTCAGCCTAATTTCAATTGATGTTGTCTCAGAATATATCCATATTTTAATAGAATTTTTCGCTTAAATATCAATTCTTTTTGGTACTACTTAGTTATTCCGTCGACCAATTTCGCTAAATTATATAAATCGCCAAACCACTCGCCGCCAAATTATACAAAATTGGCATAATTTTTATTTTTAAATAACGAAAGAACAAATAAATTAGTATAACATTAATAAAAATACAACTAAAACGTCGAAATAAAAATCAGTTGATGACGTAAATACGTGTAACTTGCTTAAAGTCAAGTGAATGTGACATTTACAATCAACCATTATTGGCATTTAATCTTATAGTTTGGCAATAGTTTTTTGGTCGATGGGATAGCCAAGTAGTACCAAGTAGTAGCAATTTAAACGATCTTTCGAAAAATTTAACTTTTGTGCAGTTTTATTGGAAAAAATAATTTTGATTAAAAATGGCTGCTTATCATATGGAAAGCGAAGCTGTCAGCCCGTATTTGGAGATAACAGTGGTACAGATGTCATATACAGATATTGGCGCGATTTTTTTCTGACGCCAATGTCATATACTCAATGGGTTCTTCTTAACTGGCGCCAAAGTGTCGTTATTTTGTTTGATGTGGTAACCCGGATGTTGTTGTTTATGCCGTTGATGTTTTCACCAAATTGGCGTCGGAAAAAAATCGCGATATAGAGATGAAAGAAATGTAGTTTAAATTAGTTTGATATATGTGTTTTAAATGAAAGTTATGTATTTTAAATGAAATGAGTGATAATTTTATATTTTAAATGAAATGATATGGCTATGGAACAATATTTGGCGATTTATCACCTGCATCCTTTTAACATAAAAGCACCAAAATGGCCGTTTGGCGTATAAGAAGTGAAGAGGTCATCCCGGAACTATTGATGACAGTCAAATGCTTTGCGCTTTTATTATATAGAGACTAGCCGCCTCTGGCGACCAGTTTGGCCTCCTTTAAATGAATGCTAAGCATTGCATCATGTTACTCAGCATTGCATCATGTTACTTTCATTCTTAAACTAATTTACTTGCTCAATCCTTACCCAAATTAGAACAAAGATTTTGATAGAGAAATCAAGAATTCTTTGCGATCTTGATAATATTTCATACATTTTTTGTTGTTATTATAAATTTGATTTCTGAGTTCATAAATATGGCCATGAAGTAACGTAACTAAGAGAAATAGCAAAATAAAACCCTCGTGAATGCAAACCGTAAACAAACGTTAGAGCCGCCATGTGAATTTACCTACTATGACGTCATAAGAATATTGTCCCTTCATTGTTGGAGAACCTGCTTTGAGAATGATTATCTTCATGGTTTAATATTTTCTACAGTTCATGATGAATGAATCTCTTGTGTTTGTTTATTTTATGAAGTGAGATAGTAAGCTGTCAGCCTAATTTAAATTGAAGTTATCTCAGAATATACATTTGTTTGAATGTAAATTAGAAAAAATACTTTGATGTTGAAATGAAATATTTTAGTTTATAATTATTATGATTAATTATTTAGTTTAATGATTAGTTATGCGTTTAAATGAAATGAGTGACAGGTTTATAATTTAAATGAAATGATGGCGACGGAAGAATATTTGGCGATTTATCACCTGCGCCCGATTAACATAAAAGTACCGAAATGGCCGTTTGGCATATAAAAAGTGAAGCGGTCAGCCCGGAACTATTGATGACAGTCACATGACTTAGGCTTTTATTATATAGATGATTTATCACCTGCGCCCGACTAACATAAAAGTATTGAAATGGCCGTTTGGCATATAAAAAGTGAAGCGGTCAGCCCAGAACTATTGATGACAGTCACATGACTTAGGCTTTTATTATATAGATGATGCCGATGGAACAATATTTGGCGATTTATCACCTGCGTCCTTTTAACATAAAAGTATCGAAATGGCCCTTTGGCGTATAAGAAGTGAAGCGGTCATCCCGGAACTATTGATGACAGTCAAATGCTTTGCGCTTTTATTTACTTATTTATGGCGAACCAGAAGAAAAATGAAAATTGACAAACGCAGAATTAGTTATTTACTTTTTTTAAAAAGTAGCTCACGTAAAGACCGTATATTTAATACAACAACCGGAAGTACGCGCTGCACGCAGCTACACTAGCGCCCTCGGCCTGAGCTTTACAGAAAATTCCGTCTATAATTATCATTTTGTAAGTTAAAAGTGAACGAACAAGCACGATAAGAAAAAAAAATAAAAAACCAGCAATCGTCTGCCCCTGCTTCTTTTAGGAAAGAATAGATATTCAAACACATACATACACATAAACATATTTTATCAACATAGGTAAATTTCGGAGGCTTGTTAATTCTTACCCCTTGTCGGTAATGACGCTAGTACTGCTGCGATTACGGATTTTGCCGTAAAATGTCCCATCTTGTATGTAATCTTTGGAGTGACGTTTCTCTTTAGCTGCATTTTCACTGGTCTACCCAAGGTTTAACTTACCTAACTTTTTACCTAAGCACAAGATTTTAGGTCGTTAGAACGCTGTATTTTCATTAAACCTATGAATTTGTTTCTTCTTTTTACTCTCTTTTATTGAATTTGCTTTAAGTATGTCAAGATGGGATTTTATAATTGTTTTTTTTCAAAAGTGATGTACACCTGTGTGCTTCTGTTGACAATAAATATTAATTAAACAAAAACATAATTTGAAGAACAAATTAAAAAAACAAAATTTATTTCCTACATTGTTTAAGCCCGAGAAGGGACAGATATTAAGTTATTTCATTCAATTGGTTCTACATTTAATGTTAAATTTTTGTAACAAATAAGCTAAACCAATTGAACATTAAAAAATAAAAAACGAAATTCATACAATATAATGCTTTAAACACCTATATACTTAGATTCCGTTCAAATGAAATTGAAATAAATCTTAGACCTTTTTCATTTTTAAGTTGTAAATATTTGTACTGGAGATTTTGCATTATGTTTATGAAGATTGTACATAATATGGTAAGGTACATGTAAAATACAAAACTTTAAAAAAAGTCTAAGATTTATTTCGATTTCATTTGAGCGGAATCAAAGTATATAGGTGTTTAAAGCATTATATTGTATGAATTTCGTTTTTATTTTTTAATGTTCAATTGGTTTAGCTTATTTGTTACAAAAATTTAACATTAAATGTAGAACTAATTGAATGAAATAACTTAATATCTGTCCCTTCTCGGGCTTAAACAATGTAGGAAATAAATTTTATTTTTTAATTTGTTCTTCAAATTATGTTTTTGTTTAATATGTCAAGTTTTTTAATGACTACAGCACCCAGACGAACGCATTTCAAAATTAATACAGAGTATCATCATCAGGCTTTGATGTATGCGGTATTGCATCACAATGTGGGATGCAGTTTACCAATGTGTAATTCAAAATGTTTCACCACTGTAGTAATGCAGGTTGCGGTAGTTTGGACAAAAACTTCCAATCTAAACGTAAACAATCTATAATCAAAACATAAAAAATTAACTTCACTTAAATTTAGATAAACTATTTCCCACTCAGGAACGCTATGAATGTAAATGTAAATTCTGTTGAATCCTTACTGCTAATATTTAACAATATTATAGCTGTGATACAGTAAAAAATAAAATAATAAAAGTTTTACTTGAATTTTTAAACCTTATTCTCTCCCAACGGGTGATGTAAACACATCAAAAAATTATTACCTAAGTTTAACTTGGGGTATAAATAGTTCTCATCTCGAAAAAAAAAATACATTTTAAAATTTAAGTTATGTAATTCCCCACTAAGTTCGCTACCTGCGTAAAAATAGCTATCCATTAAAAACTTTTTACTAAAATATAAACTTGACCAAAGCAAAAACGTATTCTGAAAATATCCTTTTTATTTCCACTATGACGCATATTCACCTTTTTAATTAAAAAAAAAAAATCTATTTCAATTAAAATTTTTCACGTGGGAATCTTTCTACTAAAACCAAATAAATTATTATTTCGGCTTTTGAAATTTTTGCAACAATGAAGAAAAAATGTTACATTTTCTATTAAAAATGTCCGTTGATTCTCAATGAAAAAAGTGAAATTTGGAATTATTAAGAAAAATATTTGAATAATGTACAAAAAAATTGGCCCTTGTTTTTCTCTGGGTTATAATTCACCCATATGCAAAGGTATTTTGCCATTCGTTTTGACCCTGACGTCAGGCAAACGTTTTTAAACTTTAAATTTATAATATTATTAGAATTAGTAAAGAATAAAAAATGAGTGGCATCAGGGACAAAAAGGTGGGAAGAAAAAATGAAAAAGTTATCATCTCCATAGGCTTTTCTATGTTAAATTAACATTGAGAAGTGACACTGGAAATAAATAAGTATTGCGCTACCGCGCAATACTTAAATATTTTTAGGAATTTAATTATAAAGTAATAAATGAATTTTAAGGCATTTTTCTTTACAGGTAATAAACTTTTAGTGGGGAATAACAATAAAAATTTTCGGTTATTTTTTATACAAAATATTTACTATTAAACATGACAATGATCGATTGATTGATTATCGGAACTTAGGCTCGATATAGAAGCTGTAAAGTAGATGCTTGCGCAGTAAAAACTTGCCTTTGATTGGTTGGCGTAAGGGTTTATGCGTAACCAGTGAAAACGCTCTTAGGTTAAGATTTTGGATCGCAGGGGTGTTTTAGGTCGTTAGGACGACCAGCGAAAACGCACCTTTTCAGTTTGCAGATTTCCTGGCAGATTTCTCACCTGCAACTGCGACCGTTTTAGTTGTATCTGGCCTGAAAGATAAACTGAAACTTAAAACTTATTTTCTATATTTTGGCAATAACATGTTGATTGCTGTTATTAAATCTGTAATCAGACCTTATGTTTTTGAAAAATTGTAATTGCAATAAAACTATGTTTATTTTGTAATGATTATAATCAGAGAGAAGTAAAATATTTCGTTTCTGATACTTTCTATAAAGTCTGTTTTAGCGACACTTCCTAATAAAATTTAAAATTATCGTAAGCGAACCTGCCGTACGTCTGCTGCCGCCGGCAATTTAAATCTTTCATTCTTAATGCTTGTTTAATTCAATAATATATTAATAGTGATGGCTAGCTTGACTAAAAATAGACGAGCGACATTAGAGCGCATAGAAAAATTTATCTCTCCGCTATATTTTACAGATGTTAATCTTTATGGAAGATTGTATCCACAAAAAACTGGTTTGCCAACTTTACTACATTTTGATTCAAATGGTAGGATACCTTTTAAAGAAGCCATGGAAATCGGTAATTTTACCCCAACGAAAGTTGGTTCATCTTTTGGTCCGACCTGGACAACACATTGGTTTAAGGTTAGTTTTTTTACACTTCTATATCAATATTAGGTACTTTTCGGTTAGCCGGGCGCCAGTGTTATATATGCATGTATACATGTATATTTATATGCATGTATATACATGTATATTTATATACAGTATATATGTATCTATATATAACACTGGCTCCCGGTTAACCGAAAAGTACCTACCCAATATTATATAATTTTAATTAATTATATAAATAAGAAAACAAGATGTCTAAGTTGTAGTCGTTTTAAATTTACAACCCCCAGTCATTTTTATTTACTGTGTTATCAAAGTACTGTTAGATTTCTGAAATTATTTATTGCTAAAGCTGTACGTTGAAAAAATGCACATTTTAAACCACATTAGTTTTATATCAGCCATATATCAGTTTAAATGGAATAACTGGAATCCAGAACTAAAAGTTCTGCAATTCGGAGATCTGATAAGAAAAATATTTGATATAACCCTATAAGATGTTTGTTAATTTTTTTGCGAAGTTTTTCCCACCAAGGATATAAGCTGGTCATTTCAGATAATACATTCTGTAATTACACCTAAAGCCTAAGGATGTTGCCAAAGATCACTGAGGAAAGATTACCTATGGTAATCATTAAATGTTTCTTACTTACACACACAAAAAAGAGAACCCCAGATCTGATTACTACAATGTATTTAATTTTTTGTCAAACTGCATTTGCTAAAATATGCCAAACTAAGGATTGACTGTATACTGAATAGTCGATTCTGTGATTTGGCATGTAAACCGAATATTTGGTTTCGGCCGAATACTTTTAAGTATTAAAGTATTAGGCTGAATAATTGCAGATGAGTATTTTCTTAGAAGTAGAAGAATTCTCTTTTACTTAGAAGTAGAATAGGCTAAACAATGAGTTTCAGTATTATGTGCATCGCAGGGTTCGTTCATATATATTGATGGATATGGGATATAGGGTAGATGTGCCAGTAATGGACACCCTTCCAGTAATGGACACCCCTTGATGTTTTTGGTTCATAAAAAAATAACTAATAAATATTTAGCTTTAATTATTTTTTTTATAATACCCCCTTGCATGTTTTATAAAACTGGGTTATTGTTTACACTTTTAATCAAACCAATCAAGAAGCAGAAAATAATGTTTCAAAGTTTCACTGTTTTTCTGTGAAAATCTTAATGAAGAGGCTAAGAGTTGGCTTCATTTAATTAATTTATATATTATTTATTTTCTTGCAAAATTTGAATGTTTTTGTTTGAGTAGCAATAGGAAACTTAGAATATTATATACTAACGGCCATTTACTAAATTTCATTTATTTTTAAGGTTTTAAGAGGGGGTGTCCATTACTGGGATGGTTAATTAGTCATTTTCCAGTAATGGACACCCCATGTAGACATTGCTAAAAATGCAATTTCAGTAATGTTTATAGTGCATAAAATATTTTGACTTAACTAAAAACCTAAACAATCAAATTTAATTTTTAAATTATACTTATCAAAATGTAATAACACCAAAACTTTTATAAATAGCTGCTTTTAAGTTATTTTATATGATTAATAAAATTTCAATATTTTATTTTATTTATTTTTTTTTTTTTTTATGTAGTACATATATTGTATATACCTCACATATTTTATAATCTGGCAATCAAACCAGCCAGGAAGCAGAAAAATACAGTTTAAGAGCACAGTCAGAGAGGGGCTCATAGGGCTTAATCCCTCTCCGTTTAAATAAAAACAATTAAGTTACAGAAGCTATTAAAAATCCATTTTCTGTCTTAAATGTTTCCTTGTTAAAAAAAAATGCAATACTATTAATGAAAGTTATAGGTAATATTCATGAAACTAGTAAATCTGCAGATCAGTGGCCTCAAACATTAGTTCTACAGTTTTATTTTGGAATTATTTTATTTAGTATTTAAAATATTCAACTCACAATATCATTTCTTTCACATTTGTAATATTATTTATTATAAATGATATATCAAGTAATCTCTGGAAGATTATTAAAAATAGTGGCACAAAACTAAACATTAATATTCCAAAACTTTATTATTATTATTACCTTTTAAATCCACCACTGTTTCAATAATTTGATAGCTGTAATTGTCTGATATTTAGTATTTTAAATTATCCATCTAAAATAATTAAAACATCGATCTTCTGATAATTACAATAATTGATGCAAACAGTAAAGGATTATCACAAATATTTTATTAATTACTGGTATCCTAATTGTTACATTTATTTAAAATAACTATTTTGTTTCATTAGTATGTATTCATTAAATTCTGGTTCTAAATACAGTCATAAAAACAATTATATTTATTACTTTTTATGGGGCGTCCATTACTGGAACAGAGGGTGTCCACTACTGGGCCAGAGGGTGTCCATTACTGGGCTTTTGGGTGTTTTGATATATTTCTGTTAATTAAAATTAAATTTCTATTCATATGGGGAAATGAGGCTATAAGAATGGTTAAATATTGTTGATAGATTAATATAATATTGAAAAAACTGGAATATAATAATTATAACTATAAATAAAAAAATAATTTTTAAAGAAATTCCTTAAGGGTGTCCATTACTGGCACATCTACCCTATATCTTGATATATATCCGATATTTTTAAAATATCAAGATTTTTGATATTTTCAAATTATTTAAATTTATTTTCAAAATATCAAGATGTTTGATATTTTGTATATTTGATATTTATTTTCAAAATATTACTGAGAAAGATAATTTTTATGTTTTCTACATTCAAAGCAAGTGTCAATGAAATTTCTACCTGTTATTGACTGTGTCATTCTGTAGATAATGAACTTTTGCCTCTGGCAATGACTTTTTTAGGAAAAAAAGAACAGAAATCGGAACAGATGTCATAAGTTTCCATGGCCGCCATCTTGGAATTTTTCTTGGCGTGAAAACCCCTTTTCCGCCAAGTAGTAAATGTCGCCAAGTACCGGCTTATACGCATGTTTCGCTTAATGAAAATAAAAAATGTAAATAATAAACAAAATTTGCTAAAGTGGCAATCAGTCATCTTGTATGAGTGCTTCGCGCACATTAACCGAAAAAAAACCATCACTGCATTCAGCAGTTCTCCCGGTGTAGCATTCTCAAAATTCAGCAGTTCTGGCTTTCTAGCAATCTCAAAATGTAAAAAACTCTTAAAGCAGCAAAATATACATAAAAAAACAAAACGCGCTAAAGTGGCAATCGGTAATCTTGTATGAGTGCTTCGCACACATTAACCGAAAACAAACATCAGTGCATTCAGCAGTTCTCCCGGTGTAGCATTCTTAAAATTCAGCAGTTCTTGCTTTCTAGCAATCTCAAAATGTAAAAAACTATTAAAGCAGCAAAATATACATAAAATTATCAACATACCTTAACAGATATCTGCTTTCTTGAAAGCTCCAGCACGAAATCTCTCTTATAATACCACCATCATTTTCCAAAATAGGCTTATGAATACGCATTGAGACACAGTAAACAAACCTACTTTTCTTCTCAAAATTTCCTCATATTTCTTAATTACTTCAGCAAAAGCATTTAAATGGATTAGAGAAACCATAGTCAGTTAAATACATCCAATAAATTTAACATAAAAATAAAAAGAGAGAACGATACAACACGATATCAAAATATGTCTACAAAATCCACCACTTCTCAGGGGTTGCCAGAACACGACACGTCAGAATACACACGTCACATGGGGTTCCACATATCGACTTTGCCATAGCTATAAACATAAACACGGCAACAAAAAATCGCCAATTCAAAACAACGGCTGAGGGAACATAAGGCATCTAAACCGCCATTTTCAAAATTTCATTTATTTTTAAGGTTTTAAGAGGGGGTGTCCATTACTGGGATGGTTAATTAGTCATTTTCCAGTAATGGACACCCCATGTACATTGCTAAAAATGCAATTTCAGTAATGTTTATAGTGCATAAAATATTTTGACTTAACTGCAAACCTAAATAATCAAATTTAATTTTTAAATTATGCTTACCAAAATGTAATACAGTACCGGACCTCAAATCTGGAATCCTAAAATCCGGAATGGAAAAAAGAAAACTGAAATTCCGCGATGATCTCAAATAAATATTTCGTAAAAATGTCCATAGATGGCGCTACGGGCGCGCGTAACACAGTGTCGAGCCAAACTAGACTCAGCAATTTTATTTTATTGCAATGTTTTTCATTCATTAGTTTTAATCCAAATTTTCTAACAGAATTATCGTAGTTAGTGTGTGCACACATTTGAAATTTATTTTTAAAAGAAACCCTTTTCTTCATTTATATAGAAAATGTAAAAAGAATAAATAAATAACCACAAGAAAGAATTATTTTTAAAAAGGTTCGTAGAATATATTTATAATATTTATATGTAAAAATATTTTACAACGCCCTCCCTCCACTTTTAATATGTTCAACAAATTTCATTTTTCGAAAAAATTCTGTTTGTAAGCACCGTACCAAAAAATTCTTTTCTTTAACTCAAAGAGAAAAAAAAAAATCTATGCAAAGTTCCTTTCTCCATAACAAAACAAGCTGTCCACCGAAAGCTAATGATCACATTCTGATAACGTTGACTTTCCACTTCACGCAGTTAAATAAACATGTTGAATAAGCAAAACAAACAGCGGATAGATATGTCGTTTTTCTTTACTTTCTTTTCATCTAGTGGCCTTTTTTTTTTAGAGGTACCCTAGCTTTCTAATAACTTATCATAATTTAATAAAAATTTGTTACACAAGCTGATTCACTATTATTGTTGAAAATTTGAAAGAAATTCGTCAATTAACCTAATTCAGTTCTCGCAAACAACGATGTATTTTCATTTTCTAAAAAATGTTTTTATGTTCCTAATAATGTGCAGACTTGTATAAAACCAAAAACTTTCTGCGCACATAAATATTGGGTCAAAAATTTTCTGCAAATTAATTTAATGTTTAATAAAATAACGTGTTATGCTACTTTGCCGGTATGAATTTTAAACAGTAGTTTCAAAATAATTACGAAAATATTATAATTAAATATAATAAATAATTTAATTTAATTTAAATTGCATTAATATTAATTACAGAATAATTATGTTGGCTAAAAAATTATAAAGCTAAAAATCCATGATAAGAAGGGGTGAATTCTTGTCAGTTATTTTGTCAATGCATTTAGAAACAGCCCAATCCTTAATATTTTGACCTCTTCTCACAAAATGCAATAATGGACATTGCTTCTGAAACAATTGAATCGCATTTTGTAAGGAGAGGTCCATTCCATGGTTCATACACTCAAGAACAAATAAAATTCAAGCACTATTCCAGTACTATTCAAGGACTGTTTAGATACATGCATAAAAATGGCGTAGAATAACACATAAGGAAAATAGCCATCCCATTGATTATCTATTTCAAAGAAATCTTATTGGATCTTTTAATTTTTATAAAAGGCATTTTCAAGAGATTATATTATTAGAGAATTTTTAAAGAATAATGTGTTTTAACTTAGTAAGGTACAATGGACAGAAATTTCACATATAATAAAAAGATAAGAAAACAGAGCTTGATTTTTTTTTTTTTTTTTTTTTAAGTGCAAAATAAATAAAAGGTATGGTATCACTACAAGAGAAAAAGACAGGAGTAAACTAGTTAAATTTTAGGAATTCTGAAAACTCATCAGGGGTCAAGTACTAGCATTTCTGAAGTTGTGCATAATGTTTTATAAGTTATACTTAATATTTTGATTACATATTATTCTCTGAATTCTCAAACCTTACAGCATTTGCGCTTATCCATACAAAAATAATTGGAATAAAACTTATATAATTTACTTTTACTTTATAAAAACAAAAGATTTTAAAAAAGAGTTTACAAAAAAAAATAAAAATTTTATCAGTTACACAGCGAAAAATTTATAATTGATATAATTCTGCGAAGTTTTTCCTGATTGACACCATTCGCGATTTTTATGAATGACCGATTCACAAATTTTACAATGTTTTTCTGGAACCGATTAACAAATTATTATTTTTTTTTTCAATGACCGATTGACTATATTAGGAGGGGGGATTAGGTGAAATTGGCACCAAACTGACAAAATTCGCGATTTTTTCGACAAATTGACAAAATTTGCATCTTTTATTGTGACCATTGGACGAATTTTGTGGTACTTTTTCCTGACGATTTTTCAGGGGCGATTCTGAGTAAAAAAAAAATTCTGAAATTCACATAAAATTTTTTGAAAAGTTACAGCATAGGGGGGGGGGGAATCCACTCCTGGCAC
Organism: Maratus speciosus; assembly: GCA_963932465.1. Classification (NCBI taxonomy): domain Eukaryota; kingdom Metazoa; phylum Arthropoda; class Arachnida; order Araneae; family Salticidae; genus Maratus; species Maratus speciosus. The sequence continues at coordinate 242,510,724 of OZ010790.1, forward strand.
TAACTATGCGGTTTTATTGCGGCCCTTTGACGAAATTTGCTGTTTTTCGCGATCTTTCGATGCAATTTGCCACTTTTTCGCGATCTTTCATTGCAATTTTCCGTTTTCTCGTGTTCTTTCGACCCAATGTGCCGTTTTTTCGCGATCTTTCGCCGAAATTTTCCATTTTTTCGCGATGTTTCGTCGAAGTTTTCCGCTTTCTCGCGATCTTTTGACGAATTTTTCCTTTTTCTCGCGATCCTTTGACGAATTTTTCCTTTTTCTCACGATCCTTTGACGAGTTTTTCGGTTTTCTCACGATCTTTTGACGAATTTTTCAGGATCTTTTAACGAAATTTGAGTTTTTTCGCGATCTTCTCACGAAATTTTCGGTTTTTTTCGTGAATTTATGACGAAATTTGAGGATTTTTCGCGTTTCTTGGACGAAATTTTCGTTTTTTCCGCGATCCTTTGACGAAATTTTCGTGTTTCTTTGATGAAACACGCGTATTTACGCGATCTTTTAATGCAATTCGCGTTTTGCCCGTGATCCTCTGACGAAATTTGCTCTTTATTCGGAATCTTTTGCCGAAATTTTCGTTATTTCTCTATTCTTTGACGGAATGTGTTTTTTCCGCGATTCTTTGGCGAAATTACCGATTTTTTTCATGCGAACGATCGTTCAAATTGATATTTTTCGGCGACCATTTGTTGAAGTTCGCAATTTTTTCCAGCACTTTTCATTCCTTGAAAATGAACACTTTTTTTTCCAGCACTTTTTCTATTTTTTTCAAAGCGTACGAACCATGCATTCATAGGTATCATCATTAAAGAGACAGATGATTTTTTATTGCGGTATTTTGACGAAATTCTCATTTTTTCCACGATCATTTAGCAAAATTTTTGATTTGCGGGTTTTTTCGCGATTCTTTGACGACATTTGCACTTTTTTTCTCTTATCCTTTGACGAAATTTGCATTTTTCGCGATCTTTTGACGAAATTCAAGCTTTGTTCGCGTTCTTTTGACGAAATTCGCGCTTTTTTCGTGATATTTTTGACGAAATTCGCGTTTTTTCGCGATCCTTTAACGAAATTAATTTTTTTCCGCGGTTCTTTGACGAAATTTGCATCTTTTCGCAATCTTTTGACAAAATTCGTGCTTTTTCCGCTATGCTTTTGCGAATTTTTTTTTTTTTTTTTTACGTATTTTTGGATGAAATTTGTTTTTTTCGCGATCCTTTGACGATATTCGCGTTTTTTCTGTGGCCTTTTGAGGAAATTCGTGTTTCTTTCGCGATTCTTTGACGAAACGCGTGCTTTTTCCGCGACCCTTTTATGAAATTTGTGTTTCTTTCGCGATCCTTTAACGAAATTAGTTTTTTTTCTCGATTATTTTATGAAATTTGCATTTTTTTCACGAACCTTTTACGAAATTCGCGCTTTTTCTGCTATGCTTTTACGAAATTCGCGCTTTTTCCGCTATGCTTTTACGAAATTCGTTTTTTATCCTGCGCTTCTTTGACGTAATTTGCATTTTTTCTGCGATTCCTTGATAAAAGAATATTTTTTTCCCACGATTCTTTAAAGAAATTCGCGTTTTCTCCGCGGTCCTTTAATGAAATTCGCGTTTTTCCCGCGATGTTTTGACAAAAGTGTGTATTTTTTCTAGGGACGATTGACAGAATTGGTTTATTTTTGGCGACCATTTGTTGAAATCCGCAATATATTTCAGTGATATTTTTTATATCTGAATTTTTGGACTGACGGCCGATTTGTTTTAATTTTCAGAACCGAATGCATTAAATTTTCTGAAAATTCGGAACAGAATCACCCCTGTCAAACAATAAATAAATCGTACATAAAATTGAGGAACCTTTTTAATTTTTCGGTATTAAAGAACAAAATTTACTTTTTTTTTTCCTCTAAGAAATTTTCCGCAAAGTTCCGAACTTTGCAGAAAATTTTCCGCGTACGGCGTGCGTCTATATTATACAACTCTGATAATGTGATGTGCAGGATTAAAAAAATTCTTATCCTTATTTTAAATTATTTTTTTTAGTTTATGTTTGTTTACTTATACCTCATATGGCAATCCGTGATATAGATTTCTAGGCCTAACTCGCGAGCAACAACGCATTTTCATTTTCTAAAAAATGCTTTAATATTTCTAAAAATATGCAGTAATAGTATTTTTTTTTTTAAACTTATTTTTATTTTGAATTACTTTTTGTAATTTGTATTTTTGGTTTTATTTACACTAAGCCTAACATGGCAATTCGCGGTATAGATTGCTTCGTGGCATGTAAAATTTTGCCAAGGGCATGTACTGTATCTGTTTATTTATTGTTTTGGTTGAGGACCTAAAATCCGGAAAATTCCGAAATCCGGAACGGCCGCGGTCTCGACCAGTCCGGATTTGAGGTCCGGTACTGTAACATCAAAACTTTTATAAATAGCTGCTTTTAAGTTATTTTATATGATTAATAAAAATTCAATATTTTATTTATTTATCTTTTTTATGTATACCTTGCATATTTTATAATCTGGCAATCAAACCAGCCAGGAAGCTGAAAATATTGTTTAAGGGCAGGGACATTCCAGGGTAACGGAATGACAGTTTAATTAATAAGCAGATGTTGTTTTAATCCTAGAATTAAAAAATATTGGAATTAGAAATTTTATTTTATCTGAACTTTAAACTCCACTATTAACTTTTATTAAATATATTTACTAGTTAGGATTTAAGTGATTAAGAATAAAAATAACTGTAACTTTATTCATGGTAACGGAATGACGGGTTTTCTACACTAGTATTTCTCCACGAGCTTATAATGTAAAATTCAGCCAAATGATAAATAATAAAGCTTGAATGAAAATGACAGAACCAACAGGGTACTAATTATCAAATATTCTTAGGTTTTCGAATTTCTAAATCAATAAATAGGTATAGAACAATGCAAAAAGAAAATCTTACTCTGGTAACGGAATGACAAAAAGTTCCATATAGTTTGTAAGCTTCTTTTTAATTTTAAAATTATTTAAATTAATACATAAATCATTGTAAACTGATTACACATTATTATGCAGTTATACAGATGACAAATACAAAATCTGTTTTGTATAGGGGAGAGGGGGGCACATGTGAACAGGACATATTTCAATGTTAATTTGAAATTAAAAACATTACCAATAGATAGTAGTACTGGTACCATCTTTTGGCTGAATTTTCAGAACAATAAGCCATTTTGATTTCTGGTAGTTGTATTTGTTTGTTTTAGAAGGTGTGAAGTAAAAAAGTCTTCTAAGTTATTGAAGTAAAAATCCATTCAAGACATTTTTAAAAATAGAATATCAGCGTTGCATTCTATAGTGGCATTAATTAGGTAAGTCTACAAAAAGTTTTGCTTCCTTATTTCAATTAAAAATATCTTTTAAGTTAGGCTGAAGCTGGTAGATGCAGCACTTAAAAACAGAACATATGGGGGAGGATGTGAACAGTTCACAAGTGTATTTTTTAAGTCCGCAAATGCATTATTATTATTTATTTTTTTTAGTTTAAAATTTAATTACCCTTATCAAACATTGAGCTATAAATTCAATGTTTTTAGGATTTCTTCACAGTTTTAATTTACTGGAAGTTAGATAACAATTAAAAGTGGTGGCTTTCTGTAAAAACCAATATGTTTATTTGTTATTATTTAATGATTTCCAGTTTTAAACATATTTATTTTTTCTTAGCCCATATTAAAGTATTTGTAAGATATTTTATTTTATGAAAGTAAAATTTAGCTGGCCAAAAAAAAAAGTGATAAGTAGTATTGTGATAATCATCAATTTTTTTATCACAATTTTACTAAATTTTAAAACCATGATGCACAATTTTGTTATACACACTGCACAACATTTGGGAAAAAATAAAGACACAATAACAAAATTATTCAATAACTTATTTAAAAGTAACAGTTTTGCTATGCTTGATTTAAAAGGAGTAGGTTACAATCCATTTTTTGTAGGTGACACTGTCAATCATTTCATCTTCAAATTTCTGATAAAGCTGATTTTTAAAAGTTGTAATTCCTGGACAATTTTTGCATTCATCCATGTACTAACATTTATCTGAGGGTGGGTTGCACATTATTTTAGCCAGACAGACTTAGTAATCTTTTAGTGCTGTTTCATCACCTTCTAACACAAATTTATTTATTCCAGATCCATTCAGCATGAGCTTCACATTCTGGTGACTAGTGCAGACGCAAACTGCATGAGTGCCACTTTTCCCAGCCAAGATACAATTCTTAGGTCTCATGCTACAAAATTTTGAAAAACCAACTTTTTTTGTCAAGTGCTTCTCTTTAAACATTTGGTAAATTTCTTTCAAATTGGCCAAAACTAATCTCTTTTGTAAATGGATTCTTGTACCATCAGCTGATTTAACTGACACAAAGTCTTTTTTCCCGGGCATAGCTCTGCTGACGTCATCATTGTTATAAAAATCAATCACAGCCTTAAAAGTTTTTTCATCCAATGTTTTTCCTGGCTTGGGATTTGGTGTTGAAAGAATTCCTTTCTCATTAAATAACTTTTTAGCTGCTCTGATCATATAATCACTCGCCCCAAATTCCTTTTGTATTTTCTTTTGACTCCAACTTGCCGGTAAGAGAGTTAATATCATGATTTTTTCACTTCCTTTTTTTGTTTGTGAAAATTTCTTCTTCAATTGTGTCAACATTTCTGATAGATCATCACTTTCTGTGCTTTCTTTTTGCAACTCATTAAAGTCTGAAAGAAAGGTTTCTTGAATACATGCTTTAACTTTCTGAAACTTTTTTTTTGCATACGGTTGCCTTTCTAGCCTCTTTTTTTTAATTGGGGATTCTCCAACAAGTTCAAGCGATTTATTTAAATAATCTAAGGATGTGTCAGGATCTGTGAAGTTTTCAGAAGCACTGGTACTTGGCAATGATGATTCCTCAAATTCATGCTGTTTTGACTTTGCACTTCTATCTTTTGATAATTTAATTCTACAGCCATCACATATTTTCATGCCCTCTTGAATATTAAATCCTAAACTGCACATCCAAGTTGTTACATTCCTAAGTTTGCCTGATTTTGAATGAATTGTTTCTTTATAGGGATTGCTGCATTTAACAGAAAATAATGCCCAGTTTTTCTTATCTTCTGACATTCTTAATAGTAGCAATTCAAGACTTCTTTGTTAAAGCCTTTTATTAAAGTAAAATGAAGCTTCTTTACTAAATAGGGTAGATGCACCAGTTTTGGCCACTGTACCAGTTTTGGCCACATTGGATCAATTTGTCCAATATTTAGCCTGTGAATTAATGCTAACAAATAATTGGCATTCTTACATTTTAAGCAAACTCTCTTTTGTCATTTACAATATCCTTTGTTTATTTTTTGATAAAATATGACTTGCAAAAAAAATAAATGTGTGAAACTGTAGTGTATGCTTACATGTATTAAGATTTTTGCTTAGCTGACAAGTTTTCAGAATCTTTCAACATTAGGCACTTATTGGGTTCTATTTGTTCTGAAACAAATTGCTATTAGGTTTTATGAGGTAAGCTTTCTCTCTACTGCAATTTTACATTTAATTTAATTATTTTAACAATTTAATGGGGGGTGGCCAAAACTGGTGCATTAAATTTGCTATATGTACCAGTTATGGCCATGGGGTTGGCCAAAAAGGGTACAACATTATGTTCCACTTTTGGCCACATGATTCATTATAGAGGGAATTTTAGCCATTTAATAAATTTAAGAACATCTGGAAAAATCAATTTAATTTTGTTTTATATAGTAATGGCTTCAACAATAATAATAATAAAAGCAAGGCTAATGGCAGTTCTTATAAAAGAGATTTTGTTATTCTCTGTCCAATAGATAATTCACTTTAGAAAGAAGGACATTGTGCTAGTCACTAAAGAAAATATAGTATTGTGTTTAGTATTGATACAAAACAAAAGGGGAGGCGATATGTAATGTTAAACTAAAACATAAATTTTGAAAGATTTTACAACTTATAAATTAAAAAGTTCAATAAAATTATAGCATGATTTAATTGCTTGTATTTTTCCTAAAGAAATGAAGAAGTTCCATAATTTTTGCAATATTTCAGGCACACGGATTTAGAAATACTAAATATTGTGAAAATCTTTACTAGAGATATCTAAATACAAGTAAGAATGTATTTCACATCATTTAAAAAAAAACAGGATTCCTTTTACCAAGTTTAAAAGAGATTCTGTGCTATTAAAAAATGGCCTAGAGGGAACACTGCTCTAAGATAGGAAGTAAAATTAAGGCCATTCAAAATGTAATGCCAGCACTACAAGCTAGCAAAGTTTTGGAGTAACCCGTTCTTGCCTTACATCACAAGTTTGCAAGACGGAAACACTTTTCTCTAATAATGTTGAATCTCAAGTAGTAGATCTAGGTACTAGGAATTGAAGTTAAAAATCAATTCGAAAAGTGGATTTTAGATGTTGTCAGAATACTATTTCCTATAAAAATGGAATAACTTTTAAGATTCTGCCCAGAAAATTGTAGCCGGCAAGATAGAAACTCCATTTCAAGATGGAAAACCAGGTATGAAATGGTATGATTTGCTTCTGAAATCACACCCTAAAATAACTTGCAAAGAAGCAAGGTATTTAAATAAGGCACAAGCTAATATAAATAAAAAGATGATTTCATAACTTTTTGATGAAAATCAAACAAAAATCAGAAAATGCTTTCAAGAAATATAACTCTTTGATGAAGATTCAAGTGTTCTAAACAAGCCACAATTTATGAATAATTATAAAACTGATTACATAGTTAATCTTTATGTCCTATAGGCACTGTTGTCCCTTTTATTAATCAAATTTAAATATATTTTTTGTTTTTTAATTGAAATTTTCAGTTAAAATCAACATAAGTCTATTTTATTTGATGTTTTTATCAACTCATAAAGAAATTTGCAAAATTCTCTTAATACAGCAAACAAATATATGTGTGGTAAAATAGATGTTGCATAAAAATGCTTTATTTTTACTTATTATCAATTAAAATGTTTGTTAAACTACATGATATTGGAGTGGCCAAAACTGGTGCATAGAGATGGCCAAAACTGGTGTAGGGGTGGCCAAAACTGGTACAAATTGGAATAAATTACTTGATGAGTTATTACTCACAACCTAAAATATTCTGTAGAAAGTCTCATTATAGTTTACATAAAGACAATTAAATTTACTAAAGAATGATGTTATTATGATTTAATATGCTTCAATCGATCAAGAAATGTAAAATTTCCATTTCAAATTTTCTCTAAATGTGGCCAAAACTGGTACATCTACCCTAGCTATTAAAAGAAAATTAAAATAGGATACACCTTTACAAAAACTGTTAAAATGTAGAATTTTTATTACTGAGTACACAAGTAAAAAGATTGCAGTGCAGTTGTAATACAAACCTAAACTAAAAAAGTAAACACCTCTCTGATTGGTTAGTCTCATTAAACTCAAACCTAAACCAAAACTAAAATAAAAAGCCTCTCCACCTGAATGGCTTAGAGTCAACTGAAACCAAAACTAAAAACAAGAAAGTAAAACTGTAATTAAATAAGACATCCAAGTATATTAGAATTTCAAGTAAATAAGAACTGAAAAATCTTATTAAAACACCACTAATTTTCTAATTTTTTTTATTTTTTTAATGGTGTTTTAAGAAAATCTTTTAGTTTTTATTGTTTCACACCAGTTTCAACTTATATTCCTTCAAGTAATTACTTATAAAAACAGTAGAAATATAGAACTCCTTATTTCCAGGTGTAAGGAACCAGTTACCTGAAAAGTTTCAATAAACCATTCTTATTCAAAAATTAATAGCTCAAAATCCCATCATTTCTCCATCTTGAAATTTGGCACACTTGTAGCCAAAAAGTCAAAGATTAACATATATTATTTTGAAAAAAATTAAAAATGGTGTTTTTGAAAAATTTAAATTCAAAAATTTTGAAAATTTGTCAAAAAATTTATTTTACTCAAAATAGTTCGTGTTGCATATTATATTAAAGCCCATAAAAAGAGCTTTCAAATAAGATATAACTTAACTCTCTAGCCCAATTTGTTAAAGAATTGTAGAGGATTTTGTGATTGAGAATTTGGTTAAATTTGGTACTTTTGGCCATTTTTAAAATTCCGTAAAAAAAAAAAACTGCTAAGAAAAAAAAATTAAAAAAATTAGATTTTTCATGTACTCCATGAATACAAACTATAAACCAAAAATTATAGAAATCTGAGATGTCAAGGTCCAAAAATTGCTTTTTTTTCGTTGATTTGACATGGAATGACCCTAAAACTTTTCATTTATTCGAACTCATTTTCTCTTGACTTTGTTTAATTCGAACTAACGAGAATTCCATTTTTCCTTACTTTCTCACCGACTTCAGATCCTTGAAATAACTTTCTTTCATTTTTGTCAGAATTGTTCTGAACTGGTATAATAGTCCCATGCATTTGATATCCTCTTTCTTAGTGTGCCCCGTCTGTCCATCAATGACACCTCCGCCCCTTCTTCCATTGTGTTTGTTCCTAATGCCTTCTACAGCATTTGACCCAGTGACATTCCGAGAAATTCACAGGGTGGACATCTGTTAAAGATAGGGGAAACCCCTTTTATCACTACATTCTATTTGCAGTGTGGGGATCGAATTTTTTAGTCAATGGTTTTACTTGCTGCTAAAAGTGTTTTTTGAGAAAGTAAAAGATCTTGTTTCTTTAAAATATGGCTCCACGTGGAAGTTATAAATCGTTAACTTTAGAAGGTAAAGTAGAAATTATTAAAAAGGTAGGATGCGGCCGATCTAAGACAGAAATTGCTGCAGAATATGGAATAAAAATAATACACTCTCTACTTACTTGAAAAATAAAGAATTCATCCTGAAATCATGGGAAAAGGAAAGATTTGCTAAAGGACGAAAACGTATGAGAACAGCAGCCGATGAGGATTTAGAAGAAGCTTTACTGTTATGGACAAAGGATGCATTGGCAAGAAATGTACCTTTGAGTGGACCTATATTGGCAGCTAAAGCGAAAGAACTTGCACTACTCATGGGTATTAAAAATTTCAATTGCAGTGAAGGATGGCTGACACGTTTTAAGCACAGAAATAACATCCTACACAAAACTGTGTGTAGTGAAAGTGGTGCTGTAGACCTCGCTGCTTGCAATGAATTCTGCGAAAAGCTACCCAAACTTATTTCTACTTATGCAATGAAAGACGTGATTAATGCCGATGAAACAGGGTTGTTTTATAGACTTCTTCCTAATAAGACTTTAACATTTAAAGGTGAAACGTGCACAAGTGATAAACTTAGAAAAGACAGGATAACTGTGATGGTAGGTGCCAATATGGATGGAAATGAGAAGTTAGAATTGTTAGTTATTGGTAAATAAACTAATCCACCTTGCTTCAAAGGAGTGAAAACACTGCCTCTTGATTATGTGGCAAATGCCAAAGCCTGGATGATGCGTGAAATCTGTACCAGTTGGTTAAAAGACCTGGAAAAAAATTTTTCTCGTGAAAACGGAAAAATTCTATTGCTGCTAGATAATGTGCAGAGTCATCGTAAAAAGGTTCTAGACACATTTTATTTTCGGTTGATCTTAAAGAAAGCTACGACATAAAACTACTCACGGCCATCAACGACTTATATGTGGCGTGGGACGCCGTACAACCCGAAACAATAGAAAAATGCTTTCGACATGCAGGATTTATCCATCCATCTAAAAAGAGTGGTTGTAATGCAAATGGCGAAAATGACAGACCTTTCGAAGAAATAGAATTTCCAAACTTTTCTAAAAAGATCCAGTGTGATATTACATTCGCAGAGTATGTAGCAGCCGATAATAGTTTAGAAGTATCTGGACCCTTAACTGCGGAAGAAATTGTTGAAACAATTCAAGAAAAATGCAATGAGGAGACGGAATTGGATTCTGGCGATTCTGCTACAATGTCCCAAATGCTTTCCTTACCCACAGAAAAGTCAACTACACAATCAATTGAGTGTTTGCGTACATTTATCCTGATGCAGCCGTCATCGGACAAAGAACTTAACTGTTTGTTACAAATAGAAAAACTGGCTAAAAAGTCAAAAATGAATAGTAGCAAACAACAATTGATAATTTTTTTTCATAGAGATGATAAATAAGTGTAAATAATTTCTTAAATGTTCATCTAATTTCAGGTAAGAAAATTATAGTATACAATTAAAATGCAATTTTAAATGCAGTTGTTTTATAGTGTATTATTAATTTTTATGTTTTATTTATATTATTTTACTATTATTATTTATGTATTTATATCTTTTAATTTAATATTAAGTCATACTCTAACGATAACAGCCGAAATAAATTAAAAAAATACCATAACATTAATTCCTTTGTAATAGTACCCCTTTAAACATGTTTTCCTCTCATACTTTCCGTAATTCGAACTCTGGATAATTCGAACATTTCTTGTGGTCCCGACGAATTAACGAGAGCCGACTGTATTTTGTTTCGTTAGTATGTAGTCATTAAATTCTGGTTCTAAATACAGTCATGAAAACAATTACATTTATTACTTTTTATGGGGTGTCCACTACTGGGCCAGAGGGTGTCCATTACTGGGCTTTTGGGTATTTTGATATATTTCTGTTATTTAAAATTAAATGTTGATTCATATTGGGAAATGAGGCTATAAGAATGGTTAAATGTTTGATAGGTTAACATAATACTGAAAAAACTGGAATATAATAATTATAACTATTAATAAAAAAATAATTTTAAAAGAAATTCCTTAAGTGTGTCCATTACTGGCACATCTACCTTATATGAATACTGTTGATAGATTAAAAGTAGTCTTGCTTTATGTTGGATGACCAGATTTTCCTTAACTTAACCTGAATTGTAGTTCCAGTGGGCTCAGGTTGAAGCTATTTTTTTTTGTGTTGCAGGTTAGGTTGATTCTAATGCGTTCAGGTCAGTTTTGGGTTAAGTTTTGACTCTAGCACCAGCAGGACAGGTTTGTAAATAACAATAAAAAAGGTGGTTACTTATACATTGCTACTACTGGTCCCAGCTACTGTTGAAATTTCACATTTTTTCGCTTTGCTGCTATGTATGAAATCACAATGTAAATAAAGATAATGTAATGGTAGACTATAAGACAGTAGTCAGTTAAATTCAAGGCAAGGGGCTATATTATTTTAAATACTTTCCTTCCCAGTTAACCATGCTCATCCAAATTAAAAGAAGTTAAAAACATGCTGTGAGAAGCTCAAAATGCCCTCCATTTTGGAATGAAAAGGTTGCCAGCAGTTGACCTTAATAGTGTTGACTCTAAAACAAAAGGGCTGCTGAGGGGGAATTTAATAAAAAAAAGGACACCTTTATGTCCTGTTCAAAAAAATATTTTGAACTAGTTTGTTTAGAGTTCCTTTTTATCAGTAGAATTTTGGGAACAGATGTCATAAATTCCCAGGGCTGCCATCTTGGAATTTTTCTTGGCTTGAAAACCCCTTTTCAGCCAAGTAGTAAATGTCGTCAAGCACCGATTTATACGCATGTTAGGCTTAACGAAAATAAAATGTAAATAATAAACAAAACTCGTTAAAGTGGCAATCACTAAACGTCATATGTGCGCTACGCGCTCATTAACCGGAAAAAAAAAATCACTGGATTCAGCTAACTCCTTCCACAGCAATCACAAAAAAGCTCAAAACTCGTTAAAGCCGCAGTTAGTAAATGCATGTATGTTGCTGTGCACCAATCTTCGAAATGCATGAAAAATATAGAATAAACAACTAATAGAAAACATTACTATAAAATAAAACAACAAAATATACATAAAATTATCAACATACCTTAACAGACATCTTTCTTGAAAGCTCAAGCACAAAATACCTCCTAGCATCATCTTCATTTCCCAAAATAGGCTTATAACTACTGATTGTAAACAAACCTCCTTTATCATTCAAAATTTTCTCATATGTCTTAATTACATCAACAAGAGCATTTAAATGGACTACAGAACTCATAGTCAATCAAATACATCCAATAAATTTAACATAAAAATAAAAAGACAGAACGATATAACACGATATCAAAGCACATGCACAAAATCCCAAACGAAATCCTTTTCAAGACAATCTCGCTGAAAAACGGACTTGCCAGAACACACACGTCACACAGGTTCCATATCGATAAAGATTGCCAACATAAAATCGCCAAGAAATCTCAAAACATCCAAGATGGCAGCCAAGGGGATATACGGCATCTAAGTCGAATTTTGTGATTCTTTCCCGAATGATAGGTGATTTTCGCAGTACATTCCTGCAACCAATCAACAAATTCCTCTTTTGTTTTCTTTCACACAATTGGCGACACAGTGAGTTTCTGGATTTATCCTCGCGACTTATTTTGGTGAAACTTAGTTTTTTTTTCATGCAACCACTGGATGAATTTTCTGTTTTTCTTTTCACGTGACTTATTGGCCAATTTCTTGATGTTTTCCCTTGACTAAATTTACAATTCGCCACCCCATGATTGACTGACAAATTTCACGATTTTTTTCCTCGTGACTGATTATCAAATTTCACATTATTTTTCATGACTGATTGGCAAATCTTGCTGTTTCATCTTGCGACTGATTGACACAATTCCCGATATTCTTTGTGTTATTTGTTATTTCTAAATCTTGCTAAATTTTTTATAAATCATCAAGTGTATATTTATTTCTTTATTTGTTAATTTAGGTTCGAATTGATATTCCTGAAAGCTGGTTAGGAAAAGAAGTACATTTAAGGTGGTCTGCTGGCTGTGAAAGCATGATTTGGACGTCTGATGGTATTCCATTGCAGGGTTTAAATGGTAAAGTTATTGTCTCTGCAAATGTTATCTGTCTCTGTATTACAAATGAAATGTTTGAGGCAGGGTTGGTCATTTTGCCAGCAAAATGGTATTTTTGCCAGGACAATGGCAAAACCAGCAAAAACTAAAAAAATGGCTGGCTAAAAAGATGTACAACAAACAATATGTAATTCTTTATATAATATAACTAAGACTTAAATCAGAATATTAATTTGGTATTGATAATTTGATTAATTACAGCAATTTAAAAATACTTTTAATTGACAATAACTCGTTTGAAATACATGTAAAAAAAATCTACTTTGTAAATAAATTTAACCTTTGATGGAGATAAAAAGTATGTTATTCATTCCTCACTTTTAATATAGTAATGCATCTTTAATAATAATAGTTATATATATTAAAAACTTTTGAGATCACAATTTATATATTCATATAATAACTATTAAAGACAAAATTACTACATAAACAGTTGCCTTGTGACATACATACATATATGCCGTAAAATCCTGACTGTAAGCCCCCCCCCCCCTACACTTTTAAGCAATTTTGATTTTCTTTTCCTTTCCCAAATATAAGCCCCTCCCTCCAAACTTTTTTATGCAAAAAAATTGATTTTGTCATTAAAAGGCAGAGACTCTTCCACCTTTTAGGTATAGGTCAAAATTAACATTTTTACCCACTGGCCACTATACTGATTTTTTTCACTGGCCAGTTTTTTTAACCACTGGCCAGTAACAAAGTTATGTACACTCCATACAAAATTGTGTTTTTTCTATCAACATTGTAATTTATAACTGTCTTTCACTTACCATTCGATATAATTACATTTAACTAAAAAAAAAACAAAAAAACTGGCATTAACATGTAACAGAAAAATGTAACCAAGAAATTACTTCTTCCAAAAATAAAAGTCAAACACATATTTGAAGATTTTTACGCATACTTAATGCAATGTATAAAAGAGGCAAGAAAATTGAAATGTATTTTAAGAATTATTTTATTAAAATCTTGAATATTTTATTTTTACTATTAATTGCAATGAAATAAATTCATAGCAAATTTTAAAAGAAAGGTTAGAGCAGAAGTGGACCCCCCCCCTCCCCCCCCCCCCCCCGGACACTAACTATGCATTTTTCTGCGACCATTTAACGAATTTTGCGATCTTTTGACGAAATTTATGGTTTTTTTTCGCGATCTTTTGATGAAATCTGCGTTTTTTTTGCGATCTTTTGGCAAAATCTGAGTTTTTTTTTTCGCGATCTTTTGACGAATCGAATTTTATGATTCTTTTTCACGATCTTTTCACGAATTTTACGTTTTTCCACGATCTTTTCATGAATTGCATTTTTTCCACGATCTTTTGACGAAATTCATGTTTCTTCCATGATCTTTTGATGAAATTTGCGTTTTTTCTGCGATATTTGTGTTTTTTCCACGATCTTTTGACGAAAGTTGTTTTTCCGCGATCTTTTCACGAAATTTGTGTTTTTTCTGTGATATTTGTGTTTTTTCCTCGATTTTTTGACGAAAGTTGTGTTTTTCCGCGATCTTTTCACGAATTTTGCATTTTTTCGCGATCTTTTCATGTAATTTGTGTTTTATCCGCAATTTTTCACGAAATTTTGTTTTATCTGCAATTTTCTCGCGAAATTTGTGTTTTATCTGCAATCTTCTCGCGAAATTTGTGTTTTATCCGCGATCTTTTGTCTAAATTTGCAGTTTTTCCGCGATCTTGTCTCGAAAGTTGCATTTTTACCACGATTTTTTTCACGAAAATTGCATTTTTTCTGCAATCTTTTCACGAAAATTGCGTTCTATCCGCAATCTTTTCACAAAAATTGCGCTTTATCCGCAATCTTTTCACGAAAATTGCGTTTTATCCACAATCTTTTCATGAAATTTGAGTTTTATTCACAATCTTTTTGTGAAATTTGTGTTTTATTCGCAATCTTTTCACGAAATTTGTGTTTTATCTGCAATCTTTTCGCGAAATTTATGTTTTATCCGTGATCTTTTGATGAAAATTGCATTTTTTCTGCGATTTTTTTTCACGAAATTTGCATTTTTTCGTGATACTTAGAAGAATTTTTTGATTTTTTTTTGCAATCCTTTGACTAAATTTGCATTTTTTCCCGCGATTTTTTGACGAAATTTGCATTTTCTGCATGATCCTTGGGTGAAATTCACGTTTTTTCGTTATTCTTTAACGGAGTTGGTGATTTTTTCTGTGAACGATTGACGAAATTGATTTTTTTCGGCAACCATATCGAAATGAGCGATATTTTTATGTCCGAATTTTTGGACTGATGACCGATTTTTTTTTAATTTTCGGAATCGAATAACTTAAATTTTCGGAAAATTCAGGACAGAATCGCCCCTGCTACTTTCTTTTTTTACTTTCAGGAATCGCCGATCTGGACGACGTAAATTCTGAACAAATTCACCTCTTTCCTCCCGATGTTTCAACCATTGCGTTTGGCGAGTGGTGCCCATTAAGTTTGGCAAGTGAGGACAATAAAGTTAATAGCCACGTTTTTAAGTGTTACTCGACGCAAGGCGAGTGCTAATTTTGTGCTATACTTTTAGGGGATTTTCATATTTAAAACATAATTTCAGTCTCCCCATCTGTATGAAATATCTGATTCCCTTTTCTGATCCCTTGCATTCCCTTCTAAGCACAAAAAGTTTAAAATCTTGAGAATCTTAAAAAAAATTCTTGTCCAATTTGTCTTGCTGAACAGAAATTTTGGGAGAAAGGGATAATTTAAGGGGGATTTGCTTTTTTTCGTTTGAAAAAATCAATTTTTCTTTTTTTATCTTTTTCCATCTGTGCTCAACGATTTGACTGAATTCAAAGTCTTTTTTTTAGTTATTTAGTGCTTTAGTGCAGCGTGTCCATGGGCCTACACTGTTTTTGAGAACTATAAATGCATTTTGCGTAAAATGACTTTTCTCAAACGGGGCGGGATCAGAACACAAAAACTATAAGGTGATATAATTTATTGGACCTTGGACCACTTTGTCATTTTCATAAAAAATAAATATTTTTAGAAGCTTGCCAAAGTGCAAAAAAAGTGGTCAGAAGTACACCCTTTTTTCAATTTGCTACCACTTTGTTGATTTTCAACTTTTTGATCTAAAAGTGATCGAAACCCCAGACAATATTATCTACTTTCATCATCCTTAACGGAAATTGATTGCAAACGATTCTCGTGATCGGATCTCGCCTGATTGTGAGTGCACGTCATGCACGCTTGGTCTTCCACCCATGCAACTCTAGTCACATCATCAATTAAAAGCAAATTTTTTTTTTAAATGTTCTTAAAATGATAAGCAAAAAACCAAAAGCTAAAATATTCCTATTCCACAAAAAAAATAAAGCGTTCATAAGAATATTTTTCACAAAAATGCAGTAAAATTCACAAAAACACAATAAATTTCACAAAAATATAATAAATTTCACAACCAATACTTGTCCAAATTCTTAAAGATTTTTATATGTTATATAAAATATGTGTCTGCTGACTATGTGAAAAATCTGTAAAAAATTTTTCTTCTGATATTTAGTAGTAAAAGGACTCAAAATAACTGTAACAGCAGAGAGGAGGACTGAGTTCAACATTTAAATGATATGTATTTTTATTTAGCTGCCAGTTTGATAAGATTCTTCTATGAAAAGTGTGTTTGGTCTTAATCAGCCACATATTCAAATATAGATATACCAAAAAAAAAAGTATTCTTGAAAGTTTATTCTACTAAAAGCAGCTTGATTTTTTTCATTAGTACTTTATTTTACTATAATTTTAGTATGTTTAGCTGAGTTTTTTAATCTAAAAATAAAAAAATTGTTGAATTGGTTGTAATGTACAACAGTCTTCCTTTCTGAATCTTGTATTTTTGTTTTCCATTTATTATCAGGGTTGGCATGGTTTTAACCATGGTTTAAACAAACTGTTTAAAAAAAAAAAAAAAAAAAAAAAAAAAAAAATATTTCTTTTGAATAAGTCTAATATAACTAGCTGCCCCTGGAAACCAGTTTGGTCACCTTGAAATGCATGCTAAGCATTGCAATATGTTACCTTTTTTTATAATTTAATTTATTTGGATAAAATAATTTCCCCCTGTAGCCAATACTATCCGTCCATCATAAGAGAAACAATAGAAATTGTAACACACAAAAATTTAATATGTAATGATACAGCATCATTCAACAAATCAAAGTTATGGCTCGAGCTACTCAAGGTTTGCAAAAATAAAATAAGCGTCCAAGTAAATAAAAATAATGTGCATAATATGAAAGAATATATGAAAAATTGAATGATGGCAGTTCATAGACTGTGAAATTTTAGAAAATTTTTACTTCTTTTGAAAATGACATGGGTAGCAGTGGTGTAGTCGTAAAAAAAACAGAGGGTATACTCTCTAAGCAGAGGGTATACGCTCAAGGGAGAGCGTATACCCTAGAGTGTATATACTATAGCTTTCTTGAGAAACAGAGGGTATACGGTGTTCCTTAAAAAAATCCAGAGGGTATACGGCGTATACCCCCGTATACCCTCCACTACATCCCTGACGGGTAGAGTTGAAACATGGAAACAGTCAAAATAAACACGTGTTTTTACTGGTTTTAAAGTGTTAATTTACACCTTTTTAGCAATTGAAAATAATGTAACGTTACAGTAATTTAACATTATTTAATTCTTAACATTGTTAAATATCTTAAATTGCTAAATAATATCAAATAAATTGATAAATTAATAAATAAAATATAATAAATGAACTATAATAAATAAATTTAAAAAACTGCAAATTATAATAAAAATAATATATAACTTATAATATGTTATAAGTTATCAAAAAGTAAGGGTTACCGTAATTAGTATAATTGATGCCATGCTTGTAGCAGTTGCATATGACATGGCCCGAATAACACGTAAGTATTCCATTTGCTTATCAGTGAGTTATAATACGTTCGTTAATGCACAGATTTTAAACAACATATTAAGTAATCTTCCGTGATACAGTCTTCTGCCAATTGGCTCATTATAGCTAATATGACACCCAAAAGATTCAGCGCCAGGTTCAACAAAATTAATGTGAATTTAACATTTAAATTACAAAAATTTACTGGAAAATGTTCGTAGCCTGCATCTAAAAAAATTTATATATGTTGCATTTTGCTGTCGACTTTTGTGACATTCCGGCGACACTCGTATATCTCGAAGTAACTGTAGTATAGTAATCAAGGCCAACCCTCCGTTATCATGAGAATATCAGAGTGCAGTCAGGGTGGTGAGAAGAAGACAGGCTCCATAAATATTGAAAGAATTTCCCATGGCATAATTAATAGAGTCATCGTAACTTTAAACATTGTTTATTTGACAAACACATATTCTAACATTTCCAGTAGCTTGTCCATCAACTCTTGAATAATCGTTGATCCTCTTCATAAAAACTTAAGATATTAAAAGTGTTAGGATCTACACATTAAAGTCATTCATCCCAACTGACGTGGATTTATTAAACAACCGGAAAACCGTAAAATCTCTTGCTGCTCGTCGATACAACAGTATAAATACTCAAAGAAACAGAGCGCGGATGGATACATTAATAGTGGAGAACCAACTCCAGCAGAGAGAAGGGGAGGAAAACGGGACAGGAGACTAGCTACGATTCGATGGGAAGGGTGACGAACGCATGACGTCAATAATGAACTCTTTATACTCAGCGTCAGTATTAAAACGCAGTCAAATACTGGCAGGAAGCTTGCAAGGAATTGTGGGAAAAAGAACATCATCGAACAAATGCTATTAAAAACATTCGAAACAAAAAGAATTTAGTTTTAGAATAAAATGAAAAAAGTAATTTAATGGGTTTTATGAGATTAGACGAATGGATTAAGGTTTTTAGAATAATAAAAGATATTAAGATATTATTAAAGATAGGTAAAAAAGAAAAATATTAAGAATTTGGAGTAGTTTTACTAAGATAAAAGGGAGAGAATTTTTATTATTACATATATATTGATGTATAATTCCATGTTACAATTTTGATGCAGGTCTTTTCTCATCAAGTAAGTAATAAAAGGTAAGATCCTCTTCAGCATCAATGGAAAATGTAAGTTATCATAGTTTAAAAAAATGATTCGTGTTCAATGAACAGCAAGCTCACAATGTGTGGCACAATTCTAAAACTAAAATTAATTTCGTTGTTTTATAGACAAATGACGATGTGAACAAAGTTGCAGTCGCAGTTTGACAGCTATAAAAATCACAAACAGGTTAATACTTTTTAGTTGCTCTCTGGAAAACTTGCTTTACGAATGATTACTTTCATGGTTTAATATTTTTATGAACGAATCTCTATTGCTGCTTGTTTATTTTGATGGAATGAGATATTGAGCTGTCAACTTAATTTCAACTGAAGTTCTCTCAATCAATATTTGAGAACGTAATTTATCACTTAAACATTATTTTTGAACGATTTTTCTAAAAATGTAAGTTTTGTGCAGTTTTATTGGAAAAAATAATTTTTATTAAAAATGGCCACTTGGCATATATGAAAAATCAAAGTGGTCAGCCCGTTTTTGTTTAACAGTCACATGACTTAGGCTTTTATAATTAGAGATTAAAGACGTGCATTTTAAATGAATCTGATACATATGTATTTTAAGTGAAATTGGTGATAGGTTTAATATTTTAAATGAAATGATGACGATTGAACTCTATTTGGTGATTTAATCACCTGCGCCCAGCTACCATAAAAATAGAAAAATGGCCACCTGGCATATAAAAAGTGAAGCGGTCAGCCCAGAATTGTTGATGAGTCACATGATTTAGGTTTTATTATATAGATATTTTCTCTTTTTTGTAATTAAAGTGTTTTAAATTATTGATAGAAATAATTTCTACTTTCAACGCTTTATCTCAGAAGTCAACATGAGATATAATTAGTCTAGGTTATGTTTGTATGCATGTAGGATGAAAATTAGCATGTGTTGATGAACTTGTCTGATACCCTAAAGAGTTATCTTAAAACATGTGAAATTAGCAAAGAAAAAATTATTCAATATTTAATATAAATTTTTATGATTGTTTACAGTCGTTAATTTTACCAATTAGAATAATTGTGTTAAAATTAATCTAGTCTAATTACATATCCAGTGATTTCTGGAGTTCCATTACCTTCGATTTATTCTGTTGAGCTGAACCAGTTTTCAGACTAGATGCTATAATCAATAAGGTTAGCAGGGCGAAAAAGTTCCACCAGATTCGTCCGGGATATCTCAAATGGTAGAACATTGGCGGCTTCAGCCAAGAGATCCCTCGTCCAGACAGTTTTCGCCCAGTTGGAAATTTACATCTGACAGCTTGATTTAAATCAATTGATTTTTTAAAAAAAATCATTGATTTAAATAAGATTTTTAAAAAAAATTAAAAAATAAATTAAAGATGTAAACAAACATATTAATGCACTTTAATATTATTTAGTTTTATATAATACAGATAATCAATTTTTTAGAAAGTTAAAGCTTAATTTTTGTCAAAAAATAAACGATCATCTTTAAATATAATGATCATTGATCACGGAAGAAGAATGCAAAACAATCTTGTTTCGCTAGCACTGAAAATGTCTTTACTAGAATAGGGTTGTACCAATGATGACATCACTCTCGGACAGTCTCAGAATCGACTATAGCAGACTGGCTAGAAATAGATTTGTAGAATAAAGTGTGTCTCTTTTTAAAGGAGTCTATGCAAACATTTGAAGCTGTGAATACTTGAATTACCAAGTTAAAAGCAATTTCTGTTGCTTTCTCTTTCAAAATTGGGTCATTTGTAGGAGTGTTTGTTGCACAAACTTCATTAAACCACTGGAAAAGGAAAATTTCCAGTTCTTCCAATGGTGATGATTTCACATTTTTTAGCCAGTTTTTCCATCTTTCCCAAATTTTGCTCAATTAAATTTACCCAGTTTAAAATTGTTTGCACAGCTGAATATGGATTTCTAATTAAACTAGCAAAACCAGCTTTACTGCCATTGTAATCTTTGACTCGTGCTAATTTCTGCTTTTTTCAGCAAAGAAAATCACTTTTTTTACTCGTTATTTTAAGGTCTAAAGCTAACTAAAATTCTTTAATGATTGCCATCAGCTCTGTTCTACTAAAAAAAGTATAATCCAACTAGATAAAAAGGAATTGATACTGATGAAACAGAAGGTAAATCTGGGATTTTTTAACATTACAAGTATAGGAAATTATTGGGACTAATGAAAAATAATGTTATATAAGGGAAATTGCTAAATACGGGTTACGTTAAATCGGGATTTCACTGTTATACATATATAGCATGCATGTGTGTGTGTCTGTGTATATAATTTTTATTTTATAAATTGCAAGTCATATAAAATAATAATTGTGAGGTGAAAAAAATCATGAACCCTGATCTATATGAAATAGGAAATTATATTTGAAAAAAAAAAAAAAAAAAAAAACCCGGTTTAAACTAAAAATATCTTGTTTAAACCAAATAAACCGGTAAAAAACCCCTGTTTTTTTGCTTGCTTATTATTTTATGTTGTTTATTATACTTGCATGTGTTTAACGTGTTAAATGATTTATATTTTTTATGTAAATTAATTTTTGTCAAAAAATAAAGTACAATGTAAAGTTTAGAAAAAATAGTTTCAAATTTTATTTAAATGAAATTTTAAAATAAACTTGCAACAGTAAGGAAATCTAAGCAGGCGATTTATTGTAGGAATATTTACTTGCTTATTACTCAGTTAGAAAAACTTCTGCAAGTTTAAGTAAAATAAAATTTTATGACTTTGCTCGTTACAAACAAGCATTAAGCCACATTTATTATCCTATCTTTTGAATCCCCATTATGCAGGAGAGAAATTAATAAGTTCTGAGAAAATATCACCATTATTGTTTGCTAAAGAGAAATTTTCTAGTACTTTGATGATGTTTATTATATTCAAGTTTGAAGTAAGTCTGAATCATTCCAAGAATTTTTGTCTCTTCCTAATATAGTGGAAGAACTCTGTCCTTTAGAATGGTGGAAGACACATGTTATAGATACCAAAAAGAATAATGCTAAAAAATTTAAAGAATTCATAATGAACCAGCTTTTTACTGCAATAGCTTCATCTGCTTCAGCAGAACAATTGTTTTCTGCTTTTTGCTTGGTACATTCGAAAATTAGGAATTGATAAAGCTGCTAAACTCGTTTTTCTGTACCAGCACTTTAACAAAAAACAAAAGTTAACATTTTAACTTGCTTCCAAAATTATTTAAAAATTTTATGTGTTGCAGTTATTTTAATTAAAATATGTAAAGTGGAATTGATTTTTGACATCTGATTTGTAGTTTTACACGCATTTTGTATAATAAAATATTTTGATAGCCTAAAATGTTACAATTTTAATCATTTATGTTAATTGTATAATAGGTACAGTGAAACCGCAATTTTACGTTTCTCAAGGGACCATAAAGGAATTACGTTATATGTGGGGAAAACTTTAAATAGTGGCAAGACAAAAATAAAACACCAAGCAAAAAATAACTAATTTTGATAAAAAAAAATCCTTTTATTTCTTCATTTAGAGTGGTTTAGACACCAGTTTTCTAAATTATGCTTAAAAAAAAAATTACTCAGCTGTATTTAGCAGCTAAATCGCAAATCGCATTCTCAATGTATATGAGTTTTTTGAAAGGTTTTCTCTGGATCTTCTGTATTTCAAAGGTGCACTTTCACTGTTTTGAAAGCATGAATGGCATCTGTCGCAGAAGTAATTCTTGTCCTCATCATCATTTTCATCAATATCAGAGCTATTTGATTCTTAGTCTACTAGCTGCCCTTGGCAACCAGTTTGGTCTCTCTTAAATGTATGTTAAGCATTGCATCATGTTACTTTTATTCAAAATTTAATTTACTTGCTCAATCCTTCGTCAAATCGGAAGATTCTGATACAGAAATCATGAACTTTGTATTTTTAAGTTAACGTTGTTCAGGTGATAAATCGCCAAACGTTGTTCCCGTAGTATTTTTTCGTATTTCATTTAAAATATAATATCTTCACTCACTTTATTTAAAATTTGTGACTCTCAATTATTTCTTAAAAAAAGAAAAAAAATAAATAATACCATAAAACATAAAATTTAATTTCAACCAAGACTCCCTTTCAACATCAAAGCTTTGTTTTAATTTCCATGCGAAAAATTGTTTATTGCAGTCACATGAAGTGGACTATTATAATACTGATGACATGATGGCGATGGAACAATATTTGGCGATTTATGACCTGCACCCGGCTAATATTAAATTACTAAAGTGGCCGCCTGGCATATAAAAAACAAAGCAGTGAACCTGGAACTGTTGATGACAGCCACAACGACTTAGGCTATTATTATATAGAGATAATTTGCAGTCAGAATTTCTGATGCCACATCGCAATATTGGAATTGCAAGCTAGATAATCCTTACGATATGTATCTGACAAAAAAAAAAGATTCAACCATTTCATTATAATCTTTATTTTCCTTTTTTTGTATCCAAATTCATCATCGATGTTCCCAGGAAAACCGTGTTTTGCAAAAGAATACATTTTCTTGAGGCCCTGTCTCATGCTGAAGAAATATAACAACCTTCTAGAACGTTTATTGATATTTTTCTGTTTCAAAATTCTATACTAAGAAGGGATTTTTTTTTTAAATGTTGGTTTTATTAGTTTACTGTGAACGATCATTGATCATGGAAGAAGAATGCAAAACAATCTTCCTTTGCTAGCACTGAAAATGTCTTTACTAGAATAGGGTTGTACCAATGATGACATCACTCTCGGACAGTCTCAGAATCGACTATAGCAGACTGGCTAGAAATAGATTTGTAGAATAAAGTGTGTCTCTTTTTAAAGGAGTCTATGCAAACATTTGAAGCTGTGAATACTTGAATTACCAAGTTAAAAGCAATTTCTGTTGCTTTCTCTTTCAAAATTGTGTCATTTGTAGGAGTGTTTGTTGCACAATCTTCATTAAACCACTGGAAAAGGAAAATTTCCAGTTCTTCCAATGGTGACGATTTCACATTTTTTTAGCCAGTTTTTCCATCTTTCCCAAATTTTGCTCCATTAAATTTACCCAGTTTAAAATTGTTTGCATAGATGAATATAGATTTCTAATTAAACTAGCAAAACCAGCTTTACTGCCATTGTAATCTTTGACTTGTGCTAATTTCTGCTTTTTTCAGCAAAGAAAATCACTTTTTTTACTCCTTATTTTAAAGTCTAAAGCTAACTAAAATTCTTTTATGATTGCCATCAGCTCTGTTCTACTTAAAAAAGCATAATCCAACTAGATAAAAAGGAATTGATACTGATGGAACAGAAGGTAAATCTGGGATTTTTTAACATTACAAGTATAGGAAATTATTGGGACTAATGAAAAATAATGTTATATAAGGGAAATTGCTAAATACGGGTTACGTTAAATCGGGATTTCACTGTTATACATATATAGCATGCATGTGTGTGTGTGTCTGTGTATATAATTTTTATTTTATAAATTGCAAGTCATATAAAATAATAATTGTGAGGTTTAAAAGAAAAAATCTGATTAATTTGATTTTTTTCTAAAAAAAATCACATACCCTGATCTATATGAAATAGGAAATGATATTTGAAAAAAAAACCCGGTTTAAACTAAAAATATCTTGTTTAAACCAAATAAGCCAGTAAAAAACCTCTGTTTATTTGCTAATGTTGTTTATTATACTTGCATGTGTTTAACTTGTTAAATGATTTATATTTTTTATGTAAATTTAATTTGGTAAATTTTATCTTATTATTATAGTGCAAAAAAAAAAAAAAAAGAAGTACTTGTCAAATTTATTTTTATTTTAGGATCTGATCGCAGCAGTTTCATTGTTTCCAAAAATGCAACTTTAGAAGATCTTCGTCAGACTTACTACATAGAAATGGCTTGTAATACTTTACTTGGAAATGGATCACCTACTATGATATCTCCGCCTGATAAAAAAAAATATTTCACTCTAGAATTAGCCGATATTGCTTGCTTTGATCGTCAAGTAAGTGTTGATTGCTTAAAAGGACTTTTATATGACATTTTTATATTTCTTTGTCTTTTAGAGTGTTAAAGTTTACAAGAAAGTACTCTAAATTTTAATCAAATAATTTTCTATTAAGTTTGCTATTGTATTATAAATACAGTATATGTAAGATAATTAGCATAAAAGTCACTGAAGATATAAAATTTTATGTAAATTTTATAAATTTAGTATATCTCTGTCAAAATGACCTTCAGATTATAAGTTATCTAAAAATTGCCTGATTGATACATATTGAGTATTGTTATTCCTAATGTCAATTGTCAAATTTATTTCTTGCCTTCAATCCTTCAGTGATAATTTATTATGATTTTACTATAATCTGAAATGTAAAATAATTTGTATGTAGTACAATAATATCATATCTTAGGCCTTATTTAATGGCTTCCATCACTAAATAAGTCAAATTTTTTATTCAGCATTTTCCAGAAGTTACAGGCAACTGAGTAAACATTGAGAAGTTAGGAACGAATATTTTTATTACAAATTAAACAAGTTATCATTACTATTACCAGACAATCATAACTTAATGTTTAAGAAAATAAGTAAAATAATATTTGTACCAGAAAATAGGTATTTTTATTTACTATTTAATTATTTCACATTTAACGCATTTAAAAAATGGCATGTTAAGAAAGAAATTGCCACTGCTCCCAGCACCATATTTGATCATACCTTTTGATATCCTTTTCATTTTCTATATATATTGCAAACAGTATGGCTGTGATGCATAGATCCAGAGCTTGCTCAGCTCTGGTACATTTTTGTTTTTAGTGAATATTTGAATATTGGTCAGAATTCACCGGATCTCATAAATATTGCACTCTGGATCCCAGCGGAGCAGCTCTTCTGAAAATCCAGAGCCTAAATTATCTTTTCCTTTTCCTCCAATCTCAATTCATTTGTGATTTTTCTTACCAAAGTGCTTACATATGTAATAAACAATGTTGTATACGTATGAGCATACTTCTATCTAGCGCTCGTTAAGTGTAGACTCAATGTCCTTTCATCCCAGTAGCTTCTGAATGGTGATGAGGAATGCCAGAATTAGCTACAGCCGTATCTGCTATTTTTGCTGGTGGTCGCATTATTTTTATACACTACCTTTTGTTCATGTTTGTGAAATATTTTTACTGATCAACATTTTAGGTCTGTATGGTGCTTAATTTGTGCTAAACCTCACAGGAATGAAGCTCCAGTATTTCTTTATTTTTTAGTGAATATTTAAATATTAGCCCAAACTCACTGGAGCTTATAATTACTGTGCACTGAAGTCCACTGGAACAGCGCTATGTGTTGTGTTTTGCAACTTGATACAAAGAAATCCTTGGCGAGTAGGATTTTCTGAAAATTGCCCACTCTTGATATTAATGTTTTTGCTCTGATCATTTATTAGATTATATTATATATAAATGTGTAAAGATATAGTTAAAACATATTAAAAATTGTCTTTTGCTGAAGACGAAATTGCTTTAAATTTTGCAAATAATGTATAAATATGCAGGTGGAAAGGAATGGGGGAGTGCAGATACACTACGGTTGTTATTTTTGCAGAATATTAGAGCCAGAGTTTTTTGGTTAGAAATTAAGCCCTACATAGAGCACTAATATCAGAAGTCTACTAATGACTCAGAGAAAAGTTTTTGTTGTCAAAAATGATGTCATGATTTAACAAACATTTATTTTGATCTTATTTTGATTTCTATGATTGTTTGAAATATTTACTTTTATTTTTTAATGTTAGTTATGCCTTTCATGTAAATTTACTTAAACAAATAGCAATTCATTAATTGTGAATAACTTTTAATGCTTATTTGATTCACTGAGGCCATTTTTTAAAGATATTTATCTTAATATTTTTTTCCTGTCAGAGGTAAAATAATTTTCATGATATTTTTAAAACAGATTACTTTTATTCTTTAAAATGTTCATTAAGAATTAGCTGGAAACCCAAATTTCTTTGTGATTTGACACGCTTTCATTTAACCTCCATCAACCAATCTTATTTTGATTTTAGTTTCTACAGACAAACACTTTCTTTTTTTCAACTACCATGGTCTAAGAACACTTAAATGAGTTAATTTCTCAGTCCTTGCATCAGAAAGAAACTAAAAATCACGATAACTGTTATTCTCATGTTCTATCAATTTCTAAATCAAAACAATCTCTCAACTATAATTTCATTCTCGGGAGTCAGGACTGAAATTCACCCCAAAGATGCCCCATGCCGCAATCCAAGAAAATACAGAGATCTGTCTCTTCATTGCTTAAACCTTTGTTCTTCCAATATTATAATTTTGTCCAACCCAGACAGAAAAATAGTGAAGCTTTAGTCTTATACCAGGGATGAGATTTCTGACTTTTTGCATACCAGTATAATCATAGAGAAAATGTTAGTTTATTTAATCGGAACATTGTTCTGATTTCAGAGAACAACATTTTCTCTAAGATTATACTGGTGTTCAAAAAGTCGGAAATCTCATCCCTTGTATACTCAAACAGAGAAAACTTCACAATATCCAGTAATGATGTTTTTAGTTTTTCATTCTAATTGATTTCTTTAATACAGTAGAGTGCCGATTAACTGGATCATTCAATTAACTGGATCGATTAAGGCCTAAAAATTTCCCCCCTTCTCTAAAAATTTTGAAGTGAAATTTCTTTAGGTGTGGTAAGGTAAATTTAGCTGGATGTCCTGAAATTTAACTGTTAAATAACCATTTCCTAATCCTAAAATAATAAAATCACCAACAAATGCAAAGAGAGCAATGCATAAAATCAACTGTTTCTAGAAACTAAGAAGTTTCACTTCTAACACGCGAGAGTCCCACACATAATTTTTTTCCCCAAGAAAATCCCTCTTTATCTTCAGATTCTCTGAAGTGGGTTGAAAAATTGCTTCTTTTGTCCCTTAGTGTTTTCAGAAAGAGGACCCCCCCCCCCCTCTTCTCTTCGCACGTATTTGTTCTGCCCACTTTTAATGAGGGTGGGAGTAGAAAGGGCTGAATAAAAAGATTAAGATTCTTCTTTTGCCAAGAATTAGAGAGGGGAGGAATGTGTTTCTAGTTTCATTTGGCTTTTGAAACACATGCTGGAGTACACATGCTATTCTTCTAATAAGATTTGTAGGTTTAGGAAGCAGGTGTTTTCAAACATGCCTTGTAAGCGCAAAAGAGCTGTGCTGTCTACATAAAAAAATTGAGATTGTTAAAAGATTGAAGAAAGGCGAAAATGGAAACAACATAGCACTTGAATATGGCATTGGCACATGAACTGTATTGGATATTTAAAAAAACAATTTTAATTCGATTTTAAACTTTGTATCAGTTTTGGACAAAGAAGGTAGTATGAAACGGAAAACAGTAAGTCTAATTTCGAAGACGTAGGTAAAGCATTATATGTTTGGTTCTCGCAAAAAAAATTTTCACAAGGGCAACCCATTTCAGGCCTACAGTTGTCCAAAAAAGCCTTTTTTTTCATTGAAGGTCTAAATAGAAACGCATTTTTTAAAGTGAGCTGTAGTTGGCTTAGGAATTTTAAACTGTGTCACAGAATTAGAGAAATTGAAGTCCATGGAGAAAAACTGCTACCATCGAGTAAAAACGCAAAGAAATTCATTTCAAATTTGAAAATTTGATTGAATTCGAAAATTATGACGAGGAGTTCATCTATAAGGCGGATGAATGTGGGCTCAAGTGGTGTTCTTTGCCGAGGGAAACCTTAGCATCTGTAA
This sequence comes from Maratus speciosus, assembly GCA_963932465.1. Classification (NCBI taxonomy): domain Eukaryota; kingdom Metazoa; phylum Arthropoda; class Arachnida; order Araneae; family Salticidae; genus Maratus; species Maratus speciosus. The sequence goes on from OZ010790.1 coordinate 242,539,480, forward strand.
ATGAGAAATTTGCCCCTAGAACTAAAGTAAACAAAGAGAGAATTACAATGCTACTATGTGCTAATATAACTGGAAATCATAGACTGCCTTTGTTAGTCATCAGACAGTAAAAAAAACCTTATTGCTTCAAAAATGTGAAAACACTGCCTGTTGCCTATACAAATCAGTGTAAAGCCTGCATGAACTGCAAATATTCATCAAATGGTATGAAAAAACTGTATTCTTGAAGTAAAAAATCATCAAAAAGAAATCAGGAAATCAGGGAAAGTTCTATTAGTCTTAGATAATGCACCTTCTCATCCAAATGCAGACATACTTGAATGCGAAAATGGAATGTTTAAAGTCATTTTTCTGCCACCGAATGTAACTTCCCTTTTATAACCCATGGATCAAAGTGTAATAGAAACAGTGAAAAGGCTGTATAGGAAACACCTCTTAAGGAAACGAAGACTTTATTAGACGAAGTTGACCATCTTACCATAATGCAAATTGACTTGAAAGAATGTTGCATGATGGTTGCAGATGCTTGAAATCTTGTAAAAGTTTGCACATTAAAAAGCTCTTGGAACAAGATTTTAAATAGTTCATCCATGCAAGAAAGCAATGGGCAAATTTACAGTGAAAGCTTTACAGAAAACTTGGAACATTTTGGATTTACTGCAGATGATTTCCAACAATGGATTGAAAGGCAATGAGAACTATCCCAGTTTCCAAATTTTGAACAACAAAGAAATAATATTGACCATTCAGGATACAAATAGTGAAGTGCAATGCGGGGCAACAAAGCAGATGGAGTTGAATAATCTAGAGGGCCAACAGACATGGAAAGCATTTAATGCTCTTGAAGTTGCGATGAAATGGCTACAATGGCAAGATTCAGTTGATCCCGTTCAATTCCTGCATTTAAAAAGATTAACCCTTTCGGGACCAGTGATGCCAAATGGCATCATGACTTTCACGAATTTTTTTATATTTAAAAACTGAAGTTCAGAGATTCTGTTTGGTGTCATTGAAAAGACACTTTTTCTGTCTTTTCAGTAGTATTTTTTTTATTTCCTCAGTAGATGGCAGCACAGGTTCTAGAAACTGAAAAGTGTTGCTTGATTTTTTTTTTAAACGTGAAGTAAAAACATGACTGTGAAAAAAATTATTATTCCTTCTTTTCTTTTTTTTAAAAATTAGAATCTACTTATAATGAAATTTGAGTGCAGGAAGCTGTCGGTAACCATGCCGGTGTGAACCACTCTGGCTTGCGAATCAACCGTAGCTAAACGCCATGTTAGGTTTAATGAAAAACACGTCCTAATGTATGACTACTAAATGATAATTTTTTCTACTTGAAATCATGTCTGTTCAGCATATTTGCATAAAACATGTGTATCATATCCATTTATATTGTATTAAGTTCTAAATTAAAATTAAGCTATTATAAACATAGAAATCAGATCTAAACAAGTGATACTGTTGCCATTCAGATTCAAATTCCAGCAAATCTGCAAACAAATGAATGACTCTTAGAATGAACGCTTCATTAAAAAAAAAATACCGGTTAACGCTGATGCTGGTCTTAAAATATTTGTAAAAGTATTATTAAAACCTTTAAATGTTTTAACTTAGTTGGATAGTTTTTGAAGGTTTTAAACAAAGTTTTAAATTTAAAGGCCAAATCAACAGCAAGTTCTAAATTAAAAATAATGGATAACTATCGCCATCTGGTGGAGAAAAAGTATAACTTTTGCTCTAGGAAGGTCCATGGAAGCTAACTGCATTGCATGTATTTTTAGTTTATTCAGAATGATTGTTACTTTGCACAATTTCAGATTTCCTGTGACATTTGCTTTCTGTCTTATATGACAAAGTAAAAATTATCCGAATTTCAACATCTAAAACTTTCAAATTCATTTAAGCACGCCTCTGGTAGGGGGGGAGAGGAGGGGGAAGGGGGGAGGGAGGGGGTAGTGGGGTGGGTAGGGGGGTGTACTACTGATTAGCAGCGCCTCTGTAGGCCGTTTTAATTCCCAATAAATTAGGAGCTTATGTTTCTTCTAATTCTTTTGGCGTCAACCTTTCAGTTGTAATCGTATTTTTTTTTTACAATGCATTTTATCAGATTTGAAGACATTACAAATAAAATTAATACTTTTTATCGACACAACATATTTTAATTATCTTGCAGATAAAATTATGAATTTTAACATAGTTTGTAGCGAAAAAAAGTCACGCTAAACAACAAATTTTTAATGTAGAGGGTACCTAAACAAGCATTTTCGTCATAGAATCTGTAGCTGGAAATGGCACGTTTAAGCGCTGGTGACTAAATTGTAGTTTACAAAATTTCTTTCTTCTAATCATAAAAAATCAAAAGATAATACTCTCAAAATGCATGAGGCATCATTTTTTTTTTAAGTCTGAAAAATATTTTTTTAACTATTGTTTGAAGATTTATCATTCACTTTCCGTCATTTTTGACAGGGATTATATACTAGTGTTTTAAATATAAGTCATAATATGTATGAAGTACATATTTATGTATTTATAATTCAACAATTGTGTTTTTATTTTAGTAACAGTGCATAGAAAAAATACATGATTCCAAATGGCATCACTGGGACTTGATAGATAGTTACAACTTAACTCTCTATTTTGATTTCTTATATGATTTGGTAGTTTTTTGAAAGAAAACCTTTTTTCCTTGCTATTTGTCATGCCAAAGCCACAAAAGGAGTTTGTATCATTAGAAAGATCCATTTATTTACTAATGTATAATAATCTTTCTGATATAGAAATTGAAAAATCTGATGAAGAGGACACTAAAAATGCATGCAATCTATCAAGTGCAGATACTTCCAATGCAATTGTCAATATTCTTCGTACAAATGACTCAACCAATCCTGTTACTGTTTCTGTTGGTAATAAGCATTAGAAGTTGAATTTGGAAATGCAGATCAATTAGAAGATAAGAATATTGAACCATTTGACACAACATTTAGAGAAATTTCTTCATTGCCTCCGGATGAAATTTTATTCCTTATGAGTACTTTAAATTATTTCATTATAAATAAATTATAGATAACTTAGTGCATCAAGTAGCTGAGAGGCTCCGCTGGCAAAGCTCGTAGATAGAGAGTGCTGATTTGGATACATTCGTGCTCGTCGGCCTAACCGTTCGGAGTTTCCCGTGGTTTTCATAAAACCTTGGGTATCCTTGCATAAATACGGGCTAGGTTCTCTTAGAAATACCCCAATGAGGGCAATCCTTCCTTGGGTATATATCTCTCATGTAGATAATTGGCCGTCATGAACAACACCAACACCACCTTAGTGCATCAAACAAATCTCTATTCTTGCAAAAAGTCTGGAACTTTAGTATATGCAATTATACATTAAATGAACATTAAAAAATGAATACACATTAAAAATGAAATGTATATTTTCTTTGCTTTTGATTCCAATGATGCCAAATGGCATCATGAGCATTTCGTGTGTAATTCCTGTTTGTTCCCAATGATGCCAAATGGCATTGTTTAAAAAAACTATTAAAACATGTTAAATAATTTTTTTAATTATATTTATGTTTATCTTAGCTAAAAATAACCTTAATTCCAGAAATTCAGATTTTTCCTCTTGTAAATAAAAACGTGGGCCTGAAAGGGTTAAGGGATATGACTGCAGAAAAAAGAATGTCCTCTATGAAGCAGAAGACTATCAAGAATTTTTTTTCCCCATCACAATGATTTTTTTTTAAATGTATGTACTGTACAGTGTATGTATATATACATATAATAATTTGTATGTGTACTTTTATGTTTAATTTTGTACCAATTTTGTAGAAAATGAAATTTAAAAAAAAAATAACTTCTAATCACGCCATTTGTAATATGTTAAAATGTGCACTACTACAATTGCCAGTACTAAGACCGGAAAAAGTGTGAAGGAAAGTTACCTAAAAAACATTACCATAGCCATTTTTTAAAGTTGTCTAATTATCCGGGTTTTTCAGTAACCTCATTGTCCTCAGTCCTGACCGGTCCAGATAATCGGCACTCTACTACATTATTACAGTATTGTATATCCAAAGGGACAAAAAAATTTTCATTTTAACTGATAGTTCATTACAACTGATGGTGAATGATACTTCATTATATCTGATGGTAAAGTAATTGGGGTCGACTGTATTACCAATTAGCAATCTTTGCATTATTTAACCACAGAAAATTATTACAAATTCTGTAACTAAATAAGGTGAAGATTACTAATTGTAAATAATAGTACTTATACGCTAATTCAAGAACTGTATAATTACTGAATAAATTCATTTATATCGATATTCTCATCTTTGTTAACCTGCATTTGATTTTAAAACTTTGTCCATACACGATTAATATTTCCATAACTAGTTTGTGGCAGATTCATATCATAAATTGATGTTTCAAATTTTTAATTTGTTTTCTTTTCATTTTGTGATTATTTATTTCTGTGCCTCATACTAAAAGCTGACTTGAATTTTTGTAGATATTCAATTTAGTTATGGACTTGGAAGTTTTGTATGGCATTGCTAAGCATTTGCCATCTGAAAATATTCGCAGCTATGATGCTCTTTATACAGCCAATGAAATGATTAACATCATACAAACAGGAGAATAGTAAGAAATTTTATTTTTTACATCAATATATTATTTACCATTTTTAAAAATATTAATGTATGTTTTATAACATTTTTTTTTTTTTATTTCCGTAATGCTTTATTTAAGAATTATTTTTAAACAATACAAGAATAATAATAAAATAAATTTCTTACTGTTCAATCTAATTAAAGTGGCAGAATGACTAAACCAATAAACTGATACCAATAAAATGAATAAAAACTTCCATATAAAAAAAAATATATATATTTTGTCCTGATGTATCTGTAACATCTGGAAATGAAACAGATTTTTTGATGTTTTCAGTTGACAATTATTTTGGCATTTTTTGCATTAGCATAATCAGGATTCTTTTTTCATGATCATTTCCTTATATCTTATGGAATTTCATGTAAAAAAGTCTTAACAAAAAATCATTATGACTAATTACCAGATTTTTTCAAAACTAGCAAACTTGCCCGGCATTGACCGGACCGCACACAGATGTAGGTTTTCTTTGTTTTTTGGTATTTCCGTCTAGGCCACATGGATAACAATATACTGCAAAAAAAAGTATGAAAATGATTTGTAGAAAATAGTTTTTTGAAATAGTAAATATTCATATTTTTTTTTAATGAAAGGTACCATTGAGAGCAGAAAAGCACCTTCTACCAATGGGTATTTTTTGCTATTTTGTATTTTCATCTGGACTATGAGGATAACAATTTAAAACTGCAGAAAGTATGAAAATGGCCTTCAGATTTTTTATTTTTTGAGATAGTAAGTATTCACATTTTAGGGAGATTTCTTATGAAATACTACCTATTGCAATCGCTCCTATGTTGGAATTTCTGAAAAATTTTTGCAGATCTACACCAATCAGGACCCCTAGAACCCAAAACCACCCTCAGTAAAAAACTTTATCTATCTATATCTATATATCACTTTTTTATGGACATGATAACTTCTGTAATTCTGCACAAATCTTTTCCAAACTGATACATAAAATCAAGGGGCATAAAATCTCAGTCAAGTTCGTTAATGGGCAAAATTGGTCCAAGGGGATGGAAATAGGGAGGGGTTTTGTGAAAACCAAAAAAACCCCCATAATTTCTTAATTTTTGTACATATCAAATCAGTTTAAAGATTTTATTACTTCTAAAAATAGGGCCCAAAATTTATGTATCACAGATTTTCGATAAAATTAAAAATGGGCTCAAGGGGCACAAAAAACAGGGTTTTAGAGAGAGAAAAAATTCATAACTTCATCAATTCTCAAGATAACAAATCCACTCAAATTGATTATAAATGTTCTTAATATTATCTACAACTTTTATATTGACAAGTTTTTGATAGGACCAATTCGTACCACAAAAAAAGGGAGGGGGGTTGAAAAAGAAAAAAATCCATAACTTCTTCAATTCACAAGATATAAAATCCGCATGAATTTATTATATATCTTCTTAATATTATCTACAACATTTATATTGACAAGTTTTTGATAGGACCAATTCTTACAGCAAAAACAAATTAAAAATACATAGTGGTGGAAGAAAAAAATCATCATATTATGGTTGTATTAAAATCCAAACTGCTTATTTTCTGACTCAATTTTAAATTCATTTTTTGCTCTTAAATGCATTCAATTGGTAGGTTTTCTTATTCAGAAACTATATAATGTACCATAATGGTCGATTTTTTGATAGAGGCAGAATATATTTCAAAAAATGATGTCATTTTGAACTGAATTTCCCGAAGCGATTGTGTTGGAAACAAAAAATATGGTCCTACTGAGAAAATAATTGTTTATAAATTAAGTTTTAATTAATTGAACGAAAAATAGAAACACAGGTCGCTTATAAATCACATCAGCAAGTTTCATATTTTTTCTTTTAAAAATGAATCTGAAAACGGGAAAACATGCCAGAAAATTTCGAGTTGTTGAGCATGGAAAAGTATATTTTTGAATACCGCCTTAGCATAATTCTGATAAAACTCTTATATAAAAATGCTCTTATATAAAAATGAAATTAAAAACTCGTCAAAAGTGGCCATATAAAATTGTTAAAGTGGGTTTGTCTCTAATCATGATATAATTTTTGTTGTTGAAATTAGTACTTAAATTCGAAATCTACCTGTGCCTGTAGGCCGAACCGGGAGGGATTTTTTATAAATACGATACCATCAGTACCTCAAAAGCCCCAACAACAGACAGTTTTATTTTTCTATAACCCCATCCCAACCCCTGTCATTGTGATTTTAAAATGTACAATAAATAGAAAATATGAAAATAACCTCCAGAAAAAATATTTTTTTAAAAATTGTAAATATTCATAATTCTTTAAATGAAAAATACCCTCAATGCTATGAAAGTACAGTACGGCCCCAATTATTCATGGAATTGGGTGGCAAGGGCACCATAGATAACAAAAATCGTGGATAATCCAAAAAAGACTGAACATGCAGTGCAAGCATGAAAAAAAGAAAATTCAACATCAAAAATATATTTTAATGTACAAAAAACATAATAAAACGTTTAAAATACATACATATGCACAGTACAGCTGAAACCTTTTCTTTACATTTAAATCAATAAAATAAAGAACAGTAAACAAGAAACAATGCTATACATACTGTACAAAAAGTTTTGAGTTACACCTTTTTAAAAAAATCAGTCACTTCTTCATGCTTTGAAAACACCTTTTCTATCTAAAAAATGAAGCTATTCTTGATATGCTCCCCTGGAATTTATCATAATAGTCTTATTTAATTGTTAAATATTTTAATTGCTGTGTTTAGGTCTTGTTAATAAAATCAAAAAAAGACATCAAGACTTTATATCTGATATTTTAAACATGGCAACCAAATCTAGAATTATTCTTCTATTACTATCTAATACATGAATTTTTCTGTTTATATTTATTAGTAAGGCTTATTGTATTTTCCTTGCTGTTCTCTTAAAAAAAGAAAAAAAAAAAAAAAAAAAAAAATCACTTCTCGGATAATTGGAGTTTTACTGTATGTTTTAAATGTAGTATTTTTTGAATTTTTTTATAACTTCACCCGTGCTCCAGTGATTGTGATTTTAAAATCCATAAAAATAAAAAATATGAAAAAGGCTTTCAGAAAATAAATTTTGAAATAGTAAATACTCATATTTATTTTAATGAAAGATACCCTTAGTGCCACAAAAGTCTTTTCTAAATGTAGGTATACATATATATATATATATATTTATAATTCTATCCGGATCCTGGCAATTCATTTTAAAATGCAAAAAAAAAAAAAAAAAAAAAAAAAGAAGAAGGAATGTTTTCCTCTCATCTTTGTGCTATGTGCTTGAAAACACCACATTTATCTCAGGCATGCATAAAAGCAGTCATGATCCCGTCAAACTGAGGAAAATTGAAGCTTGTTCATTAGTGTTCAATTAGGGTTTTTAATCTTGGCTCATTATCAAAAAGGAAAATATTTGCATATGCATATTTCTTGAATGTTTGCTTTTAATTTACTGATTTTATGTCATAATCATCTTCAGCATCTAGTCCATTTCTATTTTTTAATAGTGTGAGTGACTTTGTTTTTTAAGGAAAATACTAATTTTTATCAGACTTAACTATTTGTACATCTAAGAAGCATTTTTCAGGGGCAAAACTATTTTAAAAAAACTTAAAAATTTTAAACATCATCAAAATAAATTTGATATTAAAAATAATTCTCATTTTGTTAACAATTCTTTAAACTATAGAACGAGACAATGAAAATAATTTGTCTTAATTAATATGCATTATGTACTGATTCAAAATACACTATTGCTCCTTTGATCATACAGAGCTATAAAAGATTTAATGATAAAAATAAAAGATGTTATTAAACATTATATTTTATGTGATTGAATAAAGCAGTTGATTTAGTAGCATTGTAGTGATTACTGTGAACATGATATGTGACTATAATAATGCAAAACAAATTTTGGACTAATTAAGAACCCGAATTATGACTCTACTCCTCCTTAAGATTAATTTCTATGGAATATATAAATGATTTACTTAGTAGTTAGTTTCTATCAATGTTTTTTCCAGTTGAATAGTATTAATAAAATTTGTCAGTCTGAACCTGGCAGTAAGGGTTTTACTTGAGATCAAACTCAGAGTTAGCTAAATTAAATGTATTAATTAATTAAAGACAGGTTATAAAATCTCTGTGAAAAATTATATTTTGAGTGATTTGAAGTACTTGTTTAGAATTTTTTTTTCTGGTGTCAAATTTAGATGTTAGCATTTAAAATTTTAAAGTTTGTACACATTACCATATGTAGATGGTCCTTAAACACTTTTTTATACGTTTAATAAGACATAATTGCTAATTGAATGACGCATTTTGCTGTTCTCTATGATAATTTAGTGCTTAAATGGTGTGGTTTGTTTCTTTGTTTTTGTCTGACTGTGTACATTCAAATTTTTGTACACTTTGAAAGTTTTCTGAATTGTTTCCTAATACTGTAAGAATGTTTATGAAAATTAAATGTAAAAAAAAAAAAAAAAAAAAAAAAAAAAAAAAAAAAAAAATCAAAATTACCTTTTAATATAAAACTATATATAAACCTTTTAATATAACTTTTCCATTATTTTCATAAGCCCTAAGGAAAATAACTAATCACATGACATCAAAAATCTATGAATTTCTGATTTTTTTTTTTTTTTTTTTTTTTGAATTGAGATTTAAAAGAAGAAAATAATTAATTTTTATAGAAATTTATGAATTTTGTTTTTTGATCATGTGTCTTTTTATTTTATTTGTTAATGTTATGAGATTTAGAAAATGACATTGTAGCTGATATTTTGATGAATGCTTTTGTATAAATTATAATCCTAATGTTACACTTTATTTGACTATCAGTAAAAGAATAATCAATTTTGATGTATAATTGTACAATCTTAAGTGTTAGAATTACCTTTGATGAAAGTTGTATGGTGAAAATACGAATCTCAATTGAATGATACACAAAACTAAAATTTGGAAATTCCTGATTTAAAATATCCAACAAATTCATTGACTGCAGAAATTAATTTCTACCAGCTTGTCAACTGATTGAGAATCAGCAAAATCTCTAATTATGCAACTTTTTCAAACAAAATGTCGATTGGTAAATTTACAGAAATATTGATTTTATAATTAACTAGCAATACTTCACACCGGTAAATAAAACTAATGGACCGGTAAATAAAACTAATAAATCTTTAGATCAGGTGCCTCAATGTCCATTTTGCAAGATATTTTAATTTTCATTTCACTTCACATAATATCTAACATCCTGAAATCCATAATTTAATAATGTATATTTCTACCCTAATCGGGGCAAACCGCTAGCAACAGCAAGGATACTTTTCCATCATTGGATGCATTTCCTACATTTTGTATTGTTATGTATTTCAGCTTTCTAGTATAGAGATTGACAAAAAGTATTGGGCTTATTCACTTCGCCAGTGATGCACCAAAATATTCATTGGCAATTTAGTTTTAACACATTCACTTATCTAATAAACATTTAAACTTATTGCATAATGTTCCATATCAGATCTACTGCCAATATGGTTTATTTTAGCAAGTGTCAGTTGCACAATAGAGTCTTTTGTGACAGTTGTTTAATAGTATCTACATTCATTTTAAACAATTGTTACTACTGTCATTCATGTTTGATACTGACTGACCTTGTCATTGATTGGATTATGGATAATTAGCTATTTTATATTTTATTTTAAGTTTTTAAAAAAAGATCTTTCGTAATCAGGAAAGTCACAATGATTGAATTATTTTAATAAATTTTCATTTCCTGACATGCTAATAGAGTTGCCAGGCAACTGATAAATTAAAAAAGAAAAAAATAATTACTTATGACTACAATATAAAATTCAAAAGTTAAAATGCTTTAAATTTATTGAACACATGATGCACAAAAGTCCATCTAAAAATATATCAATAATTTAGAATGTCTGACATACGTATTAATAAAATTTTAAAATTCAACTAATTTGAGTAATTTAAAATCCCCATAGGAAAGCTTTAGTACTGATAACATAACATTTAAATCAATTATCCAAATTAGGGATTGACCGAATACCAAATAGTGGATTCGGTATTCGGTGGTTCGGCATGTAAACCGAATATTCGGCTTCAGTCGAATATTCGATATATATATATATATATATTTTTAATTTTAATCCTTAATAAAATATATAATGTATATTGAAGTTATACATATATTATAAATGTACATATATTTTTTTGTTCATATGTCGCAATATCGATATATCGGAATATCGTGATATAAAGCTGCCGATTTATCACGATATTTCATTTTAGACATCGCCCAGCCCTAGTATTGACTAGTGATAAATAAAAAATAAGTGATGGGTTAATGAATTTGTGAGTGGAAAGAAGTCATTAAATTTTTTTTGTGTGTAATTAGATTTAAGAATAAAAATGCAACTAAATTAAATTATTGAGAATTTAATTTCAATTAAAGCTTATTGAAAAATCTAATCTATGCAAAAATGCGTATTAAAAAGTTTCAAGTATTCAGTTGCCGAATACCGAAGCTTCGGTAAACACTTCGGAAGCTTCGGTATTCGGCAAAATTGCTGCTTTGGTCAATCCCTAATCCAAATGTGTCTTTTTTTTCAATGAATGGTAAAATTTGAAAAACATCTAAATTCTCATAGAAAAGCATTATGATGTAAAAGAAAATATCCTATATTTTTTAAACAAATGAAACAAATTTAATTAAAAACTTTACAGCTAATTCCTGGTACCTCACCAGCATATCTGCCAAATATAAGGCTAGCACGATGCTTTTTGTGACAGCTATTGTGAGACATGCGTACAGGCACCAAAAATTTTACATTTCTACTCTTAAACTTTCATGCGATGTTTTGGCAAAAATAAAACCAAAATGAAGGTTATGTCATTTAGTTCTCTAAAATTTTCTGAAAATTACCAATGAATAGCATTTTTCTACATTCTTAGATTTTGGTGGTGATGATCTTCTAAAAATGCTATGCTAAAGTTTCTGATAAATTTTAATTTGTTTTTAAAAGGGAAGAGGATGTATTCGTCAGTTTTAAAAATGTATCAGTTTTATAAACTAGTGAAAATGTTTTAGTAATTTTGTTGGAAGCTTCTGATTAACATATGTTAAAAGTAAAGATTAATTTCTTCTAATATTGACTAGAATTGTTGCATAAATTGCTAAGTGTATTTAAGAATTAATTTTATAGTTACCTGCATTTGTTTTTCAGGCATTCGTGGTAAAAGTTCTATATTAGTGTTAATTTCTGTTTAATAATTACTATTTGAAGGCATATTGATTATATTGAGTACTTAACTAAATTGAATAGTTAAATTTTTAGGTCTTTAGTTTGCTGTCTGTATTTTTTTTAGCTCTAAAGAATGCTATGCAACTGCCAAAGAATTAAGTACTAAGTTTTTCTCCCAACGTAATGGTGAAAGCCAACATACTATCATTGCTATAGGTAATTGTCATATTGATTGTGCATGGCTGTGGCCATATGAAGAGACAGTGCGCAAGTGTGCCAGAAGTTGGTCATCTGTTGTGCAGCTTATGGAGCGATATTCAAATTTTAGATTTGCTTGTTCTCAAGTAAGTATTTATTATATTGTAATTTTCTGTTTTATTTGCTTAGTAATTCATCATACAAAAATTAATATGTCTAATCTATTAAAATTCTTATTAAGTTGTTAAATGTTTTTAAACTTAAAAACACACAGTTAAGAATGTAGTCTTTTATTGGTTTAAAAACTAACAAGGGAACCACTTTTGGTGTTGCTCGCACCTAGCAATGAAACCTGGTGCATTTTGTAGCCCTATACATAAAAGTCAGAGAACCAATAAAATTTCTCTGTTAAAATCATATTTTATATACTTTTTTATACTTTAAATTTTTTATTATTACATTTTTATTTGTTTATTTCATGCCAAATGTAAGTTAAGTCGCCAAATAAGGCACTGCAATTTTTCCGCCCTCTTTATCCAAAGAGTAAATGTACAGTACATATTACTAGAATTATATCAGATTGAGATTTTTTTAAATAATTGATAGCATAAGTTACAAATATTAGGTTTTTTTTCCTTCTATGAGACGATAAATATATAAATGTAATATATCGCGATGTTACGGAATCTGTTGAGGTAGTCGCGAGCCGTTCACTTCCCACCATGTGTCCGTACATCCAGCTTTAAGATTCAGGTACATCTTGGGGTTGATAGAACTGGTAGATAATAATTTGACTCAGAAACCTCTTGTTGGACCAAACTCCTTTATTTGGTGCTCCATCTTACAGTCCATTTCGCGAGTCCAGTCGAGGTCCTTGAGTCCATTTCGTGATGATTTTAGGAGCTACATCATCATAGGTTTTGCAGGCATCTCAAAAGTGGAAGTTCTCTCATTTTTGGCGTGAGTTTTAGCTAATATCTTGGGGTTTGTCATATTTTCCAGCAGAGGGCATAGTTGTAAATTTGGGAGGAACATTTCTTTAATTGGTTGATTATCTTTTGATTAATTGTCCGGGATCAGATGCCAGAATTGGGCTTGGCTCGCCCGGGGATGAGCTAACCACCACATGGCTACAAAATTTGCGACTCAGCTATTTTTACTCTTAAGGATTGTCCGAAAATGATATCTGAAAGTAATAAGATGTATTGCTGGGAAACAAATTTCAAGGGGGTAAAACTGGTTTTAGAATGACATTTAAAGTTTTGAGAAAGAAACTTCGGATTTTAATTGAAATTTTTGAAATTTAATTTGGAATTTTAAAGGGTTTTTATCCTTTCATATCGCCCCCTCCAAGAAGAGGTCCACCCAGATTCGCCTGCAAATCTGGGGGGGGGACTCACCCAGGACAATGGTGAGAAAGAAATCAGATAAGAAAGAATTTAATTGTGCAACGCTACAGATTAAGGTTAATGTTAAAGTTAAATCTAAAGTAAAGTTTAAGGTAAATATAATGTTAAAGTTAAGTTTGCTAAGGCATGAGGGTTGAATTTTACTGCTTGAAAACATATTTTAAATTTAAATTTTGAGTTGTGAACTTTAAGGAAAAAATTTAAGATTTTAAATTTTTATGCAAAAATATGTATGGTTGGGATTTGGCTCTCTGGACAACCTGACCGAACTTTACATATAATACTTGAAAAATATAATAACAAAATATAAGAATATCATAAAATATAAAGGAAACCTGAAAAACAGAAACAATAATAGTAGAAATATATGGGAAAACATAGTAATAAAATAGTATAGTTAGTTTAAATATTGACCATAATTTTCTGGCTTGGTAGTCCTCTGGTCAGTAAGTTTGTGCTTTTTTAGTTAAAGTCTTTGAGCACAAAATTTCCCATTTTTATATAAAATTAAATACTTTAAAAACAAATTTATGCAGAAATATTATAATGCTGGAAACTACACATAATTATAGAGAAAATACAATATAATAGAAATATTTGAGAACGTGAAAAATTAAAACCATTTCCTCACCTATTTTTTAAAATATGTAAATAGCGTTCAAATGAAAAATAATGTACAGCAAATTATAATATTCAAGTTTGAGAAATACTTAAAAATGTAAAAATATGAAAAAGTTTGAAAATTTCTTCACTTTTTATTTCAAAATGTGGAGATATTAAAAATATGTTGACATATACAATTGGCAAAATTAAAAAAGATTAAAATATTAAAAAAATGTTGAAATTTTTATGAAAAAAAAAATTAATATATTGAAATCTATTTACATGGAAGACTACTTGTATGGTAAGTAGTATTTATCCTAAACCGTTAAAGATTTTAGCCAATCTTTAACCATTGAAGGTTTTAGCAGTCCTAAACCTCAGGGAGGTTTTAGCAAAAATTAAAAAATAAAATAAAAAAGAGCATGATGTTTATTTTTTGTGTGAAGATGCAGATGCAATTTACCTGTAAGCAAAGGTGTTTATATTTTGCAGACTGAGGTATTTATTTCCCTCAGTGGCATTAATAAATCCAAGTCACAATTTAATAAGCTACATCTACATCTCACTGTTAGCTCATAAAAATTTCCTATTTTATGCAAGTAAAAAAAGGTCAAAAACATTTTTCCTTAAAACTTAAGGCCAGAACGCTTTGAGTTTTCGTTGCTAGTTTTTACGCAAATAGTAAAAATCTTTTAATTTTCAAGTGTTTTACTACTATCAAAGGAAAATAAATAAATAAATAAAACAGAAAACAAAATTAATAAAACAAACAAAAAAATAAATAAAATAATAGATCCTGGTTCAAACAAATAGGATTATGACACAGCTTTTTAAGCGCATGGCAACTCATTGACAAAATTTTTTATTAGTCTTGTATGTTGTTGATTGTCTGAACCCCTATTCTATCAACAGTTGCCACATTTGCTCAGATTGTACAAGTCACTGAATCCCGTTTGTCTGTAGAGGAGTGTTTTCAGTGGGAGTTAAGTTAAAAAAAAAAAAAAAAAACTTTGATTTAAAGACTTAATGATGTGAAACCATGGTCATCTTTAAAAATGGAATATGTGGTTTTAGACACTACTGCATTTACCACGGTTAAAGTGGGGTTACCAGGTCATGTCTAAATCACTGATTGAATTATTGAAAATATTTTTAACATGGTGGGGGCGGGACCATCACCTGTTTCCTAAAAGTGACAGGGGTTAAATACCTGCTCATATTTTGTTTTTAATGAAATGGCAAGGACATGACCTTCCATTTTGTCTCTTAAAAGTGGTTGGGGTGGCCAACTCACTGGACTCTTTAATGTGAAATGGGATTTATTATAAAAAATAGATATATATTGGATAAAAATACTAAAAATTAAAAATTTAAATATTAAAATATTAAAATATAACAATAAAAAATGTAATATTCAACTATACACCAAAAATCTAAAATAATTATTTAAATAACATTCTACATATAGAAAAGAAATACTTGAAAAAATGGATTGAGCTTTTCACATTATGAACAAATAAAAACTTATCTACACAAAAATGATTAAAATATGGATTAAAATAACACACAAACTGACATAACTTACTATTTACAAACATCTAGAAATTTCAGAGTGCTCATCTCTATTTATAAAAATAATTAATGGAATAGGATACTAAACTTTCGCAAATATTCAATTGTGCATGTCTTATTTGACAGTTTGTAGTTTAAAAACATGTAATTATTTCAACCAATTTATTCACAATATGCCAAAAACATTGAAATCAACTGAATTTATTTTTTGGTGATCGCACGTATGCTTCACCAGATGAATCAGAAAACAAAAGTACTGTTATTTTAGTTTATCAAGATTTTAACGCGCATTTAGCATGTCATCTCCAAATTTTTCTCTTTTTCATTTAAAAATAATTTACATTCTCGCGAAGAACTTTTTTATTTCGGAAATAACAAATTCTGTAATCGATATTTTAAGTAAAAAATAAAAATAAAACTAAATAAAAACCTTGTTTAAGGTAAAGCACTTTTCTTTTCTTACTTTCTTTCTTCTTCTTTTTTTTTTCTAATAAACGTACTTTTAAACAGAAAAAAACCTCAATCTGAGATAAAAATAAATAAAAAGAAACATACCTGTGAATTAGATTATCCAAAGAATTTTACAAAAAGTAATAAACCACTGATTAATTACTGATTTTTTTTTTCATTTCAAATAACTTTTAACGATAAAGAATTAAGTCAATTTTTCCTGGCCTTATCTCATCACTTATCTGCTGAAAAATAAAAATCAGTTTATTCATTGATGACTAAGTAATTTGCTAACATGAAGAACGAAAGAGTTACTGGTGACCTTTGGTCTGGTAAACAGGAACTTGACCTACTGCCACAAAACAGAAAAGTTCAGGCTGGGCTGAAAGTTTCTCCTTTTACTAATAAGAATAGTATAGGAAAGATGTGAATAATTTTTTCTTTTTCTTTGTAAGAACTGTGGTTCTTTTTCTCTGATGAAATACGAAGTTCTTTAACACAGGCATTCTAGAAAGAATATCTATCAAAAGCATTTAGTTCTAGATAAAAGTTCTTTTCCCAAAGATAGTATGATTTTTCCTTATTTGAAAACAGTTTATGCGGTTATTAAAAATCCACTTGATTGGGATGTTGTGATCTTTCTGAAAACTCTGATGATACGCAGTGCATAACTGTACCAGAGAATTTTTTTTTTTCTCACCGAAGTAATATACTTTCACGCAGAGCCGAGGGATCTTCGCAGGGAATTGTCCGAACCGTGTAAGTCCAGCGATTTTTTTCTGTTTTCTTTTCATGATCGTTCACCTTATACTCTTCCAGTACTCGGTTGAAACTTAGGGCACAAATATTTCGAAGTATAGAAGGATATTCTTTTTCTTTTATCACCATAGTGATATTTTTCGTGGCAGAGCAGAGGAATCTTCACGACAGGAAACTATCCTTACCGACTTTAAAAATGTAATATATCGCGACGTTCCGGAACCTGTAGAGGGAGTTGCGGGCCATTCACTTCCCGGCATGTGTCCGTACATCCGGCTTTAAGATGCAGGTACATCTTGGGGTTGACATAACTGGTAGATAATAATTTGACTCAGAAACCTCTTGTTGGACCGAACTCATTTATTTGGTGCTCAATCTTGCAGTCCGTTTCGCGAGTCCAGTCGGAAGTCCTCGAGCCCGTTTCGTGATGATTTTAGGAGCTACATCATCATAGGTTTTGCAGGCATCTCAAAAGTGCAAGTTCTCTCGTTTTTGGTGCGGGTTTTAGCTAATATCTTGGGGTTTGTCATATTTTCCAGCAGAGGGTATAGTTGTAAATTTGGGAGGAACATTTCTTTAATTGGTTGATTATCTTTTGATTGATTGTCCGGGATCAGATGTCAGAATTGGGCTTGGCTCACCTGGGGATGAGCTAACCACCACATGGCTACAAAATTTTCGACTCAGCTATTTTTACTCTTAAGGATCGTTCAAAAATGATATCTGAAAGTAATAAGATGTATTGCTGGGAAACAAAGTTTCAAGGGGTAAAACTGGTTTTAGAATGAGATTTAAAGTTATGAGAAAGAAACTTCGGATTTTAATTAAAATTTTTGAAATTTAATTTGGAATTTGGAATTTTAAAGGGTTTTTATCCTTTCATAAATAGTAAATATAATTAAATGTAATAGTCGATAAAAGCTTCCAAGATCACTGAAAACTATTTTTTAGTGAAATACAAAATAAGCAAACTATTTTCTTTTGAAATTGAATGGAATAAAGTTTCAAATGTTTAAAATGAAATATTGCTGTATTAAATGATCCTTTGGTAAAAGTAATTATAAAGTAAATTAATATTTTTACACAATTTAGAAAAAATATTGTGGTTAATTAGGTCAGACATTACAATTTCTACTGAAGTCCAAACCACTCCTCACACAAGACAAACAGCTATGACATTTGGCTAGGGTTGCCAGAAAGCTCTGCTTTTGAAAAAAAAAATGCCAACTGTTTTCCTGCCTAAAAATGTGAATATAATGTTGCAATTTTTCAAAATCAAACTCGTGGGTTCTTGAAGGAATTTTTAAACTTTTTTCAATATTTTATACTTATTATTAACTAATTTTTATTTTTAAATGCTTTTCTTCATAAAACTTCAATGTTAATAGTTTGATAAGTGGTCTCGAAAATTGCATTTTCAGAAAGTTATGCTGCTGTAAAATCAAGAAATATTACTTTAACAGAAACATTTTATCGACTCTCAAATTTGTAATATAGGGCTTTAAAATGCACCAGGTCTCAATGCTAGGTGCAAGCAACACCAAAAGTGGTTCCCTTGTAAGATAAATGCCAAGGCAATGAAAAATGTATATAATAATTTAAAACAGTATGGTAAGGTGGGGGTAAAACAAGTAAATTAAAAAATATATATCCATTGAACATATATTGTGCTTTGAAAATAAGCTGTAACTTGTGCTATAAATTGTGCTTGGACATTTGATAAAAACATTTATATACCTAAGAAAGTCTGCAAATTGAATCTAACAACATATTTGAATTCCAGTTTGTCAAAATCCGGTAAGAAATACTTCTCCTTGAATAGTTAAATATGGTAATCTTATATTAAAAGTGTGTTTGTCTGTATTTCACAAGTATTCCTTCTACAATACAAATTTCAAATTAAAACATTAACCACTTCACCGGCGACAGGTATGGGGAAATAGTGCTTTTACCCCCGACTTAACTCGGGGCAGCCGGTGAAGTGGTTAAAACCAAACATATAAAACTAACTAAAAAAACCAATTCTTTTTTTTTATGCTTATGGTAGTCACTTGACATACAGAACGATAAAGCAAGCAATGGACTGTAAAATAATAATTTTTTTCTTTTCTGGCAAACACAAGTCACGCTCAACAACCTTTGGATGCTAGGGTTTTGCCTCACTGAAGCATTTCTGGAAAAATTCTGAAGACATGGTATAAAGATAACTGTCTTTAGAAAGTTTCTGAAGCTGTTGAAATTTTGAAAGGTGAAACAGCTGTTTAAGACCTTGAAAGGTGATCATATGGTGGAACATTTTAAAGGATCTGGCCTTTACAATGTTGACAAAAGTGTTGTTGATCACAGAAGTATGGTAATTGAAAATGACACAGGTGATGTAACATAACTTTCAATATCAAATACAGAGAAATTTTTCGTGAACAGGCATCCCACTTCAAGGGTGTCTTCTACTTCTGCCATTTCTTCTCCATACAAAGATTTGAAATATGCCTCCTTAAAACAATTTCCACTTAACACCTGTGTTTGAAGGAACAAATAAAGCTTTGGAAAATGCTAAGAAAAATGATAGCGAGTTTGAAGTAAGGTTGGAGAAATTATGACTGAATCTGATGAAGTAGAACATATTCTACATAAAAAAGCTGACTGCTTATTAAAAAAGGAAAAAGAATTTCTAACGTAGAGTGCAACAAATGAAAAAAAAAAAAACATTTATGGATTAACACAAAATAAGATAATTGCAGGGGTGCAGAAAATGTTTCTACTCGCAACATTTCCCCCAATCCACATTAAAATTTCCCCAAAATCTTACGGTATGTTATAGGTAAATGCTGTATTAACGTAAGTATAGAAAATTTACTTTTCCAATATATCTCAACTTATGCACGAGTATATAATGGAAGGGGTGATTCTGAGGGGGGAAAAAATCTGAAATTAACAGCAAATTTTCTGAAAGGTTACAGCAGCAGAGTGGGGGAAGGGGGGAAATCCACTCCCAGCACTATGTTTTTTTCACGATCCTTTGCCGAAATTCTTGTTTTTTCGCGATCTTTTGACGAAATTTGCGGTTATTTCGCCTTCCTTTTGACGAAATTCGCGGGTATTTTGCCCTCTTTTGATGGAATTTGCGGTTGCTTTGCCATCTTTTGATGAAATTCGCGGTTGTTTTGCGATCATTTGACGAAATTCTCGGTCGTTTTGCGATCGTTTGACGAAATTTGCGGGATTTTGCGATCTTTTAACGAAATTTGCAGTTGTTTCGAATCTTTTGACGAAATTTGTGTTCATTTCGCAATCTTTTGACGAAATTTGCGTTGATTTCGCGATCTTTTGATGAAATTTGAGAGTATTCGCGGTTGTTTCGCGATCTTTTGACGAAATTCGCGGTTGTTTTGCTGTCTTTCGACGAAATTTGAGTTTGTTTCGCGATCTTTTGACGAAATTCGCCGTGGTTTTGCGATCTTTCGACGAAATTTGCGGTTGTTTCGTGACCTTTTGGCGAAATTTGTGGTTTTTCGCGATATTTTGTCAAAATTTGCGGGTGTTTCGTGATATTTTGACGAAATTTACGTTTTTTTCGCGATCTTTTGGCGAAATGTGCGTTTATTTTACGATCTTTTGACAAAATTTGCATTCTTTTGATGAAACTTGCTGCTCTTTCGCCGAAATTTGCAGTTTTTCCGCAGTCTTTAGACGAAACATGCGGTTCTTTTGCGATCTTTTAACGAAATTTGTAGTTATTTTGCGATCTTTTGGGGAAACTTGCGGTTCTTTCGCAATCTTTTGACGAAATTTGTAGTTATTTTGCGAAATTGTGACAAAAAGCGCGTTTTTCCGTAATTCTTTGACAAAATTCGCGGTATTTTTATGTCCGAATTTTCAGATTGATGACCTTTTCTTTAATTTTCAGAATCGAATGCCTTAAATTTTCGGCAAATTCGGAACAGAATCACCCTTGATATACGGTACATATTATTCCGAGATCGATTTTGTGAAGATCGCCATATGGATCTTTTTATTTTTAGTGAAATTTTTCTATCTCAGAGAATTCATGGAATTTGTTGTTAAAATTGAAATCAATTGTATATGTTCCTGCAAAATTTCCCCAGGTGGTTAAAATTTTCCCCGATCTTAGATCGCCGGATCGGACATATTCAGCACCCCTGGATAATTGCATCATCCGCAAAATCAAATGTTGCCCAAACTAGTGTTCATACCAGAAAAAAAACTCGAGTGCTAGTCACTGGAAAGGGAGGCATTATTTGGACAGGAAATAGTCTTAGAAAAGACATTATTCAGAAAAAAAAAAAAAAAAAATTGTTTAGTAATAATATAAAACATTGTGCGATGTATATAATAATTTTTTTCATATAATAAATAGAGTTATTAACTTTAATTCATATGTAATTTTATTCCTATAATAAATAAAGTTATATTAATTTCACATGATTTAATGGATTATAAATAAAAATGCACAGTATGATTGAGTAATGTTCTATGTTTTTATAGAGAAATCAGGAGAGTCCACAATTCTTTGAAGATCTTGGGCACATGCTTAGATTTAAAAATAATGTGGTAGAGTGAAGATTTTTATGAGCAAGCTCTAGTTACAATTCAGAGAACATTTCTTTTTTCTTTTAAAGAACAGACTTATTTTGTTTATATTTACTTAGTAAAACAGGGTTTATACTCATCAGAAGAATATGGGATTCATGGGAAAATCAGGGGATAAATTTTAGGTTGTAAAAATCAGGGGAATCTCAGGGGATAATGCAAAAAATTCCTAAAACCTGGGACAACCTGGCAAAATGACTGGTTACTCTGGGAAATTAAGGGCAATTGCTGCTGTTCATGTGCTTTATGATATCACGTCTGTCTTGTCTACATCCATCCATTCATTCATTAGATTCACCTTCTAACATCGTGAGGTTTGATAACAATTCAAGAGGAACTTAAAAAAACTAATGGACGTTTTAAAATTGATATTGACACTTGCAGCCTTCATATTATTGATTCATAATGCTTTTGAAGAAGTAATAAAATCGTGAAGTGGAAATTGAATTCTTGCAGCCAAGCTACCAAGTTTTTAAGGACACCCCCTCAAGTCATACAGACTTCATCTATTTTACACAAATTAATGTTTTTCCTTTAAAGTTCTTTTCATATTGTTTATATAGGTGATATATAAACTTTTATTTTGAGATTATCTTGTTTTTATTTTATTTCTAAAAGGTGAGTGTCATGATACTGGTTTAGAAAATGTCGTTAATTGTTGACATGGAAAAATTGTACGTCTCGAAAAATACATCAGGGGATTCTCAGGGGATTTTTTCTGGGAAAATGAGTATGAACCCTGTAAAAACACAAGACAAAATTAAGCGACCTTAGGTTCTACTTAAATTGTGCCTGAGATATTGTGAGGCAGTTGGGCCATAGTAGAATATGCAGAGAGAAAATCAATCAAAATATTTGTTGAGAAGATTACAGACATTGATGAGGAAGATTTTGTTCTGAAATTCGTTAGAAAATCACCTTTATGTATTTTCAGAAAATGACAGCTTTTGTGTCATTTTGAAATACCAAATTCTTAAAATCTTAAAGGAATATAACAACCGTGGGCATTATGTTTATAACTAAATTTTTTTCTGGTAACAAAATAAATACATTTACATAAAATGTGGGGGTAGTTGTACTTGTCTTATTAACATTACACACTTTACCCCAACAATTACACATTATAAAAAACAAGCAAAGTTTTAAAAGTTTTAACATTAAAAAATATGTTTGAAAATACTTTATTCATGATGATAATGATCACATTGCATAAACATTATTTTAAAAAAGTTAATGAGTGCAGAATGGAAAAATAGTACTTTTCCTATCCAGTTTACCCCCAAGTTACCCCCCCCCCCACCCCCACCCCCACCCAACTTTTTTTTTTTTTTTTTTCATAGAGGCATTGGCATGATAAAGCCAGCCTTGACAACAGAAAAAAACTAATTGGATGTGCCAATCCCAAAACTTTCTTCAATCTTATACATCTTAATATTTCAAAACCTAGTTACACATGTTAATACTTCAATATTATTAGTTCAATACTATACCAACTTTGATTTTCATCTTAAATTTCTGCTCAAGTCAATTAAACGGACTAAAAACGAGTTAATCTATATCATGATATTTGTTAAACTTATTAATTTTTCCTTATTCTGTCGTTATCAGCTGTTTGCGAATAGCCGGCATAGCAGGAAGCGAGTTCCCGCCGCTGCACAATAGAACTACGAAAAATCAAGAAAAGTATACAGAAATCGCTAGCACGGAGCCCCTTTACCGCGCAATATTTCCAAATTCAAGGAGAACCTGTTGGCCAAAGCCAAAAACAAGCACAAACATTTTGGTTCAATTGTATGCATAATTTTATACGCTGTTCGATGGTACAATAATGAAAATGGCACAGAAATCAGAATTATAGCACCCCCTTCTTTCGGAATTTTTTTAAGTTCAGGGAGGACTTGTTTGCCATAGCCAGAAACATGCACAAAAAATTTGGTTCAATTATATGGATAACTTCATACACTTTTCGATGGTACAATAATGAAAATGGTACAGACATCGCAATTATAGTGCCCCCTTCCGGCAGAATTTTTCCAAATTCAGGGAGGACCTTCGTGACATGACCAAAAATAAACACATAAAATTTGGTTCAATTCTATCCATAACTTCATACACTTTTCGGCGGTACAATATTCAAAATGGCACAAAAATTGTACAAAAATCGCTATTACAGCGCCCTCTACGAGCGATTTTTTTACAAATTAAGGGAGGACCTCCTTGCCATAGCTAAGAACTTAAAAATTTTTTTTGGTTCAATTCTATGCATAACTTCATACACTTTTCGATGGTGCAATATTCAAAATCGCACAAAAATCTCTATTACAGCGCCCCCTAACGGCGAATTTTTTGCAAATTCATGGAGGACCTACTTGCCATATCCAAAAACTTAAAATAAAAATTTGGTTTAATTCTATGCATAACTTCATACACTTTTGGACGGTACAATATTCAAAATCGCACAAAAATCGCTATTACAGCGCCCCCTACCGGCGATTTTTTTCCAAATTCAGGGAGGACCTGCTTGCCATGGCCAAAAACTTAAAATAAAAATTTGGTTCAATTCTATGCATAACTTCATACACTTTTCGATGGTACAATATTCAAAATCGCACAAAAAACGCATTTACAGCGCCCCCTACCGGCGAATTTTTTCCAAATTCAGGGAGGACCTGCTTGTCATATCCAAAAACTTAAACTAAAAATTTGGTTCAATTCTATGCATAATTCCATACACTTTTGGATGGTACAATATTCAAAATCGCACAAAAATTGTTATATCAGCGCCCCCTACTGGCGAATTTTTTCCAAATTCCGGGAGGATCTGCTTGCCATAGCCAAAAACTTATAATAAAATTTTGGTTTAATTCTATACATAACTTCATACACTTTTTGATGGTATAATGGCGACGGACAGACGGACACACAGACAGACAGACATTTTCTATAAACATGTTTTTTGGAATCTCTGACCCCTAAAACATGCAAATCCGTCGAAAACCGGAAGTCGAAAAAAATTTCGATTACAATACTTTCTTCTATTGAAGATAGAAGAAAGTAAAAATCTTCACAATCATTTTCTGACACACTATTCACTGTTTCATTCATACAACTAATCTAGTCAATATTTACAATGATTAATACGTATGTAAATAGGCAATTTATCTAATATTTATATACAAAAACAATTTATTTAGAAGGGAAATTTTCATAAGAATTTTCTCGTAACCTGATCATTTTATTTACACAAACAATTTTTTCAATATTTATATGATTTATTTAATACAAATATAAGTTAAGCAATTATAATTCACCAGTTTTATTTGATGATATTTAACAACAAATTTCACTTTCTTAAACCCAAATTGCACCAAAGTCTTTTGTGTTGCCAGATTTTTCCAAAAAAAGGAAAATTTTTATAGATTCGTTTTATCACATTACTGCCATTTTTAACATCCTACTAAGTTACATTGAAAGTGCCTGTAATGTCTTCTTTAACCACTTCACCGGCGACGAGTATAGGGAAACAGTGCTTTTACCTCCGACTTATTTTGGGGCAGCTGTTGAAGTGGTTAAGAAATTTAATAAATTTTTCTCCAATATTATTTGTAGAAATAATCCCTAGGTCAGATGTAGTAGTACTATGACAATCATGTCTAAAGTGACAAATACAACAATTTATTTGGAATGATAAAAATTAAAATTTGATAATTATTATGTTGATAGTATTCATTTTCCTTTTTGCCAAAATAAAGTTTTTTTTTTTTTTTTTTTTTGACAAACACAGACTGTCATGAATAGGCATTACAATTATTTTTGCACAAATAAACACATTAGGAAATTTTACGTTTCTGTGATGCTATGCAACATTTTCATTTGTAACTATTTTCATATGTAACATATGTTACATATGTAACTATTTTGCCTTTCTAAAATGATTTAAACAGTTTTATTTCTTCAAATGTATTTTATAAAGGCAGTCACTGCAATAAAATATTGAAATTTTATGTTGAAACTATAATTATTTTAGGCCCAACAATTCATGTGGGTGAAAGAAAACTACCCAGCATTATATGAAAAAGTGAAGTATTTTGTTGCTAAAGGACAGTTTATTCCTGTTGGTGGAACATGGGTGGAAATGGATGGTAATTTACCCGGGTAAGTCATTCTACTTTAATTGCTTCTTTATCTTTGTATTGATATAATTATGCACATATCCAGTTTTTGAATATTGTTTGAATGAAACCATAATCAGTATAAATTTGACAAATGTCTGAAAGTGCTTAGTGACATTAGAGTGTCATTTTTACTTGGCAAAGTTATATTAGTGTTACACGTTGTTTGGTGACTATAAAATATGAAGTTTTCACCGAGTAAGAGTAAGTTAGGTTTCTTGTCTGTATTTGACAATTAGTTTCTGTGCTGTATCAACTGAATCTGCAGAGTTTGCTTGTTAGGATATTATTGCTAGCAAACCAATTTGTTAGACTTGGGATATTGTCAAAGCTGCTTTGATTGTAAGTGATAAGATTATAAAGTTTGATTGCTTCAAATAGTTTTGTAGAATTTTACTTCATTAAATTTACACTATCAAGTATATAATTTATGTGTTACTAGTGAAAAAGGTGTGATTATATGTTGTTTTAACAATTTTAAACTTCGTATTGAATTTTTCCAACTAAGTGAAAAATTGCCCAATCTGGGAATCAAATCCAGATCCTTGGCTTACATTGCCAATGCCCTACGATTTAAGCTACCTGGACTGACAACCATCGAGTATATTTCCCTCAGATAACCTTATTGGTAATGGCATCTGGTCTGCCATGTAGGCAGTTCAACAGAATAAACTGTAGATAAAGGGACACCATTTAAATGATGGGTATGAAGATATACTATTATTTTAAACACAATAATACTGATTGGTAAAGTTATCATGCATATTGAATTTTTCCAACTAAGCAAAAAATTGCCCAAGCCGGAAATCAAACCCAGATCCTTGGTTTACATTGCCAATGCTCAACCGTGTAAGCTACCTGGGCTGACAACCGGCAAGCATATTTTGCTCAGATAACCTTATTGGTAATAACATCTGTTCTGCCATGTAGACAGCTCAACAGAATAAATCATAGGTAAAGGAAAAATTCAATATGCATGATAACTTTACCAATCAGTATTGTATTAAAAATAATAGCATACATTTTAAACTTCTTTTAAGACAGAAACTTTGAAGTGTAATTGGCCAGATGCTTAAAATATTGTATTATTTTCCCTCTCAAGGTTTAGTTTCTATTTTAAGGTATCCAAGCCATCTTCACTGAACTCTTACCCACTTGTTATAGTAAAATTGTTATTAAATACTTTGAATGGCTATTGGAAGGGTGTAATGGGATGTTGGGTGTAAAAAATTAATGAAAAATACTATTCAATTTAAGTAAGTAGCCAAAGAACATTATTATTTTATATAAATTTACTCATATTTACTATGTATAAATATGCCCATATTCCAGCAACACACACACACACACATGCAAATTTTTATAGTGAAATATTAATATTTTCAATGTGCAATAATTAATAAACATTAATTAAAATATTTAAAATAAATTTCATAATCTGACCATGAACTTAAATAAATCCAAAGCAAAATTTTTAAATTTATATTTTAACACTATCAAAATAATGATGAAATAAGAAATAATAGTATTCAACTTAGGAAACATGGTTTTGTGTTAATATGTATAAAGAAAAATGAGGATAATAAGAACACTAGTATATTCTTTATTTAAATTCATTGTTATTATTATTAGAATCATTTTATCAAATAGTTGCAGCTAATAAACTTAAAATAGAAATTAAGTAGATTCAATTTTCCTTACTTATATCATCATACACCAGGCCAATAATCTTATTCAGAAGTTCGTGATAAATCTGCAAGACAGTTATTTTGATATCATTTTAAAAATCATAATGTGAACTTGGTAGTTACTGTTTCTAAAGTGGGTACAGTGTTATAAGAGTCCTTCAATTATAAAAGAACTACAGAATGTAGTATAGCTCATAATGTATGAAATTTGCTTTATAAAATAATCAGATAGCACCATGATTGCAACAGAGTTGTTTTGCTCATCTTTAGTCTTTAGTATGTAACATAAATTATACTGTATCAACCAGAAGGGTTTGGTGTATTTATTTTCAAAATATCATGTTTTTTTTATATTTCTGAATATTTGATATTTATTCTCAAAATATTGTGTAATAAGTGTAAATGAATTTTTCAAATGTTATTGATTGTGTCTTTCTGTTGATAAAGAACTTATGCTCCGGTATTAACTTTTTTAGCATAATATATATTATTCCCCAAGATTTATATTTGCAGATGGATTTTTACATGTAGAACCAATAATTATGAGGAATAATATTTACTTAGACCAGCTATTGAAATATAAACTGATTGATCTAGATAAGTGATTCCCAACCTATAGGCCTCGACCCATGTTTTCTTCGGTTGCAGAACAATTGAGGTTTGCCACAAAAATGTATCTTTTATTTCATTTGTTTAAAAATATATAGCTAATACAATATTTTACAATGTAATAATCATGAAAGCTATTAGCTTAAACTAAAACTTCGTGAAAAGACAGTGTTTTCTTAAACAGTCAGTCGGTATTATGGTATGACCTCGTTGTGAGATATGTTAGTCGCACAGTCATTATGGCAACCCTGGAAAAATTCTTAATTTCTTCTGGATGAACATAGCAGCAGAATATCCAGAAATATCTAAATCAGCCTTGAGGTCCTTGATGACAACCCAACCTGTGATATACTTGTGTGAACATGCTTTTTCTACTTTGCTGTTTTTGAAAAACTAGTACAAAAACAAACTGTGTGTAGAAAGTGACTTAAGGTTAAAATTAACCAGTTTTAACTCTCATATAGATGCCTTATCGGTAAACACCAGTGCCAGAAATCTCACTGATTGTAAATTTGTGTTTTGATAATAATTAAATGTATTTTTCATTATATTTGTTGTTTTAATTATTATTCAACTTACACACATTGGTATTACTAATTCTTGTTTTTGTTTATAATGCATCATTCGTACGGAAATTTGCCTTTTTCATAAGATAGGATAGCCAATAGCTTATAGAAGTCATACAAAATTTCCATACTGATGTAATTGAAACACCTTCATATTAGGTGGGTCGGAAATTTTTTTTTTACTTAATATTGGGTTGCATATCAATAAAGGTTGGGAACCACTGATCTTCATAAGTTATTTACAGTTTCATTAGAAAGAAGCTTTTCTGGTTTTAGTTTTGTTCAGTTTCAACTGCATAGCAGGCTAGAGAATGAAAAAGCAGATAAGCTTACAGTTTTGTTCACATTTATTTAGAAAAAAAAATTTCATATTTAAATTAAAAAGGAGCTCTGAGGTGGATTACGAAATATTTTCTGTAGATTATGTAGTGCAACACACTTATTTTTCATTTACAGAGACACTCAAAATAATTACATTACAGGACTGATTATAATAAATAATTGCTGGAAGTGTTTTTTTTTTTTTTTTTTTTTTTTTTTTTGTATGTATGCATTTAAAAACTGATCTAATTTTTAGTATATTATCTGGTGCATGTGAACTCTATAGATCATATGCAGGGTTGCATGACAGTTATTACACATTACTGCATATGGACAGCAATGGCTGAAAATGGATTTTTACTTAGTTATGTTGTTTTTTAAATTGCTTATTTAGATATTTAATTTCATTGTATGAAAAAATGAAATTTCTTAATATTTTGTTACTTTTGGAAAGTGTTTCCTAAGCTATGTGTGAAGCATATTTTTCATTGTTACTTATCAGGTTGCTTATTTTGCAGAACAAGTCTATTGTGAGAAATGCACCTGTAACTAACCATCGCTTTTTGTCCCTCACTAAGCAAAATAAAGAGAATTGTATGAAAGGAATGTGGAGTGGTGAGAAAGTGATTGATTTGAGTTTTCTTCTCTTAAGAGCAGCATTAAAACAATGAAATTTCTAGTTAATGTCTAGCAGCTAAGATTTTTATTGTTAAATATAACACTGTCACATTTTTGCTGATGTAGGAAATGCCCCAATCTTGATATGTATTTGTTGGAATTCTAATAGTATTGTTCAATACCAGTAATGTTTTAAATTACTGGAATTGTTCCGACATTTTAAATAAAAGAAAAATGTGCAGTTTTCACAAGAGCATTTTTCTGTCTTGTATTTAGGTTAAAAAAAAAAAGAAAAAAAAAACAGTAAAATACATTGAGATTTTTGACATGATGGTCTAAACCATCAAAAATCTGCCAACCATGGTATACAAACTCAGTAAATTTTACAAGACAGCCGTATTTGCTTTATGTTTGCACATGTCTCTGCTGAAACACCAAAATAATATTTCTCCCTTAATTTAGTTGGATCAAATTCTTCTAATGAAGGGCTGTTTGTACAATAGTAAATTTTAACTTATCGGATTCCATTGATGAGCTCAGATTGTTTTTGTTGAGCATAATTAAACTAGGCTCTCTCTCATTAGAAATATTTCTGATATATAACATTAACACAATTGAAAGAAACTGAATTTTTTGATAACTTTATTTTGTTTTTAAAATTTAGTGTCGTCCCCTATGAGGAAAAATGTATAAATATAGATAGTACAAAAGATATTTCAGTTTTAAGACTTAAAGTACACGCAATTATTTTATATAAAATTATGTCATTTGCATTTTCTGAAGAATTCCACATTTACGATCCAGTCTTAAACAACATATAAAGAAAAAAATGCATATGACGTCACTATCATGGAATAATAGACAAACCCAGCAAAAAGCGATGTTGTCATTCAAGAAACTCAACAAAAATATCAGGTATCTAATGATTCATATGCCTTCATTTGTTTGTAACATTAATATGGATACTGAAAATTAAATATAGTTTATAATAGATCCATTTTTTATCAGAAATCACTCAATTTTTTTTTTCAAAATTCAGAAAATGTTATTAAACACAGATTGATAAAATTGCATTCTTTCTGCCTTTTTGATAGGAATTAAGTAAATTCGGAGAAAATAAGTCACACAAATATTCTTTAAGATACATTTTTATAACAGACGATATTCTTGGTATAGCACATATTTTAATTACAATTTTTTAAAATTTGTTATGAGAAAATGGCAGTGAAAAGGTATAGTAATCTACTATTTTATTTTTATTTTCTACAGAAATAGAGTTCTTCAGTTGCCACCATTATAAAAATGGCATTAAAAACTACAAAAAAATTAATATCTCAAAAATAAATTGAGATGCAGTTTTCAAACAAATTGAATTTAAAAATACTTTTATTCCCTATTAACATGTCGATATCAATTTTTACATATACAGCAGAGCCCCGATTATCTGTGAGCATATGATCTGCGGTGCGGTTTATCTGCGAAGCGAATTTTTTAAATTCAAGCCAACAGCAAGAAAATACAATAAGACCTACTAATAAACATAAACAGAAAAATTCATGAATTCAAAAGTAATAGAAGAATATTTCTAGATTCGGTTGCAATGTTTGAAAAATCAGATATAAAGTCTTGATGTCTTTTCTTGATTTTATTAACCAAACGTACACACAGTAATTAAAATATTTAACAATTAAATAAGACTATTATGATAAATTCCAGGATAGCATATCAAGAATAGCTTCATTTTCAAGATAAAAATTATTCCATACTAAATGAAAAACAATAGTTTACAATTTAGAATAATGGAAAAAAATGTGTTTCCAAAGCAAGAAGCAAAAACAAGGGACTGATTTTTTTAGAAGGTGTAACTCAACTCTTTTTGTACAGTAATGTATGGCATTGTTTCTTGTTTACTGTTCTTTATTTTAGAGATTTAGACGTAAAGCAAAAGTTTCTGCTGTACTGTGCATATGTATGTATTTTAAACGTTTTATTATGTTTTTGTACACTAAAACATAGTTTTTATGTTGAAGTTTCTTTTTTGTATTTGCACCCCATTTTCAGTCTTTTTCGGGTTATCTGTTATTTTTGTTATCCGCGGCGCCCTTGCTACCCAATTCCGCAGATAATCGGGGCTGTACTGTATGTCATTGTAAAAATTGGAAATGTGTGCTGTTTAGAAGTTAAAAAAATTGCAGTATGTTATCAGTATTTAACTGTACAATGATACACCTGCTTCATTTTACAGGTGACTTATGATTATGTGTAATGTTATTTTTTAGTGACAAAACTTTAATTGTTGTCTGAAAGAAAGACCATATTGGTGCTAAAAAACAAAAACAAAAACAAAAAAAAAACAACAACTGGGAGTTACAAAGTTCATACTCAAGTCAGATAATGTTGCACCTTTGTTTTCAGTTGCCTTGGCAATTTGGCATCGGAGATTTTTCAATCCTTGGTCATCACTATTACATAGCTTATTTTTTACTGTTCAATTTATGGAGGCTTTGTTGCATTTTTTGTTTTGCTTTCATTTTTTAAATTAATTGTTAAAAAAAAGTTTTTGTTATTTCTAGGGGTGAATCTTTTATAAGACAGTTCCTATATGGGCAGCGTTTTTTCCAGCAAGAATTTTGCAGAAGATGTAAGGAATTTTGGCTACCAGACACATTTGGATATTCTGCTCAAATTCCTCAAATAATGAAGTTAGTTTTTATTTTATTTCTTTATCATATTTTTTGAAATGTTTGATATAATGTGTCACTTAAAGTGTTAAAAAAGATGTTAATATAACACCTCAGCTTTTAGAATATAATGTAGATGCCAATTATCAACTTAAAGTGTACAAAAAGAAGTCAATTAACCTCTTAAGCTTTTCAAAATACCAATAATTTTTTTAATGGTGACAATTTCTACTTTTTTCAATTCATGTTACATCATATACAAAAAGCATTATGAGAATTAAAAATGAGAGGATAATAATAAAATAAATAAAACATGGACAATAGATTTAACATCCTCCCAGCTTTTGATTATGTGTTATAATCAAAATTCAAAAACTTCACATTAAATAAATACAACATTTACATGAGCATTATACATTGAGTCTCTCTAGCATCTTTC
This sequence comes from Maratus speciosus, assembly GCA_963932465.1. Lineage (NCBI taxonomy): Eukaryota > Metazoa > Arthropoda > Arachnida > Araneae > Salticidae > Maratus > Maratus speciosus. Next base: position 242,572,114 of record OZ010790.1, read on the forward strand.
AGGGGTGACCGATTGTGTTCTGGGTGTACCCTGGATTTCCAGGTTTTCCTATCGATCCTTCCGGGTTTATGAGATTGTTACTTTTAGTGGAAAAAAACAAATCAAAAACCTTAAAAATTGAACTGAAAATGTGATGTATAAAAGGGCAAGAAATTCAACAAATATTAGTTTTGAAAACAGTTTTGAAGCAAATTTTGCGTCCCTCAAAATCTCCTGATCATTAAAAAAATGTGAATTATGCCAATTCGATGCCTGAGAATAATCACTATTTTCATCAGTCATATGCAGAAAACATCGCAAATGTCATCAATTCGTCATTAAAAAAAAAAAGAAAAAAAAAGGCAAATTTTTCGTTAATCAGATGTTGAAAAAAATCACAAATTTTGTTAAGTGGATATGGGCCAATGATCGTGAATTTCGTCAATTGGTCATAGAGGGAAATGTGAATTTCATCAATTGGTCGTTGGAAAAAATTGGGCATTTAGTCAATCGGTTGTTGGAAAAATAATTGCAAATTTTGTCAATTGATGTCAAAAAAAGTTATGAAATTTATCAAGTTGAACAAAAGTTGTAAATTTCGCTGATGAGTCGCGAGGAAAAGTACGTGTGAATTTTGTCAATGGGTCATGAAAAATAATTGCTTTTTTAGTCAATCGTACTCAGAAAAAATCACGAATGCTTTCAATCGCTCAATGGAAAAAATCATGAATTTTGTCAATTGGTCATTGAAAGAAAATCGTGAATTTCATCACTTGGTCATTGGAAAAAAAAAAAAAAATCATCAATCAGTTGTTGATAAATAGTGAATTTCTTCAATTGGTAGCATAAAAAAATCGCGAATTTCGTCAATCAGCCGCTGAAAAAAGTCACTAATTTTGTCAATTGGTTGCTGAAATTATAATCACAAATTTTGTCAATCAGTCATTGAAAAAATATTGCAAATTTTGTCAATTGGTAATGGAAAATATCACGAAATTTGTTTATTGAATCATTGAATAATAAAAATTGCAGATTTTTTCAATAAATAAAGCAAAAAAAAAAAAAAAGAATGAAAGAAAACAAGAATTTTGTTAATCTGTCACGGCAAAAAATCGCAAAATTAATCTATCCGTTAAAATTTTTTCACTCTAGGGATAAAAAAATTAGTAAAAATTTACAATATTGTTATCTGTGTATTGTGCAGGGGTGATTCTGTTCCAAATTTTTTTTTAAATTTAAGGCATTTGTTTTCAAAATTTCTAAAAAATCAATCATCTGCCTTAAAATTCGGACATAAAAAAATAGCGTAAATTTCGACAAATGGTCGCTGAAAAAAAATCAATTTTGTCAATCGTTTGCAGAAAAAAATCATCAATTTCGTCAAAGGATTGCAGAAAAAACGCGAATTTCATCAAAGGATCATGGGAAAGCATGAATTTTGTTACAGGACACATGATGATTGTTTTTGGTACAATCATCACGAAAAAAAGCACAAATTTCGCCAAAGGATTGCGGAAAAAACATAATTAGCACTGGGAAGGATTTTTCCCCTCTGCTGTAACCTTTCAGAAAAGTTGCTGTGAATTTCAGATACATATATATATTTTTCATGCAGAATTACCTCTGGTGTTCCGATTGCATAATCTTGTGGAATTGTTTCTCCAAGTTTTTCTACTACAAACTTTAAATCAGCTTTTTGAAAACCTTTCATGGCTTCAATAAATCTTGTAAAATGTCCTGTTGTGGACACCTCAAATGTCACTTAAAGCATTCAAAAAGATGTTATTATAATATCTCTATTTTCAAAATATAATGCAGACGCCAATTATCAACTTAAAGCTTACAAAAAGAAGTCCTCTTAAGCTTTTCAAAACAACAATAATTTATTTAACGGTAGCAATTTCTACATTTTTCTATAAATGTTCAAATGTTGAAGCAATTTCTTATTCACGTTACATTTTATACAAAAAGCATCATGAGAATTAAAGATGAGAGTTATGAAATTACTAACTAATAATTATAATTTTATTAATTAAAGCATAAAAACATATGTTAGAAATTAGAAGTTTAATTGTTTTGGAAATCTAAAATTCTTGGTAGCTATTTTATATTTTTAACGCAGGTTAAAAAAATCATAAAAATTTGATTTAAATAAAAATAAAAAAATCTGATTTTTTACATCCTAGCAATAATTAGCTAGAATTCATTGTTATATCGAATTGAACACAAAGCCAATTTTAACCGAGCATACCTCGATCTTCCCTGCCAGTGTTATTAAATGTAAAGGTATGTCCTATTGTTAGGATGCCTGACCTGAAAGAGTTGAAATCTTTTAACATGGAAATGTTAAAATTTTTTCTCCATTAAAAAAAATGTTGCAGGCTTGCTTGTTTATCTTGCATACTTTATGAGGGTAGGCTGATAAGTAATGCACACATACAGAAGCAAACAAAATAACCTCCAGAAGCATGCCAGGTGACATATGGAGGTAGAAGTAACATTCTCCCTCTATACACATGTGCAGATTTGAAGTCACTGAATTCATCCAGTGTGTTTTGAGAAGCAGAAGTATGTAGAAGTGATCTAGTGCTATATCAACACGAGTTAAACAGCATGCTGTTATTGAATTTTTAACTGCTGAAAAAGTAGGGTATAAAAAAATCATAATTTAAAGAAAAAAATAAAAAAATCAGATTTTTTTTATTTTTTTTTTTCCTGTGTTAAAATATTAAACATCTACCAAGAATTAAGCATTACAAAAATTAATAACCCTCCAATTACTAACATAATCTATGTTTTTTTGCTTTAATTAATAAAATTTTAATTATGTAATTATAGAAATTACAAAAACTGCAATTAAAAATTTCTTTAGTAATAATTGTGTAAACCAATATTAAATACAGCTTACATTTTAAAATTATTCATAAATTGCATTTAATTTTAAATTGATGATACAGATTAAATTTTGTAATTATTAAACAATTAACTGTTTAATTAAGAACGCAATCTACATATTTGAAAAAGTGGTTGAAAAAAGGTGATAAATAATAGTTTGATAAATTCATAAAGCAGCCAGTAATTTTACACAGGTTCTAAAGCGTATGTATATCAAATTGATCAAAAATTGTAGCAATATATGCAGCAAATTCGCACATAATTTATAAATAGATTACAAAAATTGTATTTTTGAAATTTAAATCAGATTTTTCCCCCACAACATTAAAATATTTGAATAGTTACTAAATATTATAATGTTTTGAAGTTATTTAACATTTAGTTAGATGTTTTTTAAATGCATAATACTTCTTTTTACACACTTTAATATTGTTATAATTAACAATAACAAATCTGGGAGCACGGCAGTGCGTCCGCCAAGTTCGCACAAGCCGTAAGCTACCTTTTCCTGAACCATTTCGGCATACTTTTCACCCCCTCATAACGTCGTTTTAGGGAGAGATGTAGAAATTTTTCTTTTATACACATGTTCGTATGGTCAAACTGAGCTAAGGTTCCACGATTTCATGTTTCTATATTTAGTAGTTTTCGAAATATTAAATTCCGAAAAAGCGCTTTTTTGTCACTGACTCACTTCGCATCATCAAATAACTAAGGTACTTCTAAAAGTCGTAGAATCATGAAATTTCACAAGTAAATCGGGTTTGTAGCACAATTAACCAGAAAAATCTGAAAACACAGAATTTCCGCCTCTAAACCCTTAAAACAGGGGGTGTTCATTTGGCCGTAAACAGTTCCTTCACATTCAATTGCGCCAATGTTGGTCGCCAATACTCGATTACAGAGTTTTGAAGGGGTCACGTAATTTCAAGCAGAATAAAACTTTATATATATGCTTTTCCAAAGATGTTTGTTAAATAGAAAAAAATGAATATATCTAAAAATTTTAATCAGTATAGGTTATGATATATTTACGATATTAAAACAATAAAACATTTAACAAAATATAACCGCAATTCGGTATGTTTTCGATATAGTAGCCTTGGCGAAATACAGAAAATAGCCTTGACGAGAAAAGAAATTTGATAACGTATTTTCTGGCAACCTATTTACTGAGTCATATACACAAGCAATTTTTTCCATATGTATACAATTTATTTAATGTAAGGAACCCGTTTATTTATTTTTATATACCAACATAAATAATTTGTATATAAAAAATAATATTTTATACATGTATAAATAAAATGTTTATATGTATATAAATACATAATATAAATAAATAACATAAAAGTTCATCAGGTTTGTTTTCATAGTTGTTTATATCATTTGGCAGCATATCTCAGTTTCTGAAGTCCGAATTGCGCCAAGATTTAAAAAAAAAAAATGCCAAGGTCCCTATAGTGGAAAAATATCCTAATTCCATATGAAAGTTTTTAAAAATCTCCTTTTAATTAAATGAAATGTGTAACTAATAAACTGTCTTTAACGATATGCGACAGATGCGGCGTCCGAAGTCCGCTGCTAATGTTATTATATTGTATTATTAGCATTAGCCTACTTATTGTTAACTTATTGTTAATTTTATATCTGTAAAAGAAAGATTATAGTTATAGATAAGATATGTTGGTCGCCAAAACCAGATTACAGAAAATTAGCCTGAGTTATAAAGGTGTTACATGAGTTCAAGCTGAATGAATTGTTATATGCTTTTACAAAAATCTTAATAAGGCAAATCTTTCAGTTTATCTGTCCATCTTTCTATCTTTTACTTCCTTAAAACAAATTTTATTAAAGACCGGGAGGCGTCTGCACAGATCATCATCTCATCGAGTTGACGGCTGAAATTTTAGGATTAGTTAAATATCGATTAGCGTATTGAAATGTAACTGGTCTGCCAAGTCATATCTTTGTGGAAACCACCTACAGACCCGATTTTACGGGTTAATTGGTGGATTTTCCATTGTGTTTTCTTGCACCCATTCCTCCATGTTTCCAAACTTTTGGATGCAGGAAAATTCAATAGTAAACCTATCAGTTAACCACTAAAATTAGGTCTTCAGGTGGTTTCTACCAAGATATGACTTAACAGACCAGTTGCATTGAAATAGGCTAATCTAGTTTTAACTAATCCTAAAATTTCAGCTGTAAACTCGATGAGGTGATGGTGTGTGCAGACGCTTCCCTGTCTATTATAAACGTCGAATTCTAATCTCAATAGCACTCTGGTCAATCTGGCAATTATCCCTACTATTTATGGAACACTATTCCTTTAATTGCGTTTTAGTAATGTTAATGAACTTATGCATATGCATCATATATATTATACATATGCATATAATACGTAATACATTTGCATCATACATATTATAGGTATGTGTGTAATACATAATACATATGCATCATTATGACGTCAGAATAAACAAAACATTTTTTGTCGCCAAATTTGAGAATTGACATGATATATTACCAAATTTGGCGAAACTTTGCTGAATGTCGCCAAGCTTGGCGAATATTTGACGCTAGTGGCTATTTTTCAATGAGTTAATTATTAATGCGAGCCATCTATTTTTGTTTTTCCGCATATCATCTGAATAGTTAAATGATATAACGTACTAATATTTCCAAAGTGCTAATAGTTTCGTCATTGCCCAAAACCTCTGCTATTGTTATTATATTATACTGTTATTATACTTACTGTGACTATGTTGTTTAATCTTTACACCGCTAAAACTTCTGTATTATATAAAGATAATTTACGGAAACTATTAAAGCATTGAAACTGCCAGTTCTCCTTACGATTATTATAATTCTATAATATGTAACCTGTTAATCGATATGTACGTTAGAATGAATCTTCTATAATCCGGTTCCTCGCATTTTAGTTTTCAGGTTTCGAATAAAATTAGCTAAAATCTTAAAACCATGGCACACTGACTAATTCTTTAACACGATCAGATGAGAAGAATGATAGATTTTCAAATGGATCATGGCAGTGAACCGGTAGACCTTCTATTCTTCCGTAATCGAGTCTATTGAAAAGGTTAACGTGAAACAAAAAGATATTAGCATCAATATGGTTTAATTCAAATGCAGATATTGTCAAAGGATTTCATAAGAACCATTTCACTTGTACCCAATCGTATCAGTTAAAATACAACAATTGGCAGTGATCCCAATTAGAAAAGATTTCTTAATAGGATTAAAAATTTCCGCATTGGAGAACAAATCGTAACTGCTAAGGAAACATGCATAAGTGAGTTAAGATATATTTGTCACGAAAGATGGAATACATAGAAACACAAAATATATGATGTGCTTCCATGATCGTAAAGAGTTTTTGATTTCTCTATCAAAAGCTTCCGACCTGGCGAAAGTATGTGCAAGTAAATTAAATTATGAATAACAGTAACATGATGCAACGTTTAACATGAAATTAATACGGTAAATACTTCTTTCTAGAGGCGGGTAGTACTTTAATATAAAAAGAAATAAAGTATAAATTTGTAAAGCTCAATAAAATAAATTTAGGTATTTTTATATTAGCCGGGCGAAAGTGGCAAATCGCCAAATACTGTTCCCAACTCCATTGTTCATATTGCATTTATTTCATTTAAAGATATATACTTTTCAGCCATCTCATTTAAAATAGATGTATTTCCCTCATTTTATTTAATAGAATATTTAACATAGAAATAAATAAATAAGAAATAATAACATAAACCAAAATATTTTTTTTGAATATCAAAGCATTGTTTCTAATTTACACATGTAAAAAATGAAAACTGCTATTGGCGAAAAAACAAAAGACTAATGAGGAGATTTGCTCCCGGGTAACATAAAAGTACCGAAATTTAAGTTTTTTCATATTAATATAGTTTAGAATAACAAACTTGAAAAAACATACAAAAAGTAGTGATATCCCAACAAAAAGTTTTCGGTAAAAAAAAAAAAAAAAAAAAGCGCCAAGTTCTCCTTAATGTTTCGGCCAGAAAAAGTAGTGATATCTGAAGTTCGCACAAGTTAAAAGCCAAACATCCCAAATCTTTCATTGAAAATGGCTTCCTGCGACTTGGCCGTTAATGCCTTCGAGAGAGTTTTTCAAATTTTAAAATATGTACAAATGAGCTACATGCCAACTACATTTTTTGATTATTTGAGGCATTTTGTGGCACAGAGTACAGAAAAAAATATACATTTGAAAAAAGCATTTAAACAACTTCAGTCTATTTAAATGCTTAGAAGTTAAAAATAACAAAATACTTGTATTCAGGAGATAATATCCCTAATTGCTAAAACATAATTAGTATCATATTTTAACAGTTTATAAATTGAATACCTCATAATGTATGCAAACAAACTATAATAAATGTTCAAACGAAAAAATTCTCTTTCGTCAATACACAAGGTTTCAATATTATACAATAAAATATAATGTAACATATTGTGAGATTTGAAGTAAGTAAATTTTGTTTTATTTCTTGGGTTTTACGTTAATGACTTTAGCTTTAGACCGTACAAAATAGCAATTAAACCACAAGTGGACTAAATGATCTGTAATCAAAACTAATGTTTGTTGAAACTGAATGGTAGTTATCAGAAATCTTTTACTTATAATGTCTTTATGTGAATTTGCCTCTTTGCATTCTAATATGACTTTTAATATTTAAATAATTTATAAATGCGTAATTTCCAATCATAAATTTTGAAATGTTGTAGAAGGCATTAATGGCCAAGTCGCAGGAAGCCATTTTCAATGAAAGATTTGGGATGTTTGGCTTTTAACTTGTGCGAACTTCAGATATCACTACTTTTTCTGGCCGAAACATTAAGGAGAACTTGGCGCTTTTTTTTTTTTTTTTTTTTACCGAAAACTTTTTGTTGGGATATTACATTTTTTACAAGTGATTTAGTGATCATTTTCATTACTGATTATATGCTTTTTCACACCATTTAAAAAAAACCGAAAATATGTGATTTTATCATCTGATTTAAATCAATTGATTAAAATCATTGACACTCTATTGCTATGTTTCTTGTATATAAAAGAATGAATAACTCGATTATGAAAAGGAAATTATGACGTAAGTTATATTAGATTTAAATATCATTTTTAAATTAAATGCTTTTTGTGTTAGATAAAAACCATGCTTTTTACAAACTTACTGGTACTTAAATTTTTCACAATACTCAGGAATTGTGCTTAGAAACAATTATTTAAAGCTTTGTTTTGTGTATTCATAAGTCACAATACCTGTAGAAACTTTCTAAATTATGTTCATATTAGATTTGAATACTTCTTTATATCATTTTAAACATTTAGAATTTTTTTTATTTTAATCAATGATTTAAAAAAAAAATCACTTGATTAAAATCATGATTTAAATCTCTGATTTAAATCAACTAATTTAAATCATTGACACCCTATGAAAAAGTGATTCATGCTGAGGTTGATTGCCATTTAAAGATGACGATGCTGTTGATAAGTCTACTGTAAATTGATCGTCAGTAAAATTTTGTGATTGTGAGCCTAGAAAAGCCATAATTGTTGATGAAAAGTGCAGCGGACATCTGGTCACTGCCCAGACGATAAACATCGCAAACTTGTCGATGATTTGATTCAAAATGACTGGTGAATAACTCAAAATTGTATTGCAAACCATATTGGAATATCCAAGGAATGTGCCCTCTTCATTATTGAACAATTTGGATATTGTAAAATCTGCAACTGCAGAGGCTCTGCAAAACCTGAAGTTTGAACTGATTCCACACCCTCCTTACTTCCCCGATCTTGCACCTTGCAATTTTTATTTTTTTCCTGTACTCAAGAGAGACCTCAAGGGTAATCATTATACCTCAGACGATGAGGTGAAGGCAGCTGTGAAAGTCCTGGATTTGAGAAAAGTCTGAAGAAGTTTTCAGTGATGGAATAAAAAAGCGTGTTACACTTTGGGAGAAATTTGTTAGCCTTAATGGTGACTATGCTGAAAAATAAATATATGATTTTGAAGCTTAAGAATTGTACCTTAATTTACTTTTTGTCCGATCTTACTATTTGTTTTTATTAGTGTTCCACAAGCATGTGTGCATTTCTTTTCAGCCTACCCTCGTATAAACGTTTAGTGTTAATGTACTGAGGTAGAATGATAAGTCATTTTTAATATATAGTGTGTTTTTATATTTTGTTTTTAAAACAGTCAATGGAGACAGGGGCGTAGTTGCAAATATTTATTTGGGGGGGAGGGGATTTAAAAAATTTCCCAACTTGAAACAAACTACTCTAATTTCCAATTCAAATGATATGTGCAATATATGGATAATGATACTTATACATAACAAATTTTTTCCAAAGAAAAATACTGAAACAAAAACCATAAAAACTCTAATTATTGGTTTGTTTGATAAAAGTTTAAATACACCTCTTTCATTTAAATTACTAAATCAAAACTATATTATTTCCTATCTTCTTATCTGGGAATCATTCAGCATGAAAATAAAAATAAAAAAATAAGATACCCATGTGCATTTAGAGATCTAATGTGTAATGACCATTTTCTTTTCTTTTTAGTCAACCAGCATTAGTCAAAGGCTTTCTAGTTTTTCGTCTTCTATTTTGTATGAATCATAATCGCTCTTCTTATGAAAATAACGCCAGTGACTCTTAATAAGAATCACTGATGCTATTTTGAAATGTTTGAGAAAGTAACAAAGTGTTGGAGGAAATAAAGGATATTGTAAAATCTTGCCGGCCTTTACTCAACAGCATACTGTGAATAGGCTCAGATGTTAACCTAAATATTCTCCTCACACAAAAAACCGACGGAATGCAATAGGTAGATGCAATCTGCATCTCAAAAACATCTTTAACACACTACTTTGACTTAAAATAAATTCCACTCCAAACTCTCTATTTTACAGTATAAAAGATATAACTTAAACCAAGATATTAGCTCTGGCCATATTTCAGACAGCCTAAATATTTTAAATCTCGGAGACTCCAGATTCTCCTACGTAGCAGCAAACAATAAAGAAATCAGCTTTGCTTCTGAATGCAATAAATAGCTCATGGGGCCTCTCAAGGATTTTTACTTCGAACACGCTTGAGAGGGGTTTACTTACAAATATTGGAGGGTGAGACTCGCCCCCCCCCCCCCCCCCCCCATACCATGGTGACACTTCTGAATGGAGAAAAAAATCTTCTTAACTAGCTCATTTGTCTGTACTAGAGGTCTGCACGGGCTGACATTTCCAGGCCCGGCCTGACTCAGAGAAAGAAACATTCAGCCCGGCCCGTACAAAAAAATATTGGCCCGAGCCCGACCCGGCTTGTAGAAAAAAATTTATTGGCCTGCCCCGGTCCGAAAAAAAGTTAAAATCTCGGCCCGAGTGAATTTCTACATAATATTGATTTTTATGTCGATTTGGTTAAAAGTTTGTCTCATACGAGGAGTTCAAGCCAAAAATATTTATCTTAACTTTTCTTTTCATGTTTATAATTTTCATTTTTATAGAAGTTCCGTAGGGTGCGATATTTATTTTTTAATGAATCTCTATTTTTTTGTATGTAAATGTTTCAGTTATCATTAATATTGTTAATCCATATTCCATGTATTGAAGTGTTAAATATCTGAAAAATGCTATACAGTAAAATCTAAGACTGAGTTGCATAGAAAAGAAAAAAAAAATGCGTTATAGACAAGTTCCCTTCTTAGCAAGTGTAAATGTATTATATATTATTTTCTTACGTAGTAGTATATTGATTTTGTATGGATCAACACGTTTTTCAGTTTAAAACAACATTCCGTCATAGACAGGTTCTTTTTCACATGTTTTACTATATTTTAATTTAACTATATTTTAATAAGTGTAGAAATCTACTTCTCTTTAAAAAGAATGAATTTGAATGTTTAATTGTAGAATAATGGCGATTTAAAAATGTATGCATTTTTTGACAAAAAATTTGTGCCAAGCCAAATTTTACTGACCTTTGAACGGACCAGGACACGCCGAGACGATGATTTTCATACGGTGTGGGTGAAAACTAGGAATGAAAATTTTGGGCCATGAAGATTAGAAATGAAACCAGTACCCGGGTCTGTGCAGAAAAAATAAGTTAGGCCCGGCCCGGCCAGAACCTTCAGGAAAAAAGTACGGCCCGAGCCCGGCCCGTAAAGAATAGTGACTAGGCCCGCCCGGCCCGTGCAGATCTCTAGTTTGTACTGTACCATAATTTGATTATTGTTAGTGAATTGAAATTGGCAGTGATTTGTGTTTCATTAGAACTAGCATAAATTTAATAATTGTTCATTTTGTTAAAATTCTCTAATTTTACTTAAGTGCTATTTTTGTAATAATTATAATTATTTTTAACTTTAAATTTAGGATTTGTGGCATTGAAAGATTTCTTACAACCAAGTTGAGTTGGAGTTTTGTCAATTCATTTCCACATGATAATTTTTTATGGGAAGGGATTGATGGTTCTTCTGTTTTAGTCCACTTTCCACCTGCAAAAACTTATACAGCAACTGCATCTGTTGAAGAAGTATGTCTTTTTTTAAATGTTAGTGCAGTGTTTCTCAAACTTTTCTGCTTTGTATACCTTTTGAAAAAACAAAACAAAAAATGGAACATGTAGCTAGTGTACTCCCTAATATTTATTTATTGACTTGTAAGGATCATTAATAGAAAAATAGAAATAAAGAAAATAATGAACAAATACAAATAAATGCAACTTAAATTTTACATTTAATGAAAACTTTGCTGTTTTTTTTTTTTTATGTGACAGGTGTGCTGGTTTACTTTGCATATTTCTTAAATGTTTGGCTGTAATTTACTGAGGTAGAATGGGAAATCATCTTTAATATGTAGCATGTTTTTATATTTTGTTTTTAAAGTAGTCAATGAGGGACTTTTTTTTCACTGATTCTTTTACCTATATTATGCCATATTTTGGTTATAACACAGAGTTGTGTACTCCCTAACACAGTGGTCATCTCTACATTTCTCATGGGTTGTATGCAGTCTTGCAAATTAGGCACACAATTTAAAATATATATCAGACATGCTACAATGCTGAAACGTGGAATTTCACTTTTTCGGCACTGAATTTTATTATCTCTGGGGCAGATGCAAATATGCATTAAAATTTGTTGCTATTTTTATTGTGGGGGAGGGGGGGTCACAGTAGCGGACGAAATACAACAAAAACAGGACTACAAACAGTGCCAGATTGAGAAAATATTTTCAAAGGATTGCAGGAAAAACGTGATTTTTGTCAGATGATCACAGAAAACACATTAATTTCTTCAAATGATTGCACAAAAGATGCAAATTTCTTCAAAGGATCATGGAAGATAGCCCAATTTTGTTGAAGGATCGTGGAAAAACCGCAAATTTTGTTGAAGAATTGTGGGAAAAACTGCAAATTTTGTCAAAGAATCGTGGGAAAAAATGCAAATTTTATTGAAGAATCGTTGAAAAAGCGTAATTTTTGTCAAATTGTCATAGAAAAATGCAGATTTCTTCAAAGGATCGCAGAATCAATGCGAATTTCGTCAAAAGCTGTGAGGACATCAAAGTTAAGAATTTTTTTGCTGAGACTGTAGCACGTCTGATATATAGATATATACAGATGTATATATTTTGTATTATGTACTTTTCAAAGGCCTTGTGATTGTTTTTAAAATTTGACAATAAAACTTCTATAATAAGACTTCTATAATGTTTTTTTCAATAAATAACCCAAATACTGGAGTAGAATATTGCCTGTGTGTTTCATCTCACTTTCAGTAAACTCTCTTATTAATTAATGGACCTTATTCACTCCAGAGTTAAAACTGAATTGATAATATTGGTTAATTATTGTTTACTTATTAAACTAGTCGGATATGCCAATCCCAAAACTTCTTTCTATCTCATACATGTTAATGCTTCAAACTTCTCTAGTACAGAGCCAAAATTAAATGGCAATCTATGCCCATCATGAGTATTCTAAGATATGAAATTCAGTGCATTAGTTCTTGAGATAGGACTATCGCTAAAATCGTGTAAATCATGCAAAATGCAGCATATCAACACTATCAGTTAGGTGTTTTATATCAAAATCTAATCATCAACAGCTTATGTTAACTTCTAACCGAGTCTGATGTTTAATGAAAATCCGTCCATCCTATTGCAGAAATTTAAAAAAGTTCCACATAGCAGTGCCACATGTTGAACAATTTACACCAAAAACTAGTTAAGACCAATTTATACTAGGTACTAACTGAATCTGAAGCTTGATGAAAATTAATGCATTAGTTCTTGAAATACAGCTAATGCAGAAATCTTAAAAAATGCAGCACAGCAGCGCCACCTGTTGGGCGATTTACACCAAAAGCTAAACAGTACTAATTTATATCAGGGACTAACTGAATCTGAAGTTTGATGAAAATTTGTATATTAGTTCTTGAGATAGAGCTATTGCAATAATCATGAATAATTCAGCTTAGCAGCGCCACCTGTTGGGCGATTTTCACCAAAAAGTAATTAGCACCAAATTATATCAAGTACTAGCTCAATCTGAAGTTTTATGAAATTCCGTGTATTAGTTCTTGAGATATAGCTATTGTGGAAATCGTAAAAAATGCAGCATAGCAGCGCCACTTGTTGGGCGATTTATGCCAAAAAGTAATTAGAACCTGTTTATATCAAGGTCTAACTGAATCTAAAATTTTGTGAAATTCCGCGCATTAGTTTTTGAAATAGAGCACCCAAAAAATTTTTCAAAAAAACAACATCCAGATTTTGGCTGTTGTAAAATATTAATGAGTACCACTGCCTTAGAACTTCTCAGCATGTTCCCAAAGGATATGCATACTTCACTTTGAGAAACACTGTTTTAATATAATCAATTTCTTTAAAATGTAAGTGAGATAGTCATTTCATTTAATTTTTTACAGGTTGTTAAAAGTGTTGAAAAGCTACAAGATAAAGGTCGTGTATCTTATAGTATGATGCTTTATGGACATGGAGATGGGGGTGGTGGTCCTACAGAAGAAATGTTAGAAAGAGTTGAAAGATTGAACAACGTTGATGGATTACCAAAGTAAGACCTGTTTTAGAAGTTTTTACATGAATTTTACCTCAGTGTCATTGCATAATCAAAACTTGATATTATTGTTTTAAGAACTTTACATTTACTATCTTATGGATAATTGTTAATGTAAACAATATTATGTATAAAGTTTCGTACATTTAAAAAAGATTCATAATTAATTAAACAAAAACATAATTTGCAGAACAAATTAAAAAAGAAAACAATTTATTTCCTACATTGTTTAAGCCCGAGATGGGACAGATATTAAGATGTTTCATTCAGTTAGCTCTACGTTTAATGTTACATTTTTGTAACAAATAAGTTAAACCAATTGAACATTAAAAAATAAAAATAAAATTCAAACAATATGATACTTTAAACACCCTAAAAACTTGGATTCCTTTCAAATGAAAGTGAAATAAATCTTACACTTTTTTTAAAGGTTTGTATTTTAGACGTGCCTTATGATTTTATGTAGAATCATCATAAACATAATACAAAATCTGCAATACAAATGTTTACAACTAATAAATGGAAAAAATCTAATATTTATTTCGCTTTCATTTGAACAGAATCTAAGTTTTTAAGGTGTTTAAAGTATCATATTGTTTGAATTTTATTTTTATTTTTTAATGTTCAATTGGTTTAACTTATTTGCTACAAAAATGTAACATTAAACATAGAGCTAACTCAATGAAACATCATAATATCTATCTCTTCTCGGGCTTAAACAATGTAGGAAATAAATTGTTTTCTTGGATAATTGTTACATTTTGTTAATTTTGATAATTGTTTTCTTTTTTAATTTGTTCTGCAAATTATGTTTTTGATTAACATGTCAAGTTTTTTAATAACTACTGCATTCAGACAAACTCTCAGATGAACTCATTTCAGAATTAACGGAATGTACCATCATTAAAATTTGATTATCGCATCACAATTTGTGGTGTAGTTTACCAATGATTAATCCAAAATGGTTTATGAAAGCAATAATACAGGTTGTAGTTGTTTGGACAAAAACTTCCAATCTGAATATAAAAAATCAAAATTTACTTAAATTCAGTTACCCCCATTTTCCCCTTGGGAACGCTATGAATACAAAAATAGTGTTATATTTTTAATGCTAATATTTAACAACACTATAGCTGTTATACAGCAAGACATAAAAAAACTCCAGTTTTATTTATTTTTTTTTAAATTACTCTTTTACCTCGCAGGGATCAATGTAAACGCAAAAGGAAATTGTTTCTAGATGAGAGATTAAATATATTGTTTAAGTAACATGTTGCATTAATACCAGTACTTTTTTAAGAAGAAATTTTTAAAAAGGATATTTTTATTTATTTACCTTATAAATGGTTAAATAAATAAAATATTTGTATGCATACTATCATTTTAGATTCTAAAAAATAAGTTTAACTGATGTACGATATATATGTAATTAAAGCTGGTGGAAAACTAAAAAATTTTCACCATTGAGAAATTATTTTTTAAGAATTAAAGTTCTTTGTTTACATTCATTCATACAGTGGATATTACAGGCTTGTAGATCAGCAGTACTTTACTGTATATAAATAATAATAATAATTAAAAAATAATGAATTGCTTTTTAGATATACAATAAATACTAATGTTAAGGGATGATGTGGCATGCTTAAGCACATGCACTGTGAAATATATCTCTGATATTTCCTTCAAAATTATGCTCTTCAAATATTATTTTTTTTGAGAAATGCCACTGTGGTGGTAAGATTATAGAAAAATATTTTATTTACGGAAAAGTGACACTCTTTTACACATTTCTCATAATTTTTTAGAGACTAAAAGTGATTGTTATATCTGATCTTATGTATATATCTGATCTTTGTCATGCAATAACACTTGCATTTATAAATCTGTTTGGTTGTAACTAAGCATGTGTATTGGGCTTACCAACATCTTGACAGAGTTCATTGGCCAGCTTGATTTGTCGTCACATTTCAAACTAAAAAAGATATACGGTGTAACCTCTGAATAATGGTTACCAGTGGGACCGATGAAAAATGACCGCTATTCAGAGGTGGGTGGTATTCAGAGGTTTCATTTAAAAAAAATCATAATTACATAAATTTGAATAGTTGTAAATTGTAGCAAATACACAATCATTTTAATTAATCCTCATTTTTTTAATACATTAAAAAAAAATCAGTGATTTGCAGTTGCTTTTTTTTTCTGCAAATATTTTTCCCCAAAGAAATAATAGTACGAGTTGTTTTGCTGTACAACTCATCATCATTGTGATTTAATGCAAAATTTTTTATTTCACGAAGGTTCGTAAAAAATTTAGTATAGAGCAGTTCATGTGACTTTTACCGGAAAACAATGAAAAAAGCTGTAGGACACACAAATAGAAAAAGCATTGATAAAGGTAGTGATAGCTGTCCTACAGCAGCAGCAAAAACCTGTTTGTGACGTCGCCTTGCATAGCTCTATATGTGTTAATACTAGAATTTTTTGGTGATTCTATAATCTCTTCCATATCCCCTCCAGCACCATTTTTCTCTTCCTCTCTCCTATCTTCCACCATTTTCTGTATGATTCAAATGTAGCAGTAACTGCCAAATCTTTATCCAGACATACAAACTTACTGCCGTTCGTGTTAGTTATGCTTGCTGTTCTAAGAATATTATCTAAATTTTTATTATTATTATTGTCTTCATTTTCTATGTCTAGTTTTGGAAAAGGATTAAGTGTTCAAGAGATTAAGTAACATTTTGTTGATATATTAAGTAAACTTTGTTTGATCTGCTTCAGATTTTGGTTTCCAAATAAATATGAAATTGTATCAGAACCTGTTAAAAAAAATTTTTTCTCGTGACTTTTGAGTGGTCGTTGTTCAGAATTCCTTATTTAGAGATTAGTACTAATGTTAATGCTATGGAATGTGTTTGGTTCCATCAATATGTGGCCGGTGTTCGGAGGTTGTCGTTGTTTAGAGGTGACCGTTCAAGGAGGCTTCACTGTACAAAAAAATTAGAAATCAAAATTTGTTTTTTGCTTATGGGGACAGTTTACCTTTACAACATTTTTTTTTTCTCCTTTAAATATGGATCGAATACTGAACTTGTTGCATTTCAATATTCAACTAAAACTACATTATGAAAAAAAAAAAAAAAAAAAAAAAAAAAAATTGACTTTTTAAAATTTTTTACTATTTTTTTAAATATTGATATTTTTATCCAATTTTTTTAAAAAGATTTTCAAATGTGTACCACGCAAATCTGCACATGGAATTTTAGATAAATCTAGTAATATTACATTTAATAATTTTTTTACTGATATATATATAGTGTAAAATGATAAAATCTAACACATCTTCATTATACTTTTATAATTAAAAAAACAAACAAACTTGAAGGCTAATTTCATGCACAGATTTATCACATATGTAATAGTGAACATGTACAAAAAAGTTTAAATCTCTGTTTTAAATGCAAAAAAAGCCGGAGCATTTTAAAAACATGAAAGTGAAGAAAATATGAATATGGAGAAAAAGCTATTTAAAGTTTTAATTTCTGTAGGTAATTGTGCATTAACAAAATTTACAATATCTCGCGATATAATTGCTGTATGAGTCAAAATGAGGCATCAAATTATTTACAGTTAAACAGGCTTTCATTCAAAAAAAAAAAAAAAAAAAGATCAGTTTTGAGGTAAACTGTCCCCTTAAATGTTAGGAATTGATACAAGAATTCTAGAGCATTTTTTTTTTTTTTTTGACAGGAAAAATATATCAATTTTCCCTCCTATTCTTGTTATTCCATTTACCTTTTCATTTGACCTTTCATTCAACCTATTACTACATTAAAATCTATTTAATCTTTCCTATCTAAGTGTACAGCTTTATATAAATAAACTCTTGTTAAGTACATTAATTACTTTCACATATATAAGTTTCAGTACTTTTTCATATTTAAACACTTTCATTTATCTTTATTTTCAGTGTTTAAATATAAGTTTACAATAAATATAATATTTTTATCTTACGTTATTTTTACTTCTGTATAAGTTCCTCTTTGTTTGTTTATTACTCCTAATACCATGTTGTTTTTATGCATTCAAGTTCTGCTTTCATTTCACTGGCATTGTCAACAAATGTCACGGCCGATTCACAAACTGAAGAGTTAGGATGGCTATTGGCAGATGGCATGACCTGTTTGTCGTCACGTGTTCATCTCGTGGCCGAAGATTACTGGTCCGTCTTTCCCGAGATCGCTAGACGTGGCATTGATTAGATGATCGGAAGTTACATGGGGGGCGTTGTCGGCAGATGGGAAATGCTATTTATAGCATTGGATTCAGTTCAGAGATAGCTTTCTCTGTGTCTTGTGTTGGTGCTTGTTTGGCTGGCAAACGATGTTCATGTTTACTATTTTAACACTGCTGTTTTAGAATAGAGCTGAAGGCATTCAAAATACAATGTGTTCTGGAATTTAGAAATCTTTTGGTCATCTCCTGTTTTACAAAGTAAAAGCATTTTAATTGTTATAATCATTTTATGCTGCTGCCGATCACTGTATGGAAATTGGGCTTCTTCCCTTGATGCTGTTTTAATGTGAACTCTCATCATATGTTTGACCACTTAAGGAGAATTGCTTGGACATGTGTGTATTGAGATGTTTAATTTCTTGATGCTGGGAAGTATGCCAGCCACCTAAATGGCATGTTTCAGATATTGTTTTTCTTTTGTTATTTCTGTTAATTGAAATAGACTATCTTTTATTTACAGTTTATATTCTCTCTCTCCTTTTTTTAAATACTTTAAAGTTTCAGATATTATTCTAGCTTTACTTTTAAATCTCACCAGCTTTGCTTTTAAAGTGGATGAACGACCTGTAGGGTTGTGATATGATTTCTAAGAGACCACGGTTTTCTCGTCTTGATATTACAGTTTAGTCATGATAGAAGTGGTCTGAGACTCACACAAGCGGAAGTCCGCGTGGAGTATTTGGAACTGTTATGACTGGTAGTATCGAGATTTTTATGATTTCTAGGAAGTTGTGTCAGATGGTATACACTAGGGAGCTACCAATTAGGCTTGCTGCACTTTGGGAATCCATTTATCATTGACTATTAGTCAATGTCTTGCTTCTGATCTTCAGTATGCTTTGTAGTGATAATTAGGATTCACCATTGCAAATCAAAAAGAAAGAATAAACAAGAGAGAACTTAGAATCTGTACCTTCGATTACGTACCAAGATTATATGAAAGATTAAAATACGCTTTAAGGAAATTTGATATCAATTTAATAGCCAAACCTCCTACAAAACTAAAAGCTCTAATTGAAAGGAAAATTGATCCCATACCTAATAAGGAAATTGCAGGTGTTTATTCTATCCCATTTCAAACGGAAAATCAGAAGGAATTAAGCTACATAGGTATGACCACTCGAAAATTTAAAGAAAGATTGGGGGAGCACATGAGAGATATCAAGTTTAACCGACCGTCCACAACACTTTCTAGATTAAATCAACGCCAAAATTTAAAAATAGATTTCGAAAACGCAAGAGTTATTTTACCTACATCTGATCATTATGCTTTGAAAATTAGGGAATCGTTGGAAATTTTAAGTAAAGAAAATAATGTATGTAACGATGTTTTATCTTATAATATACCTCATATTTGGTTTAACATTTTGAAAATATCTACCACTTCAGCATTGGAACGAAACAACTTCATAGACACCCCCAACAAACAATAGACTGACCCTTTTTCCCAGACTGGTGTATAAATAGCTCAGTGAATGCGACATTCCAGTGAAAGCATCCTTTGAAAATGATCGCGTTAGCAATTGAAAGATCTCAGGAATCATCTTTTTCTGTTTCATTATGATTTTAACATCAATGGTTTTTAAGTTTTTAAAGACCAGTTCATTTTGTAACGGTATATTTTAATAAATTTGCACCTTTTTAGTAAACAGTTTAATTTTAGTGTATATAGTAAATGTTTTCAGATTTAGATGAAAGAAATATTTGTAAGGAAAATAAATTTCAAAATATTGACTATGTAGTATCTTAGCTACTATATTGTTACAATTTAATAAATATTATATATGTTGTTGCTGTTACATTTTAAAATAATCACAAAATTTTAAAAATACTAGACAACATAAATTTAAAGTTTCAGATGAAAGAAAATCCAAATTAAATAGTGATGTAAAACATACATGCATACAAATTAAAAGAATTTAGTACTTACATTTCTTTCATTATTTAATAAGAAATAGTAACACACTTAAAAAAATTACTTAAATTATATTGAACTTTTAAGTGTATTTTACTCAAAAAAAAAAAAAAAAAAACAAACAAACCTAGTATTGCAGCATATATGACTTAAATATTTATGCTATACATACAATACTTCTATATCTAATTTATATAACAATAAGCGTATATTATAAGCGTATTTTACTAAAAACAAAAAAAAAAAACAAAAAAAAACCCCCTAGTATTGCAGCATATATCACTTAAATATTTTATGTTATACATACAATACATCTGTATCTATCATATATACAGTAAACTCTGTCTAAGGCGAAATCGATCGGGACCAAGAAAATTTTACATAGCAGACAAGTATGCCTTAGACAAATTTTACTCTATGTCTATAGATTCGCAGAGACTTGAAAATCTTTCCGAGTTAGACAAATTTCCGTCTTACACAGAGTCCACCTTACAGAGAGCTTACTGTATTTATGTTCTTTATAGGTCTAATTAAAAATATCATTGAAAGAATTATTTTTTTATATAACAAGGGATAAATATTAAACTTTCCATTATTAAAATAATAATAATAATTAGAATTTGCTTGTACAGCTCTGTTAGGAAAATTTTGAATAGATTAATTTTAAATTTAACAGATTATGTTAGTTTATTACAGATACTTTTTGTACTTGATACAGCATAAAAGTTTTAACATGATTCCTAAATTACCCTCTTATATGAAAATGGGTAGATAAAACCAGTGGTGGGATTCAAATAATTTAACAACCGGTTTGCTGCTCGAATGATTTTTGATGTGCAAAAATGAAAGGGAAAGGAAGCATCAGACATAGATTATGAAGCACTTTCCAATATCATAAGAACACTGTTAAAAAAACTTTGATCCTTTGCTACAGTGGAAAAAATCCTGAAACATGTTACCCTATAACAGGACGGAGGACCCTTAGGAAAACCCTAAAGTTGTATATAACATATTTAGAAAAATATTATCCATGCTATAGCTAGTGAGAAAAATTTTTGATTGACCAAAACTTCTCGAGTTATGACATTTAGAAATTTTAGGAATTTTTACCATTTCTTAGCATAAAAAAAAAAAAAGCAATGTAACAAATTACAGCGACCATTTGGAAAATGATTTTTCCGAAGACTAAAATTTAAGACATAAAAAATCGCACGGAGTTGATCATACATTACGTACGCCATGAATTAAACATTAACATTCCTGGACCCATCATGAACAAATTTTAAAAGAAATTTCAGTTTTACAATTTTCGGTACTGTACATTTTTAAACTTCTACGGAGCTGATCATACATTATGTACGCCATGGATTAAACATTAATATTCCTGGACCAATTTTAAATGAAATTTCATACATTAAGTACACCATGGATTACATTTTACGGTACTGTAAATTTTTAAACTTCTACGGAGCTGGTCATACATTGCGTACGCCATGGAATAAACATTAATATTCCTGGACCAATTTTAAATGAAATTTCATTCTTAATCTTCTAAACATCCCACAATATTACTTTTTACACCATCGTATAGAGAAAAAAATGTACTTTTAAATACAATATGTTTGAAAGCTGTATCTCAATTTGTTTCTGAGTTATTAATTTTTTTTTGTAGTTTTTATTGCTTTTTTGTCATAGTGGCAACAGAAGTATCCATCTCTGTTGAAAGTAAAGGGAAAATACAGATTACTGTATAGACCAATCAGAAAACGAATAAAATGCGGATTCAACCAATAAAACGCTTCAGATATGTTTTTGATTTCCTACCCTGACAGAGGACAATAATCATTTTTCCAAATGGTTAAAAAAAACAAAAACAGGCCAGACAACGCTGGAAATTCGTAAAATACAAAGTATCATGATTCGGCAAGTTTAGATCATACAATGTCTTTTCATTTGTTAGAGCTGGAAAAAAGCTTTCTAAATATAAATTATAAGAATAGAGGAACTTATCAAAATTTTGGATTTGTTACATTTACGAAAATAACTACTTTAATTTAAAAAACTTCTAAGATATGAAGAACAATATAAAAAAAATGGCAGTTGGAAGTATATATCTAAATCTGACGATTTAAGTATTAGCTATAGATCAGCGGTAACAGGGAACATTCCGTGCCACAGCAAAGTACCGTTTATTCAAATAATAGCGTTGTCTGGGCCCGTGATGAATGACCCTTAAATTAACCTGAAATTTGTATGATTTTATATCTTTAAATCTATTATATCTGAATTTATATTTTTAAATAAAAAAATATTGACTTGAAAGTATATGCTATACGGTACTTTGCTTTCTGCGCAATTTGATTTGTGGAGTCTATGCACACCAAAAGCGAGTTAAAACCGCGAAGAAACACTCAGGTTTTCATTGATTTCATCGAAATTTCACACATTTTATTTTGTTAAAAATATTTCTACCCGTCCGAATGTTTCAAAAGTTTTGCAGATGTTGTAAATCTGATCTATTGAGAATCTCAATACCATCTGAATTTGAGATACTCTTAAAAGATTGTGTTCAAATGCGGTCGTTTAATTACTTTTAGCGTAGAAAAATATCGTCTCCTTGAGGAGCGAAATGACCTGCATTTGCCGGAGTATTTGTAAGGGTTAAAATTCCTATTTTTTTTTTTAAACGATTGCCCCATCGATAAGAAGGTGGTTTCAGATTTACGAACATATTATTAGTTTGTCAGTACCTCTAAAATTTCGCTCTGAAGGAGCCAACGAAACACTCAGATTTTTGCTGATTTCGTCGAAATTTTTACACATTTTGTAAGAAATATTTCTACCCGTTCAAACATTTTAAAATTTTTGTAGGTGATGTAAATCTGGTCTATTTATTGAGATGCTCTAAAAAAAATACGGTCGTTTAGTTATTTTTAGCATAGAAAAAATATCGCTTTCGTGAGGCACGAAGTAACCTGCGTTTACCTGTGTATTTGAAAGGGTTAAAATTAATATTTGTTTTAAAACAATTGCACCACCGATTGGAAGAGGGTTTCACTTTAAGAACATATTTTTGGTTTTTCGGTACCTCTAAAGTTGCGCCATGGAGGAATAAGGGAGAATAAGAGAGAAAATTTTTTTCGGAAAAACGACCCTTTTTGAAAATTATTTTTCAAGCGGTTAACTGCGATATTTTTTAAAATTGATTGTGGCATTTTAGACGTAGATCTTTCAGCATATGTCTTTCATTTTTAACTTTACTAAGCTGTTAGGTTAATGTAAGTTAATAAATAATGGCAAAATACCCCCAAAATTTCTACTTTTTGTTCTTAATTTTCAACTGATGCGTAAATAAGGCTTCTGTGCGTACGCCAGATTTTTTTCTATCCCGCAAGGACCGAGTTGAGTTTTGAGAGTGAGTTGCGATTTTTAATTAATAACTCAACTAATTATTAAAATTTTAAAGTTCTGTGTCTCAGGTGCATCAGGAGACATTTTGAGCTTGCCTCACAAAAATTTTTAGTCTCGTACGTGCCGTAGATTTTGCTAGCCATCATACACACACAGACAGATCAAAACTTTCTTTTATTAGTATAGATAAGTAGTTAGTGTAATTTTTAATAATCTTACCATATAACTGGGATTAGCCTAGGACTGTCAATTTAGTTACCAAAATTCTTCAAAATTTTGTTTTTTTAAGTTGAATTTCCTGTTACAGGAAATGATGAAGAAAAAATATATTATTGTACCAAATGAAATATTATTTTATTAAATGAAATTAATGAGGACTTATCACAGAGTTATGCCTACAAAACAATGTTGTTCAAATAAACATTTAAAGAAAGCAAATTAATGTAAATGTGATTTTCGCATTTGAAGTATCATTTTAACAACCGGTTCGCCGAACTCAACACAAATTACAACCGGTTCTGTCGAACTGGTGCGAACCGGCTGAATCCCACCACTGGATAAAACCCATTCAAGGTATGAAAGTTAAAGGAAAACAAAGTGTTAGTTAATTTCAAATAAAATTTTCATTATACATGATAAATATAAATTGCCAAATTAAAAAAAATTACTGTACAAATAAAAAAAAAAAAAAACCATTTCTTACAGTATTATTTGGCCAAGGCTGAATAATGGACTTGATATTCGGCAGATTTGGCGAATGCACCGATTATTTGGCAATGGCCGAGTAATTGTTGCATCTCTAGTATAAACTAAATAAATGCTTTGCTTATATTTTTATCAATTTTACTTTTCCTCTTTATCCCTAAAATGCTTTTAAATTTTTTTTATTTTATAAATCATTTTCTACATTAAAATTACTTAAATTATATTTAAAATATGATGAATATGGTTTAAGGTGCCTTTGATTACTTCCTTCACTCTGCTTTTAGAGTGTATATTTAACAAATTATTTGTTGAAAGAGTTTTTTTAATGTAAAATTTAATTTTTAATTTGATATTTTCTTGTTTAAAAAAGTATGCATAGTTCTAATTTTATATTTAGATCGCTAAATATTTATATCTTTTTCAGATTGCAACATGGCAATCCTGATCAGTTTTTCTCATTAATAGAGGAAAGACACATTCAAAATTTATGCAAATGGTCTGGTGAACTGTACCTTGAGCTTCACAATGGTACTTATACAACACAAGCAAAAATGAAATTTCTCAATAGACAGTGTGAAATTCTTTTGAGAGATACCGAATTGTTGCATAGTGTTTTGTTAGCTGCTTGTCGAGATGAAGACAAAAAAGCATATCCTGAGTTAGAGCTTGAAAGACTATGGAAAATTATGTTACTAAATCAATTTCATGATGTGCTGCCTGGATCTTCAATAGAAGATGTACACAGAGAAGCTTCTTTTTATTATAAGGAAGTGCTAAAAGGTGCTGCAGGATTGATGGATACTGCTGTGAGGCGTTTGTTTGGTAAGGAATTTTAATTACAATATAGGATCTGCTATCCGGCATCCTGATATCTGGAATGCTCTAAAAACCGGAATGCTAAGCGATGCAAAATCGAAACTTAGTAAAAGCTTTCATAAAAAAAAATGTGCAGTTTCTTTTTCTTTTTTTCTCCATATCTTATTGAAGAGTTAACATGCTTTATAATTCGGTATTTTGAATATGTTTAACTTTTTCTCATACATCTCAAGATGCTATAAAATCCCATTATTCTGCCCCCTCCCCATGATGCAGCCAAAAATCGTAATCAGAGGAGATGCAGTATGGCTGTGGGAGGCGCATGTGCATGCTAACAGCAAATCATCACAAAATAAGAAAATCCTGCCACGATAATCAGATTTTTTATTTTGTATTAATTAACTGAGATATTTAAAACCAGAACCTGAAAAGCATGAAAAAGCACTCGTCCCGAAACCAAGGCCCAGTTACAACGCTCCCGCGGAAGATAAGCAATCAACAGACATGTGTTCTTTTTTGGATAATTTTTGTAACTTCACAATGGTGAAACCTTTAAAAATACGGAAAGATTAACTACATATATTTAAATTTTGTATTTTTCTGTTATGAAGCCATAATCCATTAAAAATCTTTGAAATTTAACCTTTTGAAAAGAAATAGTTTTTAAGCATCACCATTCTTGGAACATACTTTCGAAGATCGAAAATCTGATTTTCATGATAACGACAAGCTCCAACCTTACTTGAAACTAAATTTTATGTTTGATCGTATTTATTTGTAATTTTTATTATAGTTTAACCCATTCAGGACCATGGGTGCATATATGCACCTTCAAAAGTGCTTAGAGTTTGAGATTGATACCAGTAAAAAAGAAAAGTAAAATTATTTTATTTAATTATGACATTTTTGCGATTTATAAAGTTAAGTCAAATAATTAACAAAAAGTGGTGCCAAATGGATAAAATTCGTGTAAAAGATGCTGGTAAAATTGCTGGATGCTAATGGGTTAAAATTCTCTTAACCTCCCTTTTTTTTTTTATATAATCAAACTTTTTGAATTAACTTGCTTTATTGAATTAATTCAACAGATTTGTAACATAGTATTGTTAATATTATTTATGCTAATAGTTATATTTCATATTTATGTAAATTTAAAAATATTTGTGGAAGTGTTCCGAATTATGAAAAACCCTTTATCTGGAATGCCCCAGGTCCCAAGGATTCCGGATAACAGATCCTAAACTGTATTACTCTTATGGTTTTTAACTAATTAAAAAAAAAAATGTTAGAGTTAATTTAAGTGATGGCGGTATATCATCTTGGGAGAGGGGGGGGGGGGGAAACTAGAGAACAGGAATTCTGCTTTTCAGAATTTAGTGTTGCTCCCAATGAAAAAAAAATATATATAATATAAATATAGATACAGTAGAGTCCTGAACTTATACCTTTGGAATGGATCATTTTTTTCTGGTGGACTGATGGCTTCTATTGGCCATAATTAAAAAAAAAAAAAAAAAAATGACCATTTTTTCCCCTCCTTTCGACCAGAAAATCTGAATTCTAATTTTTTACGACTGCTCTTTCATCTTCACCTAACACTTCATTTATAATGGCTGTTTCATAATAATAGAAGCCATTAGTCCATCAGAAGAAAATAACTCTCTTAAAGCGGAAACTCGGTTAAGCGGGACTCTGATAATCAGGACTCTACTGTAGTTCAGTTTTGAGACTTAAAACACATGATTTCATTTTATGTAAAATGATGTCATCAGAATCTGCTGAAGAATTCCTCATTTATGATCCAGTCATAAACATCTAGAATAAAGTATGCATAAAACGTCACTATCTCAGAATAATAGACAAATCCAGCTAAAAGAAATCATCAAGAAACTCGACCAAAAAAATCGACTACCTAATGATTCATAGGCTTTCATTTGTTTGTAATATTAATATAGATACTTAAAATTAAATTTAGTTTATAATAGCCCCATGTTTTATCAGAAACCATTCATTTATATTTTTCTCAAAATAGCACATATTTTAATTACATTTTTTTCGGTTGTTATGAGAAAATGGCAACAAAAAGATATAATTACTATTTTTCAACTATTTTCCCTTTACTTTCTACTGAAATGGAGTTCTTGAGTTGCCAAAATTAAACAAATGTCGCTAAAAACTACAAAAAAAAAAAAAAAAAAAATCTCAAAAATAAATTGAGATGCAGTTTTCAAACAAATTGCATTTAAAAATACTTTTTCTTTTTCCAATACGACGGTATAAAAATTGAAAAGGTGCGATGCATAGAAGTTAAAAAAAATTGCTACAGAGTATTTAATCATACAATGCTACATCTGCATTGTTTTACGGCTGGCTTATACAACGTAATGTTTTTTTTTTGTTTTTTTTGGAGATGACACAAAATAAGCTGGGAGAAAGAAATAACATACTGGGGGCTAAAAAAAAGAAATTGAAGTGTTCTGTTATTTATGTTTGGAAATATCCATTTTTTTGATTTATTGAAAAAGTATCAACTGATGCAAACTCATCTACACAAACAGCTATCTTAAAATTAGAAAAAAACTAGCTGACCTGCCTTATGTTGCCTGGGCCCATGATAATAACTTTAATGTACTTAAAATCAGTGTTGATAGGGTGTCAACGATTTTAATCAAATGATTTAACCCAGTGATTAAATCATGATTTTAATCTACTGATTAAAAAAAATCATTTATTAAAATCTTACATTTTCTAAATGTTTAAAATGACATAAAAAGTATTAAAATTTTAGAAGAACATAATTTGGAAAGTTTCTATAGGTATTTTGTCTTATGAATAAACAACAACAAAAACAAGTTGGAAATTGCACGTCAAACGTGGCAGAGGTGCGTTCATACTATAGCTAGTTTTATAAATATTTTTTACACTGCATATTGTACTGAATGTATATTTTAGTGCACTTCAATAAGTGTATATCAATTTCATTCTGTTCGAAAGCCATCATTAAAATGCACTTGAGATAATTTTTTCCCATTGGCCGTAATGTAACAGAAAACTTTTGACTGTCCCTGTAATTAAACTATACATCCAATTTTCATAAAATTTGAAATGTCTCTACAAAATATTGCAACAATTATATATTTAAACTTTCAGACAATTTGTTTTGGTAGTTTTTGCTCTGTTATATGCGGACGGACGGGGATGGACTGAACGATAAACTATAGGTGCTACATATTCATATAATTACGAACACACCTAAAAAAGCTTTAAATCAGGGGTTCCCAAATTTTTAGACCGACATACCACTAAATAGAAGTTCATACTTCCTTGTACTACCAGCATAGCTGCCAATTCTTACGCTTTTTTGTATCACAAAAATTTTATAGTAAATTTTACATTTTTAAATCGCCATAATCTGCTGATTAAATGAGGCAAAAATTACTATTAAATTTTTGTGGTACAAAAAAGCGGAGGAGTTAGCAGCTATGGACCAGGTGACAAACTCAAAGCTAATACAGAAAAACCAGTGTATCATTTTGGGGTGACAAACATAGATGTATTTAAATAGAGAGCATAAATACTACATAGTTTTTAGAATAATAAAACTTTGATGAATCACCATAAAATCAAAACAATACACAGAACGCATTCCAAATTAAAAAACATAACAGCCCGTCATTAGCCACAGTAAACATGTGTCTGTAAGGGGACAAAGTCACAAAAACACAAGGTAAAGGTTCTTTGTGACCTTGTCCCCTTACGGACACATGTTTAGAGTGGCTGATGACGGGCTGTCAATATTTTCCATTTCAAAACGCATTCTGTGTTTATAAATGTTATGTTTATATCAATATAGTACAATACATTTAAGAAAATTTAATAAGTGAATAACTAAGAAATTCACATATCTTCTGAAAATAAACCACTTATGTGAGATCGAAGATCATTGAAATAAGTAGTACATACACATACAATATAGTAATAGAAGAAAACTTTTTCTCTTTTTCAGGGGCGATGAAAGGTCAACTTAATATCTACCGAAGCATTAGCTCTATTTATCTAAAAATTCTAATCGAAGTTACATTAAAATAAGAAAAAGCAAATCGCTGTCAAAGCAGTAATATCAGAGAGCAGACACCATAGTCTTGGGGTAATGTACATTTTACCTTGCAAAAGATTGGGTAGAAGATTTTTTTTTTTTTTTTTTTCAGACTTGTTTATAATGATGCCAAAATGAAAAAATCAAGTTTTGTAACAAAATTTCTTAAGGCTAAATTTTCTGTGGCCACAAAACAACAAAATTTTGGGGACGGGCAAAATCCATGTTTATCACGGGTGCTAAAAAGGCTAGTTTTGGTCCTGAAACACATAATTTACTGTTACCAATACATAGAAGTTGACATACACAATTAAATCCATGGGAAACATTTGAATAATTGGGACAAAACTACGTTTTTCATGGTTTTTAAGAAAATTGAAAAAAATTGTCCTATTTTTAAAAGGCGTACTGGATTTTGCTATTGAGTGTATAAAAAAGTTGTAGAGAATTTTATTCTCTTTAATATTGTAATTGACACATAATATGTTACAACAACGGGTCTCGAGATTTTTCTAAAAAATCAAAAAAGGTCCCTAAATTTTGTTGTTTTTTGGCCACAGAAAATTTAGTCTTTAGAAATTTTGTTAGAAAACTTGGTTTTTCCATGTTGGCATCATTCTAAACAATTCAGAAAAAAAAAAAAAAAAAAAAAAAAAAAACTACCCGACCTTTTGCAAGGTAATTTTTTGGTACATTTCTCCTGGGCTACCAGGGAGCTGGTGAGTTATTTCATTTCACATACCAGTATCGGACTTTTGCGTACCACTAAACAGAACTTCACATACCAGTACTGGTACGCATACCATAGTTTGAAAATTCCTGCTTTAAATAATTGTTTCTAAGCTTAATTCCTTAAGCTTCTAAAACATTAAGCCCAGTAAATTTCTAAAAAGTGAGTTTTTGCCTTACATAAAAAGCATTTTATTTAAAAATTATATTTAAATCTAATATAAGACACCTATTTTTATAATTTTTTTCCTTCATTCATTATCTTATATTTTTATGATCCATCTTTTGATGCATCTTTTAATGAAGTGAAAAATAAAAAACAAAATTTATATATTTATGTATATTTTTGCATACTATCATTGTTAACGATGTATAATGTTAATATATATGAGTTTAAATTTCTTGTAATTGCACATGATTTTGCAGAATTTTGTTAATGTGATCAGATGACACTATAAGAACAATTTTTTTTTTTCCAAGTTAAAATCAATGTATCTACCTTACAATGTAAAGCATAGTAAATGTATTTTTAAGAAAAATATTTAATTTTTGATAGGCTTTTTGAAAGTGTACATTTTTTTACTAAAATATTTTGTCAGTATATTATTGTTTGCATATTTTTGTTTTATTGAAAAATTCATTTTTTACTTTAATGTTTATCAGTAGTTTACTGGTCAAGTATATATTTATTGTAATTTTCTGTATATTTCTTTATATTAACCCGTTCGGGTCTAACTTTCTGATAGTAGAACATATCTTTCACATCTATCATTATGTTTTCTTTACAATTACTCCTGTTATTATTTGCATGTAATATTGATGGGATATGTCTTATATTTCAATAATTAGTAATAGTAATAATAAGTTTGTTTAAAGCTCTATGCACCACTGCTGAGTCTTATTGCAAATATGTGTTTAATTTTTTTATTTAATCCTTTAATACCGGAAGATTTTTGGTAGAAATAAAAAGTTTTGGTGGTTTCTTCTAATTAATAGGTTATGCTTGATTGAAAAAAATATATTTTTAAAA
The DNA here is from genome assembly GCA_963932465.1 of Maratus speciosus. NCBI lineage: Eukaryota > Metazoa > Arthropoda > Arachnida > Araneae > Salticidae > Maratus > Maratus speciosus. The sequence continues at coordinate 242,603,135 of OZ010790.1, forward strand.
ATATTCGATGTCAGGGTATGCTAAGGGAGGATCCACGCAATTCTGTGGATGCAGGCTCGACTTTAAATTGAAAAAAAAGAAAAAAAATGTTTTTTCTTTTTCTTTAGGATCACCCACACAATTGTGCAGGTCAGCTCTTAAATGGTTATAAATAGGGCTTACTTGTCCAGACTAATAATTTATGATTAACATTGTGCTGGAAAGTTATGTTTATTTAATCCTATTATAATAGAATATTTACTAAAAGTGTTTTAAAAAAAATTCTCTAACCTATTTTCTTACTAATATGCAAAATAACTATTTTTTAGATTTCAATAAATGACATAATCTATAAATTTAAATCAAACTTAATTTTTGTCATGTGGAGCTTTAAATTTTTAAACCTAAAAGTAATCCCCCCCCCCCCCCCCCCCAAAAAAAAAAATGCATCTGAAAGAGGTTAATTTAATTTCCATATTTGTATCAATTTAACTAGTTGGATGTGCCAATCCCAAAATTTTTTCTATCTCATATATGTTAGTACTTCAAAAATCGTTATCATAGTGCCAAAATTAAATGACAATCTATGCCCGTCATAAGGATTCTAAAGGTATAGTTTCGTTGAGTTGTGTGCATTTTAAAAGGAGACAGAAGCATCAAATTTTTCAAACAAATCATTGAATTTCAGCACTCACTCTTTTAGATGTCAGCAACCAAAATTCCTAACCCAAACAGCATAAAAGCGATGGCAGTCTACACCCATGCCTAATAAGGATCTATTTATGTGAAAGTGTAACAGAATATGAAATTTGATCAAATTCTGTGCATTAGCTTTTGATATAATGCTATGTGAAAATTGTGAAAAATGCAGTATATCAGTGCCACCTGCTATGAGATTTACATGAAAACCTAATGAGCACTAATTTACATCACAGTCCAACAAAATATACAGTCGTATGAAATTCTGTGCATTGGTTTTGACATATGCCTATCGCTAAAATCATGCAAATACCAAAAAATTCAGCATAGTAATGCCATCTGTTGGACCATTTACACCAAAACCTAATCAGCAGCAACTTATGTCAACGTCTAAGTAAATCTGAAGTTTGGTCAAAATCCATGCATTAGTTCTACAGATAGAACTATTGCAGAAATCGTGAAAAATGATGCATAACAGTGCCACCTGTAGTGTGATTTACACCAAAAACTAATCAGCACCAATTTATATCAAGCTATAACTGAATCTAATGTTTTATTAAATTCCATGCATTAGTTCTTGAGATAGAGTGCCTACAAAATTTGTTTCACATTCAGACAGACATATAGACATTTTCTAAAAATAGTCAAATCATGTTCAGGACCTTTTAATTCATATAAATTCGTCAAAAACCAGAAGTAAAAAATTTTCACGAGTCCAATACTTTCTTGTATTAAAGATAGAAGAAAGTAAAAATATTGTAATCTAAAATTTGTTCTTGTTTGTAATTATTCCTTATTCTTTTTAGGTGTTCCAGAAGGACGTGGTGAAGAGGAAGAGCTTGTATTAGTAAATGTTCTGTCATGGCAAAGAACTGAGCTTATAAGAGTGCCTTGGTATAAAGATGAAATCTCAAGACGCATGTGGATTGAAGGTGTTGGGAAAGCAATGCAGAACATGAGTAATGAATCAGGAGGTGGAACTTTAGTCCCTGTTGTTGTTGGTCCAATGGGTTACCAGCTTCTTCGAGGACTATCAGCTGTCAAAGCTTCTGTCCTTGTTGGTAAGTTCTGCAGTTATAATTCTATAATAGCTATTTGATTAGTTTAAAAAACAATCTTGTGCAAATTATTGTAGATTTCTGTTATGTCTGTAAGTGAAGTGTACAGTTTTCTCATTATTCAAGGAACTATATCAATAAGTGGCTACTGTGCATTCATGGAATATCTAAAGATATCATTAGAAATAAAAATTAATTAACAATTTACAATTGAAATTACAGTAGAGTCCCGATTATTCGAGTTAATATGGACCAAGCTCACCTCGGATAAGCAAAAAACTCTGATAAACTGGATTTACACAAATTGTCACCAACTAAGGAGATGAAATATAAATTTTCACTTAATTCATCAATTTTTGTGGTACTAGTAATATTTCTTTGATGTACATTTCCGTTACTTTTAAGAAAAACGGGGAATGAAATTGTTTATTTGAAAAAACCCTTGATAGTTTTTTGTTTGTAGAATATCAATTTTGCTGCAGTTTTTGTTTGTCTCTGCTGCAGTATTACGCTACTGCATAGCTACCAATTTTTAAGATTTTTTCTTACCACTAAAACTTACTACAGTATGGGACCCATTATCCAGAATGCTCCGAAAACCAGAAATAATGCAAAATAACTGAAAAATTATTTGTTTTAATTTCAAAAATGTAAAAACAAAAGATGTATTTTAAGTCAAGCATGGTATATAGCAGACAGATATACACTCATCCATGGTTGATACAATTTGTGGTTATCTGCAATATTTTTTTATGGTGTGAATGAGCATGAAGGGATTCTGCTCTCAAGTCTGATATGTTAATGTATTTTTTTTTTTTTTTTTTCAAATTTGAATTGTAAATCACAATGCTTTTTTTATTTTGTGTAAATAAGTTATTAAATTAACAAATTTATAATTATGTATTTACACATATTATTCATATTTTATGCATTTCATGTGTTATTTTGTGCTATTCTTAATAGTTATAGTAAAGTGTTCCAAATTACGAAAAAACTCCTTATTCAGAATATCTCAGGTCCCAAGCATTCTGGATAACACATCCTATACTGTAGTAAATTTTGCCTAATTCAATCGCCGAAATCTAACAATTGTCAACGATTAAATATGGCAAAATTTTTTATTAAATTTTAGACATAACAAAACCGTACAAATTGGCAGCTATGTGATTCCATTCTATTAGTGTCATGAAAATTGCAGGTGTAGCTTCTTCTTTGTGCTCAAAGTATTAAATGGTTTTTATCAATCAAACTTATACCTTTGAAATGGATCATTTTCTTCTGATGGACTGGTGGCATAGAAATCAACAATGATTGAAACTTTTTTTTTTTGCTATAATTTTTGTTATTCATGCTCTTTGACTGTTACAGCTGATTAATAACTAAATAAAATTGTTACTTTTGATGTTGTTGTAAATTAGCGTACCTATAGCAAAAATTTGACATATTGTAGGTGCTGCACACACACACACACACACACACACACACACACACACACACACACACACACACACACACGCATGCACACACGCACCACACACACACACACATTACCTACTCAGTTCAAATCCCAAACCGTTCCCATTGGCTCACCAGATTCAGACCACTGACTTTGAATATCTTGCTAGCAGTGGTCGTTTTTGTACCAAGCTATTTCAAGATGAGTGCATAGTATTTATGTGGTATGACGTCTAACTCTGGTATTGTAGAATCGCAGTTCAAATCCAAACCGTGGGATATTTGAAAAAATAAAATTTTTATTTTTCTAAATTTAATTAAGTTATAAAAAGTAATTTAAAACAATATTAGCAATTTATGTGATGAAAACATTTTTAGTACTCATTATAGTGTTATGTTCTAATGAATTTAATGCATTTTTGAGATTGTTATACAGCAAGGTTTATGCATCCAGTGTGTAATATCTTGTGGCCGTGGATCGCCGTAGTGGAGTACGTCTGAAAAAATAAACTATGATTTGGCAACCAAAGAAGATATTAAGATTTTAAAATTAAATATTTAAAATAATTAATTTAGAAAATGTTGCCTTTGAAATATTCAATGACGGAAGCTGAAAAATAAAAAAGTGTAAAATAACTCACCCAGAGATTGAAGGTACAGTTGACACATATTTTATTAAAATCTTTATAAGCACAGCATGAATAATAATTTTAATGACTATTATTGGTAGAAAAGGATTTTCCTGGCCAGGAATACGATCTAATTGTATGAAGAGGAAAATACATTTAAATTATATTGCACTATGTAAACAATCCTTCAAAATTGCTGCATATCTGAACGTTTACTATTGTAAACTAATTTTATACCGTCCGAAGTATTATGTCCATAGTCCAGACTAAAGTCCTGTATTTGGGAACAAATTGGTAGATGCAAGTTTGAAGATAAACTGGAGATTGTATATTTTTTACTATTGAAGATTTATGACGATCAGCAGTAACTGTAAAATTGATGAAGGCACAAAGGATCACAGTGTTGAAATAGTCATCTTAATAGGTTAGATGCAGACTCGTACTGAAGTTGTAAAAGATGCTTTGGAGAAAAACTGAAGATTACATTTTTTACTATTGAAGATTCAAGACGATGAACAGTGACTATAGAATTGATGATGGCACATGATCGGTGGAGCTCGGCATGGCAGATGTCATTACGAAAGGGAAAGGACGCTCAGTTATTAAGCCAATCATTTGAGGGCTATTAATAATTTCAAAGGTATGAATACATTAAAGTAAAATTGATGATGAAGTTTCAGCTGCTGGGAGTACAGAAAATTAACATGGGAGAGCTTACAGTTCGTAAACTTAAAAAGAAAAGAACATTTCTTCGTTTGGCTTCAAAAACAAACAAATGGCTTCTTTTAAAAGAGGGTACATCTTCTTCATGCAAACTTTTTCGTCTGAGGCCTCAGCCTCAAACGTACGTGCGAACACAACGCTACATTTTGACAAAGAGAGAGAGATAAAATCCAGATGGCTCCAAAGAACGTTAAAACTGACGCTCAACTTAAATTCACCAATCAGCGACCGGCACGTACACCTCTGAGTCATCACGATAACGATTTTCATCGCAATCGAAATATCGATAACGATTTGTATCGTAATCGAAGTTGCATTCCCCCTGCATTCCTGTGTACCGGCGATGTCGCCTCGTGATACTAAAACAAGATGGAGGATAGAGTGACGTCACGACGTCCTTTTCTGCGAGGAAGAAAGATAAAAAAAAGTCTAACTGCGTCGGGGGAAAAAAATGGATTGCGCGTCTTTTAAAACTGACAGAAGTGATTAAATATTGTAATGCGGATATCTCGCTAAATTACGGTTTAAAATTAATGAAATTTTGGCAATCACTTAGAAATAAATAGTAGCATCCAATAAAAATAGTTTTGGAATAAAATAATTAATATTAAATAACTTTTTAAATTTATATTTTCGGAAGTTAGCGATTGTTAGAAAAGCATTGTAAGTTACGTACGGTATTCCGTAATGTTTATATTTTAAAAGATCCGTACATTATTAGAATTATATTTAATTGCATATTATAATATTTATTACTTTGAATAATTATTAATTATAGGATTATTAACGGAATATAAATTATTTAAAATGCTTTTTATTTTATTTACTTACTACGTTTTTAAGAGTTGTTTTTGTACTTAAATATTTAAATTTAAATAGAGAAATAATGCAGACGATAAATTAATAATCTGAAATATTGAAAATGTAACACAGTGATAAATATATATATATATTTATCATGGGTGCGAAACGTTCATAAATGTGTTGGTACATGTACATTAACAACTTTAACGAGTTTTATGCATTTTTGAAATTGCTACATGACAAGGTTAATGCATCTTTTTTTTTTTTTTTTTTTTTTTTAATGGGTGCACATAGCGTTAATGATTAAAAAAAAAAAAAAAAAAAAAGAACAATTTACAAAGATTACAAACTTTTGCACAAACAATACTAATACTATTAAAAGTGCATCAGGGGCTCAATTTGCTTCATTGCATTTATAGGATAATAAATGTACATAAATTATTTATTAACAAGTAGGAAATTTCTCGTCAAACGTGGCAAATGAGGTGCGTTCATACTATAACTAGTTTTATAATTATTTTTTGAATCCCATATTGTACTGAATGTATATTTTTTTTGCGCTTCATAAGTGCATAGTCTGTAACATCATTAAAATGCATTGGCAATATTTTTTTTCCATTCCCCGTAATGTAACGGAAAAATTTTGACTGTCCCTGTAATTAAACTATACATCCGATTTTCATAAAATTTGAAATGTCTCGACAAAACTTTGCAGCAATTATATATTTAAAATTTCAGACCATTCGGAAGGCTGTAACATCATTAAAATGCACTTGCAATATTTTTTTCTCATTGGCCGTAATGTAACGGAAAACTTTTGACTGTCCCTGTAATTAAAGTACACATCCGATTTTCATAAAATTGAAAATGGCTCAACAAAATTTTGCAACAATTATATCTTTAAAATTTCAGACCATTCGGAAGACTGTAACATCATTAAAATTCACTTGCAATAATTTTCCCCATTGGACGTAATGTAAAGAAAAACTTTTGAATGTCCCTGTAATTAAACTATACATCCGATTTTCATAAAATTTGAAATGGCTCCACAAAATTTTGCAACAATCATATATTTAAATTTTCAGACCATTCGGTTGGGTAGTTTTTGCTCTGTTATATGTGGACGGACGGACGGACTAAACGACGACTATAGGTGCTACGTATTTATATAATTACGAACGCACCTAAAAAACAGAAAAACCAACGTTTAAAAATGCACGAATAATACATGAAAAGCAGGAAAATGCATTTGCTATTTTTATGTAAATTATTTATGTATTTTTCAAATTATTCTGAATCATCATTAAGCTGTGTTACAAGTAAACTTTCTGCATCAAATATACATGATGATTGCCGATTGTCACTTCCAAAACATTAAAAATCAGTATGGGCTGAATCTAACAAATTACATCTATCAGAATGGCTCGGGTCCTAAACCAAGTAGATATTGTGAACATTTGTGCTGTACAATATTTGCAAGTGTAAACTGTAATCAAATTATTTATTTTCATTGTGTTCATTTCTCAGTGTTTCAATATTTATTTATATTTTTCCAATATTATGTACACATTTTAATGTGTAAGTTAGTTTAATATGACCAAACTCAAGCTTTTTCATGAAGAAAATACGTATTTATTTCAGAAAAAACTAGTATGTTGTGGCCATCACAAAACTTTCTTCTATATAAATCACCTCAATTAAATCATTTAAATAGTACAAGAAATTACATCAATTTAGCACCAATTCATATCAAAGTGTATCTGAATTTGAAGTTTGATAAAAATTCGTGCCTTAGTTCTCGAGATAGAGCTATAGCGGAAATTCTGAAAAATGTAGAATAGCAGTGCCACCTGTTGAGTGATTTACACCAATACATAAACAGCAATAATTGATATCCAGGTATACATGGATCTGAAGTTCGTTGAAAATCCAAGCATTAGTTCTTGGTTAGCATTAGTTTCCACAATAAATCACAAAAAACAGCATAGCAGCGCCACTGATTGAGCGATTTACACCAAACTGTATAAAATGTCAATTCATGTCAAGGACTAACTGATTCTAAAGTTTAATGAAAATTCGTGCATTAGTTCTTGAGATACACCTATAGTGGAAATTCTGAAAAATACAGCATAGCAGCGCCACCTGTTGAGCGATTTACACCAAAATGTACAAAATGTCAATTCATGTCAAGAATTAACTGATTCTGAAATTTGTTGAAAATTATTGCATTAGTTCTTGAAATACAGCTATAATGGAAATTCTGAAAAGTGCAGCATAGCAGCGCCACCTGTTGAGCGATTTGCACCAAAACACAAACAGCACTAATTCATATCAAAATATACTTGAATCTGAAGTTTGATGAAAATCCAAGCGTTAGTTGTTGAGATAGAGCTATTGCAGAAATCGTAAAAAATGCAGTATAGCAGCGCCACCTGTTGAGCGATTTACACCAAAATGTACAAAATGTCAATTCATGTCAAGAATTAACTGATTCTGAAATTTGTTGAAAATTATTGCTTTAATTCTTGAAATACAGCTATAATGGAAATTCTGAAAAGTGCAGCATAGCAGCGCCACCTGTTGAGCGATTTGCACCAAAACACAAACAGCACTAATTCATATCAAAATATACTTGAATCTGAAGTTTGATGAAAATCCAAGCGTTAGTTGTTGAGATAGAGCTATTGCAGAAATCGTAAAAAATGCAGTATAGCAGCGCCACCTGTTGAGCGATTTACACCAAAATGTACAAAATGTCAATTCATGTCAAGAATTAACTGATTCTGAAATTTGTTGAAAATTATTGCTTTAATTCTTGAAATACAGCTATAATGGAAATTCTGAAAAGTGCAGCATAGCAGTGCCACCTGTTGAGCGATTTGCACCAAAACTCAAACAGCACTAATTCATATCAAAGTATACTTGAATCTGAAGTTTGATAAAAATCCAAGCATTAGTTGTGGAGATTGAGCTATTGCTGAAATCATGAAAAAGGCTGCATAGCAGCGCCACCTGTTGAGCAATTTACACCAAAAACTAATCAGCACCAATTTATATCAGGGGCTAACTGAATATAAATTTTTATTAAATTCTGTGCATTAGTTCTTGAGATAGAGCGCCCACAAAATTTGTGTCACATACAGACAGACAGACTCACAGACAGACATTTTGTAAAAACATGTTTTCGGAATCTCTGACTCCTAAAACATGTAAATCCGTCGAAAACCGAAAGTCGAAAATTTTCACGAATCCAATACTTTCTTCTTGTAAAGATAGAAGAAAGTAAAAATAAAGATGGTGAGATCAGTGGCAATCGCAATCTTTTTTTCAAGACATTTTTTAATCAAGCTTTATTTGTTTAGTATGCCTGAATAAATATGACAAAATTTCATTACTTTACGATTCTGGTGTAAATTATTTTCTAAAAATATGAGACGCAGCAGTACTTTCCACACAAAACCTGCAACTGTAACTGTTGAAGCCATATTGTTTATATTTACTTTTTGGTGTTTGTTTCTTCAGTATTCAGTTTTGGTTTTAATCTGTAATGATTTTTATTTTTATTTTTTCATGATTTCGTATGTAATTCTGGCTAATATGACTGACTCCTATATTTCTAATAAGGAAAAGAAAGCATGTTAGTGAGACAGTAATTCAAAAAGTAGAGATCATAAAAAAAAGGCTCAATTCTGATTCATCTACTCGTTTTTTGGCACAATCATATGGAATAAGCTCTAGAACGGTGTATGACGTTAAGAAACAAAAAGAAATTTTTTTTTATTTCTATATGAACAGTGATAGCATTGTTGGTATTGCAGAGAAAAAAACAAGTATGTAAGTGTGATCACAGATCGCACAGAGGGTTTCATTTAATATTCCTTTCAAAACACTTTATCCTTTTGAAAAATCTGTTAGTTCCACATTTCGCAACCAGGGGCACACTCCATTCTAAACAAATCTCTGTCCGAACGAAATCCGTTTTATATACTATCCGTAGATATATTAGTCGAGGGGATTGGGCCGAGAGCACCCGAAATAAGTAGGCACCCCTGGCGGTAAAAAGTGGAACTAAAATATGCAAGACTATGGTGCATAATATGAAAGAATAGTCAAAGGGGTGTCGGCAAAAGTTGGAAAAGTGTCCCCCAGCTGAAAAGGATGGAGGTTAAAAAAATTGCTTAAAATACACAATTTAGAGCCCGGAGTAGTAAATAATATAAGACTTTTTGAAAATTTTATGATTTGCCGTGTGGTCTGAGGTATTCAGCTATACGTATGCAAAAATTCATGTCTCCCACTTAATTAGGGGCTCTCTTAAAAAGAATTGCTTAAAATACATATGTGGTAGCTCAAATGGTTAAACGTAAGACTTTTTCAAGATTTTATGATTTGCCGCCTGGCCTCAGGCATTCTGCTATAAATGTGCGAAATTTCAAATCTCCAATTTAATAAGGGGCTCAGTTAGAAAGAATTGCTTATAATACGCATGATGGACGCCAAAGGGTTAAATGTACGATTTCTTCAAAATTTTATGATTTGTCGTATGATATGTGGTGTTCAGCTATAAGTATGCCGAATTTCACGCCTCCAACCTAAATAGGGGCTCACATAGAAAAAATTGTTTAAAATACACATGTGGGAGCTGAAGGGGTTAAATGTACAACTTTTTTTAAATTTTATGGTTTGTCATTTGATGCGAGGTGTTCAGCTATAAGTATCCAAAATTTCACGCCTCCAACCGAAATAGGGGCTCACTTAGAAAGAATTGTTTAAAATACACATGTGGGAGCCCAAAGGGTTAAATTTATGACTTTTTTAAAAATTTTCTGATTTGTCGTATGATGTGTGGTGTTCAGCTATAAGTATTCAAAATTTCAAGTCTCCAACATGTATAGTTTCCGAGAACGGGCTCTGTGACAGACGGACAGACAGACAGACAGATAGAGAGGAGCGAGACGAATAGGGTTTCGTCAGATGAACGAAACCCTAACAATGCATTCAGCCAGATCTGGTGTTCTAGACAAGGTGCTTTATGAATGGTTTAAACAATATAAAAGTGAGGGTGTTCCCATAACAGGGCCTCTTCTCTGTGAAAAACCCAAAGACCATAAAGAATTGAATATGGAAGTTTCATATAGTTTTTTTTTCAGGATGGCTAACTTGCTGTAACATACCTAAAACTCTAAAAGTGAGTCTGAAATTTTAGGTATACACTATATGATGTAATATACATGATTCAACATTTTATTTAAGTGATAACTTTTTCCATTAGATAGTAGACATTTTAGTTTAGCCATTGTCATCTCTCTGAAAAGGATTCTTTATATTTTTTAAAAATTAAATTAAAACTCTTGTACTTTCTTTAACTACTGCAAAATTTTTGATGTGTTACTTTTTAATAATAATACTTATTTATAGAATATATATTTTAAAAAGATGAGTCTAAAATCTTTTTGTTTAAATATTTCCCATCTGTTACATGAAATTAATAATTTGAAAATTTTAAAGCATTTAGTTTTTTTTTTTTAAATAAAGCTTATAAAATTTCTCTTTGACTTCCTGCATTGATTTTAGAACAAAAGAAGGATGGGAATTTTCTTTTAAAGAATCAGTTTATAGAAGCTGTTGTTAACCCTGAAGGCTGTTTAGTTTCTCTGATTCTTCTTGAATGCCATAAAGATGCAATTGCTCCAGGCTGTGTAGGAAATAAATTTGTCATATATGATGATATACCTCTCTACTGGGATGCCTGGGATGTAATGGATTATCATTTGGAAACAGGAAGGAATGCCATAAAAGAGGTATCTATGAACTACTTATTATTCTAGGATAAATATTTTTTTTTTGTGTACTTACATATTAGCCAGTCTAGGAAGATACTCTGTGAACAACCATAGGTTGTAACAAGTGGGAGGGTGACAAGGAAGGGCTTTTGCTCCTATCTGGATTTTGAAATTTAACGAATTTTTCATTTTCTCTGACGATTTTGAAAAACAAAACAAAACAAAAGTAAAATTTATTCTTATCAAATAATTAAACATTAAGAGAAAAGGGAACTAAGAGTTTTCCACCAATGTGTGTGTGTGGGGGGGGGGGGGGGGGAGGAAGTGGGAATCTCTGCCCTCTAGCTCCCCTCCCCCCTTCCCCCAATTGAAATTCAATTTTTAGTTTTTCAAAGTCAGTTTGCTGTGTTTTCTTTTTCTGTTGTGTTTAAATTTCCCTGACAAAAAAAAAAAAAAAAAAAAAAAAAAAGGAAAGTACTGTTTTAACTTTACAATTTGAAAAATGCTAGTAAGAAACTTACTTTTGAATATTTATTAATTGGTAAATTTCTTAATTGCTTTTTATGTTGATGTGTTAAAAAAATCCCTTGCACTAATATTTTGACAAAAGATTCTTAGTTTAGCTTATTTTATGTTTATATTCTCTATTTTAAAAAAGATTGCCTAATTTATGGGTCATAAGTACATATATTCAAAATCATGTATCACCCTGGATTTCATTTCACTTTAATCCTACAGACTTTTTCTGCTTATACTTTTTTGAGTGGTACTTTTAATACCTCTAATTAAAAATCTGACAATGTTTTATGTGTTTATTTATTAATACTTAAAAATGTTGATAAACTTTTATAATTTGTAACTTTGTTCTTTCTTTTTTCTTAATTGTCTAAATCTGATCTAATAAACTGTCTAATCCACACACACACACACATATTGTAAAATAATTTAATTTCCTTTACTTTACTACGGAAACATGCCTGTTTTTCTTCCCCAAACTTGTGATTTTTATAGCCTCAAACTCAGATGTGGGTCATTCTCAGATAAAGGGAAATTTTGGCTTTGAAAAAAATGATTAACTTCTATTATTTCAATTCCTGATTTTTAGCTCAAATTTCGCCAGATATTAAAATAATAGTAATTTGTGCTGAGGAATAGCAGTGATTTCTTGAAAATGTCTAAAACTGTTATTACTATGTTATTACTCCCTCAAATCATAAATCCAATACCCCTTGACAATTACCGCAGTAATGACATTTTTAACATTAAGCCTACTTTACAGTCACAAACAGTTCCACAAGCCCAGCGAATGCTGAATCCACATTCTTTTTCCTCTCTGTGTTTCGACTGGTGTGAAACAATTTGTGAAAAGGAAAATTTAAATGAGAAATCAAAACTTTTTTTTCCGCTTTGCTTCATCTGTCGACAAGAAAAATATCTTTCTATTCCAGAAAAGAAACTTTTTTTTTCTTGCCAAGATAACCAATTTCAAAAAGTACGATTTTACGTTCAGAGATTGAAAACCAACAATCTCCTTTTCTACTTAGGTGAAAAGAAACATGCATTTCACGAGATTGCACATCTCTTTTGATCAGACAGCTGTTTTCAAGGACAGAGGTCAACTTTCGTTTTCGTCTCTTATCATCACAAAGAATACGCGGAATTTAAAGAAGAGAAAAAAAGTGATTGATTCACGTTTGAAATCGCTGGATAACTGAACTTCTTTTATTTTTCGTTATTTTGGTGATGGTGATAGAGTGTATTTTGTGTATAAATTTATTTACATGTTTTTGTTTGGATAAGCTAACTTACAGGTATGAAACTTCTTTTTATTTTATTTTTATTTGAGATCGATGTTTGTCTTTAAAAAATTACGTATTAAAAAAGAAAAAAAAAGAGAAGAGTTTTTCTTAAGTCTTAAAAAGTTAATATTTTTATTTGATGGATTATTTTAATAGTATGAATAGAGTAAGAAATGCGTTATTTAAGGTTTTATTTTATATTTTAGTTATAAAAAAGAATAGTTTGCTAAAAAATTGGACATTATGTCAACCTTTTGAATTTTGAAACTTTTATTTTAAAGTTAGTTTTTTTGTCTCAATTAAAAAAATAATAATAAAAAAAAAATTATGTGTTTTTGTTTGGCTAATTCCGTTTTTGAACATAATCCACAGTTTTAAAACTAATTTGAATTTTGCGTTATGTGAAAGTTATTATTTAAAATATTATTTTTTACAAATGTGTATTTTTGTTATATGTTATATAGTTAATTATTAACAATTTTGAATTTCATATATTGTGTTTATTATGTACAGAATTACTATTTAAGTAGCTATAATTAAAATGTTTTTGATGTCTTAGACTATACTTAGGATTTTTCTAAAGCATATTCATATTTTTACTTTCTTCTATCTTGACAAGAAGAAAGTATTGGTTTCATGAAAATTTTCGAATTCCAGTTTTCGACGGATTTATACGTTTTATAGGTCAGAGATTCCAAAAAACATGTTTTTACAAAATGTCTCTGTGAGTCTGTCTGTCTGTCCGTCCGTCTGTCTGTCTGTATGTGACACAAATTTTGTGGGCGCTCTATCTCAAGAACTAATGCACGGAATTTAATAAAAATTTATATTCAGGTAGTCCCTGATATAGATTGGTGCTGATTAGTTTTTGGTGTAAATCGCCCTGCAGGTGGCGCTGCTATGTAGCATTTTTCAGGATTCCCGCAAAAGCTCTATCTCAAGAACTAATGCACGGATTTTTATAAAACTTCAGATTCCGTTAATCCTTGTTATGAATTGGTGCTGGTAACGTTTTGGTGCAAATCGCCCAACAGATGGCTCTGCTATGCTGCATTTTGAAGCATTTACACGATTTTCGTAATAGCTCAATCTCAAGAAATAATGCACAGATTTATCATCAAACTTCAGATTCAGTTAGTGCTTGACATGAATTGACGTTTTGCCCCTTGTGGTGTAAATCGCTCAACAGGTGGCGCTGCTATGTTGCATTTTTTGAGATTTCCGCAATAGCTCTATCTCAAGAACTAATACTTGGGTTTTCAACAAACTTCAGATTCAGGTATACCTGGATATGAATTAGTGCTGTTTATGTTTTGGTGTAAATCGCTCAACAGTTGACGCTGCTATGCAGCATTTTTCACGATTTCCACAGTAGCTTAATGTCCAGAACTAATGCACGGATCAAACTTCAGATTCAGTTAGTCCTTGACATGAAATGATGTTTTGTACCTTTTCGTGTAAATCGCTCAACAGGTGGCGCTGCTGTGCTGCATTTTTTGTGATTTCCACAATAGCTCTAGCTCCAGAACTAATGCACCGATTTTCATCAAACTTCAGATTCTGGTATACCTTAATATGAATTAGTGCTGTTTGTGTTTTAGTGCAAATCGCTCAACAGGTGGCGCTGCTATGCTGAATTTTTCAGAATTTCCCCTACAGCTCTATCTCAATAACTAATGCACGAATTATCATCAAACTTCGAATTCAGGTATACTTTGATACGAATTGGTTCTAAATTAATGTAATTTCTTATACTATTTAAATGATTTAATTGACGTGATTTATATAGAAGAAAGTTTTGTGATGGCCACAACATACTAGTTTTTTATATAGTCCTGGTATTGTAAATTATAAAATGAGTACCCTGATAGTTCAAAGTAGGCTGGGTACGATAAGGTTTATGGTCCAGAAAATGATCATGTACAGGACTATTTGACAAAGTATGAGCTGGAATTTATCGGAGCCACTGAAAAAATGTAGAGTTTTCAGTCTGCTAAAGATAGATTGCCTGTTCTCTTGTCTAAATATGTCTGTGTTTTCGCCAAAAAGAGTCGGGTTCAGTTGAATATGTGAGGGTCGCGTGCCGTTTTTCTCCCATAGCACAACTCAAAGTGAAAAGCCCATGTTGTATATAAAAAATATTTTATATGGTGAATATAGTAATCCAGGTAAGTATGAACCTCCTGAAAGATCAGGAATATGCAAAAAGTATATATTTTAGTGTTTGTTTCTCTTTGTAAGTTTTAAGGAATCTCTTGAAAATTGTTTTTGTCAGCGACTTAACAGTTTTGCTAGAGTTATAATAAGATTTTTTTGTATGTGTGTATTTAATTATCACTACTATTATTATTCATTATATTATTACACTTTTATTATGAGGAAGTATACCTTTAATATTTTGAAGGTACAAGGATAATGTCCAACCATTTACATTTATCATAGATTTTAACCATTTATAGTGCATTTTCAGAACATTTGAATATTTTCATGAACCAAGTCATACTGTATAATGAAGTTTTTATCATAATAAAGTGTCAGGTATAACAGTCCAGTTAAGCGTATAGAAAGACATGCTCAGTCAGATCCATGCCAAAATAGGGATAGATAAGCTGGTAACAATTCTCTTTTTGTGATGGTTAAACCAGTGAGTAACAAATGACGATGTTTTAGAAGTCCAGACATATATATAAAAAAAGCTAACTATAGAAAAAAAAAAAAGAATTGTTGCCTTGTTTCATGTCTCAGATAGTAAAATCCCTTTGGCTTGGAACAGTTTTCTTAGTAAAAGAAGTCAAGAAAATCAAAGATGCAGATAGAACTGGGGAGAGCCGTCGTGGGTTGTTGTCACCACTGAAGAACTCCCCATCTTCAGTCTGCACACAGCAACTTACCTGCTTGCTTGCTCTGGTGTATCTGTATTGTTCCCCGTTCATTTTTACACAACACCAATTCAGCACCTTTTAGCTGTAGTTTTCATTTTTATACAATTTAGTTTTGTTTTATCATGAGTATAACCCTAAGGCTGCACCACATAAGCAGCTAAGGCCCTGCAAAAATAGAAAAGCCGAATAATACAAAAGTTTCTGTGTTTGTTGTTGTTATTATTATATAGTATTTTACATTGATTTTATCTCAATAACAATTTTTGAAAATACTGCATTTATTAAACTCATATTTTTGTTGACATTTTTTGAAGATTTGGTATATTTGAATGTGTATTTTTAAATATTTTGCTTTTGAATATTTTGTCCATTATGCAGTTTGTGTTTTATATCTTGAATTTTTGTATGTTATATATTTTAATAATTATAAGTTAAATTTTATGTATAAAAAAAAATGATTACAAGGACTTCGAGTGATTATGAGACAGATTTTAGTAAACAACTACCGGACATTTTATTTTCGTCGAACATTTTTTCATATTGTGTATCTCGAGATTGTCCAGTATGTGTTATTTAGCAGTTAGCATTTGCATTAATATTAACATTTGTTTTAGTTAAACTGCAAGAAAGCAGCATATGTGTTATTTAGTAACTTTATTATTTTAGTAAGTATTTGTTTTGATGTTATACATTTGTCAATCTCCAGTTCTATAGGTAATCACCAGTGTAAGCTACCACCAATGTTATTGCTGTGAACATAGGTTCAGTTGACTTGAGAGGCAAAAAATTGAAAAAAAAAAAATCGCTGTTTTAATTTAAAAATTGGGTTAACTTAGCTAATAGTGCAGTCATTTTAGCAGCTTTTTTTACAAATAGCGGAAAAAATTAGAACAAAGCTGGATTTTTGCACAGATGCTAGTTAGAGTATGCAGTTTAACATACTGAAAGTCCCCATCGATCCGATGTGAGCTTTCGACACCAGGGTGCGCTAATGAGCTTGAAAATCGGTTTTATGCAAATATCTCATGAACGATAGCATCTAGAAAAGAAAGGTCAATTACAAAGATGTAGATAATTTAATTTCCTACAAAAAGTGTTATTAACATTTGTTTGTCACACCATTCCTTACCTGTCAAAAATTGAAATAATGTAAACATTACTGGAAAAAATGCGAAAACAGAATCATATTGAACGAGCCCAAGAAGCAGAACAAATCTTATTTACTTTCGATCCCTCCCCCACCCCTCCTCTATTGTCTGTATGCTGTTTTCGTACGTTTGTGCAATAGTCATTGCCAAATACCCTATCACCCCTTGCTTATGTCGAAATATACCACGTGCAGGTACCTTTGCAGTGTTTTATTTTCAATTGATGAGCATTTCGCTAGTATTAAACACCTTAATTTACTGAACAAAGTAATTCTTTGTCAGTGTTTAGAAAGTGAATAATTTTAGTTTCAAAGCGTGTTGTAGAAAGTTTTAAATGGTTTTGATAATGTAAAATGATTCTTTCTTGACTGCTGATTGAGAGCAGAAAATGGAGATTGACGAAGTAGTTTGTCTTGTATGTGGTGAGGGCTGCGTTTCGAATGATTATGTGAAAATTGGAAAAAAGGGACTGGAGTCCCTTGTGACAGCAAGTTTGGAAAGAGGTGACCATAAGTGGAAAACATTTGAAGAAAAGGCTGAAAACAATACGGAATTTATAGTTCACCTAATGTGTAGGAAAAATTATACAAGGAAGAATTCTGTTAAATCATACAAGAAATCTATTGCAGAAAAACCATCAACGTCCACACAAATTAGTCCATTAAAAGAAAAATTGAGAAAAGACAGTCTTTTCTTTGAATTTAAGGAAAAAAGTTTTCTATGTTCTAATACATTGGTCAAAGCTGTTATACAGAAGGAAAAAAAGAAATCTGTAAAGTATCGCGAAAACGTTGTAATAGTTGAAAACTTAGAAGTGAAAAATAGCTTAATCGTGGCTGCAAATAAGCGGGAAGACAAATGGGGTAAAGAAGTCAGTAAGTGTTTATCTAATGTCATTGATTTGGTTGCAGCTGAAGCAAGATATCACCACAAATGCTTTATAAGGTTTTTTACCAAGGAAGTGGAAACCAGTAAGAAGTAAGGAAGACCGGAAGAAATACAGATTGCCGAAAGTATGGAAGGCATTTATACATTTATTGAAGAAAGTGACGAATGTCAGTTCTCTATTGATGAACTTCTACAGCATGTGCACGGTTATATACCAACAGTTAAGACAGTAATTTCTAAACTTAAAGCACACTATAGAGACAAAGTAATAACCGCCACTTCCAAAAAAAAAAAGACAGTCATATGCTTCAAAGGGTTTGATCACAAACTTTTAACCTCCGCGTGGCATGAAAACAGGGAGACTAACGAAGAAGACTAACGACTGAGAATCGTCAAGAAAGCAGCCCAAATAATACGAGACGATATATGTTCGCGATGCTTTAATCTTTCGTCCTACGACCATATGAACAATTTCTTTGGGGGAATAGAAAGCATTGTACCCTCTACTTTAAAGACGCTTGTGCAAGGAATAATTATGAAAAATAAGAAAAGAGAATCAGATGTGTATAAACTGAAATGTAATGCGATTTCACATGCAATTATGGCAGCAACTAGATTACGCTCTTTCCTCTCACCTCTTCAGATAGGTTTAGGATGTTATGTACATCAAAAATTTGGATCTAAAATTTTACAGGATATCATGCATAAATTTGGATTTGCGGCTCCTTACAATGAAATTCAAATTTTTGAAGCAAGTGCCGCACTGCAGGGGAATTCAGTCGTATTGCCCGGTTCCTTCATTGAACTCATTTTCGACAATGTGGACTTCAATGTAAACACCATCGACGGCTTGAACACTTTTCACAGCATGGGAGTCATAAGTTGTGTAACGCCGTCATCTAATTTTCTACTCCCAGACAGTGTTGAAAGGTTAACAAAATTACCTCCGGCAAAAGTCATAAATAAACAATGTGAATTGAAGGTGAAAGTTTTCGATTCGAAATTTGCTGCAGACAAGGGCTTGTAAAACTTACAACTTGAGGAGGTTAAGCCCACTGACTTACAGTCAATTGTTCCAAACACTTCCGATGCCCTATGGTTGTATGCCAAGTCTGAGAACATTTCTAATGTACGTGGATGTAATGGCTTTATGGAAATTTTTATTAAAGGTAAGGATTTTGAGTGCTCAGCTGTCCAGTTCTTGCCTTTCCTGAATCTTCCACCAAGTCAATACGACACAATATATTCAAGTCTTTGCACAGCGATCGAAAAAAGTGAAGACACCAATCAAAATTGTGTTTTTGTGACATTTGACCAACCACTTTATATGAAAGCGAGAGATATATGTGCGGCGCTAAGCGATACGCCAGATTTCAAGAATGTTTATATTAGGCTTGGAGGATTTCATCTGTTAATGTCATATCTAGATTGTATTGGATACATAATAGCTGGAAGTGGTCTGAAAGAATTGCTGAGCCAGGTATATGCGACGAATACCGTTGAAAATATGCTAGCCGGTCACGCATTTGCGCATGCTGTTAGAGGGCACACCTCAGTGCGTTTGGTTTTGGGGAAGATAATCATGAAAAATATCACACTCCATGAAGCTGAAAAAGAACAAACACCTTTTACAGTTTGTTACAGATTTTGAAGAAAACACTTCTATGTATGACAATATATTGGACGACGCTACACTGGTTTCTCTTACAACAAAAGTTAAATGTGAAATGGAAACATCAGGAAAGAATGGGCCAACAGCGAAATTTTAGTGTCAATATTTTCGAATGGTAACATTAATGCATAAATTTATAATGGCAGAACGCAGTGGAAATTGGCAATTACATGTTAAAACGATTCGGAACATGCTACCTTTTTTGCATTCTAGTGGCCATTTTCCGTAAGTGGAATATGCCTACGTGGGAAACCACAATAAAAAAAAAAAAACGCGCTAAATGCTTTACCTCAAGGGTGGTACGCAAGTAAGCATATATGTATATTATATATTCACCTTCTACATTCAAAAGTAAGAATTTTAGACCTGTTTATATAATTTCTTTGAAAGTAGCAGCAGGTTTTTCGTATTTTTATAACTTTTCTTCCAAATATGTTCACTTTTTAAAATTTTTGACAGGGAAGGATTGGTGTGACAAACAAATGTTAATAACACTTTTTGTAGGAAATTAAATTATCTACATTTTTGTAATTGAACTTCTTTTTCTAGATGCCATTGTTCATGAGATATTCACAAAAAACCAATTTTCAAGCTCATTAGCACCCCCTGGTGGCGAAAGCTCACATCGGATCGATGGGGACTTTTAGTATGTTTAACTACATACCCTAACTAGCACCTGTGCAAAAATCCAGCTTTGTTCTAATTTTTTCCGCTATTTTTCCTAAAATGACTGGACTATAAATGGATAAGACCCACAGGTCTTGCAGGCGAGCCCTTTGTTTTAGTGGGGGGGTGGGGGGGGGGATATGAAAGGATAAAGATTAAACCTTTTTTTAAAACTTTAACCTTTTTAAAATTTAAAGTTTAAAAGTAAAAGTTCAAAATTTAAAACTCCCAAATTTTATCTAACTTTTGAAATGTCGTAGTCTAAGTCTGATTTGCCCCTGTTAACTTGGTTTTTCAACCCAACATTTATTACTTTCATGCTTCAAAGTTGATCCATCTTTAAGAATAAGAAATGCTGAGTAAATGCGATTGTGAATTCCATCAGCATCCCGTGAGCCGAGTTTGATCCCAGATTTGCCAAACCCATAAAACGTCATAATGCCTGGATAATTTTCAGCCTATTAAATGATATCACCTTCTATTTCTGTAGTGTCGCACTCTAGCGGAAATATTCCATATTTAAGACGGGACACCAAAAAACCTGTGGCTTTTTACGAACGTGAAGTGTTATGCTGCCCCTCAGCAGTGCATTTGGGACGCGGGACGCAACATCTCTCAAGTCATCTGGACCTGGTGTTAAAGACAACCTGTAATGGAAAGGCCCAATAAAACCAGGTCCAAAGAATTCTATCTTCCTTTACTTGGACTCATATTTACTCACCATGAACTGGCCACAACTACCAGAAAACCATGCTTTTTGATGAACCAGCCACGGTTCACAAGCGTCCTTGCACAGTACCAGGCGTCCAGAAAGGGGCGTCCTACTCAACAGCACCCCGTAGTCGCCTCCGAGTTAGAGCACTCTTGATGACGGGTCTCGCATATATTACATATACCGGGTGAGCAAAAAGTCCGTATAAACTTTAAAAATTTATAAAAACCGAAAAAATAACCAAAATAAAAAACTGTTTGCAGGATTAGCATCTATAGGTCATGGGAATTTTTTAAAGACAGAAATAAAAAATAACTCAAAAAACAGCCGACAGATGGTGCTGGTTCGATTTCGGTGGAAATATGCAAATGAAACGGTTATAAGAACTTCCGCTCTTTATCCAGAACTAGTTCACCATTGTGAGCCGTGTACTTGATCAAGGATTATAAGTATGAAGGATAAAAGCTTCGTTGGTGAAGTTATGTTACGTGAACTAGTTCTGAATTAGGAATGCAAGTTCTTATAGCCGTTTCATTTGCTATTTGCACTAAAATTGCACGAACCAGTGCCATCTGTCGACTAATTTTTGAGTTATTTTTTATTTCTGTTTTAAAAAAATTCCTGTGACCTATAGATGTTATACCTGCAAACAGTTTTTCATTTTGGTTATTTTTTTGGTTTTTATGAATTTTTAAAGTTTATACGGACTTTTTGCTCACCCGGTATATATATATATATATATTGATATTGTAAATGTCAAATGATATAGATTTTTAGTTTCAAATTTATACGTTATTTTAATTTTCAGATGTAAGTTTAATAATTAAGATCTTGAATTTGTAATTCATATTTCTAAAAATGTCGTGAATTTTGGTCAGGGAATTGTAGGAAATATGACCTGGAAAACCTGGAAAAGTCAGGGAATTTTGTTTTTCAAATAGAGTATGAACCCTGGAATGAAACATTACTGAAGAGCATGATAATGACAACTAATGCTAGGGATAAATTTTAAATAAGTATAATTAATGGAAATGTTTTTTGTTTTGTCTAAAATGTCAAATATATAAAAAATAGAGACTTGAAATTTACCGATACAATCATTGCAATTCTTCTAAAGCTTGTCAAATCTTAAAAATAACAATTTCAGTTTAAAAATTAGAAGTTTGGGACAAGCCTTGGTAATGACATTTACAACTTTACAATTTTTTTAGATATTGAAATTAATATTTTCATATTTAAACTAATGCACAATGTGGAGCTTGAACAAAAATGTTAATAAAAATTTTAAACATTCATAGTTAACTTGATTAATTTACATTTTATAGCCAAGGACATAAAATTTCCCTTTATCTGAGAATGACCCTCATGCGGATATTGTCCACCCCCCCCTTTTTTTTAAACATATCATCTGTTTCTCTTACGGAAACATTCACTGCTTAAAATTTTAAGAACTAAAGATCATTCTGAAGAAAATATATACAATTGTGTGTTATTACTATCACAAAGGAAAACATTTTGCGATAAAAATTGCTTGCAAAAAAAAATTTTTTTTATATTCTTTTTCATTCATTTCTTTTATAGTTTTTTTTCACATCTTTTCTTCTTTTTGAAGATTTTTGAAAGATATTGGACTAATCTTCCATAATCGGGTCACTGCCTATTGGCGTATTTACTATATTGTTGGAAGTTACTTTTATATTTGAAGGAGACTCTAGACTTTGAATTTGATTGCAGAAGAGTACATGAAATTTGTACCTAGTGATTACTAAATTTATGGTTTTTCATTATAAAGCAAATGCAAATTTCATTCCAAAGCTTAAATATCACCCTCTGCTAAACAGGTTTTTCTGGGACATATAGGCCTGTACGGACCTGTATACTGTCAGTCGAGTAATTGTTGGGGGAGGTTTTAGTGCATAATGCATCATTCTACAGTGCTTAGTTATGGTGATATAGAATAAATTGTTACACTTAGGTCAACCTTATTATTAAGGATTAGCATTTTAAAAAGTTGTAGTGGACAGATTTTGATAGGAATTAAACTTCTAGTTATATAAATTGTGCAAATAAAGAATAATAATTAAAAATTATTTGTAAAATTTGCATTTAAAATTGCAAAACTTAGTAACATTTAATACATTTTATTTTAAATCTGCAATATTATAATTGTCTGGCTTACGCAAATCACATAGTTATTTTTTATTGACTGAGATCTTTCCACTGGCAGTTTAAAAAGTACCAAACTTGGTCTTCTGGATTCATGAAAATACTTTGTGCATGTGTCTGGCCAAGGGAGAATCGACCTTTTTTACACAATAGTGATCATGTGGTATAATTGAGCGAATGACTATCTGGAATGTATTGCTGCTATATCACAGACTGATTCTTTTGCTGTTCAGTGAATTGTATTATTTGTTTACTGTTGTACATACTTAAATTTAATCTTATGTTGTTTAACAAAAATGCCGGCTAAACATATAAAAAGCTATACTGCTGGATTTAAATTGGTGGTGGTTCAAAGAACGGTAACGATTGGAAATCGTGTTCTCGAGAATTCGATGTTGATAAAAAATGTGTTAGAATATGGCAAAAAGATAAAGAAAAATTGATTTGTTTGCCCAAATCCAAGTGTGTCAATCATTGTGGAACTGCACAATTTTTGGAACTCGAAGAAAACTTAAAATCTTGGATAATAAGTCTATGAAACTCTGGTGTTCCCATATCTGCAATGAAGATTCAGATAAAAGCTCAAGTAATTGCATTGTAAAGAAAGTTGGAAATTTTCAAAGGAAGTCAATCCTGGTGGTGTAGATTTTTGCAGAGGAGTATACTTTCAGTTAGAACCAAAATAACTGTCAGTCAAATTATCCGATGACTGAGAAGTGAAAAGGGATGAATTTTTAAAGTTCATAAAAGATCAGATAGCTAAAAAGAAATTTGACATTTCACAAGTAATAAATATGGATGAAGTTCCCTTAACTTTTGATTCTCTGCCGAATAAAACTGCGAATTTTAAAGAAGAAAGATTGTAAGCATCGTAACAGGAAACGAATAAACCTCTTTCGCACATGTAGCTAACGGACAGAAATTTAAACCACTACTCATATTTAAACGTAAGATTACAAATATACAAAAGATAATTTTATAAATGATGTTGTTACTATAAACAAAAAAGGATGGATGTGTGAAGCAGTATTGATTGAATGGCTAGAGAAAGTTTGGCGTACGAGACCAGGTGCACTTTTTAAACCACATTGTTTACTAACTTAAGTATTGCACGGCAGCACAATACTTATATTTATTTCAGTGTCATTTCTCAATGTTAATTTAACATAGTAACACCTATGGAGCTCATAATTTTTTTCTTTCCACCGTTTTGTCCCTGATGCCACAGTTCTTTTATTTTTTGCTAATTCTAATAATATTATAAATTTTTAAAATGTGAAAATATTTGCCTAACATCAGGGTCAAAAGGGATGATAAAATGCATTTGCATATGGCTGAATTATAACCCAGAGAATAACATGAATTAATTTTTATTTACTTTATTTAAATATATTTCTTAATTATTCCAAATTTTGCTATTTTCATTGATAATCAATGGACATTTTTGCTATATAATTTGACATTTTTCCTTTTTTGTTGCAAAACATTCAACAGTCGTAATAATAATTTGTCTACAGCAATTAATTTTCAGTTAAAAGATTTTCACATGAAAAATAAAATTGAAATAATATTTTTAGGAATTAAAAAGAAGAAAAATCATAGTAGAAGTAAAAGGGATATTTTCAAAAATTTGTTAGTAATAAAAGAAACATTAATATGAATAAATACAGAAAGCAGGTGAATATGACATAGAAATGTGAAATATATTTCACCGATACTGATTTTTAAGCATGAATATCATTTAGCCCGTAGTTCGGTTAAAAAGATGTTAAATTTGTGATTTATTTATGCTTTTCATTTATTCATTTATTGATGAAGTTGTGATTTTGTTAAGGAATATGAGCCGGAAACAAATACTGAACTATTTTTATTGTTTTAAGACACTGTAAAAATTGAAATTTTCCGAAGCTTAGAAATTAATAAATTTGGAAATAACCGAAGCATATATTACAGGTTGTATTATCAATATGACGTCAGCATTACACACAGACATGCTTTTGTTGTATAATATATATATATTGTTCATAGGTGATTTCTTTTTGTAGCATCAAGAAATAAAAACTAATCATTTGTAAATTTGAAAAAGATAGTGACTTTTAATTTTAAATCTAAGACGTTTTGTATCTAAAAGTATTTCTCAAGGTGTTTTGTCATTTTTTTGTGAGGCACATAGGTAACAATTTCCTCTCGCATTTACATTGCCTTCTGGGAGGAAATAAGGTAAAGAAAATTAAGTAAAACTGTTTTTTTTTGTACATTTTACAGTATAACAGCTGTACTGTTGTTAAATATTAGCAGTTAAGATTTAACACTATTTTTGCATTCGTAGCTTTCCCGATTAGAAAATGGTGTGACCAAATTCCAAATTTATGTAAAATTGTGATTTATTATTTTTTTTATTATAGATTTTTTATGTTGAGATTGGAAGTTTTTGTCCAATTACTGTAAATTTTTTTGTATGCTTTTGGCTATGGCCAGCAGGTCATCCCTGAATTTGAAAAAAATCTGCCAGAAAGGGGTTTTATAATAGCGATGTCTGTACCATTTTTATTATTGTACCATCGAAAAGTGTATGAAGTTATGCATAGAATTGAACCAAATTTTTCGTGTATGTTTTTGGCTATGCCAAGCACGTCCTCCCTGAATTTGAAAAAATCTGCCGGAAGGGGGCGCTGTAATAGCGATTTTTGTGGTATTTTCATTATTGTATCATAAAATGCATGAAGAATTGAATTAATGAATATGTATAGAATTGAACCAATTTTTTTGTGTATGTTTTGGGCTATGGCAAGCAGGTCCTTCCTAAATTTGAAAAAATCTGCTGGAAGGGGGCGTTGTAATAGCGATTTTTGTGTTATTTTCATTATTGTACCATCAAAAAGTGTATAAAGTTATGCATAGAATTGTTCCAAATTTTTTGTGTATGTTTTTGGCTATGCTCAGCCAGGTGCTCCTTCAATTTGGAAATATTTTGCTGGAAGGGGCCACTGTAATAGTGATGTCTGTGCCATTTTCATTATTGTACCATCGAAAAGTGTATGAAATTATGCATAGAATTCAACCAAGTTTTTTTGGCATGCTTTTGGCTATGGCAAGCAGATTCTCCCTGAATTTGAAAAAATTCTGCCAGAAGGGGACACTAATAGCAATGTCTGTGCCATTTTCATTATTGTTCTATCAAAAAGTGTATAAAGTTATGCATAGAATTGAACCAGTTTTTTATTTGTGCTTGTTTTTAGCTATGGCCAGCAGGTCTTCCTTGAATTTGGAAATATTCCGTGGGAAAGGGTCTCTGTCATAGCGATTTTTGTATAATTTTCTTGATTTTTCATAGCTCTATTGTTCATCGGCAGTTTGCACAGCGATGGGAACTCGCATCCTGTCCAAAGAGCGAAATTATCACTTCCTCAGAATATAGATGTTATCAACCATTTAGTTGTTTTGATGTGACATGTTGTCTTAGTTTTGTACAAATAAAAAAAGAAGAAGGAAAAGAAGTTCATTACCGATTGGATAACACAATTTAGAATTTTTAACACTTTAATTAAAATTTCGCTCAATCCAGTAATTTTACATGAGTATTTTTACAAGAATTTTGGATACTAAGAATTATTGCAAATATTTTCTGTGGATTTAATTACTTTGAATATTTTACCCAGATAATTTGGATACATCATTTTGTTCTTGGATAGTTAGATTTAAGTCGTTTTAGAATTTTTTTTTTTTTTTTTTACAGCACTCATACATGCATTAGTGACCTACATTTTAGGCATTGCTGCACAGCGAGTTTGTTGCATCCAATCATTTGTTTTGTTTTCATAAGACATTATGCATGCATTAGTGATCGCAGCTTTAACAAATTTCATGCATTTTAGACATTTCTGCACAGCGAGTTTGCTGTATCCAGTGATATTTTTGTTTTCATGAGTGTGAAGTGCTCATAGGTGTGTTAGTGATTGTGGCTTTGATGAATTTCATGCATTTTAAAGATTACTGCAAAACGAGTGTGCAGTATCCAGTGAGTTTTTTTTTTTTGTTGTTGTTGTTTTCATGGGCACAAAGTGCTCATATGTGTGTTAGTGATCACAGCTTTGATGAATTTCATTTTTGTTTTTAAAAACTTCGAAATAATCGTTAACATTTTTTGTAATTTTGATGAAATGTGCATAAAGACATTGTTTCTTATTCTTCATATATTTATCATGTATGTATCTTATTAAATTTGTGCACTAAAATATTTATATTTTGTTCATATAGCAATATTTAAAAAATCTATTTATGGTTTAAATTAATATTCTCTATCTAAATCTCAAATTACCCTTAATTTTCTTAGTCCAAAATCGCTTCAACCATTCAAATTTCATATCCGATGTTTCCTCACTCCAATATAAAAGCACCCTATTCTTCAGTGATGTTTTTAACTTTAAATCCATAAATTTTCCTATCTATAGGTTTTTAAAAATTTAGAATGACAACATTCCTCCCTTTGTTTATCGGGGTTACTGTATGATAAATGTAAGCAAACAATTATGATATCGCCAGTTTGTTGATTTTTGAAATCCCGCCAAGCAGGGGTAAATTTTCCGATAGCACCCTTTTTCGTTATAACATGAATGTTGTTAACCATAATAGGTGGCACAAAATGAAATATATGTGAAATCTAACGTTTGAAAAAAAAAATATATTGTTGATACGAAAGTGAGCATTTAAAAAATATAACATTTGAAAATGACAGATTTTCATCAATATTTATTAAATCTATACAAATAACAAAACAAAAATAAATATTATATAATAAAGTAATAAAATAAAACTCTATTTAAACTCCAGACAGAAAATTGTAAATATCTCTTAGCATTGCAGTAAACATTTCATTTTTTGAATTAAAATTTTTTTTTTTTTTTTTTTTTTTTTTTTAAGAAAACCACGAAAAAAGCATTGCTGGGTTTAGTCATGTAGTTTAGCATAAACCTTGCCAGAGTTATCATTGAATAAATTGATTCCGACCCTACCCTGATTGTCAGAGTTTTGGTTAAGGATTTGCTGGATTGGTCAAAATTGTAACTGTAGATTCCAGCTTCGTATGATGATTAACTTCACTCATTTATACCCAAATGAGTATCTCTCTTCTTTATATCGCATTATATGGTTATAATTTGATAATAAATATTTTTTGCTCGTTAAATAGCAAATTAAGGAAATTAGCATTGTTACAATTAAATAATAAAAAATAATTCATGTTCAATAGCAAATCAAAATGCTTGGCATGGTTTGCAATAAATATCTTTTGCATGAGTAGGGTTGAAATAAATGGTGTATTAGCATTCATTTTGGTATGTTGCAATAGTAGAAAAGTACCAAACATTTTTATATATTTTACAATACAAGTTAGTTAGAGCTATTTGTACTGATATTGCGTTCAATTTATATCTGTTTCCTTTTATTATCTTGGACTGATCCATAATCTCTCTTCTTTTTTCACATCTTATTTACATCAGATTACAAATTTGTTCTCAAAACATAAATCAGACTATGAACTTAATGTTTCAGGTCAGTTTTCCGTATTGTTCATTAATAGTATATGAATATTTTTATGAATTATTTCAGATTTTAAGTGAAAGCCATGATTTTTACCTACCATCCTAGGACAGTCATTTACACTAGTCTGTTAGATAATGGGAAAAAGTGTTTGCGCAAAATCATGTGTAACCATAGCAATTATTTCGTGTAGTTTATCTAAAAAGTTACAACCACTAAATATGTCAGTGAATAAATCATTTATGAATGAAATGAAATGAAACTGGGAAAACTGGAAGGCCAGTGACCACATCTATACAAGAGGTGGAAATATGAGAAAAGCATCTCTTACTGATTTAGCTAAATGGGTAGCTGATTCGCTGAGCAAAGTAAAAAAAAAAAAAAAAAAAGCTTGATTAAACCGGCGTTTAATGTTTTACTCTGCTAGCAACGAATTCGAATTTGACAGCTTTATTTTATAATTTTGTTTATTTTTAAATATTGCTAAAATTTTATTATGTATTATTTTCTTCTATGTTTTTCTTTATTTTTATTAAATAGTTAAAAATTCAAAGGATTTGTTTTATAACTTTGTTTATTTTTAATTAAAATTGCTGATGTTTGATATTTAAAATCCTCAGTAAGTATGTACGGTAAACCCTCGATTTAACGGACTTCGGTTCAACGAACTTTGGATTCAATGGACTAATTTTAAAAAAAAATTAAAAATGAAACAAAAATTAAAGTAAAACAAGTGGGTAAGTGTGATCGCAGATCGCACAGAGGGTTTCGTTTAATATCCCTTTTAAAACACTTTCCTTAAATTAACAAATCAAAATCGTTAATTTAAAATTATTCCCCTCTCCCTAACCTGAAATTCAACGTCCGTATTTCAAATTTTTATATTTGACAAATGTCAAATATTTATTTATCACTATTATTTACTGGAAGCCTCCATGATAAAACAGTTTCTAAAACGATGAAACACGCTTCGAAACAGGGGCGCGCCGACCCAGTGTGCAAAGTGTGCACCGCACACAGGCGCCAGAATAGTAAAGGCGCCAAATATTTTAGAAGAAGATGAAATATCTGAAAAACTTTTATCCAATTTAAATTTGTTAAAGCAGTATATAAATCGAAAGTTGGTCATTTCTGACGAATGAGTTCAGTTTCATTTTTAAGATATATCAAATTCGCAGATGCTCGTCAGCGGCGTATCTTTAAGAGGGGGAAGGGGGCTCAAGCCAAAAGGCGCCAAGGTGTCGACAGATAACGTCTGGAACGTTTAAGGGCGCCATCAAGCCTGAAATACATTAAAAAAGCTAAAAACACCAAAAATTCGGAAAGGCGACCGCGAATGCATCAACATTGTAATTTACTAATACCTTTTACTTTACTATTCGATAGGATTACACTCAACTGAAAAAAAAAAAAAAAAACTGGCATTACATCTAACAGGAAAATATAAACGGCTGAATCCATATCAACTCAGGCAGGGGGTTACCTTCATAGTCTCAGAAGTTTTTGAATTGAACATATGTTAAAATTTAAGAAAAAGTAAGATACTTGTATATTTTCATTTTGCCCAAAAAAATTCCTGGCCGAGATACAGGCCGCCAAAGATGACATCCCCGGCATCCTTTCTCATTCCCGATTTTCGATAAAAATTGTAAAGTGCTCTATCTCTAGAACGGTGCAAGATATTTTGTTGCGGTTTATTTTATTTTAAAGATAATATTCTTCTGTTTAAAATGATATACCCAATTTTGAAAAATGTATTCAACTTGTCTTGTGGCAACCTTTTAATAAAAAAAAATGTTTTTTCAAAAAAATTTTTTTTTTGAAAATGCCAATCTTAAAAATTTTGATTTTTTTGCTGTTGATCAATACCATTAGGAACTATCTTCACTGTAAAGGAGAACTTCCACTTTTGAGTTTAACAAATTTTAGAAACATTTAAAAAATTCAGAGAATTTTACAGGAACTGTATATATACAGTTCCAGTAAAAGTCACTGAATTTTTGCTTATTTGTATCATATTTGTAAGGATAAGCCTACTATATATCCTAAACAAGTTAGAAATTGCAATATCAAATGTGGCAAATGAGGTGCGTGCGTACTATAACTAGTTTTATAAATATTCAGATCTTGGTGCAATAAGTTACACTCTTGGGCAAAAAGGGCATGAATACAAAATTTATTATGATTCTACATATTAAATTCAGTAATACGGAAGTAATATGAATTCATCTTAAAAGGACTTAATCGCTATGGCAACCTAGAATCATTGCCTATCATGGTATATCATTGAATCAATTATGTATTATAGGATTTTTAAATAGAATAAAGAAAACTTTTATTAATGTCTTTTATGTTTTAATTTGATTTTCATAGCATTTGAAGTGATACATACTTTATTTTCATTACCGAACATAGTAAAACAATCTCAATAACATATCTATTACACAGCAATACAAATTATATTAATACAAGTTAGAGTTCAGACAGATGGGCAGATAAATCGAATACATAAAGACTTTCAACTATCTTGGAAATTGTTAAAAACACAAATACTTTCATACAACCCTGTATTTTACCTACTATCTTTATATACATACCACTATTTAGCTAATATTTAATTAAGATTAAAACATCCTTAAAACCAGTGAAATCACACTTCCAGAGATTATCATCCATAGACGGCCATGTATCTAATTCTTTGCGTGGACCTGTATATCATTTTATCTATATTCTCCAAACATATCTTAATATACTAAATGTAGTTCAGTGTAAAAATGCATAACTCATTTAAAAATCACCTTTAAGCTACTTTCATTCATACTCGGTAAACCCTTAAGATTTCTTTTGTGTAGCCCTGTATATGATCTACAGCATTTATGCACACAATGTAATATGGAAAAATTTAGTTAAACTTAAAAACTCAAACACAACTAAAAATGCACTTCCAGCAATACCCTTACGATTTCTTTTGTGTAGCCCTGTATATGATCTACAGCCTTTATACACACAACGTAATATGGAAATATTTAATTAAATTTAAAAACTCATATCGCAACTAAAAATGAACCTCTAGCAATCATCGCTAATGTACAGTATTTCCAATAAGGTAAAGTATCCGAAATCATTTGTGTGTCCCTGTAAACACTATGCATTTTCTATGACACAGGAAGTAATTTTTTGTAAACCTCTGCAATAAAGTATGTATCACTTCAAATGCTATGAAAATCAAATTAAAACATAAAAGACATTAATAAAAGTTTTCTTCATTCTATTTAAAAATCCTATAACACATAATTGATTCAATGATATACCATGATAGGCAATGATTCTAGGTTGCCATGGCGATTAAGTCCTTTTAAGATGGATTCATATTACTTCAGTATTACTGAATTTAATATATGGTATTATAGTAAATTTTGTATTCATGTCTTTTTGCCCAAGAGTGTAACACTTACTGCACCAAGATCTGAATATTTATAAAACTAGTTAATACTATGTACACACCTCATTTGCCACATTTGATATTGTAATTTCTAACTTGTTTAGGATATATAGTAGGCTTATCCTTACAAATATGCTACAAATAAGCAAAAATTCAGTGACTTTTACTGGAACTGTATATATACAGTTCCTGTAAAATTCTCTGAATTTTTTAAATGTTTCTAAAATTTGTTAAACTCAAAAGTGGAAGTTCTCCTTTACAGTGAAGATAGTTCCCAATGGTATTGATATTGAAAAAAAAAATTTTTTTTTCAAAAGGTTGCCACAAGAAAAGTTGAATACATTTTTCAAAATTGGGTATATCATTTTAAACAGAAGAATATTATCTTTAAAATAAAATAAAAAACCGCAACAAAATATCTTGCACCGTTCTAGAGATAGAGCACTTTAAAATTTTTATCGAAAATGGCGAATTGGAAATGGTGCCCGGGATGCCATCTTTGGCGGCCTCTATCTCGGGCCAGGAATTTTTTTGGGCAAAACCAAAATATACAAGTATCTTATTTTTTATTGAATTTTAACATATGTTCAATTCAAAAACTTCTGAGACTATGAAGGTAAGATTTTTTTCTTTGGCTGCCTGAATTGACATGGATCATACCAAACAAGAAATTCCTGCAGTCAAAATAAAAGTCAAGCACATATTTGAAGATATTTAAACGTACTTAATGCAATGTATAAAAGAGACAAGTAAATTAAAATATATTTTAAGAATTATTTTAATAAAATTTGGAACATTTTATTTTTACTATTAATTGCAATGAGATGAAGTATTACAAAAAGTGCTATTTTTGACACTAACGTTTATTATTCACGTTGCTTTCGTGACCTAACAGAGTCTTCCCACCAAAGTTTTATTGCTGCAACAGGATCATATTCCTTTAATTGAATTTTAGATTGTTTAACCCTTAGGCGATTATGCAGCGTGTCTTTATTTACAGATAAACTTTTGTCCTTTAGAGTGTTTTTCGCACTGCTCCACACTTCAGCATTGCTTGGAGCAATTATTATCAAAATACAAAATCTACACAATGTTTGTTAGAATTTTGTTTTCTTTGAATTTATAAGTTTTTAGTTTCTCTAACAAATCAAACAACGATATGGACGGGCGAAAGTTCAATTACTCCCCCCCCCCCCACACGCACAAACACTTCCTTTAGGATCCATGACCTTTGAACCAATAAGAATTACTTACCTACTTTCCAGGGGAGATTCTGAGTTTTAAAAGTTTCTGAAATTCACAGCAAAATTACTGAAAGGTTACAGTAGATGGGTAAGAGGGAGAATAACTATACGTTTTTTCTGTGGCCCTTTGACTAAATTCGCATTTTCTCCACCATCATTTAACAAAATTCGCGATTTTTGCGCTATTCTTTCTCGAAATTTGCGTTTTTCCACGATCTGTCAATGAAATCTGCGGGGTTTTTTTTCACAATCATTTGGCGAAATTTGTGTTTTTTCGAGATTCTTCGATTAAATTTGCGGTATTTTGCGGTTTTTGACGAGATTTGCGTTTTTTCGGCGATCTTTTGACGAAATTTACGTTATTCCGCGGTCTTTTGATGAAATTTACGTTTTTTGGGGGGATTTTTTGACGAAATCTGCTTTTTTTTCGCGATCTGTTGACGAAATTTGTGTTTTTTCGCCAATCTCTGGAGATACGCAATTTTTCCGCGATCTTTTGACAAAATTTTTTCTCGGGTTTTTTTTTCTTACGAAATTTGTGTGTTTTTTTTTTTCACGATGCTTTGAAAAATTTTGTGGGTTTTTTTTCGCTACCCTTTGAAGAACTTTGTGTTTTTTTCGCGATTCTTTGACGAAATTCGCGTATTTTACCTGATCTGTGGGAGAAATTCGCGTTTTTTCGCGATCTTTTGACGAAATTTTTCTCACGAATTTTTTTTTTTTTACGAAACTTGCGTTTTTCTTTCACGATCTTTTGAAAATTTTTGTGTTTTTTTCGCGATCCTTTGAAGAATGGTGGTTTTTTTCGCGATTCTTTGACGAAATTTCGCGTTTTTCACGTGATACTTGGAATAAATTCGTGTTTCTTCGCGATCGTTGGACAAAATTTCCGTTTTTCCCCGCGATTTTATGACGAAATTGGCGATTTTTTTTCTGCAAAAGATTGACGATTTGGAATTTCTTTGGCAACCATGTCGAAATTAGCGACATTTTTTATGTCCGAATTTTCGGACCGATGACGATTTTTTAAAATTTTCGGAACCTTATACCTTAGATTTTCAGAAAATTCGGAACAGAATCACCTCTGCTACTTTCTTTTCTTACGTTCGGGAGAATCGCCTATCTGGACACCGTAAATTTTAGAACGAATTTCACCCCATTCTCCCTGGCATCGATACATCTTTCAACTATCGCGTCTGCTAGTGGTGTCCATTAAGTTTGGCGAGTAAGGACAATAAAGTTAATCGCCACGTTTAAATGTTACTCAACGACTATCGAGTGCTAATTTTGTGCTATAGCTTGTGGCAAATATAGAAGGGTTCCATTATTCAAATGATTGGAAATATGTAGCTCTTCTATCGTACTGTAGTATTATTAGCGATACACATACTGACGATATAAAAACGGGTAGTATATTATATTGCACAATGTTTAAAGAAACATAAGCCCTCAGGTTATGCACGGTTCCCATGAAAAATTAAATTACCAAAAAAGGCACAAATAAATCACAGCAATCGGTTGCATATAAATCAAACAATAAATAAATAAAACAGAATATTACTCAAAATGCAATACATTTAAAAAAGGGAATGAGAAACGCCATTCGATTCCAAACCAATTTAATAGTTGTGCCTATCATTGCATGCTTTTACGTATAAAAACGAGCCCATGAACACAAAGTTTTATATTATTCAGAAGAGAAACATGTTTTTGAGAACAACCTCAAAATGAATTACGCTTTATTGAAATTTCAATTGTATTTTATAGGTTTGCTTTTAACAAAGAATTATCAATCAAGTACGAGTTTCACTCGGGTACAAAGGGTTCCGTACAATAAATTTATTAATTACTAATCGCAATTTTACAAAATATAGCCGTTAAACGAATAAGACTTTGCAAAAAAAACTTGGAATTATTCTATTAAATATTTTTTAATAATTCACTTCAATAATTGAATTCAACTGGAATGAAAAACATTGATTATTTATCATTGTAATTCGCCTCACTTAAAACAAAGATCTTGTATAAAGTTTAAGCTTAACATTGTGCCAAGTACGCTTCGAAAGCAGGTCGCAAAGTTGAATCGCCGCTTAGATCTGTGCCGCATTTTTCTAGATAGGTTTTTAATTAATATCTCGGCTAATTAATGATAATTCTTTTCGAAAATAACTATCGATAAACCTTGGATGATTTCGCGTCAATAGGTACCTCGAACTCCCCCAACTCCCCCGCTGAGTTCCTGCAGAGTAAAGTTTATGTATAACAGAAAACTGCGATTTTCTGAAAAACTATATGACCTAGGAAAATTGCTATAGTTTTACTGGTTTAAATAAATTCCTGCTACTAATTTTTTCGTAATGTTAGTTTCAGTAGATTCGGAAATAGGAGGGGGAACAAAATTTTTCCATACATTTTTCGACGAATTTCTGAAAATATAATATCTAAAAGTAAAACACATATATTTTTGAGTTCGGTATTACGAGTTCTTTCAAACAATACCTCCGGCCCTCCTCCCAAGGGAAAAGAACACATTTTTTCTTAAGTTACTTAATTTAGCACTGCTAATTTTACATAAAAAAATTGTGAATGGCTAAATATGATATATAGAAATATGTGAGTCAATAGCCATATTGATGTGATTATAAATATAATTAGATTTTTCTTTTTATGTAACACTTTGAAGCAAATAAAATAATTTGTTCTACGATTATCATATTAGTTGTGAGAACATAATAAAAATATATGAAAAATGAAATGTCGCATTATTTTGAAGAAATTACTTATTAAAATTAACAAATTAATACGGAGCTTTTTTGTTAAATTAGATTGGATCACGCTGTCCCTTTCCGTTTAACAACCATTCTTTCTAGAGGGTTAAATCCTGCGATACTGTATTGGCGCCATTGGCGCCGACCTGTATCGGCGTCGTAGTATGACCAAACTCACATTTGCTGAGACATGACATTCTGAAGATCTTTTAATTTAGATAAAGTAGATGTAATAAAAAGAGATTAAAAAATATACATTTTTTATAATTGGGTCTAAGAAGTAAATTTTAATGCTTCATTAATATAATAAGGCAAGTTACTCATTCTTTACATATACATTTGACATTATACTGTTGGCTATTCTTAATGCGAACTTGGATAATTTGAAATACTACTTAATTCGAACTTAAATTATTCTTTTTTAAAGCTATGTTTAAAATTTATGTAAAAAAATCTCGAACAACTTTTTTGGATAATTTGAGTTCTTACGAAATTTTTTATGCTCTGCAGAGACAGACGTCAGAAAAGTATAGTTTTATTTTAGTATGTACATGTTTTCAATTTTCTCGAAGAAATCATGTTTATAAATAGCATTTTAGTTGGTTATTTGCTAGTAAATAACTGTAATGACGCATTTTAAGAAATGAAATAAATTATTTTTTTAATCGTGTAAAAGCAAATTACAGATGAATTTGTGAGTTTTTAAAGTGAATAGTGCGAGTATGCCTTGTTTTGCTTAGCTAAATTATTTATTTTTTTAATGAACCCACAAAAAATATTTAGCTATTTAAGACAAATGCACTGTTACCTGCCAACATTCCTTATTTTTAAAGACAAACAAAAATATTTTTAACCTGAAATTTAATTTAATAAATGAAATAAAAAAAGAACCCTATAGAAACAAGGCACATTTCATTAAATAAATTTTCTGATTTAAAATTCGTCTATTTAATCTGGAAAAAAAAAAAAAAAAAAAAGCAGGAGGTTGGTTTGGCAGCTCTGCATTTATACTCACTAATTTTTTTTTATTTTTTTTATTTTATTTTTTTTTTTTTGGGGGGGGGGGGGGGGGGGGTTAGGAATATGAGGCGCCAATTGAAGTTCTGCACACAGGCGCCGGATACTGCTGGCGCGCCCCTGCTTCGAAAAAAAAAAGTATTACTGCTTCCTCTCCCCCTCGCCTACTTGAGAATCAACATGCAACCCTCTTTTAAGCTTTTATATGTAAAAAATCAAGCAATGAACAACGACAAAGCATTTCTTTTTACTAGTTTTAAAAAGCGATTTCTCGGTAAAATAAAAAAATATTTATTATATCTGTGGCGACACAATATCTCGTGATCAAATGAACGAAACCTTAAACAAGTTGGAAATTGCTCGTCAAACGTGGCAAATGAGGTGCGTTCGTACTATAACTAGTTTTATAAT
This sequence comes from Maratus speciosus, assembly GCA_963932465.1. NCBI lineage: Eukaryota > Metazoa > Arthropoda > Arachnida > Araneae > Salticidae > Maratus > Maratus speciosus. The sequence continues at coordinate 242,640,618 of OZ010790.1, forward strand.
TATTTTTTGCACCCCATATTGTACTGAATGTATACTTTTTTGCACTCCATAAAGCGCATAGTCTGATACATCATTAAAATGCACTTCCAATATTTTTTTCCCATTCCCCGTAATGTAACGGAACACTTTTGACTGTCCCTGTAATTAAACTATACATCCGATTTCCCTAAAATTTGAAATAGCTCAACAAAATTTTGCAACAGTTATATCTTTAAAATTTCAGATCATTCGGAAGGCTCTAATATCATTAAAATCCACTTGCAATAATTTTTTCCCATTGGCCGTAATGTAAAGAAAAACTTTTGACTGTCCCTGTAATTAAACTATACATCCGATTTTTCTAAAATTTGAAAAGGCTCGACAAAATTTTGCAACAGTTATATCTTTAAAATTTCAGATCATCCGGAACGCTCTCATATCATTAAAATGCACTTGCAATAATTTTTCCCATTGGCCGTAATGTAAAGAAAAACTTTTGACTGTCCCTGTAATTGAACTATACATCCGATTTTCCTAAAATTTGAAAGGGCTCGACAAAATTTTGCAACAGTTATATCTTTAAAATTTCAGATCATTCGGAAGGCTGTAATATCATTAAAATGCACTTGCAATAATTTTTCCCATTGGCCGTAATGTAAAGAAAAACTTTTGACTGTCCCTGTAATTAAACTATACATCCGATTTTCATAAAATTTGAAATGGCTCGACAAAATTTTGCAACAATCATATATTTGAAATTTAAGACCATTCGGTTGGGTAGTTTTTGCTCTGTTACATGCGGACAGACAGACGGACGGACGGACAGACGGACGGACAGACGGACGGACAGACGGACAGACGGACGGACTGAACGACGACTATAGGTGCTACGTATTTATATAATTACGAACGCACCTAAAAAGGGGAAAAAACACGAAATGCCGAAAGCGTGCGCTTTGATTCTCACTGCAGCGTGGTTTTTGTTCTAAGCATGTGCAATGATGCTGGCAACCTATGCGGCCATGTGATATGCTTTTTGTTCTATGCATGCATAAAAGTTGCATATGTGTTAATTCATTTGTATTTCATTACCAATATTGTATTATTAAAAGTAATGTATTGTGCTTATATATATATATAAATATACAGTAGTATATATGTATATACAATATATATTTATGTATATACATATATTGTATATATATTATATATATATATGTAATTTGCACTGTAATAATATATGTAATTACAAGTACGTAATAATATATATATATGTACTATAATTATAACAAAATAATATTATAAATAGTACTTTGCGATTTAACGGACTTTCGATTTAACGGACACATCTTAGTCCCAATTAGTCTGTTAAATCGAGGGTTTACTGTATTGTTGTTTTTAATTACTTAACTTTTATTGCTTTATTTTTATTTATCAGCAATTTGATAATCAAATCTCTTTCTACTTACTACATTTCATCGTGAAGCTCATATGCAGATGTGGCCGTACTGCGAAATCAGATTTTTTTTTTTTTTTTTGTGCATTTTTCAATTCTGTGCCGCTTTCTCTGGTTTTTGAGGTAGTTGGATAATGCTTCAGAAAGGTTTTAGTATATTGCATATCATTCTATGTTGCTAGGTTATAGAATTATGGAGGAAAGTTCTTTAATCAGATGAAACCAATTATGAAAGATTAGCTTTATTAAAAAGTTCTACTGGACTTATTTTGATGAGACTTTCGTTGTTAGTTAGATAATTTCCCAGGAGGTTTTTAGTATATTTCATATCATTCTATCGTTTACCAAATCCTATCCTAAATGATCAACTAAAAGTATTCATTCTTAAAAACCCAAATTTTGTTTGACACGTTAGAAAACATAATACAATGCCATTCATATTGCTTTCAGCAATGCAGAAGGACATTCCAGGTAAAGGTCCATATTGCTTTAACACATGAAGTCAAATTCATTGATATGTTTTGTTTGAAGGTTCATTTGGAGAAACCAACTAGTGTAGCATGCAGAGTCTGCTAGGATTTAAAATACAAACCAGTTTTCTTGTTGTCTGCCCTGAGAATTTTATTGAACCAGTTTTAATAGTTATTTTCTGAACTGAAAGCAATACATTTTTAGATGTGCCAGTCAGAGTTGTATAATATAGATGCACGCGCGCACGGAAAATTTTCCGCAAAATTTGTAACTTTGCAGAAAATTTTTTAGAAAAAACTTAATTTTTGTTATTGTAACATAAAAAAAATAAAAACCGAAAAATTAAAAATATTCCCCAATTTTATATGCGATTTATTTATTGTTTGCCAGGGGTGATTCTGTTCGGGGTTTTCCGAAAATTAAAAAAAATTGGCCATCAGTGCAAAAATTCAGCCATAAAAAAAAAATCACTGAAAAATATTGTGAATTTCAACAAAATGTCGCCAAAAAAAACCCAATTCCGTCAATCGTTCGCAGAAAAAAAATCACCAATTTTGTCAAAGTATCGCGAAAAACGCGAATTTCGTCAAAGGACCGCAGAAAAAATGAGAATATCTTCAAAGGATCATGAAAGAAAAAGATAATTTCATCAAAGAATCACAGAAAAAATGCAAATTTCGTCGAAGGAGCGCAGGGAAAAAATGAATTTCGTAAAAGCATAGCAGAAAAAGTCCAAATTTTGTCATAGGATCGCAAAAAAAAGAAACACAAATTTCGTAAAAGCATAGCAGAAAAAGTCCAAATTTTGTCATAGGATCGCAAAAAAAAGAAACACAAATTTCGTAAAAGCATAGCAGAAAAAGTCCAAATTTTGTCATAGGATCGCAAAAAAAAAACCCTCGTCAATTTCATAAAAGAACAGCAGAAAAAACACGAATTTCATCAAAGGGCCGTAGAAAAAAAGTGAATTTCATCAAAGGATCACGAAAAAACACTAATTTCGTGAAAAGATCACTGAAAAAACGTGAATTTCGTCAAAGAATCTCAGAAAAAAAGCAAATTTTGTCAAAAAAGCGTAGGAAAAAAACGAATTTTGTAAAAGCATAGCGAAAAAGCACAAATTTTGTCAAAGAATCGTGGAAAAAACTAATTTCGTCCAAGGATCGGGAAGGGGAAAAAAAAAAAGTTTGTGAATTCCATCAAAGGATCGCGAAAAAATGGGAATTTTGTCAAATGATCGCAGAAAAAACGTGAATTTCATCAAATGATTGCGGAAAGAACGAGAATTTCGTCAAAGGGCCATGGTAAAAATTCATTGGATTCTTCAATGATGATACCCATGAATGGACTTCTTCCTATAAAATGTGATTCAGTTGTTTCAGAAGCACTGCCACATTGTTTCTGTGAAAAGAGTGACTGGCATTTTCTGCAAAGAGGTCACAGTCACAGACTTCTAATATAAGTAGACTCCCAATTCCATTGTTCTTTCGGAAAGGTTTTGACTCCAACATCTTTTGCTTTCATCGCCAAAAGGGTGCCGTATTTTGGCGGTAATCCCTTTATTGGCAAAGCAAAAGTGCAGTCAACTCAAGACAAACGCTGACAGATAATGTTTCAGCGGGAATCTGGAGAGAGATTCCGAGGAGAAAAATGATTTGGTGATTTTTTGATGATGCGCTAAATCTGCCGGGTTGATGCGCTAAATCTGCCTTCCATCATGTGATGGAGGGCAGAGATGTAGGAGTCAAGAAAAGGTTGCCGATTTGGAGTCTACTTATATTAGAAGTCTGTGGTCACAGTATTAAGGATTGGGCTGTTTCTAAATGCATTGACAAAAGAATTGATAAGCATTCACCATTTCTTATCATGGATTTTTAGCTTTATTATTTTTTTTTAACCAAAACCATTATTATTATCAATTAAATTTTAATGTAAAATGGTAGTGATTTTAAAACTACTGTTTTTAATTCATGTCGTCAAAATAATACAACATGCTATTTTATTAAAAACATTAAATTAATTTGCAGAGAATTTTTGATCCAATATTTGTGTGCCCAGAAAGTTTTTAGTTTTATACAAGTCTAGTGCCAGCATTAGCTATTCTTTAAATTATTTACATTTTTACATTTTACATTTTATATTTAATTTTTAAAATATTTAATGCAATTTCTTTAAAAAGGTAATCAGGTTACTCAATTGTTGTGGAAAAAAGTAAATGATGGAGATTATTATACCTTTATCAATGCTATTTTCTCATTATTGAAAAAGAAAAATATTTTAAATTTGAATAGGTGATACTTAAGACTTTCAAGGAGTTTTTGATGACAATAAAAGTTAAATCACATCATTTTTAAATTCATTTACATATATTAACTCATAAAATGGTAAATTAGAAATTAAATCTTTAGAGAAAGAAATATTTTCTCCATTGAAAATGACACCATTTTTAAGAAATAGTCACATGAAAACTAACATTTTCATTCAAAAAATTAGTTTTATTACAATTTTGTCTGAATGATGTAATTTATATCGATATTTCATCTGTGCCAAGATTAAGTTAAAAGGTTTGCTAATCAGTTTTTCTACACTGCAAGTGGTCCTAATTATTGAAATTATTATTATTTTTATTTATTTACTCTTTTTTAAAGATATATTTTCATTCATAGAACTGTTGCCTTTTGATTGCACCTGTGTCTTAATGATTTTCGAAAATGTTTCATTTTACCAGTAAAAAAATTGGAATCTAATTTCCGAAGATTGAAAGGATTCAACCAGCGAAAGTAATGCTATGTTTTCTAGAAAATATGCATTTTCATTCTGAAAACTGGAATATTTCACTATGATTGTGTCTAATCAGCATAATTGACATTGGTCTTTCATTCCTTATGTACCAAGATTTAGGGCTAAAGGGCTCTTAGTAATAATTTCTTCTCTTGCCCTACAAAGGGTTATAGTTGCAGAAAAGCAGAATGCTTCTGTCAGTGAAAAATGACATGTTGAAAAGAAAATATTCATTTTTATTCATGAAACTGTTACCTTTCAATATAGTTCAGCCAAAATGATTTTTAATAATTTTTCATTCAGTGGCTTTTGAGATCCCAGCCTAACCTCAGAAGAGTAAAATTCTTCTATTGGTGAAAATGATGTAACGTTAAAAGAAAACATCAAGTTAATAAAAAAAAAAAAAAAAAAAAAAAGTGGCACTCCGGGAGTGCCAATAGAAGTGAAAACTTCAACAATTATGTGTGTGTTTTTTAATCGTCAGGAAATGTTTTATACGTTGAATTGTGTAGCAGCACTAATGAAAGCATCTGGGGACACGGCAGTGCCCCTGCCAAGTTTTGAAAGCTCAGCCGTAAGCATCTTTTTCTGGAAGCAACTCAGGGTACTTTTGACCCCCCCAATATCTTTGTGTTGGTGATTCCCAGAAACTTGAAACTTCGTAAATCTAAAGTAATGTGGAAATGGAACTAAATGCTGAAATTTCACGTTTCTATCTTTTTTATTTCAGAAGATATATGAACTTAAACTTTCGTCTTTTCGACACTGATTCACCGATCATCAAAACTCAGAGGTACGTCCTGTATCCCTAGAATCTTGAAATTTGGTATGAAGGTAGTGTTTGGGATACAATGAAAAGGAAAATTTAAAAAATCCAGAAAATTTGGATAAAAAATTGAAAAATCAAAAAACAGAGAATTTGGCAGAGATGTGATATACGAACCAGGTTTGGCGCGATTTTTTAACGTCAATTTGGCAAAAGCCCGTTTTCCAATACCAGTTACAATATATATTTTAAAATTATTTTCTATTGTTTTAAAAAGTAAACAACAATAAATAAACGGTAATTTCATTAATAACTATAGAACAAAACAATTGTACAATTTAAAAAAATAAAATTAAAGTAAATGAACAATTTATTAATAAATAAGCAACAGTAGCCGGGTTACCTTGTAAAATAAAGTAACACCATTTTGGTGTCAATTAGGTACCCAAGTGCGTATCTGACATCTGTGCCCCGTATTTTATCTTCCGTAATCGAAATTCCCGCCAATACTGTTGGTCATTGACCAGACCATCAACACGATAAAATACAGCGTTATTGGTTTTTAGTTACACGGAATAGGTAGGTCACGAATACGGTATAATTCATTTTAACTGACAAAAAACAAAATAATAATGTGTTTTAGCAATACGCCAGGAGAAAAAGTGAGTTTTAGCTTCCTTCTTCTTTTGCGGATTGAGCTGAAGAGGGAAAAGTTCCTGTCATTCACCACTTGGCGCGCTAGTGTCTATGTGTCAAAATGCTAGCATGTCGGTTACGTTACAGTGTCTCGAAATCAGTGTTTTTTCCCCATCTCAAAAAAAGCCCAACGCGCCTAAAGAAGTTTTCACTTCAAAAAATATGTGATCAAAGTCAGATATAAAAAATTCGTTACAATTTCTGTATAAAATACTGTTTTTCTGGAGATATTTTTTACATTGATGAAGAATTTCCCAAAATCTCAAATAAATATGATGATTCTAACTGTTTCAGTAGAAATTGCAGATTCCAATCCTCGTCAGGTTGACCATGTACTTCTGCTTTAATTAATAAATTAAAAATAAACACATCTACCCTATATATATATATAAAATCCTAATGAATCGAATTGAAACGAATTTATGTAACGATTCTATGAAACGACTGATTAAACAACTGATTACATTTCACAGCGATTTCTCCTAAAATATGGAATACTTTGCGATGAAATTAACACCAAAAATCCGTATTGATCCACAGATCTCAAAACTGGTATTAGAATTTTAAAATTAGAATTAGTTTTCAAAATATTAATTTTTTTCTAATTTTAAATACTTTTTTTCTAATGATGGCAACTCAATTTTAATCAAACATATATTTTTTTTCATATTTTAGAAAAGGTTATTTTAAATTAATTTGGCGATGAGTTTGGCCTCCCTTAAATGTGTGCTAAGAAATGCATCATGTTACTTATTCAAAGTTCAATTTGTATTTTATTATCATTTTATTTAATACAAAACTTTCATTAAAAATTGAAACCTTTAAAATAAATGGCTTTTACTTCATTCTTTTTTTTTAAACAAAACGAAAAGAATAATATTAGACACAGATGTCATATGCGCAACAGGGTACCTAATTGGCGGCAAAATGGCGTTATTTTGCCTGACATGGTAACCCGGCTATTGTTGCTTATTTATTAATAAATGTTTATTTGAATTTATTTTCTTTTTATTTACAAAAAAATGTTATAAATTGTTTTGTTCTATAGTTATTAATTAATTTTTTTTATTTATTGTTATTTCATTTTAAAAATAACAGAAAATAATTTAAAAATACATATGTAACAGGTATTTGGAAACGAGGTTTTCGCCAAATTGTCGTAAAAAAAATCATGCCAAACCCGGTGTGTATGTGACAATGGAACAAATCATGAGATTTAATTTCCACTTCAAAGCAACGTTTTAATGTTATTACTTCTCCCGTCGACCAATTTCGCCAAATCATATAAATAGCCAAATTATACAACATATTTTTTTATTTTAAATAACAAAAGAACAAATAAATTAGTATAACATTAATAAAAATACAAATAAAACGTTGAAATAAAAATCACTTGATGGCGTGAACATGTGTAACTTCCTTAAAGTCAAGTGAATGTGACATTTACGATCAACCATTATTGGCATTTAATCTTATAGTTTGGCGACAGATTTTTGGTCGATGGGATAACCAAGTAGCACCGTTTTAATTTACCACTCGAAAAATAAAAAAATGCTAACTCGCAAGTTAAAAAAAAGCTATTGGCGAGATTTTCACCCGGCTAACATAAAAGTACCAGGAATTCTTTGTGATCATGGCAACTTTTATGTATTTTCATTCAAAAAAAATAATTTTGATTCTTTAATCAAAATGGAAACCTTTCTTATGAAAAGCGAAGGAAAAGCAGCCCGTTGTTTATGGCAGTTACGTGACTTGGACTATTATAATATAAAAGAAATAATGAGGGTAGAATAATATTCGGCGACTTATCACACCTGTAGCTGGCTAACATTAAAGTACCAAAATGGCCGCCTGGAATATAAAAAGCGAAGGGATCTGCCTGAAGCTATTGATGATAGTCATATGACTTAGGCTATTATTATAGAGATTGTTTTCAATTTTAAAAACAGCGCAAAGAATAATATTTCCTAACGATTAAAAATTTATTTTCACGTGACTATTAAAAACAGAAAAAAAAAACTTTAAAATTACTATTAAATGAGTACGTGTTAAAGGCAGGAAAATATTGAAAATTATGTTCTGAAAATTGTATTTACACGTGAATATTAAAAGAGAAAGGAAACTTTAAAATAATAAATACATTAATATGCGTTTAACCCTTTCACGGACAAGGCACTTCTATTCGTAAAATCTTGAAATCAGTGAATGGCACCAGAATTTACAAACAAATTTCGAAATACAAAAATGCTTTTGTTCACTTACTTAATAAAAGGGAAATTTTCATCCCAATATTCTGATGCTAATGTGGCATTTAAGAATTAAAATTAAGTGGTCCAAAAATGAACCACCGCCCTTGAAGGGGTTAAAGCAGCAAATTTTAGTAATTGTATTATGTCAATTGTTTTATAACGCTGTTAAAAAATACCGAGAGACAAAGACTCTGTTTACTTAATTCATTTTATTTTACCTTCTTTTCAAATGTTTAACTGATCTTCTTTAACCAAACACGAAAACAACCATTGGATGTCTTAACAGCAACTGATTCTACCTTAAATTTTTGCAATCAAAGGGAATTGAATGGAAACCCATTTACAGGGAGATCGCTACAGGTTTTTTCAGTATAATTCAATCTTCTCTAATCTTTTTAAAACCGATCAGATTAGCATGCTTTTAGATTCTACAGTGTCTGAACGGGGGTTGGCGAGCGTAGCTTGCAGGGGGGCAGAGCCCCCTAGTTATTAATATTGTTATTGTTTACTGAAATTTTTTTTCTTTATATGCATCATTTCTGAAATAAAAATTTTCATTCCACATGTAGAAATTCTGTAAATTTAAAAAAAAAAAAAAATTACATTTTTGTATTATAGATAACTGAACCTCTAAAAATTGTGGAACAAGGACCTTTGCGGGCATCATTGAGTTTTCGTGCTAAAATTGGATGCAACAGTGAAATGAAACAAAGGATCTCTATTGATGCTGTCCATCCTTATTTGCTTTTTGAAAGCACTATTGTATGGGAAGAAAATCATAAATTTCTCAAAGTAAGTATTTTTGTTTGTTGAACACATGAAAAAATTTTAAAAATTATTGTTAGTCTTCATTTAGTGTAAGTTATATTTTATTTGCTAACCTCTTAATTGAAAATGATATCCAAAAATATACTCTTAAAATTTTGTTGCTTATCTTATGATTAGTAAAATTATTAGTTGATCTGCCTGGCATTGCATGGTCCTGTTATAATAATAACCTTAAATATATCTAAAATTATCATTGAATGATTTTATATTTTTAAATGAAAATCTTTCCAAATTAACCTGAGTCTCATTGCCTTTGGCAGCATACATCCTCAAATTTATATGATTTGATATTTTTAAATGAAAATTTATCCAAATGATCATAGAGTTGAGAGACCCATTGCCTTCACAGCATACATTGGGCATGCTACACACACTGTTTGTTTTTACAACCAATCCTCAAATTTGGATGATTTTAAGTCTTAAAATCGCTTTTGTATGATATTATATTTTTAAATAAAAATCTTTCCAAACAAAGTAAAGGACACTGATATAGTGATTGCCTATTTAATTTCTGACTTTTAGATATATTAAACTTTTAATTCTGACCAATAACCCAAATAGTTCCTGAATAATCTTAAATAATAAAAAACATCATTCTCCTCTTTAAGGCATGAAAGGATATCTCCCATTCACCGAAAGGTTTCCAAAACACAATTGTTTTCAAACTTTAAATGAATTCTAGGAAACACCTGAGGAAAATAGAAAGTCTTGCAAATTTGCGGAAGGACTTCTAGAAAATAATTATTTGAAATAATAAATATTATCTTTTTAAAACAAAGACATTTGACAGAAAAAAAATACCATCTATAAGTGAGTATTTTTTACTTTTTCATTCAGGAAAAAGGATGCTGATTTAAAAAAATTCCAGAAAAGTGAAAAAACTGAAAATGGGCATCACGAAAATTTTATTTTGATACAGTTAATATTATTTTTTACAAATAACACTGTTGTAACCAGAAAGGTACCATCTATAAGTGGGCATTTTTTGTTTGTTTTTTGTATTTCATTCAGGAGGATAGACTGCAGACTTGTAACATGCAGAATGAAAAAAAAAAAAAAAAGAAAAAAAAAAAAAAGAAATAATATTAGGAGTCAAGATTTAAGGATATTTTTGCATTCATAGTGTACTAGAGTGTAAAATGGGGTAACTAAAATTAAGTTTTTTTTTTCTGTTTTTATTAAAGATTTTTTATGCTCAGATTGGAAGTATTTGTCCAGGCTTTGCTCTACTGCAGAGATGAACATTTTGGATTAAATATTAGTAAATACATTACAAATTGTGATGCGATACCTTGTAGATCAAACCTGATGATGATATATCGAGTTAATTTTTAAATGAGTTCGTCTGAATGCAGTAGTTATTAAAAAACTTTACATATTAAACAAAAACATAATTTGCCGAACAAATTAAAAAAACAAATTTATTTCCTACATTATTTAAAGCCGAGAAGGGACAGATATTAAGATATTTCATTCAGTTAGTTCTACATTTAATGTTAAATTTTTGTAACAAATTAATTAAACCAAGTGAACATTAAAAAAAAAAATGCAATTTAACAAATTACAACGACCATTTGGAAAATGATTTTTTTGTACGCCATGAATTAATCATTAATAGTGTTATTACACGTAAAAATTGCAAGTGACAGAAATTACTTGCGACTCGTACGTATTATCCAAGCATTTCATTGACTGCTTTTCCATCGTCAGATTTCTTGGAAATCTGACGGCCAATTTTAAATGAAATTTATTTCTTAAACTTCTAAACATCCCACAATATTACTTTTTATATCGTCATATAGAGAAAAAAATGGACTTTTAAATGCATTTTGTTTGAAAGCTGTATCTCAATTTGTTTCTGAGTTACTAATTTTTTTTTGTAGTTTTTATTACTTTTTTGACATAGTGGCAACACTCTGTTAAAAGTAAAGGGAAATACAGATTACTGTATAGACCAACCAGAAAACGAATAAAATGATGATTAAACCAATAAAAACCTTCAGATATGCTTTTGATTTCCTACCCTGACGAGGACAATAACCATTTTTCCAAATGGTTAAAAAAGAAACTAATTCAACATCTGTAAAATAATTTTTTTGAAAGGGTAAATATTAATATATTTTTAACAGGTAACACTATTAGAACCTTAAAAGTAAGATTGCTAAAATGATGTTTAAAAATTTTTTTATATTGATTTGTTAAGCCATTTTGGGCTTGTAAAAATGCAAATAAAAGAAACCTTTTCCCCCCTCTTGTTTCTTCTTGAACCTCAGAATGTTTCAAAAATCCACACAGCGGCTGTGGGCCATTTTACAACTTTCATTATGGTTTTTAAATAATATCTCAACTAATTATCAAATCTGACTTGGACTATCCTCATCCAAATTTTCAGGCATCTACATGTAGTAGATTTTTTAGTCATTGTGTGCACACACATAGATGAACATCTTTCTTTTCTTAGTATAGATTATTATTTGATGGTTATCTGTATGTATTTTATATTTAAAAAGTTATTCCACTTATATTGGGTGCAATATTTTATTAAAATGTATCTGATTTCTGATGTGAACATCTTTATAAAGAAATTTATTCTTCCTTGATAGTTTTTAGAGTTTTTTATGACTTTCTTTCATCAAAGTAGGCTTTTTTTCTTTTTTTCTGATTAATTTAACAAGCCCAAAAGAACTGTGATTCTGTCTTAGGTACACTTTAGTTCAGCAGTGTAGCTTGTAAAAAAAAAAAAAAAAAAAAAAAAAAAAAAAAAATGAATTTTTTCAGAGTCAGACAATTTGAGGCTGAAGTAACATTATTAATTTGGGGGCCCCTGCTCTCATTTATGTGGTAATTGGATAGTATTGAATGCATTTAAAACTGCATATTTACAACTTCCTAATATTTGTATGTAATTTAAAGAATCATTAAGTATTATAAATAATTTTAACATTTATTAAACCCATTCAGTTTTCAAATAAACATTGCATTGTAATTAGTGTTCGGCCAAAACAGGTTTTTATGATCAAAACCGAATTTCAGTAATCTTTCCCATTTCAGTCGGGGAAAAAAAAAAAAAAAAAAAAAAAAAATATAACCATTAATTAAACATTACTGACCACCATCAAAAACCGCATTATTGTGAATGATTGACAATATATATAGAACCATAATATAATTACAAATCATCATCTATTTCCAATTACGATAATTAAATCAATAAATTAATAAATTTAGCATCAAATCATAACTGTAACATTATAGATGTACACATATAACATTACAGATGGAACCCTATACAAGTAATATAAATTAAACAAAATCCACTAATTCACTAGCACATTACATACGAGTAATCCATATAAACATATGAAAAACTACCAAATTTTGAAAAAATAACCTATTAAAGACAAAAGAAACAAATAACCAGTAAAATAATGTTGAAACATTAAAAGACGTATCGTAAACAAATAATAGATCACATGGATTTCATTTTGTCAAGGGTACATGAAATACCAATATAAGCAAAAGCATAGTTCATTTCTGTAATAGAATCTAGCATTAAGATAAAAATTAGATTCCATATGCACCCAATCGACCACACACCAGAAAGCTTAAATTTACCATGACAGATAAATTGAATTAAAAAATTATTAATCAATGCAAGATCCGTAATAATGAACAATATGAATATATAGAAACATTTAAAGACATATCCAGCAAGAGAATTGCAATGACTTTATTACAACTCAAACTAGAATCCAATTTTAGCACAACAAAAGTCCCGCCTAATTAATGGTACAGTTAAAATTGAATTCTTACGGTTGCAAATCATCACAGTGTGCAGATAATACTCACATTCTAATAATTACTATAATTAACATATATTGTCTTTATAATAAAAATTATTAAATGCACTTAAAAAGGAACCTGGAATAAATTATTACTAAAAGTATATAAAGAAGTAAATTATTTAAAATTAAATGGGTAATAACTCAGATAAATAATAAAATATAAAAAAATATGGCAACAATATTATTTAGAACTAAATAAATAATTATTTAATGCTGCCATCTAGCGGAACTTCATAAAATTAAACACAATCACCAAGAAATAAAAATAATTTATAGTGGTGCCATCTATTGTAAATAATGTAAATACCAGACATAACTGTAGAAAGATTGCAAATTTAAACTATTTCTAATATTACAACCGTTTAAATCATCTTAAAATACAACAAAATCATACTAAAAAAGCACAACTAAGTATCAGGGTTGTTTGGTTTAAACCACGCTGGTTTAAACATTGCGGTTTAAACCAAATGTTTTTTATTTTTTTATTTTTTTTTTAAACATGCTGGGTTTTTATACTTTTTCCCTAATGTTTTCATTTATTTTACACATTATTGAAAAATGCAAAATCCAAGTTATGCAGAAGCTACAAGCAAAGCTTTAGAAAAATGATGAATTAATAAATTTGTAAAGTGACAAACATTTTTAATCAAACTTTTCTTATAAGCTTTAAATCTACATGGCAGACTAATTTTTCTAAAATTAGCTGAGAAGAAAAAAAACAAGTAGTTAGTTTTCTTTCTTCTTTTTAGGGTTTCGTTCATCTGACAAAACCCTATTCGTCTCACTCCTTTGTCTGCCTGTCTGTATGTCTGTCACAGAGCCCGTTCTCAGAAACTATACATGTTGGAGACTTGAAATTTTGGGTACTTATAGCTGAACACCTCGCATTAAATGACAAATCCTAAAATTTTGAAAAAGTCAGTAATTAACTGAATTACAGGCTAATTAACTTCTAAAATTAACCAATCAATCTTTTTAACGCAGGTACAAACACACTTTCTCCAAATCATCGGAGTTTTATTTCCTATTCTCCTTAGGGTTACCAGAAAATGAGGTTTACCAGAGCACAAATTAAGCAATAAATGAAGTGAACATTTTAAAGCAAAATCGTATCTCACAAAGTATTGATCCGAGAAATTTGTAAAAGGTATAGACAGACGCGGAAAAAAATTTACTTTCATTTGGTATAAAGTTCATGTTTGTGCGATGTGTATAAGTGAAGATATCCACTAAAAATCAATCGATAAAAAGTTAATTTTATTTATTTGGAAAGATAATGAAATGAGATTTCATTTTCCCGAGAAGCAGGTGTCAGACATGGCGACGACTGCGGTTTTTGATATTGGGATATTTTAATACGAAATTTTAACTTTTTAAATATTAAATTTTTTGATAAAATGTTTTGACGGGGGAAATTTCTTTCAGATTTCATACATACCCAGTTCAAAGCGATAGCTTAATTAGAAGCTGAAATATTAATTATTATTTAATTAATTGGTTTATTGCTGTCAAATGCATCGATTAAAATGGAGACATGTGCACCACAAAATAATTTAAATTAGGAAATCTAACAATTTGCGTAGGGTTTTTGAACAGCGCTATGAGATAAGTATAACTCATTCATCATCAGAAAGTTTACAAGTATTCATACCACTATTTTCGAATAGTAATTTCAGGAAATATCTTAAATTATTGGTTAAGAGACCGCCACTCGATCTGTTTGAAACTTTAAGATAGTTTATAACACATAAGAAAAAGTGTAAAAAAGAATGGAGTCTGATATTTTGAGGAGGGGAACTAGATTTATTTTTTAAATCTTAGCGTTTGTTACTGCAGCAAATGTTTTAAATTCTTGGTTAAGACCACCACCATACCGACCCATGTATCTATGGAAAGATTGTGTGAAGGAGTTTCATTGAGATATGCTTTTGTTAAGACTACAGTGTGCTCCCTGGTGGTGGAATGTGGAACTAACATAACGTGATTTTGTTAAAATTAGGAAATCTAACAAGTCGATCTGTTTAAAACTTTTAAGATATTTTATAACACATAAGGTAAAGTGTAAAAAAGAATGATGCGTGAAATTCTGGGGAAGGGGGTGGGGGGCGCTAGATTTCTATTTAAAAAGTTAGTATTTCTGACCGCTTTAGGTGCCTTATTTGAGGGAGTCTTGAGATGTATGCTATTTATTTAATATAAAATTGTCTAAAGTTTAATTACCACTATTTCTGAATAGTAATTTCAGCAAATATCTTAATTTCTTATTAAGACCGCCGCCACCTCGATTAACATATCTACCGATAGGTTGTTTAACAGAGTTTCCTTCTGATACAGTTTTGTTAAGAATAGAGTGCGCTCCCTGGTAGTGGAATGTGGAACTAATATAACGCGATTTTGTTAAAATTAGGAAATATAACAAGGCAATCTGTTTGAAATTTTAAGATAGTTTATAACACATAAGAAAAAGTTTATAAAAAATGGCGCGTGAAATTTCGGGTGGGGGGGGGGGGCTAATTTCACTAATTGATTTATTTCTATTATATACTTATTTCAAAAGGCAGTCATGTGATGCTTCATTGCAGTATTTTTCTGAATGGTGTCCGATTTTTAAAAATACAGCATAAATGTTACTTATGCCAGATAAAACTGTCAGAAGTATTGATACCACTATTTTCGAATAGAAATTTCAGCAAATATATTAAATTCTTGGTTAAGACCTCCCCCCCCCCCCCTCCCCGACCCATGTATCTACCGCTAGGTTGTGTAAAGGAGTTTCGTTCAGATACACTTTTGTTAAGAATAGAGTGCGCTCCCTGGTGGTGGAATGTGGGACTAACAGGCCGCGATTATATTTAAAGTAGGAATTCCAACAAAGTGATCTGTTTGAAACTTTAAGATAATTTATAACAAATAGTAAAATATTATAAAAAAGAATAGCGCGTCACATTCCGGTTGGAAGGGGGGGGGGGGGAGGGACACGAACAAAATTAGGCAGTATAACAGGGCATTTTGTACTATTTTGCATGTGGCTCTTTGATTGTGTGATGAGAAAACTATTACTTATTCAATATCAAAAATTTTATAAGTGTTCATACCACTATTTTTAATAGTAATTTAAGCAAATATCTTAAATTCTTGGTTAAAACAGCCACCCCTCGACTAGCATATCTCCTGATAGGTTGTTTAAAGGAGTTACGTTCAGATACAGTTTTGTTAAAAATAGAGTGCGCTCCCTCATGGTGGAATGTGGAACTAACAGACCGCGATTTCATTTAAAATAGCAAATCTAATAAGGCGATCTGTTTGAAACTTTAAGATAGTTTATAACACATAAGAAAAAGTTTATAAAAAATGGCGCATGAAATTTCGGGCAGGTGGGGAGAGGGGAGGGGCAAAATATTTCCTTTTTGTTTCATACCGTTTCAGGTGTGTTTTTTTGACAGAGTCCTCAGATACATGCTGCTTATTAAATATAAATATGTCAAAAGTTAAATCACCACTATTTCCGAATAGTAATTTCAACAAACATCTTAAATTCCTGCTGAAGACCACCACCCCCTCGAGTAATATATCTACTGATAGGTTGTGTAAAGGAGTTCCGTTCAGATATGCTTTTGTTAAGAATAGAGTGTGCTCCCTGGTGATGGAATGTGAAACTAACAGACCACAATTTCATTTAAAGTAGGAAATCTAACAATGCGATCTGTTTTAAACTTTAAGATACTTTATAACACATGATAAAAAAGTATAAAGAAGAATGGTATGCCGCATTTCGAGGGGGGGGGAGGGAGGGGCGTGAACAAAATTAGGAATATATCTGGACGATCTGTTTGAAATTTTAATATAGCTTTTAAAACATAACAAAAATTTTAAACATCAGGCCGCGTCAAAAATCACGGTGACCATTACCCCACTTCGCGGCACTTTTTAAAATTTGGCAGATACCCGTCATGTGATATATCGTAGCATTTCGGGGGGGGGGGGGGGGGGGCATAAACAAAATTAGGAAATATAACAAGGCGAATCTATTTGAAGCTTTACGATAGTTTAGGAAGGGTTTGCCAAAATTTAGAAGGTGTTCCATGGTGATAAATATACTGGGTGTTTTGAAAGGAATATTAAACGAAACCCCTTGTGCGATCTATGATCACACTTACCCACTTGTTTTTTAAATCCTTTTATTTTTAAAAAATAGCCAAAATGGCAGATTTGAGCTAAAAATACACTTTTACTACTTAGATTGCTTGATTAGTTAAGATTTAGTAAGGATTACATTATGCCTCAATGATAACATAATCATAAGTAATTCTCTCCATTGGTTACTCTTTGTTTTGTAATCTAATGAATGATTGGCTGTGAGTTTTTTCTGCTGTATCATGGCTATTGGGTTTAGTAAGCCTTTGTTTTTCTTGCCTTTCTACATTGGGATTGAGGTTTTGCATTATGATTTTATTCTGTTACCAGCAGGGTTGACACAGTTTAAATCAATTGGTTAACCAACTAGTTTTTTAGAAAAAAATCTAATATAATATTTTCTCATTTTTGTAATTTAAGTGTTTCAAATTATTGGATATAAATAATTTCTACTTTTAAGAGTCTTATCCCAGCGGTGACCGTGAGACATAGTGAGTCTAGGCTATATTTGTATGCATGTAGAATGCAAATTGCATGTGTTGATGAACATATCTGAAGTTCTAATGAGAAAATTTAAAACATGTAAATTTAGCTAAGATAAAATAGATTAAAAATATTTTCCTTTGAGAAAACGCAGATTATTTACAATTAATGACATAAAATGACCTTTAAGATTTAATTTAAGCTGTAAAAGAAAATTTCCTTGATTATAAGACCAATGTCAGACGGGCGTCTTTTTTGCTGCTTTTTCACTTATGTATTACCCATTCACAATGCTATAGCATTGTGAATGGATAATACGTCTGACATTGGTCTAAAGATAATCTTTTAAGGCTGTTCTAAACTGCTCTACTCAACAAGTGCAAAACGCTTTGACACATTTATAAATTCATTTTTTAACGGAAAGATATAAAATCAGGAGGCCTGACTATGGAAGCGACTTGGAATTGAACTGTGTTTTCCATTTTTGATAAATAAATTACCTGTTGAGTTATAAGCAATTTTGATCATGTGACAAAGATGTTTTTAACCTTCCTTGAGTGGTTATTCTTCTTTTGAGCGGAAATTTGGGTCAAAACACCCACTTTGACAATATTTTCTGAAAAATCTATTGCGTTTGCCAAAAAAAAAAAAAAAAACCCAGAAAATCAGTTCCATTACATAGTTTCTGAACAACAGCATCTGCTAGTTTCATGTATTTTCGAACAAAAATAAATTAAAACTTATGCCATAAAGGTGCCCTTTCAGATTTGAGAACAGCCTTAAGAATAAAAAAGAAACTCAAGATATGAAGTCGAATAAGAGGACATTGAAATATTGTGTGTTAGCGAAGCACATGTTTACCTTTAACTGAAATATGCAATAAGATATATTTAAATCGTCTATTGCATAATCGAATCTGCTATTTAGATCTGACAAAAAAATGGGGGGAAATCGAGATAAGGTTCGCTTGAGATATAATAGAAAAAGTCTCATAAAAATGCCTAAAAGATATATTATTAATTTTTAGTTTAGACATTTAAAAGTAATATGTATTATAACATAGCTTAGAAAAAAAGCCTGTGTATTAAGTCTGATGGCTGTTTAAATGTTTTAGTGGATGACAACTTTTATAAATCTACTTTCCATTTTAAGATCAATGTTTTCAGTAGTCTAAAAAGCTGATAAATAGGTATTTCTGTTTATTTAACTGTTGCCTTTTTTTTACCTGGCAGTGTGTCAAATGGCAATACACAATATACTTCTTGAAATGTGTAAAGACTCTACTGCTAAATTCAAATCATTCCAGGAATTCTTTATAAAAAACTTTACTTTCAATAAAAGATAATAATTGTTCAGGTAGTGTTCTGACAGAAAAATCAGATATCTCAGATTGCAAATATTTCAAAGAAATTACTTTGAATACCCATGGGAAAATATATTTATGAAACTACACCATATATTTATTTATAGTACTAGTAATCAAAAGATTGTTTATTAAGATTTTCGAGGTATCAATTTTTCACTATGTAGAGCATTTTATTCATGGAACATAATAGCTTTTACTAAAAATGTTGAAATTCTAAATGATTTCAATTTTCTACAAAATATATTGTAATTATTTAATTTAAATTATTTTTAAATGAAGTTATATTACTTATATATCCAACAATGTTTTTTTTTTTTATCAATAAATATGCATGTATATGTAATAGGAAAATATATTTTAAAAAAAAAAACTGGCGTAAACCAAAAAAACCCCGTTTTTTTTTTTTTTTTTTTTTTGGAAAAAAAAACTTTTATTACCAGCCCTGCTAAATATTGATAATACTCACTTAGCTTCTATATTATAATGTGTATAATTATTTATAATTATTTTATTAAATATTAAGTAAATTAATAATAATTTCAATTAAGTTACAATTATAATGATATAAAAGTATGTTACTATTATGCACATAATAAATTTAATGTTTTAAATTTTAAATGTACTTTACAAAATGGGCGGGGTATATATACAAACAAATTACAACATTTCTTCATACTGATAATTACAAATATCATAAACTGTATTAACGTCCACCATTATAAATCGATATATATTGAAGTAAATCAATAAAACTGACTTAAATTTATATCAATATAATATAAATATTTTAATATAGTGCTAAGGACAACAAACCTCATGAATACCACAATAAACATAGAAACTACACAATTAATGCACCATTCCGTTTACTTTTATTTATTATTATTATTATTATTTTTTATTTACGTATCCCTTTTTTAATATATATATATATATATATATATATTAAAACAACATTTGCGTATATATAAATTAATTATAAATATACGGAAACACATCCTTCTATATATAAAAAAAAGTTTTGACTTGGAAATGGACCAATGAAGATCTGCGTAGATCATCCGGGTATACTCCTACTAGATTGGCATCCATATTTTTTATGACCGGGGGTCTTTTTTCGTTAATATTAAGAAAACAGTTTCATACAAAAATATGAAAATCGGTGGTATTATAGAGACATGTTTGATAAAGACGCTGATGCAGGCAGTTTTTAAATCGAATAATTATTTTAAGAGATATTTAATGTTAAAGATGGTCAAAATCGTTCCATCAAAAAAGTTTTATAGGAGAAAAACTATACATAGGAACTTAAAAAAAAAATTAGATCATTTTATACATTGGAAGTTCCAGATGTGCAGACTGCAATTATCTTTTTAATATGACTCATTTTTTGAGGATTTATTTCCATTTTAAATTCAAATTTTCAGCATTTCGAGAGATATTTTTTATACATTTTAGAAAAGGGCAATTATTTTAAACTCTTGCCAATTTTAAAAACAGAGCAAAGAATAATATTTCCTTCAAATAAAAAAATTATTTACATGTGGCTATTATAAACAGAAAAAAAACTTTCAAATTAGAATTAAGTGATTACGTGTTAAAAATCAGGAAAATATTGAAAATTACATCATAAAAACTGCAGTTACACGTGACTTTTAAAAGGGAAAGAAAATTTTTAAATACTTAATTCAGTATTATGCGTTAAAAGTCACAAATGAAGGAAATTACGTCATATTTAAAAAGGCCAAATAAATAAAAGTTGACAAAACACTTTAGTGAAAATTACGTTAGATTTAAAACGATACATTTAAAAGAACTTTCTCATAGTGGTGTTAAAAATTACCGCGAGACAAAGACTCTGTGTACTTAATTCATTTTACATTAGCTTACTTTCAAAATTTTAACTAATTTTTAACACTTTCCAACAAAGTTGAAAAGTGTTATTGATTTCGGTTTGTCTATTCGCGCTCTAACTCTCGTAAATATACTCGGATCGCACTGAAATTTTTGGTTATTGACGTTTAGCCTAGCACGAACCCTATTTCAAATGAAGTTTGTAGCATGCTTAGTTCATTTACAGGGACAGTCAAAAGTATTCCGTTACATTACGGCTAATGGGAAAAAATCATTTCAAATGAATTTTAAAGATGTTACACCCTTTCAAACATAATAAAAAATATATGCATTTACGAAGTGCACTAAAATATGCAGAATATTCTGTAGCATATGCGGTGCAACGAATAGTTACTATTCATTTACAGGGTTACACAAAAGAATTCCATTACAAATGGTATAGGGGAAAATTGTTTGCGGCGTATTTTAATTATACAAATTCATATATAATAAAATTGATATACGTCAATGAGGCTTACTTAAGTTATTTCATGTATAATACGAAGTGCATAGCATTTACAGGAACATACAAAACATTTCAGACAAGTATTTTCTATCCGAAATACAGTATATTAGCGGCGATGGTAGGGAATGCATTTTTAATTATGATATGCGCTTTTAAGTTTCACTATATTTATGCATACTGTATGGTGTGTGTAAATGTTATAGTTGATATACAGGGCTACGCAAAAGAATTCGTAAAGTGCGTATAATTGCTATAGTTCATATACCATGTCTACAGAAACGAATTCGTAAAGGTTACTGAGTATGAGCATAAATTGCTTAAAGGTGGGTTTTAAAGGAGTTATGCATTGTTACGCTAAACTGAATTTAGTTTACTAAGAAATATTTGTAGAATATAGATAAAATGATATTCAGGGCCACGCAAAGAGTTGGATACATGACCGACTATGGGTGATAATTTCTGGAAATGTAATTTCAGTAGTTTTAAGAGTGTTTTAGTTTGAATTAAATTTTAGCTAAATAGTGGCGTGTAATAAAGGTACTAGGTAAACAACAGGGCTGTACAAAAGTATTGAAGTATGTTTCCATCTATTAGTCTAAATTGCTGAAAGAGAAATTTCAACCTGTTATGCGTTTTCTTGATAAATTAAATTTTCTATTATCTAAATAACGAAGTTTTATTAAAGCTTTCAGGGAGTGTTGGAAAGTGTTTCATAATCTATGCCGTACGCATGATTTTTCCTTCTTGTTTTTAATCAAAGATGAAAACAGGCATTGTATCTCTTAGCAGCGGCTGATTTCGTCTTAAAAATCTCCAATCAAAGGAAAATGAATGAAAACCCGTTTGCAGGGAGACCGTCACTGTTTTTTAAAATTATAATTCAAACTTTTTAAGGCCGTTAGAATCTGGGGTGTCTGAACGGGGGTTGGCGAGCGTAGCTCGTAGGGGGCAGGGGCCCCTAGTTTATAACAAACAAACATTCATATATGTTTCAAACAAAACATAAATAATGTTAAACAGAAACATTTCCTACATTATTTAATCCTGAGAAGGGACAGATATTAAGATATTTCATTCAGTTAGTTCTACATTTAATGTTAAATTTTGATAATAAATTAGTTAAACCAAGTTAACATTAAAAAATAAAAATGAAATTCAAACAATATGATACTTAAACACCCTAAAAACTTAGATTCCATTCAAACAAAATCGGAAATAAATCTTAGACTTTTTTCAAAATTTAAGTTGCAAATATTTGTATTGCTGATTTTGTATTATGTTTACATTAGGTGAAAACAAATGATAGAGGCATGCCTAAAATACAAACCTTCCAAGAAAAATCTAAGATTTATTTCGGTTTCGTTTGAACGGAATCTAAATTTTTAGGGTGTTTAAGTATCATATTATTTCAATTTCATTTTTATTTTTTAATGTTCACTTGTTTTAACTAATTTGTTATAAAAATTTAACATTAAATGTAGAACTAACTGAATGAAATATCTTAATATCTGTCGTTTCTCGGGATTAAATAATTTAGGAAATAAATTTTATTTTTTTAGTTTGTTTGGCAAATTGTGTTTTTGTTTAATATGTCAAGTTTTTTAATAACTACTGGTGCATTCAGACGAACTCATTTAAAAATTAACTAGATGTATCATCATCAGGTTTGGTCTACAAGGTAGCGTATCACAATTTGTGGTGTATTTACCAATATTTAAGCCAAAATGTTTCATCAGTGCAGTAGTGCAAAGTTTGGACAAAAACTTCCAGTATGAGCATAAAAAATCTCTAATAAAAACATAAAAGAAATAATTTTACTTAATTTTAGTTACTCCATTTTCCACTCTGGTACGCTATGAATACAAAAATATCCTTAAATCTTGACTGCTAATATTATAACAACAATATAGCTCTTACACAGTATATAAAAAAAAATGCAATTTAACAAATTACAACGACCATTTGGAAAATGATTTTTTCAAAGACTAAAATTTAAGACATAAAAAATCGCACAGAGTTTATCATACATTACGTACGCCATGGATTAAACATTAATAGTGTTAAAAAAAAGTAAAAATTGCAAGCAACAAAAATCACCTGCGACTCGTCAGATTTCCTAAAACTTACGTATTATCCAAGCATTTCATTGGCTGTTCGAGAAAAGTCTTTTCCATCGTCAGATTTCCAAGAAATCTGACGGCCAATTTTAAATGAAATTTGTTTCTTAAACTTCTAAACATCCCACAATATTACTTTTTATATTGTCTTATAGAGAAAAAAATGTACTTTTAAATGTATTTTGTTTGAAAGCTGTATCTCAATTTGTTTCTGAGTTATTATTATTTTTTTTTGTAGTTTTTATTACTTTTTTGTCATAGTAGTGGCAACAGAAGTATCCATCTCTGTTGAAAGTAAAGGGGAAATACATATTGCTGTATAGACCAATCAGAAAACGAATAAAATGTGGATTAAACCAATAAAACGCTTCAGATATGCTTTGGATTTCCTACCCTGACGAGGACAATAACCATTTTTCCAAATGGTTAGAAAAAAAAAAGTTTAATTTTACCACCCTATTTCCTGCCAGGGACTGATGTAAATGCAAGATGAAATTCTTACCTAAATTTAACTTGGGGTACTTATTTAGCATGAACATCAGTCGTTTTCGTGCCACAAAAGAAAAAAAAAAGACAAAAGGAATAATTTTAGATAAAAGATGTGGTAATAACGTTAAGCTTACCTAACGACACTTCATCAAGTTAACTTAATGTTAAAAGTCTCTGTCTTTTTAAAATTTACAAATGACTAGCCGCCTTTGGTGATCAGTTTGGTCTCCCTTAAAATTTATGTTTGGGAAAGCAAGCTAAGCATTGTATAATCCCTTAAGCTAATGTTAGTTTTTGTTGGGTTAAAATATCTCAATTGTTGATTTTCTATAAGCAAGTAAACCCTATTGGTCTACCATGGCAATCTATGGAAATTTGGCAAGATATTAGAGATATCGCCAAGTTGGCATCATTTTTGGCTGTTAGGAAATATATTTATTTCCCTCCTATTTCTTATCTTTCCATTCAACCTCTTTCGTTCAACCTATTTAATTTAACCTATTTAATTCAAGCTGTTTTATATAATCCCTCTTTAAGTAATTTCATAATTGTCTTTAAATAAATTATGATTTAAATACTTTATTTACCTTTCACACATTTAAGTTTCATTAATCTAAGTTTCTAAATTTAAACACTTTCATTATCTTTATTTCAGTGTTTAAATATTCATTTATCTACCCTATATATATAAAATCCTAATGAAACGGATGTATGAAACGACTGGAAATGTACAGAATTTATGAAACGATTCTATGAAACGACTGATTAAACAACTGATTACGTTTCACAGCGATTTTTCCTAAAATATGGAATACTTTGTGATGAAATTAACACCAAAAATCCGTATTGATCTGCAGATCTCAAAACTGGTACAGTACACTCCCGATTATCCGGATTAATCACCGGGAGAGGTCGCACGGACTATCGAAAAACACGCATAATCCGGAAACTCCCTTTTATTAAAGAAACAATCAACATCAGTACAAAAATATAAAAATTACTTTAATTTGCATGCTATATAACATCGAACTAGAAATTTTCCTTTTAATATTTACTGCTTAAAATTATCTGTAATGTATCTTTGCTTCTGTTGTTTGTTCATTTCTTGTCTTATATCGGCACATACATTACGAACCTCAGTAATGTCGCCGTAATCAAATCCTCTTTGTCCCATATAGTCTAACAAAGTTTCTACAGATTGTAGAAAAGTAGAATGAGAAATTGCATTTCACTCATTTAGTACATCTTCTGCATCAGTACTATCATCCCTATTAGATTTAACAACACAGTTAGAAACGATGTTTTCATCTATCAAATACTGGAAGCCGGGCTCACATGCATCCTTGTGAAACCAATCTTCTAAATTTTTATGATCAAGATTTTCGAAATCTTCTAATTCCTTTGCTTGTTCAAGAATATTATTGTTTTCATGTCCCTCTTGAATATGTGAAGAAGATTGCTGATCAAGCGGTATGATTTTTCCCCACGATCGTGATAACGTAGACAATCTTAGCTTTGATCATGCTGCTGATATTCCATATACTGCATTCAATAACGAATATTGCTTCCAAAAATTTGGTAGTGTTTTAACATCATGAATTCAATTTAACCCTACCCGTCAAACAGGTTCCAGAGCGTACGATTTTACATCTACGCACTTCTCAATACTATCAGCTAAACTGGACAAGATTCTAATTCATATCAACATCGATTTTACGTGCATGACACGTGTGAAAATGTTTCTCTTTAAAATTTTTTATGAGTCCGGAACAAGCACAGATAATCCGCAAACCGGATAACCCGTGCACGGATAATCGAGAGTGTACTGTATTAGAATTTTTAAATTCGAATTAGTTTTCGAAATAACTTTTTTCTAATTTTAAATACTTTTTTCTAATGATGGCAACTCAAATTTTATGCATAAGATATTTTTTCATATTTTAGAAAAGGTTATTATTTTAAACTAATTTGGCAACCAGTTTGGTCTCCCTTAAATATATGCTAAGAACAATGCTTTTTCTTTTGTATTTCATTATCATTTTATTTAATACAAAACTTTCATTTAAAACTGAAAAATTTAAAATCAATGGCTTTCACTTCTTTCTTTTTTTTAAACAAAACAAAAAGAAAAATATTAATTTAAGATGTTATATACGCACCGGGGTACCTAAATAGCACCAAAAGGGTGTTATTTTGCCTGACATGGTAACCCGACTATTGTTGCTTATTTATTAATCAATGTTTATATACCTTTATTTTCTTTTTATTACTTTCTTCTATCTTCAATAGAAGAAAGTATTGTAATCGAAATTGTTTTCGACGGATTCGCATGTTTTAGGGGTCAGAGATTCCAAAAAACATGTTTATAGAAAATGTCTGTCTGTCTGTGTGTCCGTCTGTCTGTCGCCATTGTACCATCAAAAAGTGTATGAAGTTATGTATAGAATTAAACCAAAATTTTATTATAAGTTTTTGGCTATGGCAAGCAGGTCCTCCCGGAATTTGGAAAAAATTCGCCGGTAGGGGGCGCTGATATAACAATTTTTGTGCGATTTTGAATATTGTACCATCCAAAAGTGTATGGAGTTATGCATAGAATTGAACCAAATTTTTAGTTTAAGTTTTTGGATATGACAAGCAGGTCCTCCCTGAATTTGGAAAAAATTCGCCGGTAGGGGGCGCTGTAAATGCGTTTTTTGTGCGATTTTGAATATTGTACCATCGAAAAGTGTATGAAGTTATGCATAGAATTGAACCAAATTTTTATTTTAAGTTTTTGGCTATGAAAAGCAGGTCCTCCCTGAATTTGGAAAAAATTCGCCAGTAGGGGGCGCTGTAATAGAGATTTTTGTGCGATTTTGAATATTGTACCGTCCAAAAGTGTATGAAGTTATGCATAGAATTAAACCAAATTTTTATTTTAAGTTTTTGGCTATGGCAAACAGGTCCTCCCTGAATTTGGAAAAAAATCGCCGGTAGGGGGCGCTGTAATAGCGATTTTTGTGCGATTTTGAATATTGTACCGTCCAAAAGTGTATGAAGTTATGCATAGAATTAAACCAAATTTTTATTTTAAGTTTTTGGATATGGCAAGCATGTCCTCCATGAATTTGCAAAAAATTCGCCGTTAGGGGGCGCTGTAATAGCGATTTTTGTGCGATTTTGAATATTGCACCATCGAAAAGTGTATGAAGTTATGCATAGAATTGAACCAAAAAAATTTTTTAAGTTCTTGGCTATGGCAAAGAGGTCCTCCCTTAATTTGTAAAAAAATCGCTCGTAGAGGGCACTGTAATAGCGATTTTTGTACAATTTTTGTGCCATTTTGAATATTGTACCTCTGAAAAGTGTATGAAGTTATGCATAGAATTGAACCAAATTTTATGTGTTTATTTTTGGTCATGTCACGAAGGTCCTCCCTGAATTTGGAAAAATTCTACCGGAAGGGGGCACTATAATTGTGATGTCTGTACCATTTTCATTATTGTACCATCGAAAAGTGTATGAAGTTATCCATATAATTGAACCAAATTTTTTGTGCATGTTTCTGGCTATGGCAAACAAGTCCTCCCTGAACTTGAAAAAATTCCGAAAGAAGGGGGCGCTATAATTCCGATCTCTGTGCCATTTTCATTATTGTACCATCGAACAGCGTATAAAATTATGCATACAATTGAACCAAAATGTTTGTGCTTGTTTTTGGCTTTGGCCAACAGGTTCTCCTTGAATTTGGAAATATTGCGCGGTAAAGGGGCTCCGTGCTAGCGATTTTTGTATACTTTTCTTGATTTTTCGTAGTTCTATTGTGCATCGGCGGCTCATGCAGCGGCGGGAACTCACTTCCTGCTATGCCGGCTATTCGCAAACAGCTGATAACGACAGAATAAGGAAAAATTAATAACTTTAACAAATATCATGATATAGATTAACTCGTTTTTAGTCCGTTTAATTGACTTGAGCAGAAATTTAAGATGAAAATCAAAGTTGGTATAGTATTGAACTAATAATATTGAAGCATTAACATGTGTAACTAGGTTTTGAAATATTAAGATGTATAAGATAGAAGAAAGTTTTGGGATTGGCACATTCAACTAGTTAAAAAAAAAGTTATAAATTGTTTTGTTCTATCGTTATTAATTAATTTTTATTTATTTATTGTTATTTCATTTTAAAAACAATAGAAAATAATTTAAAAATATATAACTGGTATTCGAAAACGAGGTTTTCACCAAATTGTCAAAAAAAAAAAAAAAAAAAATCACGCCAAACATGATTAAATATTGCAACAAATCCTGACATTTAACTTTCAAATTCAAAGCAATGTTTTAATGGTACTATTTAGTTATCCTGTCGACCAATTTCGCCAAATTATATAAATTGGCAAGCGTAATTTTTATTTTAAATAATGAAAGAACAAATAAAGGCACAGATGTCGTATACGCAACGGGTACTTAACTGGCGCCAAAGTATCGTTATTTTGCTTGATATGGTATTCCGAATGATGTTGCTTATGCTGTTGATGTTTTCTCCAAAATGTCGTCTGGAAAAAAATCACGTCATATAGCATTAATAAAAATAAAACATTTAAATAAAAATCACTTGATGGTGTAAACACGTGTAATGGCACAGATGTCATATATGCCCTATGTTGGCGCGATTTTTTTCTGACTCCAATGTCATATATGCAATGGGTACTTAACTGGCGCATGCGTGTAACTTCCTTAAAGTCAAGTGAATATGACATTTACGATCAACCATTATTGGCATTTAATCTTATAGTCTGGCAATAGATTTTTGGTCGATGTGATAACCAAGTAGTATCGTTTTAATTTACAACTCGAAAAATAAAAAAATGCTAACTGGCGAGTTAAAAAAAGCTATTAGCGAGATTTGCACCCGGCTAACATAAAAGTACCAAGAATTCTTTGCAATCATGGCATTTTTTATGTACTTTTATTAAAAAAAAAAGACTTTGATTCTTTAATCAAAATGGCAACCTTTCTTATGGAAAGCGAAAGGTTGTATTTGTTTATGGCAGTTACATGACTTGGACTGTTATAATATAAGTGAAATGATGGTGATAGAATAATATTTGGCGATTTATCGCCTGTGGCTGGTTAACATTACAGTACTAAAATGGCCGCATGGAATATAAAAATTGAAGGGATCCACCCAGAACTGTTGATAATAGTCACATGACTTGGGCTATTATTATAGAGATTGTTTTCAATTCTAAAAACAGCACAAAGAATAATATTTCCTAACGATTAAAAATTTATTTACATGTGACTATTAAAAACAGGAAAAAAAAAAAAAAAAAAAAAAAAAAACTTTAAAATTGCTATTAAATGAGCAAGTGTTAAAAGCAGGAAAACATAGAAAATTATGTCTTGAAAATTGTATAAATTAAAAGAGAAAGGAAACTTTAAAATAATAAATACATTAATATGTGTTTATTCCTTTCAGGGGCAAGGTACTTCTATTCGTAAAATGTTGAAAGCAGTGAATGGCACCAGAATTTACAAACAAATTTCGAAATACGAAAATGCTTTTGTTCACTTACTTAATAAAAGGAAAATTTTCATTCCAATATTCTGGTGCCAAATTAAGTGGTCCAAAAATGAACCACCGCCCTTGAAGGGATTAAAGCGGTAAATTGTAGTCATTGTAGTAAAGTGTATTATGTCAATCGTTTTATAATGCTGTTAAAAAATACCGGGAGGCAAAGACTCTGTACTTAATTCATTTTATTTTAGCTTCCTTTCAAATGTTTAACTGATCTTTAATCAAACAGGAAAACAACCATTGGATGACTTAACAGCAATTGATTTGGCCTTAAATTTTTGCAATCATAGGGAATTGAATGGAAACCTGTTTACAGGGAGATCGCTATAGGTTTTTTCATTATAATTCAATCTCCTTTAATCTTTTAATAACCGATCAAATTAGCGTGCTTTTAGATTCTGCAGTGTCTGAATGGGGCTTGGCGAGCGTAGCTTGCAGGGGGCAGAGCCCCCTAGTAATAAATATATTATCTTTATTTTTACCTTGGATCCCTTCTTCATAACTTATTTCCTGGAGCATCTGTATTTATTTATCTGCCATGTTCTTCCGACATTACATAATCTGTCTTTTTAGTCGATTGGCTTGTCAACAAACATTGATCGATTGGACAGCCTCATAAACTGAGGAGTTACATCGATCATTGACAGATGACGTTGCTTGTTCATTAGCACGTGTCTATCTCTAGTGGCTGATCGCTACTGGTCTGCATTTCCCGGGATCATTCTCGATGCCAGAAACGGCGTTTGATTTGGCGATCTGAAGTCACGTGATGGGGCGTTGTTGGCAGAGGGAGTGAGCTATTTATATCGTTGGACCAAGCTCATTTATAGCTTCGTTTTTCTTTTAGACAAATACCTGTTTGTATGTTGGCTGCATAATGTCACTGATATTTACATTTGCTGTGTTAAGATATACGATGTGATGAAGTGCTGGTTAAGATAGGAGATTGTAGAGTCAGTTTTACTTAATAGTTTTAAATGTGATATTCTTGCTTTTTCGCTCAATTTGGAGACAGTGTAATGAATTAACATTGTCAATGTGAAAGTGGTTTCGCTATCTATGTATAATAAAAGGCAGTGTAACGCAGGGTGGGGCGAATACATCAATCTTACCAGTCTCCGAGGAAGAGACTCAAGGGTGAAAGGTTCCATTCTCCCATTGGTTGACAAGAAACAAGAATCCCGCGATTACTTCTCAAGGTTACAAATCCTGATAATTGAGCAGTGGTAGACACTTCTTCCTAACTGAGATTATTTCAAGTATTAAGTTGCAATCATATTAAATTTTCTTTGTAGCATGTAAGGAATTTTAATCACGAAAACAATGATATGGTATTTTTAAAAATATCCTTTTTTTCCCTGCAAAAAATTTATAAAACTGACTTTCTTTTAAAAAAGTACTCAATTTAAATATTTTAGACTTATTATTTTGTAACTTATTTTGAAATTACACATTACTTATATTTTCCTTTTCTATATACAGGTGTGTGTAAATTTAAACTTAAAAAAAAAAAAAAAAAAAATCAAACATATTCCATATTTTAAAAGTAAAAAATTAATATTTATACGAAAAGTAAAATTAATAATTTTTGATTTATAGCTTTGCATCAGGAGGACAGAAGCTAAGGGAATTAGTCGCCCCCCCCCCCCTTCTCCCCCCCGAAATAATATCCTGGCAGATTATAACTTATACTTAACAAAATACTTATTTTTAAATTACACATTGCTTATATTTTCCTTTTCTATATACAGGTGTATGTAAATTTAAACTAAAAAAAAAAAAAACACATACCATATTTTAAAAGTAAAAAATTAATATTTATACGAAAAGTAAAATTAATAATTTTTGATTTATAGTTTTGTATCAGGAGGACAGAAGCTTAGGGGATTAGACGGATGGGATTCAACCCGCGATACTTATTTATTTAAAAAAAAAAAAATTGGAGAGGGGGGGGGGGGGGGTAAACGATAAAACAATTTCAAAGTCTTATTAAAAAAAAAAAAAATAGTATTATTTCAATAGTTGCTGCAGACTGTTTTAATTATGCACTTTTATTGCATATTTATTAAATTTTTCTTTTATTAAGAAATCTTAATTTTGTTATAGTATATTAGCCAGAAAACCTGGTTTACCCAGAAATATTGTAAAAGCTAATTGTGTGTTTATTAGAACATAAACTAGCCGAACTTTGCTCATCTAAACGCTTCCATATTGTCAATTATTTTTTTATCAGTTTTTCAAATTTTAAGTGAGAAACACAATTTTTACCCACCGTCCTAGGACGGGTATTTACACTAGTATGAAAGATGTTTAACAACCGACTGCATTTAGTATTGAATAATATGTCTGAATAAATGTGTCGAGTCCTTTAGAGTTTTTTTAAGTGTACAGAAAGCAGGCCACCGGCGACATGTGTTAGTTAATTTATTTTTATATTTCTTTTAATTGAAATAGACTATTTTTCTTTACAGTAACTTTCTCTCCCCCCCCCCCCCCCCCACCTTTTTTTTTTTTTTTTTTTTTTAAGATATTTTTTAGTTTCAATTAGTTAAAGTAATTTTGTCAGTTGGGATAAATCTAGTCAATTTCCCTTTAGTAAGTGGGTTATAAACTGTAGGGTTGTGAGTTAGATCCAAAAGGAACCGTGGATGTTTTTCCCTTCTTGACACTGAAAATCGGTTGTAGCAATAGTGGTTCAAGACCTACGCTTTCTGGTTGTCCGTGCGAGGTACTTGGAGTTGTTATTGACTGACAGTGTTGGGATTTTTGCAATTCCTTTGAGATCCTACAGGCGGATTTCGCTAGGAGATCTCTGGAGTGGTTTGCAGCAGTTTGTGATTTCAAAGTTAGTGTTTTTGCTTTAGTTCTCCAATATATTAACTTGTAGTGGCAATATATTAACTTGCAGTATGAAGTATTTGGAGATTCGTATTAAGCTTTTGAATGTAATGAAGTTGAACTTGACTTTAAGTGGCAAATCTTTTATGGGGAGAAAGATAATTAAATATGATTAATTGAGAATAACCCTTCTGCTATTTATAATGTTTTTAAAATTAGTTTATGATTTTTGTATTTAAAGTTAATTAATTGAAGTTAAGTAAAGTAATTGAAGTAAAAATTTTAAATATGATTTCTTTTTAATAATTTTACTTTGAAATAGTTTTTCAGTTTTTGGTGCTCTGGTTCATTTTAATTAAACATTAATATAGAGTCACGTTTTTCTGCATAGCATTATATCAGATGCTTGTGTTAATTAGATACTTGAGAACTTATGTCAATTGTTTATACATCTATTTTTATTTTTAATGGTTTTATTTTGTTTTTATTTAAATTTGTTTAATAAAATTGTTATTTGTTTTTAAATCTATTTGGTTATTCTTTTTCAAAATACCATCTAGAATATTTCAGACTTTACAATTGTTTGATTTCTACAGATTGACTAATTTCTCTGGGTAAACAATTACAGCTAAAACCCTCCATATGCGTAAATGCTTTGCTTCCTTTTATCCCTTTTTCCAATTACCTTTGTTAATTGGATAACCTTTGTTAATTGGACCTTTGTTAATTTTGTTATTTGTTACCTTTGTTAATTGGACTAATTTTGGTCATCAAGTTGGTGACAAACTTGGTGATATTTGACAATATGGGGGGGGGGGGTCCTACTACAGTAACTCCCCCTTATAGGTATGGTGATGCATTAAATGCACAATAACCAAGCATTTCATTCATGCGTTGCCATTAAACAATTAACAAATATTAAAAAGTAGTAAACCAACATTTAAAATGTACAAATAATGTGTGAAAAGCAGCAAACAGCTGTTTTGAATCTACCGCGAGATTCTTCTTCAGTGCAAGATAGGGAAAAAGGAACAGCGTGCTACAAAAAGCGAGGCTGAGCAAAATGATAGACAGAGACGCGCTGCCTTATATACCATATGCGGGTAGCGAAGGCGACAGAAACAACCAATGAGAGAGAAGCAGTGGAAACGACTGGGTGGACAAATAGCGACATCTACCAGAGAAGGAGAGAAAAAGAAACCAAAAAAGGGGGGAAATTAAGTTAATGCTTTCCAAATACTTGGAAAATCAGGCGTACTAGATAAGTCATTGACTAAAGAGTGAGAATTTTTAATGATGTGGTAAGCTTCCCAAAAATCAAGATCAAGTTTAGAAGAAGGGTCTTTGCAGATGTCCACATAAGGACCATCTTTAATTAATTTATGGGATTTTACCAATAAATTAAAAATACCCTTAAAAATCCCATAAATTAATTAAAGATGTTCCTTATGTGGACATCCGCAAAGACCCTTCCACTAGTGAAATTAACTCTATTAAGTCTGCCATCAAGTCTTCCATTATTCCTGCTAACTTTTAGAAGTCTCTTATTCCATCTATTGCGCATTATGCCAGGTTTTATGCTTTACCTAAGGTCCATAAACCTGATACTCCTTTTAGACCTATTGTCTCTAGTATCGGTACAGCTTCTTATAAGCTTGCCAAATATTTAGTTTCTGTTTTTCCCCACTTTTGAGCAGTAACTGTTTCACTGTTAAGAATTCTTTTGATTTTGTTAAAAAACTTCATAATTTTAAGCCGCAGGGTCACACGATGGTTTCTTTTGATGTTAAATCATTGTTTACAAACGTTCCGGTTTAGGGGGCTTTAGATTGCCTCAAGAAAAGGCTTTGTGAATTCTATTTTTCTTATTTTGAAATCGAGGAGCTTATCCTTCTCACTCGCGCTTGCTTGTTGCAAAATACTTTTGTTTTCAATGGTAATTTCTTCCGCATGATTGACGGTTTGGCTATAGGTAATCCTATTAGTCGAATTTTATGCGATATTTATATGCAGTATTTTGACGTCAAACTTTTTGAAATTTGAAAATTTCCATTCTATGTTCGTTATGTTGAAGATGTTTATGTCCTGGTTGAAATAAATTCGGATATCAATCATATTCTCTCTATTATGAATTCCATTGATTCCTGCATTCAATTTACCTCTGAAATTGAGACCAATAACTGTCTTTCTTTCCTGGATGTCCTTGTTATTCGTTGTGAAAATGGCTTTCAGACTACCGTCTTTCGTAAACCTTTTGCTGTCAGTCTCCCACCTCACAGGCATTCTTCTCATCCCCTAACCAGAAATTTGCTGCTTTCAATACTTTTGTTTTTCGGGCTACCAATATTTGTTCCACTCCTCAGTTACTTAGTTCTGAACTTAATTACCTGAAATCTATTGCTGTTGATCATGGTTATTCCTCTAATATTATTGATTCTATTTATAAGAAATTGATGAAATCCGTCCATTCTGAAAAGCATTCTAATTCCAACTCTAATACTTCAGTTGTGTTACCATTTTTTCCTGAAATCACTCAGCAAGTTGCTAAAATCTTAAGAAGGTTTGATTTTAATGTTATTTTTTCTCCTGTTAACAAAATCACTTTTTCAAATCTCAAACACCCCATTGATCACCTAGATAACTGAGGTATTTACCAAATCTCTTGCCAATGTGGCCTTTCTTATATTGGCCAGACTAAACGTGCTCTTATATTTCGTTTAAAAGAGCATGAAGGTTATGTTAAAAATCAGGAGCTCAAACGTTCTTCTGTTGCTCAACATTCTTGGTCTTCTCAACATATGTTCGATTTTTCCTCAGCCACCTTTATCCAAAAATGTTCTTCTAACATTGATCTTGATTTTTGGGAAGTTTACCACATCATTAAAAATTCTCACTCTTTAGTCAATGACTTATCTAGTACTCCTGATCTTCCAAGTATTTGGAAAGCATTAATTTAATTTCCCCCTTTTTTGGTTTATTTTTCTCTCCTTCTCCGGTAGATGTCGCTACTTGTCCACCCAGTCGTTTCCACTGCTTCTCTCTCATTGGTTGTTTCTGTCGCCTTCGCTACCCGCATAGGGTATATAAGGCAGCGCGTCTCTGTCTATCATTTTGCTCAGCCTTGCTTTTTCTAGAATGCTGTTCCTTTTTCCCTATCTTGCACTGAAGAATAATCTCGTTGTAGATTCGAAACAGCTGTTTGCTGCTTTTCACGCATTATTTGTGCATTTTAAACGTTGGTTTACTACTTTTTAATATTCCTGCACAAAGGCTTTAATTGCTATTTTAATTAACAAATAATCGCGATTTCTGTGCCACATACGATAGCGTAATATATATGGGGCAGTCTCACAATCTTTTAAATCCCTGAATAATAATTTTTATTTTAGTATATAGTCTTGTGTTTTTTTTTATTTGATATACTGAGGAATATCCCATTGCATGATTGCATAACAATATGAATGAGATAAATAAGTTTTGGACGATGTTGGGGATCCAAATACCAGGAATATTCCTATACCGTCCTGTGTCCCTGATGCTGATTTTTAAGTTTGGAGCTGTCTGTATAAAACTGTTTCAATAAAAGTAATTTGATGTAATTTTTTTTCCAAAACTGGGACAATTGTTTTACATAAATATGTAGCAAAATATTAACCTGCACACATTTTTATGGTTGATATTTTTTTTGAACTCTGTCCTTGGGTTTTGATTCCTTACCACCCCTCTTGCTAAACTTATACAGAAAATCATTTCAGATGTAGCCACAGAATTTTTTTCTAGTTTTTTCTCATGCAGAAGTATGCCAGAGAAAGAATGTCTAAAATTCTTTGACAGGAAATTTACTGCAGAATTTAAATCAGCATTTAAATATCAATTTCAAGCATTGTGGCTTTATTGGTAGTCTTACCGTCCTCAAGGTTTATTCCTGCACTTTTTGAGGTAAATTAAATGTTTTCTTTTTAAAAAATTAATCCAATGCAAATAACTGTTTCTGAAAATCAATGAATATTGTGGCTATCACTTAGTCTTAACATGATTTGCCTAAAAAGAATGGTAATTTTTCTTACCATCCTTTTTTTTTCGATTACCATCCCTTTTTTCCTATACCATCTCCTTTTTTCCTATACCATCTCCTTTTTTTCCCTTCCGTCCCTTCTTTAACACCCCTTTAAGACAATGTTATATCAAATTTTTTTACTAAAAATACTACATTGCTATTATTTCTTATTTGAATGTCCTATGGGTACTATGCAAATTCATTATAAGTAAAAATTTACAAGAAAATTGAAAGTTATAGTAATAAAATGGTAGGGAAAATTAAACTTGCAAGTTTAACTTAAACCTCAGTTAAATAAAAAATTTTTCGCTGCTGACCATTCTTTCTTTATTTTGCATCATTAAGGCATTCGTCTGTCAAATTAAAATGTTATTTTAGCAAGTTTAATTCTACCAGATTTTTATTACCAAAAGTCAAAAGATTGTGAGAATGCCCTGTATATAGATTATTTTTTATTTTTTAATAGCACAAAAAGAAATTGCATATGAACAACCTTGTATGTATTACATGCCAGTGTGTAATGCTGACGTCATATCGATGATGAAACCAGTAAAATAAATTTCGGTTATTTGCAAATTTATTAACTTCTAAGCATCCGACAATTTCAATTTTTACACAGCCTTAAAACATTATAAATAGTTCAATATTTCTTTTCAGCCAGCATTCCTTAACGAAATTAAAACTTCATCAACAAATAAATAAAAGGAAAACATAAGTAAATCACAAAGTTAACACCTTTTTAATCGAATGGGCACATTTGTATGTAATTGATATTCATGCTTAAAAATCAATATCAGTGAAGTATGTTGCAATTTTTTGACATCATAGTTACCTGCTTTCTGTACTTACTCTTATTAATGCTTCTTGTATTACTAACAAATGTTTGAAAATATCAATTTTATTTCCTGTATGACGCCACAGTCATCTTCTTTTTAATTTGTAAATAGAATTATTTCAAATTTCCTTTTTCACGTGGAAGTAATTTAACTGAAAATTAATTACTGTGGATAAATTATTGTTACGGCTTTTGAATTTCTTGTAACAATAGAAAAAAAATGTTAAATTTTATAGCAAAAATGTCTGTTGATTCTCAATGAAAAAAGCGAAATTTGTAATTATTAGGAAAAGTATTTGAATAATATAAATAAAGCTTAGGCTATGTTACTCTCTGCATTATAATTCACCCATATGCAAAGCCATTTTATCATCCATTTTGACCCTGACGTCAGGCAAACATTTTCGTAGTTTGAATCTACAATATCATTAAAATTACAAGGAATAAAAAATTTGTTCATCAGGGACAAAAAAGTGGGAAGAAAAAATTTAAAAGTTTTGAGCTCCATAGGTTTTTCTATGTTAAATTAACATTGGGAAGTGACATTGGTAAGTATTGTGCTGCTGCGCAATACTTAAAGTACAACTTTTCTGTTTTATTACTTCATTACAACCAATAATCACAGGCATTATTTATCAATAATTAATTAACAATGTAGTTAAAAAATGAAGGGCAAATTCAATAATGAATATTTAATTAAGTTGTTATAAAGTATTTCAAACTCAAAATTTTATATTACTTTTAAGTCTGCCGCTTTTAATGAGAATGTGGAAAGCATTTTTAAAGTTAAGTCATACATGCATTGCTTGTTTTATAATTTGCACTCACGTCTTGAGTCGGTGATGACTGATAATTATAAACAGTGAAGTTCATAGCAATAAATAAATAGTGTCTTATTTGAGCCGATACAGATCAGATCAATGAGTTCTGTTGAAAATTTCCAAAGGGAGGAACGAAATTTTTGGAATACAGGTAGTTTCGACCCCACCCGAATTTTCAACGAAAACTAATATTCAGTCGATCTGTAATTATAATCTAATAAGGATAGTTTTAAAATGTGCTAAGTCAATTTGGTGCCTGAACAACTTAGTACTATAAATAATTTTTCTACAGAATTGTGATTAATAGTATCATTGTTATAAGTTTTGTATTTTGTTGTTTAATCATGTTCATTTTATAGGTTGAATTCCCAGTTAATGTTTTATCTCAAAATGCTACATATGAAATCCAGTTTGGTAATGTACAGAGACCAACTCATTGTAACACATCTTGGGATTGGGCTAAATATGAGGTATTGTTTTATGTTTTTCAGGTTAATGTACAGTAAAGATAGTTATTTGTTCAATTAATAAACAAATGTGTTTTTCTCAATGATAATCTCACATAAGGTTATATTATTACAATCCTTTCAGAACTCTGCACATTTTATTTTTCTTCCTGTGAAGTACAGCAATAAATGACAGAATAATTTTTGTTCAAATATTCAGTTTAAAAATCTGTGTTTGATAAATTTGATTCTGTTCTGCTTGATAGAAAGTTTTCTCAAAGAATTTCTACTCTTGAACCTAAACAAAAAAAATGGCTGAAATTGTGTGTTAATAAATTCAAAATTTAAATTATTATAAAAAGTATTTAATAATAAATAATATTTTTTTGTTCTTGTAAATCTTATGTGAAGTTCATTTTGTAATAAATATAATTTTTTTTTCATTTAACATTGTTCCTAATAATCAATTTCAAGTCTTATTTTAAATACAAACTATGTTTTTTACCCATTTAAAAATACAGTGGACTCTTGTTAATGCGTCTCTGCTTAATCCAATCTTAATTATCTCCAGTTAATGTTGATAATTTCATTTTCCGCATCATATTCTAATTAATGCTAAGGACATCAGTTAATGTGGATTTTGGTTAGTGCGGATTTAAAATGGCTTCCCTTGGAAATTCGCATTAACGGGGGTTCACTGTAATTCATGTATGAAAGGTTTAAATATTTAGTCAAAACTGCTACATTTTCTTTTTGTCCAAATTTATTGCACAATTTAGACAAATCATTTAATAATATCAGTTATATTAGAGATTCAACATATCTTAATTTTGTTGGATATCAGACACCAAATATCTTGCATAATTTGCAGTTAGATATCCGGCCACAGTAAGTTTTAATTTCTCCCTTTTTAACATTTTCCAATATAGTTGAAAAGTGTTTATGAATTGGGCTTGTCTCTCTATCTGCCATCTGCTTGTTTGTGTATCTGTCCATGCTCTAATTCACATAAATATACTCGGAATGCCATACGATTTATATTTGTTTCTTAGATTTATTATAGTATATTTGGTATTGAAATTGAAATATGTAACATTTATGGTTCATTTATAGGGACACTCAAAAGAATTGTTTCATTATGGTCTATTGGGAAAAGTCTTTTGCGGAGTATTTTAATGATGTTATGCTATTTCAAACATGTTGAAATTAATATTATATCACTGAGGGCACTACAAGATGCTCACTATAGAATTTGCATAACATTCATCGTGTGCATAACATTCATCGTTCGTTTACAGACACACACAAAAGAATTTGATTACAGCACTGTCTATTAACAATAATTGCTGAGGGTCTGTTTTAAGTTGTTATATGTGTTTTTAAATTAAACTAATTTTTTTCCTATTACTTAGTGTCTATAAATTCTGTAGATCATATATACAGAGCAGTACAAAACATCCTGAGTACCTTCCATTTATTGACAGGAATTACTGAATGAAAATTGACAACTATGCTATGTGTTTCCTAACTGTTATAAATTTTAGCCTACTATGTAGTATAGTATGTACAAATCTATAGATCATATATAAGGGCTGCACAAAGGTATTCAGCTATTTTTCCAACTATTGATGATAATTCCTGCAATTTGGTTTTCAAATGTGTTCTGTGTTTTCCAAATTGTTTACTTACATGTTTCACCTTATTAAATGGTAAAGTTTTGTTAAAGTATTCTGAAAGTGTTGAAAAGTGTTTCATAATCTATGCTTGGCTCATGTTTTTTTGTGGTTGTTGTTTTTTATTTTTTATTTTTCCTTAAAGAAATTAGGTATGTGTGTCTAGATTAGCTAGCTAATACTATATATTTTCTTTTAAATATTAATTTAAAATTTTGTATTGATAATTATTTTTATGATTATTTCAAGTTCATTGCCAATATTACAATTACATCATTTTAAATCATTAGCTATATCATCAAAAGATGATTAGTTTAGTAATGGAAAATTATTTTTACGAGAAAAACTTACAATATTGAATACATTTTATTTAAAAGAAAATATTTATTACTTCTAACCTCTCATTTTTTTAAAACTGAATATATTTAGGTTCTAAACTTCCCTCATTACATCTTATTGCTTTACCACTTAACAACAAGTCTTATGTTGTGATAACAGAAGACGTATTTTTGCTAGTTCCTACTAACATAGCAACTTAGTAATGTAATAAAATTAGTGATAGACAGCAAAATAAGATAAAAGTTTAGAAATAGTAGATTATTGTCATGAAAAAAAAAATAAATAAATAAAAAAAATAAAATAAATAAAAACAATGCATTTGTAGAAGAATGTTTTATTTAATACTTTTACCTTCCATTTTTTTCTTTAATTTCTGTCTGGCCATCTCTTTGCCTTATAAAATCAAGTTTTGTACAGGTTCACTGAAAGAAAAATGGCACATTTTAATAATTGATTTAAAAACATTAAAGTATGGACGCTAAATTTTTGATATGGAGATTCTGTGCTATTCCGATCACTGTGAAAATTTGGCAATACCTTTATCAGAAATTCGAAATTAACTGTATAACTTTTAAAGAAAAGGTATGCATCTGTTCAAGAAATATAAAGCATTGTGCTTTCTTTTTTTACAAATTTAAAATTCATTATTTTTCTTTTTCATTTAATTTTTCTCTACCAACTGTATTTGAGAGAATATCAAAATAATAAAATTCAACTAAGTCAGGCTGTTTTTCGCAATGAATAATTATTAGCAAAAAAAGTTATTTTTGTGATTTTAGTATTTATTTCTATTGAAATACAGATGGGTGATAAAATAATACGAGCACCCATGAAAAAGGCATGGTCCGTTTCAAAGAAGCAGAATATGCATGTCACTTTGCACTCAATTC
Source organism: Maratus speciosus (assembly GCA_963932465.1). Lineage (NCBI taxonomy): Eukaryota > Metazoa > Arthropoda > Arachnida > Araneae > Salticidae > Maratus > Maratus speciosus. The sequence continues at coordinate 242,682,101 of OZ010790.1, forward strand.
TGCCACTTAGTGGTTATTAAAGGTAAGGTATCAGTCGCTCAACATCAGTCATATGTGTTGCATGCACTTACCACATGCTCTGGAAAATTCAATGATGACTGACCTGCCAGAATTCGAAAAAGGAATGATTGTTGGAATGCGGTGCGCTGGTTGCTCCATGACAAAAATAGCCAATTATTTCGGGCGTGCACGGAGTACTGTGTCAGCCGTTATGACAGCATACACAAAATGCAGTAAAGTGTCGTCTGTGAAGCACAACAGTGGACAGAAAAGAAAGCTTTCTGAGAGTGATAAAAGAGAGTTCACCCCAATAGCAGCCCAATACTGCAGGCAATCTTTATCCCAGATAACATTAGCGATAAATAGTCATCTCCAGAATCCCAGTTCAGCAAGAACTGTCCAAAGGGAACTTCATGCTTTGAACATTTATGGAAAAGTTGCAATTCGTAAGCCATTGGTGACATCACGTCATGCTTTTCCGTGACGCCAATGTTATAAAACACACAAAAACTGGACTCCTCAACAGTGGCAACAAGTCATTTGTTCTGATGAATCAATCTTCACCGTATTTCAGACAACTGGACGTGTTTATGTGTGGAGAAAGCCCGCAGAAGCATTTTCTCCTGACTGCCTCTTGCCGACTGTGAAGCATGGAGATGGTTCCCTTATGGTATGGGGTGCGATATCTTGGCGTGGAATTGAGCCACTTGTTACTCTGCATGGAAAGGTTACAGATGCTCACTATGTCAGTGAGTATCAAGGAGGTGAAATTTCATAAATTCATTAGTGAGTATGTGTCAATGACCATTTACGAGTATATTAATGCTTTTTGACATCCATAAAGCACATAGGGGATTGAAATGCATTGCTCAAAGGTCATGTTTTGAGAACAGATGAACTGTTCACAATGGTCCTCTATATTTATAATTGTAAACAGACACCTTTCTTTGGAGAATAATTTTTCTGCATTCAAAACTATGTGCTAAATTTTGCCTCCCTGAGCTTGACTGGACAAAAATAGTGCAAAATACAATACTCTCAAAATAAGGTGACAAGCAGTCAGGGAACAAAACTGGGACACTACTAATCCAATCAGTTGTAATCTAATTTAAATATTACCATCTCTATCATATAGACATGGAAATGGTTTTATCATATAGATGTACTGTGCAGAGAAATTCTCTGTGGATACATAAAAAAACTAGTCCTTCTTACACTAGTATAAGTTAGCGAATACATGTATACAAAAGAAGTATTGTCAGGCTGTTCTCAAATCTAGACTGGTTACTTTCTGACACATTCACAAATTCATTTTTCATCTTAAAGGCACTCAATGTGCAGTTGTTATTATTCAGTGTTTTCCATTTTTGGGTTTAAGGATCCTTCAGAAAATGCTGCTAAAGTGTTTTAAGACGATTTTCAATGTGCATCCACTCAGGCATGGTCGTCATGATACAGCAATCAACTATAGCTGAGGTGTAATATACTATATTTTTTTTTAAATGAAAAGGGTACTCAATTTGAAATCCCTTCAGAAGTCCTGCCTACAAATTTCATGCTTTTTACAGATGTGACATTCACATAGTTTGCATTCTTAAATGGAGAAAAATGATTTCTTTTTAGGACAGCTTTAAGTGGACAGTTCGACTGATAAAGGTACAATTAATGTAAACATATTTATGAAGAACTATGAAGAACATAAATATGAAGAACTCAATACTTCAGTGAAACTAACTTAGAATTCTAGGGTTTAGCAGAATTCAGCATAAAAATATTCTCCCTTGATTTTAGTATCTTAATAAAGTAGAAAAGTGTATAAATGTGGGCATCTTATCTCCACCGAAAAGGCTGAAAATAATTTTTGCATCCCACTATGTCACAGAAAAGGCTTAATCAAATTACTATTTCAAATGTGAATATGAGCACTGCTGAAAAATTAATTGCAGGTGATGCTTGGGATGAATGCATTGGAGAATATGCAATTAAGATATCATATCTGAATCTTGCTGTGCTAAGTAAAGATAAGTGGCTTCCTTTTATTAAAAAAAATCATTAAATACTTATAAATATGAAAAGGTGTGATTTTAGTGCCAGAAAATATTGAAAATTTATAAAATTTAAAATATCCTAACTCCGTATGTTTAGACCATAAAATAATTTTTTTAATGCCCTTCTTGGGACTTTCTTCTAGTGTCCTTATTTTTTTAAATATACTTTATATGAAAAGGAGGCCATATAAAAATTAAATTTTGTATTTTAATGTGTAAGCAGACCTTTTTTAAACGAATTTCAAATCTGAAACTATCATACTTGATTTATATACTTTTTGTAATTCAAAATATATTTCTATCATCAGCAAGTATAGAGAAAATCATCATGACATCTATTTTGAATCCCCCAGTATAGTTTGAGAAAATGGTAGAAATACAAGCATTTTAGGTGAACGCTCATTTTGTTTCTTTTTTAGTCATTTGTGTTTTAATTTGTAGTCATATTCATGCTATAATAGTAAATATTAGAACCATAAAATGAAAACCTCATATGAAAATATAATTTAATAAAATTAGAACTTTGTATTCTGCTCTAGATTATTTTAACTTGACTTATTATAACTTGAAATATCATATTTTCTCATATTTTGTGAGTAAACAGAATGACGTTTAATTTTACCCTAAAATAGCTCAGCCCACCTAATATATTTCAAAAGTTGGTGCTACTGTAGACTTTATTTCTAGGAGAATGCTCACTTTATCAAGACGACAAGGCTCCTAACCACACTGCTAAAAATCATCCAAAAATAGTTTGAAGAGCATGACGAGGAAGTGGCACATCTTGCTTTGCCCCTCATTCTGCCGACTTGAACATTATTGAGCATTTGTGGGGATATTTGGAGTCAAAACTCCGTGCTCGATTTCCTCCATCATCTACGGTTTTGGAATTAGAAACTGCTTTGCTGGAAGAATGGCTTCATATTTTTTAAAAAGTTGTTCATGACCTTTATGAATCCATCCCATGTCGCATACAATCTGTAATTAAGTCAAAAGGTGGTCCAACCCCCAATTAATAAAGCTTTTCTCTTATTTCATGGGTGTTTGTATTATTTTGTCACCCATTTGTAGATGAGGATTTTTTTAGGTGAAATTACTTTTTTAACTACTATAGAATATCCACCAAACATTTTTTTTCAAGCAAAAATTATATGAATGCTGGATGTGTAAAGTGGATGCAAATCTCGTAAGAGTTTTAATTTTTATAAGTATATTTCTTACATGAGATTTTATTCAATTCAACAGTTGTGGATGTTTCGTAGTTGAAAATTAAGTATTCTTTTAAGGATAGGATAAAATATCCCATATAAGGAGATGGTTAATCTAATGAAATTAGAGTAATAAAATACATTGATACATATAGTCAAATTCTGAGCCAGCTCTTACTGCAAATTGAGAACATAAAATTAAAATGACAACGGGAGGTTCAGGGTGCTTTCTTAAAAAATTACTAGAATAACACAACAGTTCAGCAGACTATCATTGCATAAAACCATGTTTAATGGAACACTTAAAATTTCCAGTAGCTTTGAGAAATCTTTTATGCTTATATATATAATAAAGATGAAATCACAAATATATGAACAATATATATCAATTTAAATCAATTTATTGATTTACTTCAATATATTTTGTTTTGTAATGGTGGATGCTAATACAATTTATGATACATGTATTTATCAGTATGTAGAAATGTTGAAATCTGTTGGTATATACACCCCCCCCCCCATTCAGTAAAGAAACATTTTAAAATTTAAAACATTAAATTTATTGATTAATAGGAACAAACTTTTATATTATTATAATTGTAACTTATTTGAAATTACTATTAATTTACTTAATTTTAACTAAAAAAATTAAAAATAATTATAACACATTATACTAAAGATGCTAAATGATTATTATCGATATTCTGTTGAGCTGTTTTAGAATGATATTGCTGTGTTGTTTTAAAGTGATTTAATAGATTCAAATATTAGAAATATATTAAAGAAGCAATTTTTTCTACAGTTATATTTGGTAATCTCCAATAGATGGCACCACTATAAATTATTTCTACTTATTTTAAACGTGATAGTATTAATATATAGACATTAATAATTTATTCCAGAATCATTAAAATAGCATCATATAATAATTTTTATTATATAGACTATATTTTAATTATAATTATTATATTTATAAAAATGTGAATATTTTCTGCAAGCTGTGATGATTTGCAACCGTAAAGATTCGATCTGTACCAATTAATTAGGCGCGATTTTTGCTCTGATAAAATTGGTTATATGTTTGAGTTGTAATATGGTCATAGCAATTCTCTTGCTAGGTATGCCTTTAAATTTAAATGTTACAATTTTTTCATATTGTTCAATATTACGGATATTGCATTGATTAATAATTTTTTTAAATTCAATTTATATGGCATGGTGAATTTATACTTTTTGGTGTATAGTCGATTGGGTACATAATGGAATTCAATTTTTAACTTATTGCTGGATTCTATTACAGAAATCGACTATGTTTTTGCTTATATATGTATTTTATGTACCCTTGAAAAAGGCAAATGCTATATAAGCTTCCGGCTACATCCATCCATTTGATCTATTGTTTGTTTACGATATGTCTTTTAATGGTCTACATTATTTCTCTGGTTATTTGTATCTTTTGTCTTTAATAGGATGTTTTATCAAAATCTGGTGGTTTTTCATATGTTTTATATGGATTAATCGTCTGCAATGTGCTATTGAATTAGTGGTATTGTGCTTGATTCTGTATTACTAGTTAAAGGTTCCATCTTTATTTTGTATAATGTCAGAGTTATGAATTGTACCGGGTGTCCCAAAAAGGACTGACTGATTTTAAAATTCAATAACTTGTAAACGGTGACAGATATTTAAAATATTCTTGCAGGAGGGTTATGCATAAGGTCAAAAGTTTTTTTACAGTGATTTTCAATTTTAGTTCGAATTACAAATAATAGATGGCGCTGCGATCGAATATTCAGTTCAAATATTCAGTTTAAAAATCTGTGTTTGATAAATTTGATTCTGTTCTGCTTGATAGAAAGTTTTCTCAAAGAATTTCTACTCTTGAACCTAAACAAAAAAATGGCTGAAATTGTGTGTTAATAAATTCAAAATTTAAATTATTATAAAAAGTATTTAATAATAAATAATATTTTTTTGTTCTTGTAAATCATATGTGAAGTTCATTTTGTAATAAATATAATTTTTTTTTCATTTAACATTGTTCCTAATAATCAATTTCAAGTCTTATTTTAAATACAAACTATGTTTTTTACCCATTTAAAAATACAGTGGACTCTTGTTAATGCGTCTCTGCTTAATCCAATCTTAATTATCTCCAGTTAATGTTGATAATTTCATTTTCCGCATCATATTCTAATTAATGCTAAGGACATCAGTTAATGTGGATTTTGGTTAGTGCGGATTTAAAATGGCTTCCCTTGGAAATTCGCATTAACGGGGGTTCACTGTAATTCATGTATGAAAGGTTTAAATATTTAGTCAAAACTGCTACATTTTCTTTTTGTCCAAATTTATTGCACAATTTAGACAAATCATTTAATAATATCAGTTATATTAGAGATATTTAGATTTATACTTTTTGGTGTATGGTCGATTGGATACATAATGGAATTCAATTTTTAACTTATTGCTGGATTCTATTACAGAAATCGACTATGTTTTTGCTTATATATGTATTTTATGTACCCTTGAAAAAGGCAAATGCTATATAAGCTTCCGGCTACATCCATCCATTTGATCTATTGTTTGTTTACGATATGTCTTTTAATGGTCTACATTATTTCTCTGGTTATTTGTATCTTTTGTCTTTAATAGGATGTTTTATCAAAATCTGGTGGTTTTTCATATGTTTTATATGGATTAATCGTCTGCAATGTGCTATTGAATTAGTGGTATTGTGCTTGATTCTGTATTACTAGTTAAAGGTTCCATCTTTATTTTGTATAATGTCAGAGTTATGAATTGTACCGGGTGTCCCAAAAAGGACTGACTGATTTTAAAATTCAATAACTTGTAAACGGTGACAGATATTTAAAATATTCTTGCAGGAGGGTTATGCATAAGGTCAAAAGTTTTTTTACAGTGATTTTCAATTTTAGTTCGAATTACAAATAATAGATGGCGCTGCGATCGATAGACGCTAAATTCAGGCTCGATTTTTGGTACTTCGTGGCCCGGATAATACATTTCCATCTCCTTTTTCCGCATAGAACAAGATAAAGGACCAAAAATCAAGCCTGTGTTTAGCGACTATTGCTTACAGCGCCATCTATTGTTTGTAATTTGAATTAAAATTGAAAATCACTGTAAAAAAACTTTTGACCTTATGCATAACCCTCCTGCAAGAATTTTTTAAATATCTGTCACCGTTTACAAGTTACTGAATTTTAAAATCAGTCAGTCCTTTTTGGGACACCCGGTAGCTAAATTTATTAATTTAATTTTAGTAATTGGAAATAGATGATGATTAGTAATTATATAATGGTTATATATATATATATATACACAGTGTAACCTCTGAATAATGATTACTCATGGGACCGGTGAAAAGTGACCACTCTTCAGAGGTGGGTGTTATTCAGAGGTTTCATAAAAAAATAAAAATAAAATGAAATAAAATTACACAAATTTGGATGGAAATATATGCAGTCATTTTAATTAATCATCATTGTTTTAATATAATAAGAAAATCAGTGGTTTGCAGTTGCTTTGTTTTTTGCTGCAAATGTCTTTCTCCAAATAAAAAAAAATGTGACTTGATTTGCTATACTGCTCATCATCATTATGAATTAATGAGAAATTTTGGATTTCACGAAGGTTCATCAAATCTTCGGTATGTGTGTTAATGCTGGAAATTTTGGATGATTCTATAATCTATTTCCTCTTCCTCTCTCCTATCTTTCATCATTTGCTGTATGGAATCAAATGTGGTAGTAACTGCCAAATTTTTACCTAAAGATACAAACAAGCTGCCTTAACAGGTTATGTCTGACGTTCTAAGAATATTATATAAATTTTCCCCATTATTATTAATGTCTTCATTTTTTGTTTGTTCACATATCAAGTAAATTTGTGTTTGATCTGCTTCACATTTCAGTTTGTAAATAAATATGAAATTGTACCAGGAGCAGTAAAAAAATTTTCTCATGACTTTTAAGTGACCGTTGTTCAGAATTCTTTATTTAGAAGTTCGCACTAATATTAATTCTGTGGAATGTGTTTGGTTCCACAAACATGTGCCCAGTATTCAAAGGTTGTCGTTGTTTAGAGGTGGCCATTCAAGGAGGTTTCACTGTATATATATATATATATATATATAATTTTAGAAAATTAAATGTGCAAATATTATGCAAAGTGAGGTTAATAAACAATGACTTGTAGAGCTGGTGTTGAGGCCCCCTAATCTGCAGATTTACTAGTAAATAATTTATTTTTGGTTCAAAATTAAATATAATTTTCCAGTTTGCAACCACTTTTCATAATTCATCAAAAGAGAATCATGGATATTGTTAGAGCTAGTAATCAGCCATTTATTTTAAGTTGTTGCAATGTTAACTAATGACTTAACTGGCTGATTACTTGAGCTTTTACCCCATATTAATCATAATTTTTCTGTTATTTATGAAGTAATAAAAAATTATAACTTTTACTTAAAATAATGAGCTCTTAAGTTATTTAGGAGCTCTTAAGTTATTTAGGAGCTCTTAAGTTATTTAGGAGCTCTTAAGTTATTTAGCTCTTTTCAAGAGCTAAATAAGTTTTATTAACCCTTTGAGTGCCAACATGATTTTTAGAGAATTAGCTAAAAGTGCTGCCACGCTGCTAGAGGAAAGTAGAAATTAAAATATATATATATATTTCTTAGTTAAATTTGGAACATTTTATTTATGAAAAGTATTTCAAAATCAAAAATGTTATAATTCCAATAAATATTATAATTTAAACGTAAGTGACAATAAACAAGAATCGACAAGTATGAAATAGAGATCGTATTATTTCATGCATGAGCTAGGAGCGTGATCGCGTTTTTGGCATTTTCAGTCAATGTATTGAGGAGCGTGATCACGCTTCTTGGCACTCAAAGGGTTAAATAGTAAAAAAGTTTGTTTATACTTTCTGAGATATGCCTTATTTTTTATTTCTGTAGTCATAATTTTCATTTTCAGGTATGTGGCCATAAATGGGCTGATATATCTGAATTTGACTGGGGAGTTGCCATTTTGAATAAAAGTAAATATGGACATTCTGTTCGGGGTAATAAAATGTACCTGTCTCTTCTCCGTTCTCCAAAATCTCCTGATCCAAAAACAGACATGGGGAAGCATATAATTACTTATGCTATTATGCCTCATTCAAGTAAGATTTCATTTGTATTTATATTAATCTAAAATAATTATATTTTCACTAACTTTTTTAATAGGACTGATGTTTTATAAATAATCTTTTATTTATTATGTTTTTCATGACTGCAGTAATTCATTTTGCAGAGTTAAATCTCAAATTATCTCACTTTTATTGTAAGTTATGTATTTCAATTTGTGTTATTGAGAATGTTTTATACTATTTTCTTTTTCTTTCTTTTCTTTTTTTTTTTTTTTTTTTTTTTTAATAATACTAATGGACTTAGTCTTCTGCTTGCTGATACTCATCAACACCTGGAAACATGCTTTAAGCACTGCTATAAAATCCAAATAAATAGTACATATATCTGAAAAGCTTGATTATATCAGTTTTTACTAAATAAAAAAATTCCACCACATATTATATTGTTAATACTTTCTGTGATAATCTCTTCTGGCCCATCTGATATCATTCATTTTACATACTAAGACACATTATGACTCAAATTTATATCAACTGAGTATATTAAAAGATCAGTGTCAAAGCGATTAGCAGGTAACATAAAATGTTTTAAAACCAATTTTTTTTATTGCTGAAGATGAGAGACAGGGAAAAGGGTAAATTATGTTATTTTTGCATTATTGATGTCATTTTTTCTTTAAAACTGAAAAGAAAACCTTTTTTTTTATGTCTATGGAATTTGAAGATGACAGACAATTTTTGATTTCTAAAATAAACTGATATCTGATGATCAAAATATGAAATTTTTTATTTTATTTTTTCAAATTTTCCTGAAAAGCATAATTTAATCACAATATTGTCTTCACTATCAATTGAAATAAAAGATAATTTCAATTTGACAGTGACAAAAAAAAAAAAAAGTGTAATAATCCTTATAGTTTTCCCTTTTCTCCCACAAAAATAGAATAATTTAGTTGCCATCATTACAAAAATGTAATTAAAATTAGAAAAAAAATAATGTCTTGAAAACTAATTCAAATTTCTAAATTCTAATACCACTTTTGAAATACTTGGGTTAATAAGGATAATTGGTTTTAATTTCATTGTCAAACGCTCCATATTGTAGGAGGAATAAATGTTAAACATAATCAGTCATTTCATAAATTCATTTCATTAGGATTTTATATATGAGGACATGAGTTTCAAAACTCATCTTATACAGAAATTAAAATTTTGGGAAATCATGAAAAACCTCTAGCAGCGTCCATTGATTTTCATTGTAAAGCAAGGTTTTACAGTGCCAAAAATACACGATAAAACTAGTATTTTTGCAGATTGTAGTATTTTTTTGATGCAAGTTCACCAATAGAATAAATAGATTGATTGAAAAAACTCAATTTTTTAAATTTTGGATAAGGTGAGTTTTGAAATTCACGTCCTCATATATAGGGTAGATATCTTTTTATTTATATTATAATAAAATTTTCAACAACCTGTACGTATTACATTTTTTCTTTAAACATATTGGCAACGTGTATTTAATAAATTATCTTTATATTTAAAATCTGTTTGCATTGTCTTAAATTTATTATAAAAATGTAATACATATTTATTAAACAGACCTACTTTTTATGCATTTAACAAATTAAAAATTTGTACGATATTATTTTTATATGTTTTTAGAAACTTTTCAACAAGCAGGTGTTATTCAGCAGGCATATCAGCTGAATTATCCTCTGCATATATTTCCAACCAGTCACTTAGCAAAACCTGGAGCAAGCCATTATGTGACGAATGCCCACCGGGTGCTTCCCTTAGAGATGCACGAATCCTTAAGTTGGTTTCAGGTATGCATTTTATGTGCTGCATAGGATAAATTTTTTGCAGTATGTTATTCTGATCTATTAGCTTCTTTATGTCCATAAAACTAAATAAATTATTATATAAAATACAATGTGTTATTCAATAATGTTAAGCTCAAAACTTAATACTAGGTCACAACCCATATTATCACTTTCATTACAAATTTCTATAATTTCAATCTTTACCCCCTGGAAATAGAACAAAAAATATACTTTTAAATAAAGTTTATTTGAAAATTTTAATTTAATTACCTAGTTTTGATGATTAAAAAAAAATAATTTTTAAGAATGAAAATTATTAATACTGGCATATCAACAAAACTTTCTTGGCTACAATAATGTAAAGTAACATATACATAAATGAATATGAAAATCTAAGGAGAAGTGGCACTGCTACAATTAGCAATTTATCATTGATTCTTCTTTTTTATCTAAATCACTTATAACTTGTAATATCATAATTGCTGAATTTTTGGTTCAATTAAATCAGAGAATGAATTAATAATAAAGTGTTTTTAATGTGATTAGTGTGAAATTTTTTTACAGCGAACATGTCAAACTCAAAAAGCTGACAGGAGCCAGAAAGGCAATGATTTTAAGTTCTAGCAGCCATATAAAAAAAAAAAAATCCTTTTTCATAGAGGTTTGGGTTTATTCTGAAAAGTCCTGTGTGACACAGTTTATGTCATCACTATTACATTTTAATTTAATTAATTAGATCCTTTTTCATTTTCAAAAAATTATTTAAATATTCTTTAAGTTTATTCTAAATACGTTAATTTATCGGTTTATATTCCCAACTTATTTTGATTCTCCCTCATTTCTTTCCCTTACTAAAATGCAACTCTTGCTTTTAAATAACATTACCAGCACCACGTTATTTTCAGCCTATGCATTTCAGTTAGTAAAATAAGAAATGCTCCTTCTGTATTCTACCCCTGTATAAAATACAAGCCGCTGCTTTGTATCTATAATAATAATAAAATAATAGAAGAAATAAGTTACTCTATCTCAGACAGTTGAAATTGTTCCCTTTTTTCCCCCTCTGAAACAGAAAAAAAAATGAAATCTGTTCAGTTCACCTATAACGTTTCAAGCTGCTAAAGATGCATTATGCTTTTTATATCTGCAACTATATTATACCGATTTCAATTCCTTCTTGCAATACTCATTAAAAAGAGCATTAGTATGTTTAAATCATACAAACTTGTTGGCTGTAATGATGTCTGAATTCTTGTGGTATCAAATAATATCATACTTTATTCATCTTGATTGCATCTTTGTTTATATTAATGTTGTGAGTTAAATTCCATTCCCATCATCATTAAATTGGTGGCACCCAGTTTTCATATTAACCCTATAACAAAGACTTAAAATATTTCGGGAGCGTAATGTTTAAATAATTATCCTCTGGCTGCTTTTAAGTCATAATGCCAACACTAGTCTCTGTCTCATCATGTTTCTCTTGCCAAACTATTTGTTACTTTAGGAGACCAATTTTCTCCTATACCCATAAGTATAAATAACTGTTTATACTGACAAGTATTTCCAGACATAGATCTAATTTCATATGAAAGTTTTCAAATATTTACTAATCTGGCGGGCAAATATTTGTAAAATTCAAGCAAACCAACTGCATTATATTTTATCTTCAAAACTGTTTTAAAGTAAACAAACACTGAATTAAAATCTTTCTAATATTTTTTGTATTTCTAGATCACAATATAGAAACTGTTCATCATTATAGCTTAAATAACTTCTGCCAAAAGCATATGTGAAATAATAGAATTGGGTGTATTTAGAATGTCGATGATTTTCATCAAATGATTTTTTTAAAATCGTTGATTAAAATCTAAATTTTCTTAATTTTTGAAATGATGTGAAAAGTATTAAAATCTAAGATGAATTCAAATTATCTTGTTTCTAAACATAATTATGTCTATTAAATGAGTGAATGAAGCTTTGAATAATTATTTACAAGCTTAGGTCCATAAACTTGTAAATAGTAAAGTCTAATAAGCTTGCAATTAATAAGTGTATATCAGGCATAAAAAGTGTTTCGTTTAAAATTTATATTTAATTAAATGTATTACAATATGTATCCATTTATCTGGAAACCAGTTAACCAGAAAATCAGTTATCCAGAATATTTACAATTGATGGATTTTAGAATTGTCTCAGAAAAAAGTACCATATAATGCAAGTTTGACATGTACATTGGTTGATACACTACGTGCATGCATATAATTTGATGTCAAGATTTAAGTTTAGAAATGGAAACATACAGTCAAGCCCTGATTTAATGGATTTCTCTTTTAGCAAACTGTTTTATAATCCTGACAAAAATGGAACAAAAATGCTTCGATTTAACGAATTTATAATAATAATACTGATTTAACAAATAACTTTCAACGTAAAAAAAAAAAAAAAAAAAAAAAAAAAATGAAGACCATTTTCTAATATTTTTCAAAAATTTTCATTACTTCTTACTATAATTTTTTCTTTCGAAAAATACTCTCTTTCCACTTCGTCCTCTTCCCTCTTCACCCCGCCCCACCAGTGGCCGAGAGGTTCTGCTCTCGAAGCTGGTAGACGGGAGGTGCTGGGTTCGATCCCAATCGCGCCCGTCGGCCTAATCGTTCGGAGTTTTCGTGGTTTTCTTCGAGCCGTGGATCTTCCATGCGTTAATACGGATTAGGTTCCCTTAGAAAGACCCCCACGGAGGGCACTCCCCCCGGGCCTATATCCCTCGTGTAGATAATTGGCCGTCAAAAATCAACCCAACCCTCTTCACCCCTCAGCCTATCTATGATTGCTCTCTACTGTTTGGAATGTAGGGCTGTTGAGTGATCTTACTAACTTCAAAGAAACATTTGTCCCCTAATCAGTATGGGGTGGGAGAGATCACTAAAATGTACAGTAACAAAGTTCATGTACTCTGCTCTAGACGTTCTTGAAATCTATGCTAGTATAATGGCTGAACTGAAAAAAAATGTAAAAGGCTTTCAATAAAGGAAAAAAATACTATTTTAAAAGAAGTGGACAAAAACATTCATTGGAATTCAGAAATCTTTTGCAGATAGCCTTGGAATTATAACTTCCACATTATCGACTATTGTAAAAAATGGAAAAGAAATTGAAGAATGCTACGTAAACTGTGGGGAAAAATCTGCATTTCAGAGAAATTCTATAATAACAGGCAGTTAGTTTGATGTGGAAGAAAAGTTGGTCTTGAATCACTAAAACATCAAGATATAACATTGCTGTAAGTGGGCCGCTTCTGCAAGAAAAATTGCTGCAAATTGCAAAAGAACTTGAATTGAAAGATTCCACTACATCAGGAGGCTGATTTGATAGATTAAAAAAAAAAAGATGTACTGTTTTTCTAAGAGTTATGAGTGGCAAAAAAAAGAAGTGTTGATCCGGAATCTGTAGCATAATGGAAATCAGAAACGTTACCTGAACTCATTAAGGGGTATTCTCTTTCCAAAATATTTAATGCTAATGAGACAGCTCTTTTCTATAATTTGCAGTCAGGTAAAACACTTTGTTTTTGAGATGAAAAGTGCCATAGAGAAGTAAACTTTGCATGGCAGTTCTCTTAGCAGCGAATTCTGAGGGATCAGAAAAAGTTGTCATCTTATGCTATCGACAAATCAGCAAATCCAAGATGTTTAAAAAACCCAAAACCCTTTTGACGAATGTAGGGATGAAATTGGGTTGTCAATTAAAGATCCCTAACAAGTATATAAGATGTTGAAGTGCAAAAATATAATGGGTACATTTTTTAAAAGTGTATTTTGCTCTGCCATCGCACTGTGAAAACAGCATCAAAGGGAGCAAGCTCCGGCTCGAATTGTTTAACGTTCGTCCAAAAATATGCTGCCGCAAATTAATATATTAAAAATTAATGAAGAATCATTGAGATTTGAAATAAATAAGAAAATCATTTTACTTTTAAATATAATAAGTACTTGATGAGACTAAGAAAATAGATAAAAGAAACTTCAACTACTACTTGCATATTAATACCTGTAAAATAAAGTAGATTTGCGCGATTCTGAAAACAAATCAGATAATAACAAAGCAATTTAGACTAAAGAAATGAGAACACTCAAAATCTTTATAACTTTATATTTTATTTGTTAACACAAAATTTCCTAATCAGGTTTGTACACATATTATTGAAAAATTAATATTTCACATATGATTAACATTATTATTGTTCTTCATTTTATTTTATTCCTTGAAACAATATGTAGGAAGGTTTTTTTTGTTATAAGAGGGGAAAGCATTACAAAACCAAACGAAAATACATCTCTCTGCTACTTAATATTATAGCTATTTTAATTATTTATGTATGCATTTTTTTTTATATCTATTCATCAATTTATTTATTATTTATGTTTAGTAAAAATAGATCTCTAAATTGCTTTTAGTTGTACTTAAAAATGAAATTTAAATAAAACGCGAGGACCAGCATGATAAAAAAAATGGCACTAGTAGCATTCATTCAAATATATGTAGCCAGTTGAATCTTTTGACATCCTTCATTCTGGTGTGGAGGTTTTTTAGTAGGGCCCTCCTGGGGCATGGCCACATTATTAAAAACAACTCTTTAATTTTTACACCACATTATTAAACACAACTCTTTAATTTATACGCTCCTGGGACCCCTCTCTTTGGGCCGGAGTCCTGTTCCGCTGAAGACTTTCTACTTCGCAAACTCCAAAGCTTTCATAAGAGAGACTACTTGGAGGAGAATCACCCCGCTCTTGTGTAGAGGTGCATTCTTTTTGACGCCCTTACTTTCGTAGTGATTGGCCTTTTATTTTTGAGCCAAAGGTTGTCTTACGATTATGTGCTTATGTGATACTACCCTCTTCCATATGAAGGTCGTCTTTGAAAGTCCGGGAAATTTCTAGAAGAAATATATTGGATGTGCTAGCTGGTACATAAGAGTGATATTTAATTAAAATTGAGACTGTTAAAGAGGGGGTGTTACTCTTGATCTTGCCCCCTTTCATATTTGATTCACTGTCTCTGTTTCAAATTAAGGCCTAAAATTTTAATTCTGCCTTTTTTTTTTTTTTTTTTTTTTTTTTTTTAATAATAAGAATTGTTTATCCTGTATATCTGAAAATGTGTTAAAACTTTTATTCAACTACTTTTCCCAAAGAACTAACTCTCATTGGATTATATTAGTTACTCGTTTGACGTGCTTGTTTTATGAGATTTTTATTTATACTTAAATATTTCAAAGTATTTAAGAAGTATGGTAAATATTTTTCTTTACAGAGTTTACTTTTATAGTTTCTAAATGTTTTCTACTTTCTTAGGTCAGTGATCCTGCAATTGTGATAGAAACAGTAAAGAAAGCTGAAGATAGAGATGACTGTTTAGTAGTTAGAATGTATGAATCTTTTGGAGGTCGAGTGCACGTTGTGTTGCGGAGTTGTCTTCCGATCCAAAAGGCACTTCTGTGCAATGCACTTGAAGATGTTGTTGAGTCTTTAGCTCAAAAAGTAAAATGGAAAGGAAACAGTTTAGAACTTACATTTTTACCGTATCAGATTATATCGGTTTTATTATACATTGAAACTTAGTAGTCCTAAGATACTATTTGATACTTATTTTATTATACTTGTTGAGCATAAATTGGAGAGCTTATTAAAAGCCATATTTGGTAATTTGAAACTGAAAGGTTTGTATAAAAATCCTAGGTGTAAAGGCTGCATTTTTATTGGTTTACATCTTACAAATCTGCATTTTGTATTCTGTATTTTTTAATCATTTTAATGGAATTCATCAGCAAAATTATTTTTTTAATTATTACATGATTTATGATTTTTATTAAATTATGTAAGATATGTCCCAGAGATATTCTTGCTTTTTTGACAAAACACCAGCTTTTAAGAGAACTTAATCTTCATTGTGTTTACATCTCAAATGCTTTCAAAAATTATAGAATAACCAATTATATCTGAAAAGTTTAGAAGCCGGATTGAGTCTTGTTTCTGTTCTTGTTATAGTATTAGTGTGTGCCTTAATTTGAAGGAAAATAATACATTCCTTTAAAACATGGTGCATTTTCTGTTCTTTTATTTTATTTATTTATTTTTTTTTTTAGAAGTTTTGTAATTTTGTTATCTTGTTCCAGTTTTCTGCTTTGTGTTATTGAACATTCTGTTCTATAGTATCTTTGAATATGAAATGTTTTGATGGGCTTGGTTAAAATTAAAATATGAGACTTTTTCTGTAATTATTTTTTACTGTATCATTTAGTAGTAAAATTCCTTGGATAATGAATGATTAACATTATTGTATCAAAATTAAGAGGCTTTGTGAACTATGCATTAAATGATGTATATGTACTTACTACATCAAAATATCTAATTATTTATAGATCTTATTTATGAATAGTTAGGATCAGCCTAAAAAGCACATAAAAAAACTTCCCCAATATATGAACCCCTAGCAACCTAACCTCTCAACCAATCGAAAAGAAATTTTAGATATACCTATTTGAAGGTATGCGCTTGAGATTGTGATGATTTAAAACAATAGAGCTCTCACGGTTACGAAATTTTCAAATGGCAACACCTATTTTTTTCATGCGTAAATTCATCAGCACATTGAAAAACTGTAAATGACGTTGGAATGATACATGCACAATGTAAATTGCCGATGTAAAACACTTGCAAAAAAGACCATTGCGAGGAACATAGGGCATGGCTACAAGACATGTTTTTCAGTATCAGATTTTTTTTCTTACTTGTGAACTGAGTAATGTTGTAAGATTTATTTTAAAATGCTTTTTGAGTGTGTTTGTTGTACACATAGTGAAAATAAAAATGTAATTATTTGTTTTAGTGTGCTGAATATTATGTTACGTAGGAACTGATTAGGATTGAATGCCGCGATATTACGCTGGCAATTTTAGTCTTATGTGTATCTTTTGAATGCATTGATGAATTTGTGCAGGAAAAGAAGGGTGTTGCCGTTTGAAATTTTCAAATTTTTTTCACTGTAACTGTAACCGTGAGAGTTCTATTGTTCTAAATCATCACGATCTCGAGCACATACTTTCAAATAACTAAGTATAAAATTTCCTTTTGATTGGTTGAGCGGTTTGGTCGCTAGGGGTATATATATTGGGGAAGTTTTTTATGACCACCCTGTATTCACAATTATTTAAATTTATTGTCGTTTTAGCTATGATTTATTTGTTGATTTATTATTTTGAATCAAGTGATGTATAAGTAAATATGTGAATCTGGAGCTATAAAATTTGTGATTATAGTATAATTTACTCAATCAAAATTCATTGACCCCTCAGTATGTATCCACTACTCAATACACTCAGAGCGATGGGGTTAAAGTCATCTTTTGACTTCTTATAACTTTGTAAATATACATCTTGATTTTATTTAATGCATGAATAAATCTCAAAACTGACATATCATTAAACTTGTGTATAAACACGGATTTTAGCCTTTACTCCTTTGATTTTTTTTTATTGTTTTTGCATATTTTAATGCCAATTTATTTTTTATATTATGACAGTTTTCATATGGTTCCTGGAATATTTTTACGGATATTGCAGGAGCCGCTTAAAATAATTTCATTTTTCTAACATTGCACATAAAATTTTGGTTGGGATTTGAAAATCGCCTTCGCCTTTATTGTTTCTTTTAATAATCTTAGTAGGAACCCTGTTTATGTATCTTTGTATATAAATTGATATTTTATTTATTCATGGAATTTGATTAAATTTCAGTTTTATTTCGCATTATATTTTTTATACTGCTGATTTTAGAAAATTGATTAAAAAGTGACGAAAAATAGAAGCATTTTGAAGAGCAGTTGTAATGTAATTTTTACAGTTTTGCTTGTCAGAAATGACATTTTTTCATTTATTTGAATAACTTTTTCTTAATAAATACTTGACAATAATTTTTGTAAACAAAATAATTAAAAAAATATATATTATTAATTTAAAAAAATTCATTTTCTAAGAATATTTTAGTTATTTAAAGCTTGCAGCAATTCTAAAACATTATATTTAGATGTTTTACATTGGGAAAACATTTTTCAATGAAGTTTTACCCTTCATAATTACTTAAGGTTGGTCTCAAGTTCACTGCTCAACAAGCGAGAAACTTTCTGATACAATGACAGACTCACATTCAAATGTAAAGATATAACATTGACTGGCCTGACTCTGGAAGTGATTGGAATAAAAATTATGGTGATTTTGACCACATGGCAAGACATTTTTCTCCCTTCTGAATGGTTTTTCAACTTTTGTCCAGAAATTTGGTTCAAAATGCCTACTTTGACAGTATTTTCAGAAAGATCTATTGTGTTTACAAAAAAAAGAAAAGAAAACTGTCTTTCAATTTCATAGTTTCCGAATAACAACACCTGCCAGTTTCATGCGTTTCCGAGCAAAAAATAATTAAAACTTATGTCATAAAGTGGCCTCTTTGGATTTGAGAACAGCCTTAAATTATCTGAGAAAATTGCCTCCAGCTTATAATTATCATCATGCTTATTGAGTTTTTTAAGATGCTGATCAGGTGACTGCCAAAGTGTTTTATAAATTGCAATGTCTATGAAATACATAAATGAATGAATTTTGATGTCTTACCGGCTTTTATTATTAGATTTAAATATTTTTATAACATAATGTACAGTTTAGTATAGCATTTTAAACGTATCTTTTATTATACTTTCTTTGTCGTATACACATTAATCTTATATTTAAGAAAGTTAAAATATTTCTGTCTAGAATTTTGTATTCTTGCAATATCACGATTAATTTCTAGTATTTGGAATTTCTTACATAAAAACTTTAAATTCTCCCCCACTCCTTCATCATAAAAAGTTTACTTATCTTTCTGTTTGTTTTTTTTTTACATGTATATAAATCTTGGCATAAAGTAAATTAATATTTTTACTGATTTTATATTTATTGACTTTACCTTGTTTTATATTTCTTTTTTACCTTTTAAAGATTCTGAAGATAAGAGATTATTCTTTATACAAATTGAATATTTCCAACTGAGCGAAAAAATGCTCAGGCCAGGAATCGAACCCAAATCCTTCGCTTACACGACCAATGCTCTACTGTTTAAGCTAACTGGGCTGACAACCGGCGAGCATATTTCTCTCAGATAACCTTATTGGTAATAAGGTTGTTAATTGGTAAATTGGTTGGTTGATTGGTATTTTTTATGTTTAAAGGTTATTGTCAGTCAGATAGAAACTTTTGAATGACATTTTGTGTTTGATTGATATTGATACATTTTAAAATCTATGCTTTTGCTCATCATATCCAAATGTTTGGTTGCATATTCATCAGTATTATTGAAAAGCGTGCCAGAATGTAAAAGACAAAAGTTAATTTAATAACATTAAATGCTGATTGTAAAGTAATTTAATTATTTTCAGAAAATTATGTTCTGTCTTTTTATTGTGACATCATGTTAACTTTATTTTTGTGTAGTATTTTAAAAGATATGCCTATTAAAGGCTTTTGTTAATTTCTAAAAATGTTTAAATTTCATCATTTTTGTTTATGTACAATGCTTGTAGTTAGGCAATATTAAGGCACCTGCACTTTGCAGTGCAAGGAAATGTGAAAGTTTAAGAATTAATGTTTCTAATTTATGATTTCAAGGTTAATAAGAAAAATATTAAAGCTTTTCAGTTTTGTATTATCATTCAAGTCTTTTGGAATGCATCAATAAATTCTAAAGAAAAAATAATGCAATCAAATACCCATACTAGGGACAATTTCGAATTTGCCCTGAAAAATCAATCCCTTTATGAAAAGTTTAAGCTTAAAAAATACCCACATTTTAAAGGGTATCTGGACTATGTTTACTTAAAATTAAAAACTTTTAAGATTGCATTTAATACCTTAAGAAAAGAAATCTTTTCCAAGGTTGTGTTCAAACAACCTAACTTGCCCCCCCCCCCCCCCCCTAAAAAAAAAAAAAGTCTGGTTTAAGTTCCTTATTCTGAACATAGGAAAGGTTGAATACTTAGAAAAATGTTTAGATGCAATAAACAACTGAAAAGGAGAAAACAAGTAATTTAATCCTCAAAAATAAGGTTTCAGTTTTCATTACCACATTACAGGTCATGTTTTCTGGAAAAAAAAAAAAAAAAAAATCAAAGTTTTGTTTCTTTTTAATTCTACTCCTTCTGAACAATATTGTTAAATCTAAAAATGGCTGATGAATGCTTTATGACTTTTGCAGTCACTTATTCTAATAATGCAAGTCAAAATGTGTGTTGTATTAACAAATAAAGGCTAGGAACAAAACTTGAAAAATTAAAACCATACATAAATAAAATAGCTCTTTGTGCTGACTAAGAAATAATGTATGCACTACATATTTTAATGCGGAACAAAAGAGCATTTAAATGTAGAAAAATTACAGAACAAAAGTGTAGTGATTTCGACTTATGAGGGAAAAAAAAGTTTAACTTCGTGAGAATATATTATACACAGTCTAAAACATGAACACATTTGAGAAAAAAATGATGTCAATGCGTAATCTTCAACTTGGACAACAATGCCTAACTTGAGACATTGTCTTATGTTTGAACACTTTGACCTTATGCTGTTCAAGCTATACTAGAGATTCCTACAATAGTGATAAAAATAAAATTGGATTGGTTTCTGATTGAAAAGACCTTACCTGAGGTGCTCTAAAGCAAACACAAGTCTTAACATAAATAAAGTACAAACCTTAGTATTTCAAAGATAAAACTTACCGATTTTGGTGATAACGGGTCACAAATTCTCATCCTCTGAGACCATATCTGAAAACGCTAGTAGCAGCTCAAACCATCACAGCATAACAATGGATTAAATATAACCTACTTCAGAGGTAACCTGTGGCAACCTTCAGTGCTGCCAACAACCTAAAAGTCCCAAATCATTACAAGTAAAAAACAATGTCTTAAATATGAGCATTTGACTGTAGTTTTATTGTTAGATAATAATCTCTTGCATTGAAATTTCATTTGCATAAATTTACAACAATATTGTTTCTATTGATAACTGATGTTAATCTTTTAAATTAAGTTTTATGCTGATTTTATTAAAATATATTTTATCAAATCATTTAGATAGCTATAAATAACATTAAATGTTTACATAAACTTCTCATTAAGAACTCCTTCCAATATCATAAACTTTAAATTGTCTGGAATATTTAATGCTACCAAATATTTGTAAGTATTCACTGCATTTAAAGTTTCATACATACTTTGACCTTTATTTTTGAGGGATCCTTATGTTAAAATATCTCTAAGAAAATTACTCTATTGTTTATATTGCTTGTTTCTTCTCTGTCAATTTTACAACAAATTTCTATTTAAACACTTCAATGAAAGTTTGTTAATTTATTTTAAGCTTATTAGAAATTATTTTTCTCTAATGCTATAAATTGTCAAAATTTGATCAGATATGAAGTATTTTTATTCTAAATCTAATATTTCATCTAAGAAATTTTCTCTAGATATTTTTTTCTACACTTTTTAAGTCATTTTTGCATTTTATTTCTAATCATTGTTACTATTTTATCACACTATTAATAATTTCTGAATTGCTGAGTGAACAACTGACACATTTGTAGTATTTTTTTCATTGTTATTTTCATATTACTTATTGTGGCAGCATATCTTTGGGGGGGGGGGGGGCAATGAAATTAAAACAAAGATTTTTCTTGAAGCATTCATGATTTTTGGGGCTTCCAAATTTATGAAGGCAGAATTTTTGATCTCCTATTACATTTTCTTTCATTAGTTGTATTTCCTGCAATTGCTTTAATTACTGCAGCTTTGAATGTGCGTGTCTTCCCTACTGGTGGCTGTATTTAAAGAGCAAGTTCAATTTACATGTTAGATATGACCTTCCAGTGATAAAATGTAATATTTTTTTAAAAATAAAGGTGACAGATACCTCTTAAAAAGCATGTCTGTTCCATTTTTGTACATTCTTTAATAAATTCCGCAATATTTCATGAATGATAAAGTAAAGTTGTTGTGAGGAGGAAACTTAAGTAATTATGCATTAATTAATAACAGAAAATTTAGTGCAAGTTTGATAAAAGAAATGGTACGAAAATGCATGTTTACTATGTCATAAATATATATTTTTAAGCAATTTTTTTTCGAATTGTTCCTAGTAATTAAGAGGATTGTAAAGTCCGAATATTATTATGTTCTCTCTTGATAATGCTCCAAAGTGAGAATGTAGCAAATTTAATAAGAAATCAATTTCAGTCATGCTGAAAATATTAAAAATAGGTGAGTTGACTTTTCTCAGAGTTGCTAGATTTATAAAGCATTTTAATGATCATTTAAAAGTTTTTCCATGCTAAAGTTTTATTAGCTTATTTTGTGTAATACTAACAGTGATGAGAAATGTAAAGTGAACTTTCATTAAATTCAAGATACATGGTCTTTTGTTTTAGAATATATTGGTTCTTGGAAGTTTTCCTGTGGTATTTTGAGGCAAAGTAAGATGCAATATATAAATTGCAAATATATAATATGAAGAGAATATATTTTGGAAGTAGTTTATTTCATGTGACTGAAGAAGATATTCATAAGACTCTTGATGATTTTATAAAATATATCCATTGTTCATTTATATTAATTTAATTTAAAAGTTAAGACAAATTTTGGACAAATTTTATTTATTTATTTTAATGAAGTTTAGAAATATTTCTTTAATATATCAGTTTGATCTAAATATTATATTTTAAATTCATAACTGATTATGAGATGTCCACTAATATATCTATGTGAAACTTATTTGTTTATGTATTTGTTTTTTGCTGGTTAAAATAAGAAATGGTGGGGCAGGTAAATTTTCAAATTTTGTAATTATATGAGCAACTTTGTATTTGTATGCCATCAGTGTTTAAATTATTAAATTACTTTTGATTTTAAAATAATAAAGACTACTTCATCATAAAATTGGAACCCTGAACCTATGTATCATAAACTTCTGTTTTCTAAATTATGAATAAACTCTGTATTACAAATACGTTTCTTGTATCACATTTAAAAATTATGCCTAAAGGTAGGAGTGTGTGTGTGTGGGGATTACTATTTGAAAAAGTATTATTTTTACATATTGCTATCTGGCTCACTTAAATGCCAAGTTCTGCACTCAAAGTACATTTTTAAAGACAGTTTTTTAATCAAAGTAAGTTTCGTACTATTTTCAGTAAAGGTATTCATTTTAAATATTACTGAAGTATTATGAAGTTTACTGGTGTTGTGATACTGTATCATAGGATATTGTGTGGTTCAACCCTAATTTCATTTTGTCTCTCAGTGTGTCATTCAATGTCATGCACTACTGCTGTGTTTGTCAGAAAATATTTTCCGTGTATAAAGGAAAAAATTGTAAAAATTCAAATCTACTTACATAGCTGTCGTTCCAAGGAACATTTTGTGGTATCGCACTAAGACTGCACTTTAGAAATCTTGTTGCATTGTAGACAGAAAAGTAATTGTCAAGTCAGATAACATGGCTGGGTGGAGGTCCAAAAGTATACTAGTCAGAATAATATTCTGCTAATATTTGATTATTTAGATTTTTTTTTTACTGGTCATTGTCTCTAGTTTGAAACTGTTTGTATGTTATATTATATTACAGCAACATTTAATTATGTATTAATATGTACTGTAGATCTTAAT
Source organism: Maratus speciosus (assembly GCA_963932465.1). Taxonomy (NCBI): domain Eukaryota; kingdom Metazoa; phylum Arthropoda; class Arachnida; order Araneae; family Salticidae; genus Maratus; species Maratus speciosus. The sequence goes on from OZ010790.1 coordinate 242,706,095, forward strand.
TATTGGAAATTTTAGTGACTGCTATTTTAAAGTGAACTTAAGAAATGAAAACTATGCAATGATTGTTTTTAAAAAAAGTAATGTTTTTTTAATCTGTCATATGTAGAACATATTATTGTTTCATAAGTCATAAAAGCAGTTTTTATTCGATGCTAATAGTTTTAGTCTCTGTAGAAAATGGTATATTAATTATGGAAATATTATAAATTTCAATTTAGTTTATCTAGGATATATTATTGTGTGATAAGTGATAAAAAAAAAGTTATATATTGTTAAATGATAACATTGTAGTCTCTATAGAAAGGATATCAGATATTTTAAAGAACACAATTTTGTGTTATGTTGCAAAGTTGTAATTATGGCATGAAATTTCTTCTAAATGTTTCGTAAGTTACCAATAATTTTTTTCTATTACAAAATAGTTTTTGTGCTCATGTCTTCTTCCTCATTGAATATTATCTTTGTAAAGAGAGGTCTTCTTCTGGAAATTAACAAATTAAACTTTATCATAATATTTTATTTTAAAATGCTAGAATTCATAAATTAAAGTTTTAGATTAAGTTATCAATTCCATAACTATCTTCTTTCTTAGCTGACTGTGATTCGTCATCCAAATGGTTCAATTATAATGCATTTTATTTAATTATAAAATGTAAAACAATTTGTCTGTTGTATTGAAAGTTTTGTCTTGTTACTCAGTTATTGTTGTTATGGCTTTTATTTAAAGAAACGGAACTCTGTATCATGTGCCTTTTGCACCCCTCAGTAATAACAACAATTTCGATGTTTATTGTAGAATTATCAGGAGGGTTCAGCACATAAAAAAAAATAAATTCCACCCTAGTTCCCTACCCGAACTGTCCAATTTTGCCCTTGCTCTCCCCCCCCCCCCCCCTACAAAGTTAAAAATACCTAAAATTCTCCAATATTTGTTGCTGTGTTGCAACAACAAATAATCATGCTTCCAAATCATCTCTCCCATTTCTCAAAATTTTCACTTAGCACTAAAAGTTAAAAATCTTTTTGCTCCGGCAGCTAAAGAGGCTCTTTTTACACATGGGGAGTTAAGGTAGCAAAACAAAAATTTTCCTGTTTTTTGCATTTTGGTTGTTGATCCTTCTGATTAAAGTACTTACTGAATTTTATTTTTAATGTAAAAACGTATTTTATTATTTTTTGTAGTATACTGAAAGATTTTACACATTTATTTATTTTTCTTTGTGAAAAGTAAATACAGTTCTTTTTTCATGTATGCAATGCTGTGGCCTCGTGTAATACATTAATTCTGATTTTATATGCCTAATTTGAGGAGAATACCTGTAAAAAAAATTTTCATTCTAAGTTTATACTAAAATTTTACAGTATTGATAGTGTATTGCTTTATGGTTTAACAAATTTAAAAGCAAAATTGCTGCCCAGTAATTTTATTTAGTGACCAGTGGTCATATATAACAAATTCTAAATACTTATATGTCATGTGGATGTGACCTTAATTTTTAAAGTAGATTTTCAAATGAAAAACCCACATAGCATATTCGAAAAAAATGCATTATAAATATTGTAGAAATATTCTTTATAAATATACTAAAAGATGAAATTTCTTGCCATAATCAATTATGGCATATTCGAAAAAATAGGTTATACATTTTCTAGAAATTTTCTTGATAAATGCATTGTAAGATGGAATTTCTTGCTCTAATCAAATAAATTGGATATAATGAATTGAAAAATAAGAATTAATCATTTCTTCTCCAAATTCATTTCTAATTCTAATTATTTTTTTAGTGATCTTGAAAGTAGCTAAAATAATTATTCTGTACGGTATTTGAAATTAAGAAACAGTGGTCGTCTTTGTGACAAGAATGATTAGATTATCATGTAAAAAGTTTATGATAAATAAATTTTTTACTGTTATCATTTATATCTAGTTGTATTGCTAAAAAAAGTTGTCATAAAAAAATTTGTTTCTGCATCTATTTCTGAAAGTTTAGTTTTCTCCTTTTTTAAAAAAAAATTAGAAGCAGCTAAAAAACTTAAAAGCTCTTGCATTCATTCATATGATTTCTTACTTTTTTCCACCCAAGGATTAGTTCTAATATAAAATGACTGCTGTATAATAATATTTTATTGTGCTTGTTTTATACATGTACCATTTTATTTTATTATTTTCATAATTTGATCCATCTTCAAATTGTTTTAGATGCGTGAATTGTAAATGTTCGAAGACATATCACATGCACATAAGTATATTTTTAAAGAAACTTTTCTATATTTATTGATGTGCACTGTTTAAACATTTTTTTTTTTTTAATTGGTGCTTTTAATTTTAACTGGTATGCTTCAATTGTTAAATAAAGCATTTATATTTTTTATTAATAAGATTTTTAATGTTTAAAAATGTTTTATTGATATTTAAAATTATACCTTTAAAGAAAATTTGCTCACACTTTTGTTCTTAAAGATTGTATATTGTATGATATTTGGTTATAGAACAAAAATTTTAGAAGAGCTAGATAGAAGAATTATTAGATTAAAATTCTTGTTTTCTTTTTTAAACGTATTTGACACATTCTTATGAATATTTCAAATATTTTAATTAGCATTTATCAACTGATAACATTCCATTTTATGATTGCAACTGGTGTTTAGTGGCACCAATTATATTAAAATTCACCCCTGGTGGAACAACCTACATAATGTATTTATGTTACAGAAACTTTTATTTTGTACAGACTGTTGTGAGATTTACTATTATCAATTATTTATTAAATTATTTGAAGCTTTTTTAAGCAAAATTCATCAGTGTCTTTAATAATATGATGTAGAAGTTTTGTAATGTATAAAATTTGAAAATAATTTATTTTAAATGCTACGTCTATCAAAAGAAATGTGTGAATTGATATTGCTAAGTACCAAATCTGTCCACATTTAAGTGATTAATAGAATATTAAGGAATTCCTCTTTTTTTCTTGATTATCCATATCTTGCAGAATATTATATTTCATGCATGGGATTTCCCATTTTTTATTTTAAATTTAAAATTTGAACAATCAAAAGTATAACTATAAACATACATATATATAGATACAGATATATATGTATATATTAAATCATGGCTACATAAACACCAGTTAATTGTTAGCATTTTTCAATTTTGTAATTATCTTGATTTCTTTTCAGTTGTGCAAATGAAATATTCAAATTTATTTAAAATGTATTTGAATCAACATTATATAAAAAAAATCTCAAAGTCAAAATCTTTCTTTACCTTTTATTTATTTAATTTTTTTATTTTTTTTTTTTGGTAGTTTGATTGTAAAAATTTGTTTAAAACTGAATGTGGGAAACAATGCAATCCCTGTTACTTTATTCTGTTATGCATTGCTCAAAATTATCAAAGTACCTTTTTGTATTGCAAAATTCTCTATTTTCAATGGAAAAAAAAAGTTTGGATAAAAGAAGGAAAAAGAGAAAAAAAAAAAGCATGTAATTATTAGTATTGGCAGTTGAATTTTGTCCTGTGACACTCATTTTCTAATCATCTATTAGATGAATAGAAGATTCTAAAACTTTTAGTAGTTCCCCCCCCCCCCCCCCCCACAAGTTAACTAACCTTTTAACATGTTAAGTGCCACGTCAGTCATCGGTGACTGACACTGAACTTTCCGTTTAGAATGTGTCATTCACCGATGACTGACAGTCTAAAATATGATATAAATATATATATTGTTTTAAGTAATTGCTGAATATTTATTTAAAATTTACTTACCTTTTATTTATTACAGGATTTTACTTTCTTAAAAATTACTTAAAGCACTGTAAATTTTTCAACTTCAGTGTCAATCTCAGTGGCACTGAATGTGTTAATCAAGATTTGATTGAAATTGTTAATTTTTAATCAAGAAGTATGCTTCTCTTTTTTTTTTTTCTTCTTTTCATAAGTACTAGAAATGTTTTATCAGTTCTCATTTCTTTATGTTACATAAAATGTACAAACTTCAGAAAATGGTTTGAAAATATTTAAAACATAAAGTTGATTTTGTTTATTTATTTGTAAGTATTTGCAATTTAATTTTCAAAATTAAATAATCATACTGTTGCATATAGAGTAAATCAGTTATTATAAAAGTTGTATGCAATAATACCCTGATTTACACTGATAATGATCCCAAACTAATGGTGTAAGTTGAGCTAAACTTTTCCATTAACTTAATATTAAAATACAGAAGCAATTATGTTGAATGAAAATCTATAACCATAGTTTGTTATTCTATTTAACTATAACAGTTATATAGAACCGACATTTGCAACAAATGAGGTATCTTTTGTGTAACAAATGCGACAGAATAGTCTTTTTAATAAGTCATTATTTACATTTTACTTCTGTTCTTATTATACCCCGGTAGCAGAAATTTCGAGACGGGAGACGGCCGTCACAGATTTTCTTTTCTCTTTTGCAGATTTTTTTCATTGAACCTTTATTTGCTTCACATTATGTTTAGCTCTTTATTACTTAATAAAAAAAGTTAAGATTATTATTAATAAAAAATTATAAAATGCCTAAAAACACTACAGGTCAGTGATTGATTAATTAATGCTTCAATTGCAAAAATGTTTTACCTGCAGATTATTTTTTGTCCCTGAAGTATCTGTTGCAGACACTTGGCGAATTTTCTGCTACTGGATTGTTATCCCATTTGAGTCTTTGATGTGGAGGGGGGGGAATTCCACAATGGGGTCTGCAATGAAAAGTTTTTCTCATTTTCTTTTTAAAAGATTTTCTGAGCTGCAGGGTGTATTTCGTAAGCATTTTATAGTCATTGCAACTCTTTGCTTCTCCAATCATCGTTTTCAAGGACTTTCCTTCTAGCTTTGATAGGGTTTAGTCTTTTGCTAATTTTGCAACTGCCGTGATCTTTTCATAAAAATAGGATTCTGTTATTTTAAAGAAATTGGCTTTCTCAATTCCATAAAATAAAAATTAACCCATAGGTGCGTCAAGTAAGTCAACTGAGATTTTTGGACCAGGAAAACATTTTAAGAATGTCTTCTGTCCAAAAATGTTGGTTGTCTAAAAATAAAAGAAAATATTCTTTTCATGTTAGATTTCTAAATAAAAAATATCTGACTGTCGCAAACAAAAATGAAACTAAAAACAAATTCATTGTTCACACCTTTTGCTATTGGCACTATATCAACAAGTCGTTCTAAGCATTCTAATAGTAGAATAGAAAAGTATGATTTCTGTTGTTTTTTTATATGTGTGAATAAAAAAAATTTGGTTTCACAAAGAATAAACATGAACCCAAAGACCGATATAAAAATCAAGCCCATGTTGGAGCTCTGGCTGAACCCATCTCATCTCTAAGGTTGGCAACACTAGGCAAAATATCACTAAATTTGGCAATCAAGAATAAATTCCCATAAATTAAAACAGCATGGCTATAGCTGACTAATTTGACAAAATTCTCATTCAATATTGACAAAAACTAGGATGAATCTATTTTAATTGGGTTCCACACAAATTTGCCGAATTCTTAAAAACAAGGAATAGCAAGCTACCTTTACATCCTGGCCTTTACAGGCCAATTTTTTTTTTTTTTTTTTTTTGTTATCTGTTGTAAGTTGAGTGCTCATAGAACACACCTGTACAATTTCGTACTAACATTTAAATAAGGCAATTTTAATAAGGCCAATTAAAATGTAGTCTCTGAGAGTGCCCATTCTGGGCTATATTTTATTTTTCACCTCACCAATTAAGGGTTAGTTACGGTTACTTCTGGATTGTGGAAAAATTAAAGAGCTAATTTAAAATTGATTTCACTTCCATTTTTGACCGTTTTTTAAACTAGAATAACAATTTTTAGAAAATTTGTCAATCTCTATAGAGAAAAAGATGTATATTTTTGCTTCAGTGTGCATTTCATGGCAAAAATTCATCATTTGTATCAATCAACCTAAAGGCGGGATGACATAAGTCGAGGGCATGTAACTCTGATTATTACTTTATTTAAAGCATTATTTGCATTTTCAAATATTTTATATTCCTCAAATTTTGATTAATAAACAATGTACATAAACATTTTAGAAAGTGAAGTGTCCAAAATATTAATGAGAGAAAATTATTTTAAAAAAACGTAGCTTATTATTTTGAATTATTGCTTTTATTGTTAAAATAACTTAGATAATATTTTTTATATTTGTTTCAGATAAACGTTAACTATGTTTATATTTTTGTCTTTTTAGTTTTTGATTTGTGTCAAATTTTTTATATTGTTTTTTTTTTATTGTTTTGTTGAATATTATAAACTGTTACTGAGAAATTTTTTTAAACTAAAAAGTTATTTTATATTCAATTTAAATGAATTCTATGTGATCTTGTTATGTTATAAATATTGTTTCTTTTTTAATATTTTATAATATTGTAAATTACATTAAAAAATAAAATTGTTTTTTCTCATCCTTTGTGAAATTCATGTGCCTTTTTGCTTATTTCCTCATGCTAAGTAAAAAATTTCCATTCTAAATCTAGTAATATTTTCTGTTTAATTATAAAAAGAAAGAATAGAAAATTAAACACTGTCACGTTTTGTTTAAAAAAAGCTGCTAAATATGATTTGGCAAACACAAAAACTGTTGAGCCTATTTAAGAATTAAAATTGTATCCTGCTGAACTTTTAAGGTTCCATTCATTACTTTCATTGATAATGTATGAGTACTGGTAGAGCATAAGATTCATTAAAATAGGAAATAAAAACAACATTCGTAACAGGATTTTTTGAAAAAAATGTGTCAGTAGTTTCTCTCTATTCTAAAAAAAAGTAACTACCGCTGTCACCGCCGCCGCCCCCGCCGGTTTTAAATTTTTTGTGACCGGAGGTCTTTCTTCGTTAATATTAAAAAAACTGTTGCATACAAAAATATGAAAATCGGTAGTATTATAGAAAAATGTTTGATAAACATGCTGATGCAGACAGTTTTCAAATCAAAGAATTATTTTAAGAGATATTTAATGCCAAAGTTGGACAAAATCGTTCCATTAAAAAAGTTTTATAGGAGCAAAAACTGTACATAGGAATTTAATCATTTTTAGATCATTTTATGCATCAGAATTTCCCGGTGTGCAGATTGCAGTTAGTTTTTAATTTGAATAATTTTTCGAGGTTTTATTTCTATTTTAAATTCAAATTTTCAGCATTTAGAGAGATATTTTTTACAAATTTTAGAAAATTGTATTAATTTAAACTGTTGCCAGCTGTATAAACAGCGCAAACAGTAATGTTTGCTTCAAATTAAAAATTTATTTTACACGTGACTATTATAAACAAAAAATATAAAAAGCAGGAACTCATTGAAAATTACGTCATTAAAACTATAATTACACGTGAATTTTAAATGAGAAAGAATATTGTAAAATAATAAATTCAGTAACATGCGTTAGAAGTCCTAAATAGGAGAATTTACGTCATATTACACTTATTACGTAAAATGAACAAAAAATAATATTGCAAAACAGTTTTAATTTAAAAATTGTGCGAGACATTTACTTGACATTTTAATATGATCATAATGTTTTATTTCTAACAAAAGTATTTTGACGTGAATATTAAAAAGAGAAAGAAAAGTTTGGTGAAAATTACGCCAGATTATAATTGTCAGATTCAAATTATAATTCAATCTTCCGAAATCTTTTTAAAGGCGATCAAATTAGCGTGCTGTTAGAGCCTGCGGTATCTGAACGGGGGTTGACGAGCGTAGCTCGTAGGGGACAGAGCCCCCTAGTCTAGATAAAGTAAAAAATAAAACAAAGGTTACCAAACAAAACTTATAATTGGATGTTATCCCTTTAATTACTTTGTTATACAAGAAATATGAAACAAAGTTGGGATTTTTTTTTCATGGCATTTTTTTCATGTTTAAAAAAGTGCGTTAAGATATGGTAATAGTTAAAAAAATATGTAAATGGAATTTTTTTTCATATAGATGAATGAAAGCATGTATGTAATATTGGGAGCTAATAGTTAGTAGCACATGGAACTGAACAGTGAATATTTAGCAAAACATTTTAATTCTTTTGTCTTATTGTTGAAATTTAGAGGTAGTTAAGAGAGTTATGTAGATGTTCCTGTTCTTTGTGGCATGTTTATCCCTGTGTTGTCTTCTTCCCTCTATCACATTATAGTACTGCATTCAATTAGAAATTCTTAAAGTATAATATTCATTCATACATAATCCATGAACAGTTATTAAAGGCAATTCATCGTAGTAGAATCAAGATATGTTTGATTGGGTAAAAGAAAATTCTGCTACTATTTCAAGATTATGCCATAAACACAAGGAATTGGAAGAGGTCCTAAAACTTATCTAATAAGCTTAAAAACATAGTCAGTGATTTTTAATATTCGACTAGAGATTTGGGAAAGATTCTTTTTACATGGGTTCGTCACATCATAGGTAAAAGAGCACAGATTTCTAGAATTATGCTGATTGCAATGCAATTTTCCTCCTTTTTCTTTTTCTTTGAGATAGTCTTATGTTTCATTGATACTGAATTTTGCCACGGAAATCAATGTATGCATTGAATGGTTGTTTAAAAGTTTTCAAAAAATTACTATTGTTGCATTAAACTAGATAGTGTTTTAGTGACTGGATATATTTAAGTGTGGCATAAATGATGAAGTTCTTTAATTTTATGTATTACTTTTCAACAGAAGTCAAACTTTTGTCAGTCACAAAGCACTCGTGTTAAGAGTAGTGACTAAATTCAAAATGGAAGGAATCATTTTATATATTTTTATTTTAGGATAGATAATTGTATATTTTATTTGTTGAGGAAATGAAAAAGCTTTGACTTTGAATATGCAAAAAATAAATTTAGATGTAGAAATTATTAACAAGTTTAAATAAAAACTAGTAACTATGATTTGAAGAGAATTGTTATTTATCTGTTTATTTATGAAGTAGGGAAATTAATTGTAGTGTTGAAATTAATTTGACTTGCTAAGTATAAAGATTAATGAACTTTCAACCATTTTTTCTTTCAAATTTTAAAAGAATTATCAGGTAAATTGTTTCTCATCTTTGTTCATGCAAAAAACTTGCTTGAACTCGCACTTGCTGTGGAAATTCAATCTCAAGTGCATTTAAGGAGGTCAATAGCAAATTTAATAAACTATTTAAGAAAGTAACCAAAATTCAACTCACTGTGTCACATATGTTTCTGAAGTTTCATGATATTTAACTGGTGTTTATGCAAGTTTCTCTATACTGTTTGATATCAAGTTAAAAAGAAAAAAAAAACTATCCTTTGCACATGTACAATAGGATGGAACGAAAGTATAGGGCAGAATATTTTTTTCAGCAAATAATTTTCTAATAGCAATTAAAAGTTGTCTTTGTATGTTAACAATAAAACTATGAAGTTTTTTCGTTCTAAATTTATATCGTGAGGTGCTGCAAGAGCCTTAAAAATAAGGATTTTTTTTACAAAAAGTCCAAATTTAACATAAAATTATAATTTTATCACTGTTTTATTTTCGCATTTTTAAAATCAAATATTGTTTTTAACAGCAATCTATAGATGTTTCTTTACTATAACAACGGTGATATTAAGTTTAATTGATGTAAATTTATACATTAATTTTCTGAAATAGTGAAATAAATGAGCTTTTTTTCAAAAAAATCAAGATGTAATATCAATTTGAATTTAACTGTTGTAATTACTTTTTTGCTTACAAATAGTTGTTCAAACACAGTTTTTTAAATAATACAGTAGCACCCAAAAGTATTTTGACAAAGATAATTATTCAGTTAATTGAAAAGAATAATAAAATACAAAGAAACGATCATTTATTTTATTTAACCATATTCAATGTTTTAATTTTAATAAATTAACAATAAATATTAATAATATTATATGTATACTATATACTGGGTGTCCCAAAAAGGACTGACTGATTTTAAAATTCAGTAACTTCCAAACGGTGACAGATATTTAAAAAATTCTTGCAGGAGGGTTATGCATAAAGTCAAAAGTTTTATTACAGTGATTTTCGATTTTAGTTCGAATTACAAACAATAGATGGCGATGTAAGCAATAGTCACTAAATACAGGCTCGATTTTTGGTCCTTTCTCTTGTTCCATGTAGAAAAAGGAGATGGAAATGTATTATCCGGGCCACGAAGTACCAAAAATCGAGCCTGAATTTAGCCTCTATTGATCGCAGCGCCATCTATTGTTTGTAATTTGAACTAAAATCAAAAATCACTGTAAAAAAACTTTTGACTTTAAAAAATTCTTGCAGGAGGGTTATGCATAAATATCTGTCACTGTTTGGAAGTTATTGAATTTTAAAATCAGTCAGTCCATTTTGGGACACTCGGGTATATATTTATATCTGAATTTTATCATGCTGTAACTCTCGAATTTTTGAACCGATTTGGATGAAATTTTTCATATGCATAGTACATAGCAATGTCACGACCAAGTTCGTGGGCCAGTTTCATCTGCCATCTTGTTTCAAAATTGCGGCCATTGGAATTTTTGAAATTTTAGTGGCAAGAACTTAACTACTGGAAGTTCGTTACAATTTTCAAGTTGTTTGCCGATAACCCTGCCAAATTACTTAGGAGCCTTTGTTTTTCCAACTAATTCACGAAACAGGTAGTGCAAAGGCGATTCCTTTAAGTGTCGCAAACAAATCAGCCACTGCAGTGGCTTATTTAGATATTTTTCTGTTAAAGCAATCACACCGTTATTAACTCCAGTGTTTGTGGCTGTCCCATCACACCCAATAGCAATTACAGTTGATATGTTCAAATGATTGTTACCATTAAAGTAGGCTGTCATGCTGTTTTTTATAGCTTCACCTGTTCCAAAAGCAGGGGTACCTTGTCCTAGAAATTATGAATTGGGCTCTTTTACTAAAGGAATATGTTTTTTGATGACAGTATTTTTGAAAAATGTGTTTCCCTTTTTATCTTGCACAATTGTTTTATCTTTTCTTCCATAGAAAAATAAACCTATATTATCACCAACTTGGTTAAGGCTTCTTACTATCTCTGATGTTCGATTCTTGGCTCTCTCTCTTCGAATTTTCATCCTATCAATTACCTTACTGTTGTTCTCCTCTGTAATCATTCCAACATCTTTAAAAACAGCACTTGCGATGCTCGCAGCAACTCTGTCTGAAACCCCAGTTCGGTCACAAGCACTTGCTACTGTTCGAAGTGCTACATTTTCGCATTTGCTCGCTTGTAGTTGAATATAAAAAAGATGTAGAGGAATTTTTGGGATTGTATATTAAGGTTCCTTTAAATGTTTGCTCAGGATCTGATTGAATGGCATCATTTTCAGCTTTTCTAGTAGCCTTAACTACTAATTTCTGATTGTAGTTATACTTTAATTGTTGCTGTATTACCTGTTGCTTCCTCTCTTTTCTTTGTATTAAAATCTTGGAAATAACTTTATAGACTCCAGTTATACACATTTTTCTCAATGTTCTTTGGACAAGTAAAAAATCTTTCTCAAGTTTTGGTACTTTTTTCTTTTTTTGCACTTACAGGCAGAAAATTCTTTGCACTTACAGGTTGCTACATAGAAAAGACGTTTGCTTTCATTTAAAATTTTTACGGCAATCAAATCATATTTTTCTGTACTTTTTCTACATTTTGATCTTAAAATACTTCTGTATTTATCGTGATAGATTTTTCCATTTCTAACATGCGAGTGTGAGATACTACAGGAATAGATGCTGACGACCAAATAGATTCAACTTTCTTAATGAGTATATCAAGTATTTCACTCACCAGTTAATTTTCAAATGAATATGAAATAATTAATGCGATTTGAAAATATTACAGACTTTCGATTATCCGACGTCCGATTAACCGAAACACTCGGTTATCCAACACTCTTATTATATAATCCCGCCCTCTCAAAATATGGTTTATTGTTACTTATTAGGTCGTAAAATTAAAAACGTTATAACAGAATTTATTTATTAAATGTCTTATTTTTTTTTTCTTTTTCTTTTTACTCTTGTACTATGGTAATTATTTATCTTATTTTTTGTTCTTTTAGTTATAGTGAACAACATTAATAACACAAGCCTGCGATGGTTTTTTAACTTTTGGTAATTGATTTTGATGTATTTTTTAGCACTGGATACGAAAATGACCTTCATTTTTAACCATCACGTCACGATTTTCGCAAATTTCAAAGTTAAAAAGTAAAACTAGAAAACAGGAATTCTGCTTTTCAGAATTTAGTGTCGCCCCCGATGACAAAAAAATATATGTATATAAATATATACAGTAGAGTCCCGATTATCCGAGTTAATGGAACTTATACCTTTGGAAGGGATCATTTTCTTCTGATGGACTGATGGCTTCCATTATTATGAAACAGTCGTTATAAATGAAGTGTTAGGTGAAGATGAAAGAGCAGTCGTAAAAAGTTAGAACTCTGATTTTCTGGTCAAAATGGGGGGGGGGGGGGGATGGCCATAATTTAAAAAAAATGGAAGCCATCAGTCCATCAGAAGAAAATAACTCGGTGAAAGCGGAAACTCCGATAATCGGGGCTCTACTGTAGTTCAGTTTTAAGACTTATAACATGCGATTTTATTTTACATAAAGTGACGCCATCCACATCCGCTGAAGAATTCATCATTTGCGATCCAGTGTTAAACAACATCTACAGTAAAGTACGCTTAAGACGTCACTATCGCTGGATAATACACACACACACACACACAAAGAGATTTCGTCATTCAAAAAACTCGACAAAAAATCGGCCATCTAAAGATTCACAAGCCTTCATTTGTTTGTATTATTATTATAGATATTTAAAATGAAATTTCTTTTATAATAGCTCCCTGTTTTATCAGAAATCTTTCATTTATATTTTTTGAAAATAGCACGTATTTTAACTTTTTTTTTTCAGTTTTTATGGGAAAATGGCAACAAAAAGATATAATTGCTATTTTTCTTTCACTTTCTACAGAAATGGAGTTCTTCCGTTGCCAATATTAAGCAAATGGCTCTAAAAACTACAAAAAAAAAAAAAAAAAAAAAAAAAAATATTTCAAAAATAAATGGAGATGCAGTTTTCAAACAAATTGCATTAAAAAGTACTTTTTTTCCGAATACGACGGTATAAACATTGAAAATGTGCGATGCTTAGAAGTTAAAAAAATTGCTATAGAGTATTTAATCGTACTGCTTTGTATCACGGCTGGCTTCTGTAAGGTAACGTTATTTTTTGGAGATGTCACAAAATAAGCTGGGAGAGAGAAATAGCTTACCGTACCGGGGGCTAAAATTAGCGAAAATCTCTCAAAGCAATTTGTCAAAGCATTAACAAAAGAAGGTAAATGTTTTAAATACATCTACCACAAATTTCCCAGCTTTATCAACCGCCAAAATAAAAGAGGATACCGAGATGAACCCCATAGAGAAGATTAAAAGAAAAGTGCGAAGCAGAGCATGAGCGGTTCAAAGAAACTTCCACGCATGGAATAAAATTATAAATATTTTAAATACACAATATTTTACATGTTTAACTGTAAAAATCCATAGTATAAGCAAAAAAATGAATAAGTTATTATGAAAAAAAGTTACGTCTATTTTATAGTAGCAGATTTTCGCAATATTTCGACTATTTAAAAATTTGCGATTTGTGAAAAATTCTGACGTGATGGTATGGCAAAAAATGAAGGTCATTTTTGGATTCAGCACTAAACTAGTATGTTGTGGCCATCACAAAACTATCTTCTATCTCATACATGTCAATACTTCAAAATTCTCTATCTCAGTGCCAAATTAAATGGCAATCTGTGTTCATCATGAGAGTTCTAAAAATATGAAATTCTGTGCATTAGTTCTCGAGGTATGACTGTCACTGAAATCGTGTAAATCCAGCAAAATGCAGCATAGCAGCGCCACCTATTGGGTTATTTATACCAGAACCTAATTATCACCAACTTATGTCAACGTCTAACTGAATATGAAGTTTGAGGAAAATTCGTGCATTAGTTCTTGAGATAGATGTATTGCGCAAATCATGACAAATGCAGCATAGAAGCGCCACCTGTTGAGCGATTTGCAATAACACATAATCAGCAGCAATAATAATCAAGTTATACTTAAATCTGAAGTTTGATGAAAATTAGTGCATTAGTTCTTGAGATAGAGCTATTGAGGAAATAGTTCAAAATTCAGCACAGCAGCGCCACCTATTGGGCGATTTACACCAACACGTGGTCAGCATCATTTCATTGAAGGACTAACTTAATCCGAAGTTTGATGAAAATGTGTGCATTAGTTCTTGAGATAGAGCTACTGCGAAAATAGTGTAAATCCTGCAAAATGCAGCATAGCAGTGCCACCTGTTGAGCGATTTACACCAAAACGTAAACAGCATCCATTCATGTCAAGTACTAACGGAATCTGAAGTTTTATAAAAACCCGTGCATTAGTTCTTGAGATAGAGCTTTTGCGGAAATCCTGCAAATTGCTTCATAGCAGCGCCACCTGCGGGGCGATTTACACCAAAAACTAATCAGCACCAATCTATATCAGGGACTACCTGAATATAAATTTTTATTAAATTCCGTGCATTAGTTCTTGAGATAGAGCGCCCACAAAATTTGTGTCACATACAGACAGACAGACATTTTGTAAAAACATGTTTTTTGGAATCTCTGACCCATAAAACGTGTAAATCCGTCGAAAACTGGAATTCGAAAATTTTCATGAAACCAATACTTTCTTCTTGTAAAGATAGAAGAAAGTAAAAATACATAAGAACCAATTACCGTAGCTGAAAAACATAACAATCACATCCATTTTTTAATGTCAGATTTCTGAAAGAGGGTAATCTCTGAAAAAGGATCCCCTTCAGAAATTTGAAGGGCCTTAACATCCTTGAAAGTCAAAATGTGTCACCTAAGTGGTGTTTATACCTCTTCACAGGCGCGAATCCCTCCCCCCCTCCCCCACCTTGGATCAAAAATATAAATCCATCGATTATCGCGAGTTGCGACAAATGGTTGCCGAAAAAAATCGATTTCATCAATCGTTCGCAGGTCAAAGGATCGCGCAAAAACGCGAATTTCGTCAAAGAAGCGCGGAAAAACGCGAATTTCGTCAAAGGGTCGCAGAAAAAAACGCGAATTTCGTCAAAGGATCGCTGAAAAACGCGAATTTTGTCAAAGAATCGCAGAAAAAAGCGCTAATTTCGCCAAAGGATTGCAGAAAAACGCGAATTTCGCTAAATAATTGCGGAAAAAACACTAATTTCGCCAAACAATTGCAGAAAAAATGCTAATTTCGCGAAAGAATCGTGCAAAAAACGCTAATTTTGTCAACAGATCTCAGAAAAAATACGAATTTCGTCAAAGAATCGCGAAAAAAATACGCGAATTTCGCTAAAGGGCCGCGGAAAAAACGCACAATTAGCACCAGGAGGAGCGCATCCACGGGGGGGGGGTGTTCGAGCGGGGAGGTCACCCCCCATGATATAATCCAACGCTTTTAACGACAGTTTTCGCGGAACACACAGACAAGCAAACGAAAACCAAACACTTTTCGGATATCAATGGTAAACCTCACTGACGTTTCGGCACTTAGTGAACAAAATAGGATTATGTTCAGTCAAAAGGCATATGGCGACATAATTTTTGACACTATGGGTTGAGGTGGGGGACGATGCCACTTCGTGTACCTTTTGTTGAATCTCTGCAACATAAATTGACAACGTTATGCGGATCCTTTTAAAGTGTTGAAACTTTTTCGTTCTTTCAAAGAAGCTACAATTCTAATTTCTGTATAACAATATTTTTGAGGAGTGCTTTATTGTTTGAGAAAAGAATGGGATTCATACAATTTCCAAAGAAAGAAAGAAACAAGAAAAAGAAAGGTCTTTTGAAAAATTCAAGCATCTTAATGTTTTCTGAAGACAGCCACTAATGTGTAAAAAATGTACTGTTATTGCCACCCACATTGGTAAATTTCAAGGGTATTTGATGAATGAACAAAAAAGGATTATATTCTAATCCCAGTCAGTTAAAATGCGCATGGTGTGTTGATTTCTTATAAACCAACTTGGTAAATTTGTTCTTCCCTTCTTTGCCCGATCGAACAACCCTCCCCCCCCCCCCCCCCCGTGGATGCGCGCCTAGGGGAATCTCTTCCCTGTGCTAATTGTGCGTTTTTTCCGCGGCCCTTTGACGAAATTCGCGTTTTTTCAGCGAGTCTTTGGCGAAATTTGCGTATTTTTTCGCGATTCTTTGAAGAAATTCGCCTTTTTTCAGAGATCTGTTGATGAAATTAGCGTTTTTTGCGCGATTCTTTCGCGAAATTAGCGTTTTTCCGCAATTCTTTGTCGAAATTCGAGTTTTTTCTGCGATCCTTTGACGAAATTCGCGTTTTTTCTGCGATCTTTTGACGAAATTTGCGTTTTTTTTCGTGGTCCTTTGATGAAATGCGCTATTTTTTGACGAAAATCGCATTTTTCCGCGCTTCTTTGACAAAATTCACGTTTTTTCGCGATCTTTTGACGAAATTCGCGTTTTTTCTCGATCCTTTGACGAAATTGGCGTTTTTTGCCCGATTTTTTGACGAAATTCGCGTTTTTTTTGCGACCCTTTGACCTGCGAACGATTCACGAAATTGTTTCTTTTTCGGAGACCATTTATCGAAATTCGCGATAATCGGTGGATTTTGGAGGACGCGATCGCCCCAATCGCCCCCCCCCCCCCCCCCGGTGGATCCGCGCCTGCCTACACCAGGCAATAATATTCCGTCTGAATTAAGGTCACTTCAAAACAAGTACTGTTCTCCATTTGACTATTAATTTTCAGAACTAAAAAATGTTTTGCCGCAATTTTAAGTTAAAAGTAAGGTTAATAGAAATGTTATTACAAAATACTATTAAAATATAAAAAAATGGAAATTAAAAGATGCAAGATTTAGTAGCATAAATATTAAAGGTATGCAGTATAAAACTGTAAATATCTACTGTAAAGTAGTTTATGTGTATTATTTAAAAATTGAAAACAGGCATTTGGTATTTAAAATATTTTTTTTTTTTTTTACTAAACCAAACTTATCGAAATTCGTAAAATCTACTTAAAAATACATATTCAAGTCTTTTGCGGCACCTCTAAATATATTACGTTTGTTAAAATATTTTAACACTGTCTTAACAAAGGCATTGAACAACTTTTTATCTCTATTACATATCGAAATTAAAAATTTTTTTCGTTCCACCCTAATGTACAATTTCATATGATTTCTCAAAAATGCTCTTATCTTATTTAATATTCAGTGTGCTCATTGCAAATTTTAACATACTTCTCATGTAAATTGTCAAGTTTTCTCAAAGTTTCTCTTAATTTTGTTCAACACCACGCATATTCGAAAAAATATTAGAGTTTTTAACAGAAACATTTAAAATTTACTTAACCCTCCGTCTACCAGACGGGTCCATTGGACCCGACAGGTACATACAAAATATTCATTCAAACCAGAAATTTCTTTAAAATAAACTAAGTATATAAACCCGACAAAAATAAGGTAAATAAATAAGTTAAATAGTTTTAAATAAAAATTCTGGTGTAGAACGTTTTATTAAAACTTGAATAAAATTCCCGGTAGATCTAGGGTTAATATATCTACTTCGAAAAAGGCATACAAACATTGTGCATAGCAAGATTAAGTATTGTAAAAGTTACAAATCAATTTCAGATTTCTTTGATACAAATAGATCACAAATATTTTTTCAGTACTTGCGTATTAACGCCACCGCAGCAATAATAATAACAATTATATATAATTAAACAAAAACATAATTTGAAGAACAAATGTATAGCCCATACCTGCCCCTGAAAAGGTCTAAAAATCCGTATAAAATAAAATATATGCATAAATTTTCTAAACACAATGCTTTTCCATAACGCGGTTATGAATGTTATTCCCAAGCAGACGAATTTTTGTAGCCTCGAACCCAAGGGGAAAAGAGGGCCCATTAAGACTCTTTAATCTCGTTCCCGTGGGGGAAAAAAAGTACCGACAGTGCAAGTTTCCAGTTTAATCCCTTTTTAAAAAATGACGCCATTTTCACAGATGAAAATATTTCTTCCTTTGAAGATTTTATCAACGTGGGTGGTTCAATAATTATTGTCCCTAATGCATATAAAATATTTGTACTGCGATGGTTGATGTGGAATATCGAAGCCCAATCTCTTAAATGCCTATATGCTCAATTTCAGAACCGTAGCTGCTATATTAACATAGTTTTGGGCGGAGGGGTGAAATTTTAAAGACCTATTTTTGGGGGAGTTTTTAAGAAGGGGGGGGGATGAGGGTGAAATGCTGGTTCGGAACATATGAGGCTACATTTGGTCAGTGGATGAGATGTGGCTACATCACTATGATCCCGAGTCCAAACGACAGTACTTACGTCTCGTCCACTGTCACAAATCTAGCTCCGTAAGCTAAAAATCAGCCTTTCACCCCCACTTCTCCCCCCCCCCTTTCACTCCCTCTTCCAAAACTATGTGAATATAGCAGCTACGGTTCTGAAATTGAGCATATAGGCATTTAAGACATTAGGCTTCGATATTCCACAACAACCATCGCAGTACAAATATTTTATATACACTAGGGACATTTATTGAACCACTCTCGTACTACTAACGGCCGCGCATTGTCGTGGCTCTGTCTGGCTAAATGGAAAAGAAAGGAGAAAGCGCACGTTTCTAATATGTTTAATTTCACAATGCTTATGGGTACACAATATTTTTGTTCCATTCAGGGGCGTAGCTACAAGATTTTTTTCGGGGGTGGAGGGGGGGGGGGAGTTCAAAATTTTCCCAATTTAAAATTCAAAAATTTACCAACAAATTGCTCTATTTTCTAACTAAAATGATATGTTTAATGATAATGATACGCAAGAAAAGAAATCTTTCCAAAGAAAAATTCTGAAACTAAAAACATAAAAATTATAATTATTGGTTCATTTAATGAAAGTGTTCCCGCCAATAACTCAATCACAAATAATCACTGCACACAACTCACAATAAAATAAAACTAGCGGACTGTATTACTAATTAAATTTTAATTCACAAACAATAAATGGATCAAGAGCCGATATTTACACTACTCCTCTGATCGGCGTCTCGAATCCAACTCACAAGTTTCAAAACAAACCACATAGATGGCGCTTCTAGCGGCAACATACCGCCGGGCCTTGAATGTTTCAAACATTCAATACTATAAATACGATATCAATTTAGAATACAATCTCAATAATACAAATTTTTTCTCAGCATACACACTAAATAAAATGTTAAATTTTACAAATATAAACACAAAAATATAATAATACACTACACTACAAAAATTTTGCTTAATTAAAATAAAATGTATGAATTCAAGCAGTTAATGTGGTTTCATTCACACGAGGCAAAACAACAATTTTGACCACTGGCCTTTTATATGTGCCATTTTTTACCCCTTAAAGTTATAACTCTAACTATACCATCTTGGCCTGGATGGATTTTAACAATTCTTGCCAAATGCCATTTTAAAGGGCTATAATTATCAGGATTTTTTACTAAAACTAAATCTCCCTCTTTTATCTCTACCCTTCCTTTATGCCATTTGGGTCTATTTAAGAGCTTATTTAAATAATCTGATGACCATTTTTTCCAAAGATGTTGTGTCAATTTCTGAACTAATTGCCACCTGCTCAACCTATTCATAGGGATTTCAGTATAATTCGGTTCAGGTAAGGCCATTAAAGATGAGCCAATAAGAAAATGAGCAGGTGTCAAAGCTTCAACATCATTTAGATCATTTGAAAGAGGGCAGAGTGGACGAGAATTAAGAACAGCTTCGATTTGAATAATAAGAGTCAAGAGTTCCTGATAACTTAAAATAGTTTTACCTACAACACGCTTTAAATGATATTTAAGTGATTTAACACTTGCCTCCCATAAACCTCCAAAGTGAGGGGTTGAAGGGGGATTAAAATGCCACTTAACTCCTTCATTAGCTAAATAATTTTGAATTTCCTCCTCACTTTTATCCTTAAATAAAGATCTGAGAATTGCTCTTAATTCTTTATTGGCATCAACAAAATTTCGGCCATTATCACTAAAGATATCAGAAGGTTTGCCTCGTCTCGCAATAAAGCGTTTAAGTGCTGCTAAAAACGCTACACTTGTTAAATCATGGACAATTTCAAAGTGCAAGGCCTTTGTAGTAAAACACACGAAAATACAAATAAAAACCCTTTTTACCTGTTTACTCCTACCTGTAGAATTTTTTATCTCAAAAGGACCCTCAGTAGTCTAATCCAGTGCGCGTAAATACTCTGGATACCGTTACTCTTGCTGCTGGCAAATCAGCCATCTGTTGCTGCGAAATTTTAGAATTTTCTTACAAATAATACAATTAAAAATGATTTTTCTAACTACATTTCTGCCAGCTAAAATCCAAAATTTAGTTCGGATGAGAGACATTGTGGTTTCTGAACCTGCATGAAAATATAAAACATGAAAATAATTAATAACACAAAATGTAAAATTAGGGAAATTAGTTTTGCAGGGATAATCATAGGAAATTTTTGGTGATCGGATAAGTTACTGTTTTTCAGTCTGCCACCAACACGAATGCAGCCATCACTGTCTAAAAATGGACACAAGTTTATCAGTTTGCTATTGTTAGGGATAGCAGTACCCTTTCTAAACACTGGATTTCTTTCACGAATGAAGTCCTTTGAATGTTCTTTACAATGCACAATAAGGACTGAGAGAGTTCACTGCTAGATAAAGTTCCAGCTGTAGGATATAAAGGGTTTCTACAGTTATATATGAATCGTTTACACCATGCTACTACTCTTTGTAGTCTGATGAACAAAGAACAGTTATTAATGATGTCTAAAGGTTCAAGAGTGTTAACTAAGGCACATACTTGAGTCACTGATGGCAATTTCAATTCACGCAAAAACAGCTCATTGGCTTCAGCAGGATTGCTATCAGGACACTCGACCACCCCAGGCAGTTGTAGGAATGCTGGACCGAACCACCACAGTTCACACTGTTGAATCTTGATGGGATCTATACCTCTAGAAATAAGGTCTGAAAGATTTTGCTTGGAAGGTACGTAATGCCATTGTTCAACCGAAGTTAAACCTTGTATAATCGATATCCTGTTCGCTACAAACGTCTTAAGATCGTTTGACTCTTTTTTTAACCATGCACGTACAATGGTGCTATCTGTCCAATAATAAGTTTTAGAAATTTCTAGTTTTAAGGCACTTAACACCTTCTTCATTAACTTAGATAGCAGGACTGCAGAAGAAAGTTCAAGACGCGGGATAATGACATGCTTTAGAGGAGCTACTCTGGATTTACTAGTGAGTAGCTTAACAGCAGAATCACCACAAGAATTAGTAGATTTCACGTAAATGACCGCTCCATAAGCAATTTCAGATGCATCAGAAAATCCATGTAGTTCTACACAAATAGACTGAGCTATAAGAATACATCTAAGGATACTGATCAGATTTACACTCTTTAAGGAAGTAAGAAAGTCATCCCACTCCTTATTTTCTTTCATTGGGAGATAATCACACCAATCTATTTTCAGCAACCACATTTTTTGCAGAAACACCTTGGCCCTTGTAATTATTGGACCTATCAAACCCAAAGGGTCAAATATTCTAGCAATTTGTGGCAAGACTGATCGTTTAGTGCATAATTCGCTTTGCTCGATAATTAAGTTAAACCCAAAACAATCTGGTTGAGGCTTCCACAATATTCCCAAAGTTTTTGTCTCATTAGAAAAAGAATATTCAGATTCTGAATTATTACACAAAAGAGCAAAATTATTTACTGCCCATTTATGGAGATCCATGCCTCCTCTACTTAACAAAGATATCAGTTGTTGCTGAATCTCCTTAGCTGTGTCTAAATCATTTGATCCTGTTAGGATGTCATCCATGTATACATCCTGCAACAACACATTCGCAGCTAAAGGAAATTCATTTCCTTCGTCTCTGGATAATTGCATTAAGGTTCTTGTAGCTAAAAAAGGAGCACTAGTTGTGCCATAAGCAGGGTTCGCAAAAACCCGGGTTTTTCTGAAAAAACCCAACCCACATGGGTTTTTTCATGAAAAACCCAATTTTCCCCGGGGAAAATCGGGTTTTTTCAAAAGTATAATATATGCGTAATTACATTATTATATATTATATACACTATACATAAAAAAATACATTGTTCGCTTATATACAATATAATTGTAATGCTATTTTACAAGTTATAAATTATATGAATTTAAATTAATTAAATGTCAGTGTTTCTCACAAATTAGTTTTAAATATAATAGAAGATATAAAATTATTAATTTTCTTTAAATCAAATAATGAATAGAATATTAAAATTTAAAATATATAAGTAGGAAGAAAAAAACGGGTAAACTAGTCGGATGTGCCAATCCCAAAAGTTTCTTCTATCTCATACATGTTAATAATTCAAAATTCGCTATCACAGTGCCAAAATTAAATGACAATCTCTGCCCTTCATGAGGATTGTAAAATATAGATTTGTTGAATTGGATGCATTTAACAAGCAGATATAAGTATCACCTGTTGTGCAATTTACAACAAAACCTGATCAGTAACAGTTTACGTCAACGTCTAACTGAATCTGAAGTTTGATGAAAAT
Source organism: Maratus speciosus (assembly GCA_963932465.1). NCBI lineage: Eukaryota > Metazoa > Arthropoda > Arachnida > Araneae > Salticidae > Maratus > Maratus speciosus. Next base: position 242,728,834 of record OZ010790.1, read on the forward strand.
CCATGCATTATTAGTTCTTGAGATAAAGTTATTGCAAAAAGTGAGATAAATGCAGCACAACAGCGCCACTGTTGGGCGATATACACCAAAAACTGATCAGCACCAGTTTAAATCAAGGTCTAACTGAATCTAAATTTTTATTCAATTCCGTACATTAGTTCTTGAGGTACGAGTTATTGCTGAAATCGCGAAAAAGGCAGCAGAGCAGCACTAGCTGTTGGGCGATATGCACCAAAATTCAATAAGCAACAATTTAACTTGTAACTCAATCTGAAGTTTTATGAAAATCCGTGCATAAGTTCTTCAGATAAAGCTATTGCAAAAATTGAGATAAATGCAGCATAGCAGCGCCACCTGTTGGGCAGTATACACCAAAAACTAATCAGCACTAGTTTACATCAAAGTCCAACTCAATCTAAAGTTTACGTGTCTCAATCTAAAGTTACTATTCCGTGCATTAATTCTTGAGATAGAGCACCCACAAAAATTTTTTCACATACAGACGGACATTTTCTAAAAACTATCAAATCGTCTTCAGGACCTTTTTAAAACATATAAATCCATCAAACTGGAAGTCGAAATTTTTCACCAATCCAAGACTTTCTTCTTGTAAAGATAGAAGAAAGTAAAAATACATATTTTTTATTTCCATGAATATAGTTGATTTGAATTTTTCATATAGACATTCTTATGATATAACCTTTACCTATAATTATGTACTATGTATCTTGCCTACTAGGTTCTATGTTAGTGAAGTATTTGAATTGAATGTGTTGAAATACATTTTTATTTTACTTCAGATGTGCATGTAATGGCTTTTATATATATATATATATATATACCGGGTGTCCCAAAAAGGACTGACTGATTTTAAAATTCAATAACTTGCAAACGGTGACAGATATTAAAAAAATTCTTGCAAGAGGGTTATGCATAAGGTCAAAAGTTTTTTTACAGTGATTTTCAATTTTAGTTCGAATTACAAACAATAGATGGCGCTGCGATCAATAGACGCTGAATTCTGGCTCGATTTTTGGTTCTTCGTGGCCCGGATAATACATTTCCATCTCCTTTTTCAGCATGGAACAAGAGAAAGGACTAGAAATCGAGCCTGTATTTAGCGACTATTGCTTACAGCGCCATCTATTGTTTGTAAATCGAACTAAAATTGAAAATCACTGTAATAAAACTTTTGACCTTATGCATAACCCTCCTGCAAGAATTTTTTTAATATCTGTCACCGTTTGCAAGTTATTGAATTTTAAAATCAGTCAGTCCTTTTTGGGACACCCGGTATATATATATATATATATATATATTTTCAAAATTAACTGAAATGACTTAAATTCGTTAAATGTGTATCTTGTTTAAATTTTTAAATTATTTCTGAAAATTGAAAAAACCCACATTATGGGTTTTTCAGTGGGCTTTTTCAAGTGGCCCATTCTGAAAAAACCCACTGGGTTTTTTCGAACTGGGCCCAGCTTTGCGAACCCTGGCCATAAGTCACAGTACACAACCTGTACACTTTTACTGGCTCATTCACCTCAGGTTTAAATACTATTCGTAATAAATCACGTTGACTCGGATGTATTAATGTCATACGATACATTTTTTAGGTGCGTTCGTAATTATATAAATACGTAGCACCTATAGTCGTCGTTCAGTCCGTCCGTCCGTCCGTCTGTCCGTCCGTCTGTCCGTCCGTCTGTCCGCATGTAACAGAGCAAAAACTACCCAACCGAATGGTCTGAAATTTCAAATATGTGATTGTTGCAAAATTTTGTCGAGCCATTTCAAATTTTATGAAAATCGGATGTATAGTTTAATTACAGGGACAGTCAAAAGTTTTTCTTTACATTACGGCCAATGGGAAAAATTATTGAAAGTGCATTTTAATGATATTAGAGCCTTCCGAATGATCTGAAATTTTAAAGATATAACTGTTGCAAAATTTTGTCGAGCCATTTCAAATTTTAGGAAAATCGGATGTATAGTTTAATTACAGGGACAGTCAAAAGTTTTTCTTTACATTACGGCCAATGGGAAAAATTATTGCAAGTGCATTTTAATGATATTACAGCCTTCCGCATGATCTGAAATTTTAAAGATATAACTGTTGCAAAATGTTGTCGAGCCATTTCAAATTTTAGGAAAATCGGATGTATAGTTTAATTACAGGGACAGTCAAAAGTTTTTCTTTACATTACGGCCAATGGGAAAAATTATTGCAAGTGCATTTTAATGATATTAGAGCCTTCCGAATGATCTGAAATTTTAAAAATATAACTGTTGCAAAATTTTGTCGAGCCATTTCAAATTTTAGGAAAATCGGATGTATAGTTTAATTACAGGGACAGTCAAAAGTTTTTCTTTACATTACGGCCAATGGGAAAAATTATTGCAAGTGCATTTTAATGATATTAGAGCCTTCCGAATGATCTGAAATTTTAAAGATATAACTGCTGCAAAATTTTGTCGAGCCATTTCAAATTTTAGGAAAATCGGATGCATAGTTTAATTACAGGGACAGTCAAAAGTTTTTCTTTACATTACGGCCAATGGGAAAAATTATTGCAAGTGCATTTTAATGATATTACAGCCTTCCGAATGGTCTGAAATTTTAAAGATATAATTGTTGCAAAGTTTTGTTGAGCTATTTTAAATTTTAGGAAAATCGGATGTATAGTTTAATTACAGGGACAGTCGAAAGTGTTCCGTTACATTACGGGAAATGGGAAAAATTATTGCAAGTGCATTTTAATGATATTACAGCCTTCCGAATGGTCTGAAATTTTAAAGATATAATTGTTGCAAAGTTTTGTTGAGCTATTTCAAATTTTAGGAAAATCGGATGTATAGTTTAATTACAGGGACAGTCAAAAGTGTTCCGTTACATTACGGGGAATGGGAAAAATTATTGCAAGTGCATTTTAATGATATTACAGCCTTCCGAATGGTCTGAAATTTTAAAGATATAATTGTTGCAAAGTTTTGTTGAGCTATTTCAAATTTTAGGAAAATCGGATGTATAGTTTAATTACAGGGACAGTCAAAAGTGTTCCGTTACATTACGGGGAATGGGAAAAAATTATTGGAAGTGCATTTTAATGATGTATCAGACTATGCGCTTTATGAAGTGCAAAAAAGTATACATTCAGTACAATATGGGGTGCAAAAAATAATTATAAAACTAGTTATAGTACGAACGCACCTCATTTGCCACGTTTGACGAGCAATTTCCAACTTGTTTAATATCAGCGACAAAAACAAACTGATGCTTTCGAAATCGCAACATTATAGAAAATAACTCATCTTGGATTGTTCCTCCGTTAAACTGCAAACTGTTTAATGGTTTCCCTGTAGAAGTTAAGGAACTGGCATTATACACGACTCGTAATGGTGCACTACTTGATTCTGTACGGAATACGCAATGATGTGGAATATAATAAGTGACTTCTGGCTCTTCAGATTCTATCACTTCTTCCATGTGACCCATACTTAGATATTCTTCCATAAATGCTTTATAAAGATCATTAACTTTAGGTTTTCTAACTAAGCGCTTCCATAATGAATTTAAAATATTCATTGCCTTTTGTTTTGATTCACCAAGACAAGATGGATCTTCATTTAGCGGCATTTTCACAATATATTGTCCATTTTCAGTTCTAGAATAATTTTTTAGAAAATGTTCTTCACAAATTTCTGCTTCCTTAGTTTTAGAAATCTCAGACTCTCTCTCTATGTTTTCTAGTTCCCAAAACTCTCTAATTATTTTTTCTAATTCCAAATTATCTGTAATTAACCCACAATGTATATTACTTTCACCCCTAGCCGGAAGGCTTCCATTGACAATATACACGAATACACTGTTTTGTAACACAATTTTAGTATTTAATGTTTGCGGATAAATTTGAACTGGTCTTAAAAATTCATAGAAATTTTCTGCACCTAAAAGCAAATCAATCGGGCCTGGGGCATTAAATTTTTCATCGGCTAATTTGATGTTAATTAATAATGGGATAGAAGTCTCAAGCGGCCTAGACGGCGTAAATTCTGTAATTTTCGGAACGACTAAAAAGTCTAATTTTAAATGAAAATCGTTATCTCTATTTGAAACAGTTGTGTTAACCCTAGATCTAACATTCAACGATAAATTATTTATGCCTGAAATAGAAATGTTAGCCTTTTCCCTTTTCAAATTAAGTTTATCTACTAACCTTTTACTCATAAGGGGCTGTTCAAATATTACGTAAGCATGTTTTTGACAATTTTTGACCCCCCCCTCCCCCCTTGTCAGCAAAAATAAGCAAATCGCAAACCCCCCCTTAATAATTACGTAAGAAAATTGCAACCCCCCCCCCCCTCCTCTTAAAAAAAATTAGGATACAATGCAAATAAAAAAAAAACTCTACTCGACTTAAAAAAATAATAATAAATGCTTGTTTTATTTCCTTACAATTCTATTTAAGAAAGTTTCTTAGATCACAATTTTAGAAGAACTTAGCCATTTGAAAAATTTAAATTTGAACATGCCCATATCTATTCCGATGCTGACCACGGCTGCTCAAGCCATTTTTCCATATCTGTTATGACATTGGTTTCCAGTTTTACTTGATTATCTTCATCGCTTTCTTTTCGGATGCAATCTTGATCAACTTCATCTTCCTTGATACACTCGACATCTTCTGTATCTTTCACGAATTTTACGAAGCACATAAGTTCATTTGCTCGACGAGCAGCAATTTTCAATGGTCGTATAAGGCAGGCCGCCTCGCTTTTTTCACTGGGCTGAATTTTTTTGTGTCTGTTTGCTGACTTCTGAGATGTATGATATTGGCCACAACTTCCACAAGTTCTTGGGGATAATTGCAATTTTATGGAAGGGCAAAAATAATCATACAGCATCTTTAAAAGTCCCTTTGCTGTAATATTGAGATTTAAGGCCAGACGGAGACTTAAATCTATAAATTCCCCCTCCTCACTTGTAATGATGTCATTTGACGGTTGTATCATTTTAATTGGAGGAGGAATGAATCGTCCTTTTAATATACGAAATAATCCACTACGTGCAGGAGAGCAACAATTCTTTTCTTCGCATTTTATAATTTGCAGCAAGTATGGATTTTCTTGTAAGTGCTTTGAATACCAATCCAAGTCATAACCAAGAGAGTCTGGCTCGCCTGAATCAACATATGTGGCAGTAACAGGATAACCGTCAATGTTTAATGAGTTCCAGATATCTGCGAGAGTTTTACCAGCATATGCAAAGTTATTTTGCTCTATTTTTTCATCAATAGTGCTACCGTTCTCATCGAGATGAAAACCATAATGGTCACAAGGGTGTATAAGACCAGACAGTTCGCGACTGAGTGGTGCCATTCGCCTTTCTACTCAGTTATATGCACTTCTTCCAGGAGCATTGCACGCAATGAAATTTCCATCCAAGTCATGCATTTTGAAATGGTTAATAGCAAACGATATAACTTTCTGGTAGCGGGGATTCTCGTCTGGAGCTCCATCAACCGTAACTATGATTACAGGTTTGATGAAACCCTCTTCTGTTTTCACTAATCTTTCAAAGTCTTTGAGTATTAATAGAGTTTCAAAATCCTGAACATGAGTATTTGCTGTGGAAGAACTGTGTTTCCCTCTTCTTACGTTGGACCAGAAAAACCTATGGCTTTACTCTCAATCACAATACCAGAATAAATACACTGCTCAAAACAATTAAAGGATATTTGAAGTTTTATATAAAATAAAGATATAAACGAAATTTTTTTTGCCGAAAATAGAAGAAGAGAATCACAAATGCAAATTTTTCTGGTTTTCAAACTGTGGAGTATGCAAATTTTGAGTTCGACGTCAAACACGTCGCTTCAGCGGCAGTGAATGAAATTTGACTTTCAACTGGATAAAAGAGAATGAAGACAAGGATGATCGGCATTCTGTGATTGCTTTGTTTCGATGAGTACGATGTCTCAGCGAAGTCATTTGACAGATTCAGAAGCTTTGAGAATTGTTGGTAGGTTAGAAGGGGGCCAAACTCAAGCCGAAGTAGCGCAAGCCATTGGAGTGTCACAAAGTGTCATTTCCAGGATCTGGAACCGTTTTTTGGAGAGTGGATGTGCAGGCCGAAGACCAGGGCAAGTCGTAGACGGGCAACAACGCCCAATGAAGATCGGTATTTAGCGTTAACAGCTCGGAGACACCGAACCATGAACGCTACTCTTCTCCAACAACACCTTCGCTCGGCTACAGGCACCACGATTTCAACTCCGACTGTCCGAAACCGGCTCCATGCTGTAGGTCTGTATGCTCGCCGACCGATGGTATGTGTTAGATTAACATCAAGGCATCGTCGCGACCGCAGGGAGTGGGCAACCGAGCATGTCAACTGGAGGAGAAATGAATGGAGCAATATTCTGTTTTCTGACGAGTCCCGTTTTTCTGTGCATCCGGATAATAGGTGTATTTTCATCTGGAGGGACCGTGGCAGTAGGAATAATCCTGCGTTCGTGCACGAAAGTGTCAGATTTGGCGGTGGAGGAGTGTTGGTATATGGTGGCATCTCCATTGACGGGCGCACTGACCTCTACATCATTCGAGATTGAGCTCTGACTGGTCGCCGATATAGGGATGAGATCCTCAGACCTATTATAGTCCCTTACGCTGCAGCAATCGGAGATAACTTCATTTTAATGGACGATAACTGCAGGCCACATCGTGCAAACCTGGTGGAGGATTTCCTTTTCGAGGAAGGAATCGTTCGAATGGAATGGCCAGCGTGTTCTCCAGACATGAATGCAATCGAGCACGTTTGGGACGCTCTAGGAAGACGAGTTTCTGGCCGCCAACAACCCCCACAAACTCTCCAAGAACTGGAAAGAGCTCTTCTGGAACAGTGGGGCAGAATACCCCAACTCGTCATTAATAGCCTCATTGAGTCCATGCCTCAAAGGTGTTCAACGTTGCTGGCCGCCGTGGAAACCATAACCCCTACTGAAAATGATTTTCTTTGAAGAAAACACCTTTTCTTATTCTTTTTTTCTCATATGCACAAATTGTGTTTTTTTCCTTTAGTACACAAATGCGCAATAAAATGCATTTTTTTCTGCCAAACATGTGTAATTTATTCTCATATAACCTACTATGTCTGTCGACCACGTATCAATCAGCTAAACAGTTTACCAGATACAAAATCCACCTAAAACTGCAATATCCTTTAATTGTTTTGAGCAGTGTAGATGACCCACTCGTGGTCGCGTAAGGATACACGATACTCCATATGCATCTGTATCGGGGGCTGTTTATTGGCTGCTGTAATTCCCAAAGGTACACGCACTATGTCATTCCGTGAAAGAAGAAACACTTGCACGGGTCCAAGAATTGAAGCTAAAGTTTCTAAATAGCGGATGGATGTTACTGCAAATTGGTTATCAATGTGCGATCGGTAATAATCAGTCTGAACCCAAGAAAGTTTTATCGGCACTGTAGTGACATGTCTTCGACTCTCGATGGTTGAGGAATTTTTTGGAAGCAAACGAAGATATGTTCCACTCATGCTTATTGCAAAAACCAACCTTTTTCAGTTCTACAGTCAAGTTATCGAGAGTTTTGACACTTCGTATTGACTCGCTTCTTCTTTTTGCATCTGCAGCGCTTCCAATAATAGCTATGTTTGTTATTGCCTTAAGCAATAATGGTTAATCTACATTTAAACTTGGTCTTCCTAATGAATCCCTCAAAGCTATTTTTTTTTTAATGTCTGGATTATCATGGCAGATTTCTCCAAGCTTTGTCCGTTTGGTGGTTCGATGTTTTCTTTGGCATTCATAATTTTGTCGTTTCCTTTTTAAGGATTGTTTTTCTTTTTTTAGATCACTGGAAACCTTATTTATCTGTTTTTGAATTTGAGATACACTGGTTTCAATTCAAATGGATTACATTTCACTTTTAGTAAGGTACAAAATTTGAAAACAGTTAGAAGATTATCTGTTACAAAACTTACGTATTTTTTAATTTTTTCCCCCCTGGATACATTAATTTTCGAGTTATTTGAAAAGAAAAAATAAGGTTTAGCTTGGCTACACCATATTTAAAAAGTAATAACTCATTTTTTGACATTTCTTTGGTCTTTATTTATTCCCATTCTGACCATGTTTCGCCAAGCCTACACGGTCATTTTATCTTATCTAATTTTTTTCCAATTTTTACAAGTAATAATGTAAACTAAAAGTTATGATAAAATGTATTTAAAATTTTAAGAATTGATTGATTATAATTACCTTTATAAAATAATCAAGAAAGACTGATTTCTTTTTGGTTGCCTTACGCAGTTCGTCCTCAATTATTTTTAGCACCAATACCTCTAACTCTTTGTCAGTTTTAGAAGACTTTTTGTACTGCCGCCAAACATCATTAGTTTTACATTGGATATCCTTCAAAGGTTTATCTGATGCAGACTTTTTGGAACTTTCAAAAAGTTTTTTACACAAGATTTCTCGAAATGAAGACATATTTCTGATTTATTTATTTTAAACACCACTACACTACAGTACTGAGAGGTTTTCAAAACTCAAGAGACACCAGACAGTAGAGCAGTCGGTCATTATAGTTATGGGGTTCAACCACTTGACAGAGTAGGGGTGGAAACAAAAAAGATGGAATTTTACTTACGTTTTGGAAGCTTTTCCGGAAGACTTATATTGTCACAATACAACATATCGCATCCGTCTATTAAATTCTATTCTATTCTATTCTCACAATTGGAAATAGTAGTAAGTTCTCAGAGATAATAAGCCCTCATGCACAGGGCTTAATTTGCACCGAAGCCGACCGGATCTCAGCTCCGGTACTTCTCCGTTCTTAGTAAATACTTAAATATTGGTCAGAATTCAGCGGAGCTCATAAATACAGGGCTCTGGAGCCCAGTGTAGCAACGCTTTCGAAAAAACGAATCCTAAATTACCCTTTCATTCCTTCCCATCTCCAAGTTTTGCATTCTTTTTTACCAAAACAATTATATGTGACGTAATGTGTCGCACACGTAGGAGATGGAGATGAAACGGATTCAATTTTTATATCAGTTTGTGGTCTTGGCTAGAAAGCAGTCGAGCAGGGTTTCCCCTTTTTCTATAAAAGCATCGAATCTTTCCAATAACGGTGTTAAATTTTTAATTTAATCTGATTTTCAGGGGCTCACCACAAAAGACCGTTATACGGAAGGAATCGATTGTAGTTTAAGATATGCACCTTTTATAGGAAATTGAAAAACGTTGTTCCATTCTTCAGCATATAAATATAAATCTCTGTAAATTTGATTCATTTTTTCATAAAAATGTATAGCTGCGAACTATTCCTTTTTGATGTTAACACTATTTCCGAATCATAATCCTTACCACATTTAATCGCAGAATTCTGCAATTAACAACATTAAAATTAGGCAAAGAATTCTATTCGGAAGGAGTGATAGCTAAAAAGTGGAATAGTTCACAACTAAGTATATGCTGATAGATACATTTAAATATTTTATTTTTCTATAGAAAAAAATACTTTACATTTTGGCAAATAATGTATGAAATATAAATATGCAGATTGCAGTGGCAGGAGGGGAGGGCGATGGTATGGCTGTTAGTACCGGTACCGCAGAATAGTAGGGCTCGGCTCCGGCACTTTTTTTGTTAGAAATTAAGCCCTGCTCATGCATCAAACATGAACAGTCACCTCTAGATAAAAGAGATTGTTTATGTTTTCCTTGTGCGGTCAAAATAGCTGACATCAGAACTTCAAGTTAAGTATTCTTTTGCTATTTCTTTTTTTTCAATTTGAAATTTTTAATAGTTTTTTTTTTTACAAGTTAAGAGATTTTGAAAATGTCTTACGTAAGCATCATTCAAACTCCCCCTCCCCCCTTGTCAGCAAAAATAAGCAAATCGCTACCCCCCTCCCCCCCCCTTAGGTGCTTACGTAATATTTGAACGGCCCCTAAAGTTAGAGTTTGCTCCAACGTCTAATAAACCTCGTACTTCATGAAAATTACCTAATTCATCTCTTATTAAACAAACAAATGTGCTAAGTAACACAGCTTTCAACTCATTAGCCAAATTACATGTCGTTGAAAATAAACTGTTTTGATTATTAGCTGGGATAGGCTGAAATACTGGAGCCGAAACATCCAAATTAGATTTATTACCTCCTTTGTTTATATGACTCATTTCCTATGAAATTACCTCTTGGTTTTCAACTTTATTTATTTTTTGTTCGCGAGGAAAATGCAAAGTTACATTGTGCCTTTTCCTACAAATAATACACGAGAATTTAGATTTACGATCTACTACTTTATGATTCATAAGACAGTTAAAACAAAGATTTTTTGTCTTTACCAGCTCAACTCTATCACTCACTGACATATTTTTATAAACAGGACATTTATGCAAAGGATTATTTTCATTACATGATAAAATACATTTAGAATTTTTTACATCAGTTAGAAAAACTTTAGAAACTGGCCTAGAATAATTATTTTTATTATTCGACCTAGAATTATCAACCACAGGTTTTACCTTTGATGTGTAATATAAATCTATCTTCCTAGATAACTCAATTGGGTGAAACCAAGAATCTCCTTGTTTAACATTTATAAAACAAGTAACATCCTTATCAAGCGTCTGACAAATTTTATCAGAAATCACTAACTTTTTTAAAGTTTCAAAATCTGTCACATTTCTCAATTTTAAATAATAATCCCAACTCGTTGTTAATCGGGATGCAAATTGTACATACGTTTCATTGGGTTGACGATGTGCTTTTCTAAAATGCTCTAAACAAGTTTGGGGAGTTGGCTCAAATTCTCTAAGTACTATAGCTTTCACCTTTGAATAATCTTCTAATTCCCCATCCTTAATGTACGTAATAACATTTATTGCTCTTTCCCCTAACAGATTTAGAAGAATTTCCGATTTATACTTTTCTGGGACATTTTTTGAAATGAAGGCCCTTTCTAAAGACGAGAAAAAATACCCCCAACATTCCGGTCTAGACGGAATTTTGATTGTAAGTGTTCTTATACTTTTGATGAGAGAGTCTAAAGATTCTATGCTTTCTCCCTTCTCGAAATCATTTAATTTTTCACTTTTGGTTTCTGCACAGGCCTTGGCCAATTCAAGCTCTAATTTTGTACGTTCAATTTTTAATTTTTCAAGTTCTAGTACCTTCGCTCCCTCATTTTTTCTCTCCTCTATAATATTATTGGCCATTTCTTCTACCAATTTAGAATCTGCTTTATATTTTTCACTTTCCTTTATTAAATTCATTAAATCATAATTAGTTAAATTTATATCAGAAATATCAATTCCTAACTCAAAAGCTATCCTCTGGTAGTCTTCCTTTTTCGCGCTTTTGAACATTTTAATAATTAAAGTTCACAATAAATAAATAAATAAATCTCACATACCGGGTGTCCCAAAAAGGACTGACTGATTTTAAAATTCAATAACTTCCAAACGGTGACAGATATTTAAAAAATTCTTGCAGGAGGGTTATGCATAAAGTCAAAAGTTTTATTACAGTGATTTTCGATTTTAGTTCGAATTACAAACAATAGATGGCGCTGTAAGCAATAGTCGCTAAATACAGGCTCGATTTTTGGTCCTTTCTGTTGTTCCATGCAGAAAAAGAAGATGGAAATGTATTGGGTCATTTTTAATAAATGCATACAATTCAGAAAAACATCAAAAAAAATTTCTTTTAAATTTCACATTAAAAATGAAATAAGTGATAATGTATAAGTTAGATGTGTCTGTAAATATAATTAATTAAGCACTTTAGCTTTTGGTACAATTTTTATACACTATTTTACTATATTTTATACACTATTTACCAGTAACATGGTAACAGACTTGACATTAACAGCAAAATATCTTCCAAAACCTACATGCTAATTATTAACACTAAGAAACAAAACAAAATCTTTAATATATTAACTAGATAATAATATTCAAGCAAAAGAAAGTACTAAACTTATATTTTTATCATAAAAAATTAGGTAACAGACTTGACATTGAATAAAAATACTCACCTTTATAAAAAATTCTTTACTCCACTACACTGTTGTTTTTCAACTGCAAAAGAAAATGGCTACAAGTAAATATTTAACTAGTATAAGTGTTTTTATTGCAAATGTGCTGCCGTCTCTTGGTGAAATTGTCAACCTTTATTTCATGGAATTGTAGCTTGGTAACAGACTTGACAAAATATGAGGGACAAAATGTTTTGTAGATTTTCTTAATTTTTTTTTTTTTTACTGGAATAATGTCAGAAATTTAAAATAATGATGAGTTATCTCATTAAATGTCCCAATAACTTTCCTTTTAAAGTGAAAAATGAAGTGAAAATATATTACAGAATTATAAAATACAGAAGAGGGACAGCTATTTTTTTCTTCTACTAAATGCAAAAATCTGCATCTTTACGAAAAAAATATGAAAGTGATTATTTTTATGTTTTAGAAATATGTTGTGTAGTGTAATTAAATAAATATAATATTTATAGTCAGTTTTAAGTAATATATTATAAGTACAATTTTTTTTTTTTTTTTTTTTTTTTTGCTGTGGGACAGCATATGTATGCATATTTTGAAAATGACCCTATTATCCGGGCCACGAAGTACCAAAAATCGAGCCTGAATTTAGCCTCTATTGATCGCAGCGCCATCTATTGTTTGTAATTCGAACTAAAATCGAAAATCACTGTAAAAAAACTTTTGACTTTATGCATAACCCTCCTGCAAGAATTTTTTTAATATCTGTCACCGTTTGGAAGTTATTGAATTTTAAAATCAGTCAGTCCTTTTTGGGACACCCAGTACCTCCAAAAATAAAAGCGAATCACTTTTTCCAAACTGCTGAGCCACGGCACGAAAAATATTTTGTTTCTTTTATTTATTTCATTTGCCTTCTCAAAATCAGCATTTCGAAATAACTTCGTTTTTTCTCTGCATTAGATTATCATGTTGATTACGAAATACTTCACTGAAAGAACATAATTCTTTTTGTTCTTGAATCAAAACAACTGCTTGACTTAAACTCTTCGTAATAAAGTATATATTTTTTTAACACCACACTATTAAAGTAACTTATAAGATTAAAAGGAAATGCACAAATTCTCATAAAAAAGAAAACACTTAATTCGTTTCGGTACACATATACTCGTTGAATCGAAACCACTTTATACTCGATTAAATTAAATGCTTGTTCTTTACTCCGGGGAGGGGGACCAAAAAAAGGTGTTCCCGCCAATAACTCAATCACAAATAATCACTGCACACAACTCACAATAAAATAAAACTAGCGGACTGTATTACTAATTAAATTTTAATTCACAAACAATAAATGGATCAAGAGCCGATATTTACATTACTCCTCTGATCGGCGTCTCGAACCCAAATCACAAGTTTCAAAACAAACCACATAGATGGCGCTTCTAGCGGCAACAGAAAGATTTCGTCTTCAATTGTGTACGAGTCATAATTGTATTTTGTTATGAAAATAACCTCATATTTTTAGATTTTTGAGAAAGGAACAAAGTTTTGGAGGATATATATTAGAGAAACTGTTGTTGGACAACAGTAGAGAAATTCAGGTGTGGTAGATGTATGATATTCTCGTAGAACAGAGAAACATAATGAGAAATTCAGTCTGGCTGCTTTTTATATTTCTTTGAAAGTTTAACTATTTACCGACTTCGAAAAAAGGAGGAGGTTATCAATTCGATGCGTATGTATGTTTTTTTTTTTTTTTTTTTTTTTTTTTTATGTATGTTCACCGATTGCTCCGGAACTTTTTGTCCGATTTATGTGATTTTGGTTTTAATTGAAAGAGGATACTCTCGAATTGGTACCACTTCCGTTTCATCGAAATTGGTTGAGTAGTTTTTTAGTAATTCAACAAAAACCAATAAAATAAAGGATTTTTCGCAAATTATGTTTCATTGTTGTAACCGGTTTTTCATTCATAAGCATAAAGCTATGTATTCATATGCGTTATCGACAAGTTGTCGCCAGACTTGGCGCCATTTGGTGAAATATCGCCAAATTTGGCGGCCAAAATAACTTGCCATAAATGAAGCCAACTTGGCTGTAACTGACTAATTTGGCGATATTCCCATTCAAATTCACTAATGGATCTTCTCCAATATGTTTCTTCACAATTTCTAATCGGCAGTCATATTTACAATTCTCAATTGCCAACCATTATTTAAAATGCTAAATAATACAGAAGCAAACTAAATTAGTACATGAAAACATCTGAATTGTATCAAGAAATGAGAACATGTAAATTTTAATCAGATTGCACGATAAAAGCAAAAAGTGCGCGATACTAACAGCAAATATGGGTTAAAGGAAATGCGAATATCATAAGTTGCTTCCGAAAGTTCTATGTTTTGCAGTACAATACTCACGCCAATTAGTATGCAGACCGATGACACTTTAACCAAGACTATTAAATGAGCATGACGATGAAGTTCTAATCTTCCGTAATCCAGGCCATAGTTAAGGCTAACGTGAAACAGAAAAAATATCAACATACAATGTGGTTTAATATAAATGTGGGTATCATAAAATGTTTATTTCAGAAAAATGCTTCGATGCACCAAATCATATTAGCTCAGAAACGCCAATTGGCAGTGGACCCAATAACGGTAGATTACTTAATAGTTTTAAAATCTCCACTACCCAACGTATTGCAAATGATGATGCAATAAGAAACTCAAATGCCTAAGTGAGTTAAATTGTTTTTTTCAAGAAAGATGAAATACAACAAAAAATAAACAAAATGTCGTCATGATGCAATGAGTTCTAGATTTCTCCATCAGAATCTTTAGATTTGGCGGAATTTTAAGCAAATAATTTAAATTATGAATAAAAGTACCCCGCTGCAATGCTTAGCATACATTTAAGCACATTGGCATTACATATACATTATACATTACATATTGGCACTTGCATAATATCGCCATATAAGGAAACATTAATGCCACAAAAAATAAATTGTTTTTAAATTCTTGAAGCCTCAAATGAATTATACGTAAATTCTCCTTTGACACTATATGAATTTCCCCAATGACCAGCCATTTGAGGGAACGCCATTTGAGACTTTCACGCTGTAGTCTTTTAAAGATCATTTTTTGATAAGTCATTGGGTCGTCATGTATCCTAATGGCTCCTGGTGCATGTAAAATCCGTCGTGGGTGCGAAGTCCTCGAAATTACCTATGAATTATACCTTTGAGGTGCCTTGCCAGGTGGAAGGTCTCGTCATCTGACCAAGCTTCTAAATTACGAGATCAACATGAGTAGCAATGCACAGGTGCTAAAAACAAGATATAACCGGCATAAAAAGTTTTTAATTAAGGCACTGCCGATAGGAAAACAAACTAGGCGCTAATCAGGTTTACTGCCGCTACGCGGCGACTAGGCGGTCACCCGCGCTGATGCCAAGGGTAAAACCCGTTCATCTAGGGCAACGGAAGATAGGAGCCTGGTCATCGGTTAGGGAGTGAGAAAGATAAGTAATTGGGTCTCCCTTCTTTATTTCATAGAGAATTTTTAGTAAGCAAAAGAACTTTTTATTATCAGTTTCCAAAGTTCGATATTTTTTTATACGAGCAGCACCTCTTGTCGTGCTACCCATGTCGAAATAGAGAAACAAAAATATTTAATTAAAACGTAAAGTTATTCAATCTGAAGAAGGATAAATGTAATATATATAAAAAACTGTCACACAAAACCTGTGTTATGAATGTACACACAAATCTAGACAGATGTATTTACTTATCAAAATAACATCTTTAAAATTTTCTTTGAAAGTCTGTAATTTCCTCTAAAACAATCATGCAAAAATCGTAACTCGAAATAACTAAAAAGTGAAAAATAAACTTTTTTACCAAAAATAAAACCGACTTCAAAAACTACTGCAAAGTAAAAAATAATTTTTTTACATAATAGTTAATAAGAAATTAAATTAAGAGCATTGTATTTACCATGCGTATTATTATATTTATGTACATTAATTTGATTTTTTTGGAGTCGGTACCAGCCATGCCAAGTTAAAAATTAAAATTTTTATCCTATACAAATCCTAACAAGATTCAGCAAATACGTTGCGGAAAAAAATTCCATTCTCAGTCAACTCTGACAGCATCCTGCTTTTGAAAATATGTGCTTGGCTACGATTTTTTTACATAATAGCCTGTATAAACGCACTAATTTTATAATAACCCTTAATTTAGCACACATAATTATAGCTAATCTCACTTGAAAAGGAATGTTATAAAAATCACATTAAATGTTTCAAAAATTGTAAAATTAAAATTTTTTAACTAAGTAATAAATCGTAAAGAAACTCGTAGATATTTGGATGTGTGTCTGTTGGATAATTATACTTAACTTCGTTTGGCTGGCACCGACTCCAAAAAATCAAATTAATGTACATAAATATAATAATACGCATGGTAAATACAATGCTCTTAATTTAATTTCTTATTAACTATTATGTAAAAAAATTATTTTTTACTTTGCAGTAGTTTTTGAAGTCGGTTTTATTTTTGGTAAAAAAGTTTATTTACTATTACAAAACTCAGAAAGATAGTCAGTAAAACATAATAAATTCTTTTCTTTTTTAAACTTTTTATTTAAAAAAAAAAAAAAAAGTGTTTCAAAAATCTATAATTTCCTAACTTTAATCTCAAATTTCCCAAGTTCACATATATTGGGGGGAGGCTTCCCCCCCCCCCATAACCCCCCATCGCGACGCCTCTGGTTCCATTGTCTGTACAGATATAGAGATTGTCTAGTTTGTCGACTCCAGAACACGGAACACGCAACATACGCCCATGTAAGACGCAATCCGTGTCTAGATCTAAACCGCATATCGAGAGAATTAAAAAATTCTATTGGATAATTGACCGCTTCATCTGCTTCCACAACAGTGTCGACGGACTTGCATGTGACTGCCTCGCTTTAAATGTTAGACTGAATAATATTAAGTTCTTAGACGAGTTTGTTCTTGGCCGCAAGAATAACACGTTCACTCAACCAATCATGATTCTTATAATTGGTTTGAATATTGGGAAGTACTTTTTCTACCAATTCTTCTTTTGACGTCACTAAATTACAGAAGTTATGAGGCAATAAATTTCGTCCTGAAGTCAGATCAACTGACACCTTTAGTTTTCAATTTCCAGCAATTGATATGAGAATATCTCAGCTGATCTATCGTTTTGCAGCTCTGAATACGCATATTTGTAGTTAATTTTAACTTTACATGTCGCCACAAAGTAGAGTATTTCAGGCAAGCATTTATTTCGTCCGCTGGTATCGATCGAGGAATTACAGGTAACGTTTGCCTGAAATCTCCTGCAAGCAGTTAGGGTGTTTTTTTTAATTTTCATAGTTTAACTTGCAAATTTCAATTTATCTACAAACACTACTGAAATTTTGTTTCGTTTGGAACTTCAATACTAACACCAGAGACTTTTGAATGGGTGGATTTTAATTAGAACTTTCCTGTACAAAAAGTTTAGTACAAAAACAACATCCTATGAGTTAATCGCGGCTTTTATTCATCTTTCGATGGAGAGGTCTCACAGACCGCTTCACACTAGTTATGTGACAATTTCTGTGACATCAGTTAAAGGTTAATGCGTTTCCAAATGGTCGATCAAGAACTTCGAGCGATTTTTTGTGCGCCATTGTGCATTCATCTCAAACAATAAGTTTGCATTTCTGCAATACTTTTTACATGCCGAATACTTTGGAAATGTTGCACGTGGGAGTTTCAATAAATTGCAGGGTCAATGGCAGTTTCAAAGCGGAATGAGTTCTTCCACCTTGTTGCAATGTCGCAGCTATTTCGGACGAGTCAAGAGCTAAGGCTATGTAATTTTATGATAGAATCGTTGCCAGAATCAATCTAATTAGGAACATAGGAGCATTTTACCAGTTCCTCCTGGCGCACAGACAGACAGACATTTTCTAAAAACAGTCAAATCGTTTTCAAAACCTTCTAAAACTTATAAATCCGGAAGTCGAAAATTTCCACGAATCCAATACTTTCTTGAAAAGGTAGAATAAAGTAAAAAAAAAAAAAAAAATGGTCTTGTTTTATATGAATAGAATACTCAAATATATAGGTTTGTTTCACAAGACACTAGAGCTTTTAGATTTGTGAAATCAAAATGAAAAATTTTTTATAGGTACCTCATTCATATGTATTGTTTCAAATGAAGGCTTAGTCTTTTGTAGGCCGATATTCTCAATTGGAAACGTCAAACTGAAAAAGCCTTTAAAAATGACATTGCGTTTCATTTATGCTGACTGTAAAATCAAAAGCGACATCAACAACAAAAGTTACAACGGAAAGGTAGCTTGATTATTTGAGATAAAAATTATATATATATATATACATAAAAAAAAAGAAAACTTACAGAAAACCATGAAAATGACCTTTTTGCCCTTTTTCACAGCTGACAATTTTAAAATTCATTTATACTCGAACAAGTCAGAAATTGTATGTCAAACGTGGCAAATGAGATGTGTTCGTACTATAACTAGTTTTATAAATATTCAGCTCTTGGATATTAAATTCAGTAATACGGAAATAATAGGACTCCATCTTAAGTAGGAAGTAATCACCACAGCAACCTAGAATAAGTACCTACCTATCATGGGATATCATTGAATGAATTACATATGATAAGACTTAATAGAATGAAGAAAACTTTTATTAATAACTTTTTAAAGTTTTGTTTCGATTTTCATAAAATTTGAAATGACTCGACAAAATTCTGCAACGATTATATATATAAAATTTCAAACCATTCGGTTTGATAGTTTTTGCGGTGTTATATGCGGGCAGACGGATAGACAGACGGACGAACCAGATGACGACTAAAGATGCTGCTACGTATTTATATAATTACGAATGCACTTAATAAAAATGATCCAATACTTCTAGTGTTTGGTAAACGTGCTTAAGCTGTTTCTCAGCTGCTCCGTTTAACAAGCGCAAAACGTTTTGACACATTTACAGATTCATTTTTTAACGGAAAGATTTAAAATTGGAAAACCTGGCCATAAAAGCGAGTTAAAATCGAACTGTGTTTTCCATTTTTTGATATATAAATTACTATTGAGTTATAAGCGATTTTGATCACGTGACAAACATGTTTTTAGCCCTTTCTGGAATGGTTATTCTTGTTTCGCGCGGAAATTCGGTTCAAAACGTCCACTTTGACACTAAAAACAGCTCAATGACATAGTTTCTGAACAACAACACCTGTAGTTTTATACATTTCCGAACAAAAATAAATTAAAACTTATGTCAGAAAGTTGTCTTCTTGGATTTGAGAACAGCCTTAAAATGATTCATTGTGTTGAAAGAAGAAATAAGAAAAAGTAAATTTACACAGGAGAGGCAAAAGGAGATTTGCATGAATTTACTGAAACGTGAAATTATAGCACTCAGTTCTGCATGCAGGAATAAAAATGTGCATAAAAGCATAAAACCATTAAGAATGAAGAAATAGGATGAGGTTAGGAGGGTTGAGTAATTTTACATCCTCTCACGATCCACCTCTCTTCTGTGGCCACAAATGGACAAATAGCGTAATAAAGTGATTTTTCTGTATAACTACACGTAACTTTTTGTGCAGCAAAACGAATCTATGACAGACCTGTTAGTGGAATAAAACCCAAAATAATTTTTTTCGAGATGTGTCACTTTTCTTGCGGGTGAGCGATATATTCCCGCGGCCGCCATCTTGGATTTTTTTCTTGTATTGAAAACTCCTTTTCCGCCAAGTAAATGTCGCCAAACAGATTTATGCACATGTTAAGCTTAACGGGGTTTCCAGAACACGTAATTCGTCGGGGTTGCCTTATCGACAAACGCTAACAAAACATCGCCGAGAAATCCAAGATGGCGGCCGCGGGAATATATAACATCTTAGCCCTTGTGAGCCCTCATATATAAATACAGTAACCTCCCTCTTAACCGGCCTCCTTTTAACCGGAGCTCCGCTTTAACCGGCCAACTTTTTTCCTCAACATCAGGCAAAATTCAGGAATGACGACCTCGGGAACTCAGCTTACGCTTTCCAGTTGAAGTGCAATCTTGAGGGGAAGGATGCAAAATTCAGAAAGAAGAATGTCGGTTCTAAGTGGATACGCGTTGACCTTCACCGGTGTGGCCCTGGGGTGCGGGCATTCCCTCAGGAACAAGGAGAAATGAGATGTCCTCCCCGGAAGATATGACATTTTGCGTTTTTAATAGGAAAAAGATCAACGCCCCCCCCCCCCCTCCCGGAACTCTATAATGTCTGATCTATCTGCAAACTGTTTTGTACAAACATTTAAAAAGCTTGAGGGATGCGAACAGATCCCCTTAGAAGATGTATAAAATCCGTTTGAGTCTGATAAAGATATCAAGCATGAAACATTATTTGATGAGAATGTAATTAGGACTGTGACTGATGTTGCTCAGTACGAAGACGAACCTGATGATGATCCAGTTGAAGTTGATACTGCTAAAATTCCACGTACGGAAGAGGTAACAGCATTGGAGTTGGCGCTACGCTAGTTGAGCAGCGGCTAACAGCTTCCTCGGTTGAACTTATGATGTTAAAGAAATGGAGAGATTAAGCTGCAAAATACCGGCCATCTTGCCTTCAACATTAGAAGGTTACTGATTTCTTTATTGTTGATTAAATTAAATATATATTATGTAGAACAGTTTCAACTTCTTATAAAGGTGTGTGGCACGATTTTCAACAATTTAATTTGTGTTAAATATTTTTCCTTATTTGTTATAAGTGATAATTTTCCTTGCAATTCAATTAATTACAACTAGTATTCATTTCACAAAATATAGAAAATATGCACTTTTTAAAAAATTCACAAATTGAAAAACTAAATACATCGTATGGGCTTAATCAATTAAATTACGCAGATACTTATTTAATTTTTTTTTTACTTCTCCACTTTAACCGGTTTTTCTCTTAACCGGATAACCCTCGGTCCCGTTTAGGCCGGTTAAGCGGGAGGCTACTGTACATACTAGATATACATATAAATAAATACTTTATATTTATATTACATATATTCATAACTTTGTATACTTCATATTTTATATATTTATTTTATATGTGAAATTAAAGTCTGGCATTATATTATAAACTTAATGTTATATACATCTTAAAACATATAAAATGCACAAAAAATGTATTTACATAATATTACATCTACAGAAAAATATTGTTAAAAAACCCAGAAAATTATTAACATATTAATTACAAAAAAATACGGCACAGATGTCATATTCGCCCCATATTGGCGCGATTTTTTTCTGTCGCCAATGTCACATACGCAATGTATACTTAACCGGCGCCAAAGTGTCGTTATTTTGCTTGATATGGTAACCCGGATGATGTTGTTTATGCTGTTGATGTTTTCGCCAAATCGGCGTCGGAAAAAAATCGCGCCAATATGGGGCGAATATGACATCTGTACCAAAAATACGTATGCAAAATTATTTATCCACCAGTAGCTTTCAAGTAATAAAAGAAACAACCCCAAATGTTGAAGATCGCAACGACCGCATTGAAACATTTATCGCCAAAAAAGCTCGTCAAACAAAACAAAAAAAAAAAAAAAAAAAAAAAAAAACCTGAACAGGATATGGAACTCTTCCCAAATTTAGCATCTAAATACAGAAAATCAAATCATATAATTCAGTTAATAAAAATGGCGATTTTTTACTTTTGATAGTTGGAAAAATAGTTATGGTTGCCAAAAAAAAAAAAGGGTTCATCACCAATCATTTCGCCTTTTTTTTTTTACCAAGTTCAATCTGCGGACCTCTAACACATCTGTTCAAACTTTAGCATTGTTGGAGGATTTTCGAAATAAGTTTAAAACGAAAATAATAATTTACTATAACAAATAAAATATTTAAAAGATTAAAAATAACCTTAGAAACGATTTTATGAATAATTTTAGAAAGTGAAATGCTTTGTAAACTAAACAGAATTTTACCTAAATATCTTTCAACTATCGTATTATGAATTCGGAAAATACTGCAAATACCAGCATAATTAATAGACTAGAAGTTAATAAAAAGTAATGGCACAGATGTTATATACACCCCATACTGGCACGATTTTTTTCCGATGCCAATTTGTCAACAGCGTAAACAACACCATATGAAGCAAAATAACGACACTTTGGCGCCAGTTAAACAGCCGTTGCCAATATGACATTGGCGTCAGAAAAAATCGCGCCAATATGGGGCGCATATTACATCTGCGCAAAGTAATATCTTATTACAGCAATAAAAGTATTAGGGGAAAAAACAGGCAAGATAAATTTCTTTACTTTTATTATACTTTGTTTCGGTGATCTGACTAATCTAACTTTTATACAAATTAATCATGTATGATTTATGAAAACTCAACTTCTGCAGATTTTGGAGGAGCCATCTTGGAGAAGTTATTCCTGTTCTCCAGGCGTTTTTGTGCGTCGTCTTGATCGTCGTCGCCGGGAAGGGGAAGGCTTGCGTCTTCTTCCGCTGCTCGAACGCTTCCGTCTTCGGCGACTGCTCGAACGCTTGCGTCTTCTGCCACTGCTGGAATGTTTGCGTCTTCTACCACTGCTGGAACGCCGACGTCTTCTACTTCCAGACCGCTTCCTGGATCTGGACCTGCGTTTAGGTTTGACTCCTGGCTCTTGAGGCTCTTTACCTTTGCTACGGGATTTCCTGCGCCTTGCAGTTTCATTGACTTTGTACTTTCCATTAGTCAACTTCTTCAAAAGTCCTTTGTCAACAACATTATCAAGATTCAATTGGACGATGGTTTCTGAATCCGTCATGTTCAGGAGTTGCTTGGATGTCAAATATCGCTGAATATCGGTTAGTGAAGAAGAACTATTCTGACTAAGATGGCGAACGGCTTTCAAAATTGCTTTTTCGATATCTGTCGATGTTTTTCGTAGTTGAGACATATTTCCAACTTCTTTCGTAAAAACTTTAATAACTTAGCAGAAATTCGATAAAACTTTTGCAAAAAATCAAAATTTTCGATATAATAAAAAGAGACAAATTTAGATTCAAGGTGAGAGTGCTTTAAAAATTGAGCGAAATATTTTATCCAGGAAAATTCCACTTTATCATTGCTCGTGGTCACCTCAATAAAAGTGACCATGATCAATAAAATTATGATCATGGAGCTTCTATGGAAGCATGAAACCTGATGATAATTACACTAATGATGTAATAATGTGGAAATGACAATTCGTTAATCGTTATAAAACATCGTCAGAAAATCTTAGTTCTGGAGTAACGAAATATTAGTGATAAAAGTTATGAAAATACATATTATTAAACAAAAACATAATTTGCAGAACAAATTAAAAAAGAAAACAATTTATTTCCTACATTGTTTAAGCCCGAGAAGGGACAGATATTAAGATGTTACCGCCGCGGCGAGCGGCCTATCTTCGTCCGCAGCCCTTTATTCTTCTACTCTATCCCGACTCTTTTGCGGAAGCAAGGTTCGTAGGTCCCCAGACAAGTCCCGAGTAAAAGACACTCTAGCAATAGCGAGGTTAAAAAAAATTGAAACCGGACAAATTTAAAAGGGAAATTACACAAATTAAAGACACAGAAAAGCGGGAAGGGAGAGCTTGGAGAGATGAAGCTACCGAATGACTCCTGCAACTTCAGGCCTATTATTACTCTCATTCAGTTATTACATTCAGTTAGCTTCTACGTTTAATGTTACATTTTTGTAACAAATAAGTTAAACCAATTGAACATTTAAAAATAAAAATAAAATTCAAACAATATGATACTTTAAACACCCTAAAAACTTGGATTCCGTTCAAATCAAAGCGATATAAACCTTAGACTTTTTTTAAAGTTCTGTATTTTAGACGTGCCTTAAGATTTTATGTACAATCATCTACAAAATCTGCAATACAATTATTTACAACTAATAAATGGAAAAAGTCTAAGATTTATTTCACTTTCATTTGAACGGAATCAAAGTTTTTAGGGTGTTTAAAGTATCATATTGTTTGAATTTCATTTTTATTTTTTAATGTTCAATTGGTTTAACTTATTTGTTGCAAAAATGTAACATTAAACGTAGACTGAATGAAACATCTAACTGAATGAAACATCTTAATATCTGTCCCTTCTCGGGCTTAAACAATGTAGGAAATAAATTTTCTTTTTTAATTTGTTCTGCAAATTATGTGTTTGTTTAATATGTCAAGTTTTTTAATAACTACTGTATTCAGACAAACTCTCAGATGAACTCATTTCAAAATTAACGCAATGTACCATCATTAAGGTTTGATTATCGCATTACAATTTTTGGTGTAATTTACCAATGATTAATCCAAAGTGGTTCATGAAAGCAATAATACAGGTTGTAGATTTCTGGACAAAAACTTCGAATCTGAGCATAAAAATTCAAAATTTACTTAAATTTAGTTACCCCCATTTTCCACTTGGGAACGCTATGAATGCAAAAATAGTGTTATATATTTAAAGCTAATATTTAACAACAGTATAGCTCATAGGCGTAGAGTTAAAAAAATTATTGGAGGGGATCAGCCAGTGGCGGAGACAAGGGGGTTGGTCTACATTCCCTGGAACAGGGAATTAATTTACTAAGTGATTAATACAAAAATAGTAAAACCTGCTACGACAAAATTACAAATAACCGCTAAAAGTTTCCGTCTTACACAGGTTTTCGTCTACCTAAGCAGGTAAAAATTCAAAGTGTTCCTTTCTATGGGATCAGGAAATGTTTTCTATTAGACAAGATTTCGTTATAGACAGGTTCCGTTTACACAGGCTAATCTTATATCCATACAGTAAAACCTTTGTAAAAGCAATCGTAAGCGACCGAAATAATATTCCATTTAAGACAGGTTTCTGGCTAATTAAGTAAAATTGTACGACAATCTTTCCTTCTGGAGCATGAAAAGTTTCCATTTAAGACAGGATTATGCCATAGACAGCTTCCGTTTTTACAGGTTTTACTCTGCATATATCATAAATATCTGTATATCTAATAATAAAAGACAAGATCGCTGTTTGTGTGTGTTATTCCCGATGGCTAGGGAAATCTACTGCCCGCAGATGTCTGAAAATTTATATGAGAATAGTTCAATGCAGGTATGGATGCCTCTGAGGCTCACATTTTTAATTTTTGGATAATTGGCCGAGATATTAATTAAAAACTCATCAAAAAGAGATTTTTTTTAATTGGCAGAGGCGCGCTTGTGCATAACCAAAACCTGCTTTTTGAGCGGAAAGGAAAGAAGAACTAAATACTACATTTCTTTTTTTTTGCCGTTTTGTTTTAATGCACATCAGCCATGCAGTTTAAAATACAGGAAAACGGACGACATATTCTTATAGTTCATACTTTTACATCTCAAACGCCGCACTCAGTTAAAAAAGAATATAGTTAAAAAATTTTTTCAAAAAGAGTCTACTTTTCAGTCTACTTTTTCTCCCTTTCCTCAACGGTCGAGAGCTCAATTTTAGAGCTAGAATTAGAGAATCCCCATGTGACGATGTTAATAAATAATTTAAAGAGATGCTGTGAAATAAATAAATGGAGTTAATGTGCCGAGAATAAACATTTTCTTGAATGCCGTAAATGGAGTGATCGTATAGCTAAGATGATAAGGTTGACTTGCAGTAAAAATAAAAAGAATAGTCTTACTTAAATGACAACAGACACATTGAAGAGACAGCAGTTATACAAACCTTCTTTATTCGTTGATTCACTTGAGAGGTGGAAGGTAATTAGGAGAAGTAGGTCACTGTACATATTCGAAGAGCGTTCCAAGTAGAATTATTAAAAACTTGAAGTAATTCCATGGCTACAAAGAATACTGGCTAAAGTTGGTTAAAATCCTTTCTCAGAGAATGTCTTGAAGATAACAAAGTCCAAATTCGAAAAGCATTGAATTAAATTCCATCAGCGATCTGCGACAAACTTTTACTTATTAAATGAGCACCTTAGAATAATATGATCGCTGAACGGTGTTCGCAATCCTTCAAACAGGCACTAAGGCCCGATTTGGAAAAGACAAAACACGTTGTCAAAAATACATCTTACAAATTTCGTAAATCTTAAAATCTGATCTTAAAATCTGTTAAAAAACTGGCTGCATTGATATATATACTACATAAAAGGGGTTTACAAAACTACCTCCAGAAATGATTTAAATCTATTCGTTAAATTAAATTGCGTATAAATTGTAGAACGAATGACAGCACGGAAAAAACGAAACTATGGTCAAAAGGCAAGAGGGGAGACACACCTCCAATATGACGCGGGCGACGTCACGCTAATTCTAAAAATAGATCAGGAAGAGGAGGAAAATGTGAAATCAAAAGTTCTGTTACTTGCGGTAAAAAGGAAAGAAAAAAAGCGATTTGAACGATGTTTTGCGTTGAAAATAAATAGTTTAAAACGTGAGATAATAATGCTACATTACAATTTAAAAAATAAATAATAAATGTGATTACTACATCACATTACCCCCATTTGCCGAACAAAATTTTGGATGACCAAAAGGTGAAAAATGTAAATCTTGAAAGAGCTTTTTCAACAAAGGGAAAACAAAATTTTAAAAGCCAAGGAGCAAAAAATGTAGAATAAAATTTAAGTGCCATAAGAAAAAAATTATTTGTTTAAGTGCATGTGCACATTTAGGGAACGTACATGTACAGTGACCTAAAGAGAAAGAAAAAGAATATACATCAAGTAGTACATTCAAATTTCAATAGTATACATAACACGATAGTATACAATAATATTTAGCCCCATTGCAATGACAGGCAAAGAAAGGCACCTTCCTGTGTAAAATGATCTCTACAAATTAAAATATTACTCTTTTAATATTTTAAAATTAATAGTAAATCCAAAAGCTAAATAAATTTTTAGCCAAAAGAGATCACAAAAATTTTTTTGAATTCAATAGGATAAAAAATAAGGTACACTTATGAATCAAAATGTATAAAGTTGCAAAAGTAAAGCAACATAAAGTCAGAAGTACCCTCTCTAAATACTCTGACTGCCTAGGAAAAATAAATCATAAAATTGAAACATTCGAAATGAAAAATCATTTCTATTAATCAATTTTCTCATAATATTGAAACATTCAAAATGAACAAGTCATTTCTACTAATCAATTTCCTCATATATTGAAACATTTAAAATGAACAAGTCATTTCTACTAATCAATTTTCTCATAAATATTGAAACATTCAAAATGAATAAATAAATCATTTTTACTAATCAATTTCCGCATATTTATAAAAATAAATTGCAATGAGAAAGTCGAGAATATTTTACTTTTATATTCCGACAACCTAGGACTTAAATTTCATTAATCATAATAACAGTTAAAAAAAAAATTGTCATAATCAGAAAAAAATTTAAATTACCAAACAAGTGCACCATAGAAATATGTTGAATTCCTTTAACAATTTAATAGTAAAATTTAAATTTAAGTTTCTATGCTTGTAAAGAAAAATTATATTAAATTAACTTTAAACAACAGTTGAAATTAAATTAAAGAGCTGCAAAAATGTAAAAAATATTGTAGAGTAAACAGACAATCCTTCATGATACTATGGCCAGTGGACACATTCAGTAACTCTGTAAACACATTTATACAAAACACAAAAATACAGCAGACTCCAATGCGCATAAGAGACCTCTGAGATCTTGTGCAAGAGATAATCAAATAATCAGCATAGAAAAAGAGAAAAAAATAGTGTATTTTACAGATGTAAAGAAGCTCTTGGTATAAACCACAAATGGTTGGATATGAATAGTACTGTGAACTAACTATTCAAACACTTCTATTTTGTTGAAAAAAAAGGCACATTTAGCACAACAACACATCACCAATTATGAATATTTAGCAGAATATGGTGAATATACTTTGAAGGAAAAATCGGTAGACACTGCTGGCAAAAAAAAAAGGACAAACCATGGTGGCACATTCAGGAGTAACATAGCACTTAAGGATGATATTAACACAACACACAGATCATGACGAGTAGAGGACAAAATCAGGTAGACAAAATCTGTAGTCAAGAAGCACTTAAAAAATATATATATAATTTCTTAGAGAATTGTTGAAGATTCACTGATGAACACTTCAAAAAAAGATGCGCTGGTAAATATGTTCACTAAGAACTTTGTGCTTTTCTTCATATGAAAGGTGCAACTAAAATTTTTCTTCATTTAAAAAAAAATATATATCTTCATGATCAATTTAAAATAATTTTCTTGCATAAATAGAAAAAGTGAGGCATATGGCAGATTAAAAATTTTGAAGCAATTGGGTTATGAAATAAAGAAAAGGCACTATGATAATAATTGACAGATAAAAATTTTCAGCAATAAGTAAATAAACAAACATTCTTGAGTTTAAACATTTCCTGTAGATCACATAACAGTAAATTTTATAAATATTTGTAGAATATGGTATAATGTAGAAGTCAAACACTTTGAATGCGAGGATGAAACTTTGCCGCTTACTCCTACGTAAGGATGAAAAATTTCCGCTCACAAGTAAACGTTGACTGGGAAATTCTATTGTTTATGAAAAAAATAATATGTATATATACTGATTCAGCTTCAAAACTAACTCCGAAAACACACT
Organism: Maratus speciosus; assembly: GCA_963932465.1. Lineage (NCBI taxonomy): Eukaryota > Metazoa > Arthropoda > Arachnida > Araneae > Salticidae > Maratus > Maratus speciosus. The sequence continues at coordinate 242,757,595 of OZ010790.1, forward strand.
GGAGAAAATCAGAAAAAATATGGATATTTTACTACATAAATTACTGAGAATTCGCCAGGAACATCAAAGCCGAAAATGGAGCACAAATCTTTAATTAATTACTGAACATCAGGAACAGAATTTTTTTTTTTTGCAGGTATGTATTATAATATTTTTAGTACTTTCAGAACAACATTTCCATACACCAGAGAAGCGTTTCAAAAAATGGATTAATAACAACACTCTTGAAGGCAACTTCAGTAGGTAAGTAAATGTGAATTGAATAAGAAAGATGAGTAAAACTATTGTCATTTTATATCATGTAGAATAAAAGTTTTTCAAATTATTTCAGTCATGTGAATGATACAGGAGAATGAATTTTTTAATTTCTTCTTTAAGCAAAAAAATATGTCATTAAATTTTGATGAAGGTACATAATTCTGGAAAATTGAAGCACTGACAGTTATCATAACAGTTTGTAGAAAGCAAACACAGTTCTTGAAATTTTATAAAGGAACACTGCACTCACCAAACACCAAAATCGATACTAGCAGTCAAATCGTGCACTAAATGACAAAAATATCTTGAGACAAAAGTGGAAGGTGGTACAAGAACACGTTATATAATATATTTTTTATAAAAAGTTATTGAAGGTATTTTTGGAATAAAAATTTATAAATTGATACATTTAAAAGCAGAGAAGACTTCAAAAAAATTATGCAGGATATTTTACAGCTACGAATTTCATGAAGAACTTCAGCTCCTTTGCAAGTAATAGATAAGAACAACTTCAGTAAAATAATTTAAACTTCAATAATTATCACAGATTCCAAGGGGAAAAATAATTTTCTTCAATAAATATCTTAATTTTCATAATATATCTTCAAATTCATTAAATATTTTATTGTATAAGTGCCATAAAATAAAATTTAAAAGCCCAATATAAGAATAAGTATAAAAACCATAGCCTCTTGTTAAATAAATTTGTTCTTAAAATCAGAGAGCAATTTTTAGAATTCATTTCAGAATTTCAAAATTCATTAAAGATTTTCTATGATAAATATCTTTTAATGCACCATAAGAATAAATGAATTAGAGAATAAATAAATAAATTTCTTGATTTCTAAAATATTTCATTCTTCAAAAATTTAAAAACAGCAATAATTTTGTCAAGACATATCTCAAAATGAAAACCAGTAACGGATTTTTTTTTTTTTAAATTATACTATGCTCAAAAAATTAAAATCATGGAATAAGTATTGCAAATAAAACTTGAGAACAAAAATTTCATTACGATGTTTGATCGATCGTCAGCCGTTAAAAAAGCAAAATGTTCCATTTGAGAACAGCAGAATATTATAATTTTCTTAAAATTCCATATTAAAAAAATAATAGTTTTAAAACAATTTATTTGAATTTATGTCAGTATATTTCTATAAAAGTAACAAATCTTCAAAATTTTATGCAAAAGAAAGTTCAGTCAGGAACAAAATTTCTTCTAAGATAAAAACTTACGTTTTCTTTTTATAAGAACAGAAATTATTGCAAAATAAAGAATAACAGCAAATATGATGTTAAAACATTTTCAGAATTCCATTTAAAAAAAGCAGTTCTTCTATTTGAGAACAAAAATTTTCTTTAAAAAGAATGCATCAATCGTCAAAAATACGGCGAAAAAATACAGTCATTAAGTTATTTTTTAAGGCATTACGTTGTAATCAAAAAGCAACAACGCCGAAATGTTCTTTTTTGTCACGGAAACCAAATGTGACGATGTTAATAAATAATTTAAAGAGATGCTGTGAAATAAATAAATGGAGTTAATGTGCCGAAAATAAACATTTTCTTGAATGCCGTAAATGGAGTGATCGTATAGCTAAGATGATAAGGTTGACTTGCAGTAAAAATAAAAAGAATAGTCTTACTTAAATGACAACAGTAGACACATTGAAGAGACAGCAGTTATAAAAATCTTCTTTATTCGTTGATTCACTTGAGAGGTGGAAGGTAATTAGGAGAAGTAGGTCACTGTACACATTCGAAGAGCGTTCCACGTAGAATTATTAAAAACTTGAAGTTATTCCATGGCTACAAAGAATACTGGCTAAAGTTGGTTAAAATCCTTTCTCAGAGAACGTCTTGAAGATAACAAAGTCCAAATTCGAAAAAGCATTGAATTAAATTCCATCAGCGATCTGCGACAAACTTTTACTTATTAAATGAGCACCTTAGAATAATATGATCGCTGAACGGTGTTCGCAATCCTTCAAACAGGCACTAAGGCCCGATTTGAAAAAGACAAAACACGTTGTCAAAAATACATCTTACAAATTTCGTAAATCTTAAAATCTGATCCTAAAATCTGTTAAAAAACTGGCTGCATTGATATATATACTACATAAAAGGGGTTTACAAAACTACCTCCAGAAATGATTTAAATCTATTCGTTAAATTAAATTGCTTATAAACTGTAGAACGAATGACAGCACGGAAAAAACGAAACTATGGTCAAAAGGCAAGAGGGGAGACACACCTCCAATATGACGCGGGCGACGTCACGCTAATTCTAAAAATAGATCAGGAAGAGGAGGAAAATCTGAAATCAAAAGTTCTGTTACTTGCGGTAAAAAGGAAAGAAAAAAAGCGATTTGAACGATGTTTTGCGTTGAAAATAAATAGTTTAAAACGTGAGATAATAATGCTGCATTACAATTTAAAAAATAAATAATAAATGTGATTACTACAGCACACCCCAGAGCTCAATTTTCGAGCTATCGATTCACAAAAAATACGTATTTAAAGCTAAGATCTTCTTCTCGTCGTCGGTGCAATTGGTTTTCGAAAAGACTAATTTTAATTCTTTAAACAAATTCGCGACCGCAGGTCACTTCGCGCCTCACCGTGAAGAGACTATCTTTTTTCCCACAATCTTTGTACAACATTTCGACAGACTGGATTTTACATCTATTACAATAATTTCGTAATGTTCGAACGAGAATTTAAAAAAAATCTTAAAGAATTTCGACGAAAAAGCTAAAAAACGGTTTCGGCACGATGTCGCTTTGCTTCGGCACGCGTTTTCACTATTAAATAAGCATATTTTTCATGAAATTTAATAGAGTACTCGGGTACAGTTATATTTATAATTGCCGAAACGTCAGTGAAGACTTACTGTGGAGACACGAAAAGTTTTGGTTTCCGTTTGTCTGTCTGCCTGTTCCGCGATAACCGATAACTGCCGTAAAAAGCATCCGATTAGCTTAAAATTAAAGATGCATGTTGGTAAAATCCCCGGATTTAGCTGTATAGTTTTTGATTAAATTTGGTTCATTCGTTCGGAATATATAGAACATTTTATTTTGCGACTTAATGCTTTCCTATAGCAATTCAGACGATTTTTCCATTTTTATTTGTTGAAAGGAAATGGCTCATATGATTGAAGGATTTAAATTTTAAATGGTAAATTATGGATGACGAAATTTCCTAATTAGAACCATGCATTATTCGTATTAGTTTGAAATTTTGTGTATACATTTGTCAGAGCTTTTAAATTCGGTGTTTAACTTATGGAGGGATTTTATATACGTGTTGCAATAATATATCTTTTTATAAATTTACTTTTTTTCAAAGCACATATTTCATTGTTTTCATTTTCTATTAACTGTTGCCTAGCAACGGAACTACACCTAAAAATATTGTAAATGTGAAAGTATGTGTAATTGTTTGAAGTCAAATCAAAGTCAAAAGGGACGAATTAATGCCTTTGTGACTTTACATATAGATGGAATTTTCCCCAGAAATAAAAAAAGACTATGTTCTACTTATTTTGTTCAAACATTTTTCTTTTAAATTAAGAAGTTCATTATTTTCATAAGGAATAAATCGACATTTCCTTCTATATATAAAAAAAAGTTTTGATTTGGAAATGGACCAATGAAAATCTGCGTAGATATTCCGGGTAGAACTCATCCAATTTAAATGCTTAAGCCAAGGCCTCCTTATCGAAATAACAGGCCTCGCAATAGCTAAGTTTCCTTTGTCCGCTGTACACGTGGTTAGAAACCACATGGTTTACCGTGACTAGCGCCATCTAACGTGAGAAACAGAAATATTTTTAAATTTGTTTTCCAATTGTCTTTTACCATTTTCTTTACGATGTGCTTTGTAGTTTGCAAATGATAGTTGTTAATCTTAAAATTTTCATATGTTCTAGACATTTTATTTAAAAAATGAACTTATTTTACTGTTAAACAAAAAAATGTTTACTGCTGTATTCCGTTATGTAAATAAATGATGATAATAATAATAATAATCAGGAAAGAAAATTATTTTACCACGAATTTCTCAGTGCTATTAGTTATTGAAATAAATGGATAACATCTAGATCCGTCTAGATAGCATCTAGACGGATAGCGAGATAGCATCTAGATCTTTTATATTTTCAAATATATGATTTATTTTATTTCTGCTATTTCTTTTCTTTTCACAATTAATTTCACCTTACAGTATTAATTTAACATCGCTCCTTCAATTTGTTTCAATGCACAGTCTCATTTATTAATTTATTGGCCTATCATTTGTTTTATTTTTGAAGGTATGGGGGATCATTTCAGTTTAACATACTTTAGATGAAAGCTTCACTGTTTTTTCATATAAAGTTTGTATGTATTAATCTATGGAAAGTTTCATAATTGGCTCCACAGCCAATTGGCATATCTTGGCGGGCATAGTTTGGTGCGTAATTAATTTCCTTGTTTTAACTCACATATGTTGTGTAAGTTTTACTAAAATGTATCAAAGTATTTTAGGAAAGTTAAAACAGGCATAGATACACACACACACACACAAAAAAAAAAACAGACTGAAGTCATGAACACTTAAAAAATTGGAAAAATAAAGTTTAATAATCACTTAAATTTATACATGTCCCTCAACTTTCCGCAAATACCGTATTCTTGTCATGCTACGATTTTGGTGTTTGTAAATCTTAATTTGAGTATTCTTCCTTAATCAGACTTTAGAGCCAATTGGCGTAAGTGTAGTTTGGCGCAAAATTAATTTTATTTTTAAACCGTATACTTGATACCACATTATTCCAGCATCGCGTTTTTGCAGTCAACTTTGACTGTGGAACAGATTACAGAACATTAGCTAATACTACATTATATAATAATAAATCGGTATTTTTCAAGTATAGGGGCCTTGGCGAGAGAAGAAAATCTGGCAACGTAATTTCTGGAAGCATATTCACTGTTTCACATAAAGAAGCAATATTTTCCAATATTTGTACAATTTATTTAATATAAAAAAGGCATTTTTCTATTTTATATACGAATATAAACAAATCGTATATAAAAAACAATAATAATATCTAGAAACTAAATTTATACATGTAAATTCGGCACAGATGTCATATTGGCGCGATTTTTTTCTGGCGTAAATGTCATATCCGCACCGGATACTTAACTGGCACCAAAGTGTCGTTATTTTGCTTGATATGGTTATCCAGATATAGATGATATGGTAACGAGGTTTTCGCAAAATTGGCGTCGGAAAAAAATCGCGCCAATATGGGGCATATATGACATCTGTGCCGTAAATTCTTATAAAACAAGCTGACAGTTCATAAGTTTTGTTTTCATAACTGTTTATATCAATCGGCAACACATCGCTCTTTCCGAAACCCAAATTGTGCCAAGATTAAAAAAAAAAAATAACCCGCAAAGTCCTATATACTGAAAATGGTACTTGTTAGTTATCCCGTCGACCAAATTACTGTCGCCAAATTGCAAGATTAAATGCCAATAATGGTTTGCCACAAATTAATTAATTTTAAGATTAAATACCAATAATGGCCAATAAAACGAATATTTCGACGTTTTATTTGTATTTTTATTAATGTTATACTAATTTATTTGTTTTTTCGTTATTTAAAATTAAAAAAAAAAGTGTCAATTTGTAGAACTTGGCGAGTAGTTTGGCGATTTATATAATTTGGCGAAATTGGTCGACGGGATAACTAACAAGTACCCTGAAAAAATATCAATAAATCTTATATTTAAATCTTCATTTTTGATATGTTTCATTTTTTAAAGCCAGAACATAATTGTGCGAAATATTTTTTTTACGCCTTTATTTTACTGGAATTCGAAAAATATTTTATACAATTTTGCCAATAACACAACATTTTCAATTTTTTACTATGCATTTGTTTATGGAGTATTACCAGGAGTATACATCAGGTGGCGTAACTTACGGGACAAAGTCAGCTAATAAGTTGGCAATTATCGGGGACATTTTCACCCATAGACTTTCTCCGGATTGTCAAGTATGTTTTATGATAAGGGAGTCTTGGCTTAAGCATGGCCATAGCCTACTATGATATATAACGGCCCGCGCATTTCGCCGAAAAAGTGAAGTCGGATCCAACTTCAAACCCTGAACCAAAACTTCACAACGTGCTTTTTGTTTACATTTATACCCTGCCCAGATAGAAGGTTGTTTCTCATCGTCGAGGTTTCAGAATCATTGATCGTATTTTCATGTAATAAATTAAATATTTATATTCTTCAATTTCCTTCGATTTAAAAGGCTATTTTACACAAATTGTAGCATTTTAGTGTTACACATACTTTTAAGATTAGCTAAATTATTTATTGTTTACCTTGATCGTTTGGTTCATTCATGAAAAATGCCGGTTCTGTTTTTCTTTTCTGAATCTCCCGTATTTATATAAAAATAGCTTGGTTTCATATACACGTTTTAAAATTAAAATTTGATTTTTATCAAACTACAGTTCTCATAACTGACTTGAAGCAGCTATTTTTGATTAATTTACTGGGTACTTTTCGGTTAGCCGGGCGCCAGTGTTATATATACATATTTATATACATACATATATGTAAATATACACATATATAGATATACACATATTGTATATATACACACATACATATATGTAAATATATATGTATATATACATACATTTATATATACATATATATGTATATATAACACTGGCGCCCGGCTAACCGAAAAGTACCATTTACGGTTACCGGTAAAATATTTGTTTTTAATATCGCCCGAACCAAGAAGAAGAAGAAAAAAAAAGCCGATCTTCCTTAAACATTAAATATTCTTATTTTTAATCAGAGAAAGAAATGGTGATCACGGATTTAAATATCGTTGCAATATTCTATGTTATCCAAGCAATTTTGATTAAATCATGTAAGGGTATTTGTTACTTAATAAATTACATTTATTAATTATCACAAGGAATTTTATGAGTATTTTAATATATTAAAAAAAATTTCTATCAGTTTTATTGTTTCAGCAGTGAAAATAGTAAATAAATGGTACTTAGTTATCCCGTCGATCAAAAATCTATCGCCAAACTATAAGATTAAATGCCAATAATGCTTGATCGTAAATGTCACATTCACTTGACTGTAAGCAAGTTACACGTGTTTATGTCATCAAGTGATTTTTATTTCGACGTTTTATTTGTATATTTATTAATGTTATACTAATTTATTTGTTCTTTCGTTATTTAAAATAAAAATTATGTCAATTTGTATAATTTGGCGAAATTGGTCGACGGGATAACTAAGTGGTACCACATAAATTTGTGACATTGATGTTTTAGACTAAGCATGTGTTTTTTTATTTATATATTTTTATGTGTGTTGGTTTAACAGTTTTAAAGAGAAACACATTACATTAGTTACTTAAATAAATAGAACTTTACATTTACATTGATATGGACAGTTTATAATAACCCTTAACAGCTGTATTCGAATTAGCTGTCATTTCTAAGCTTGATTGGAATGTCAGCAGAATTGTAAACGTAACCATGGCGACATGACGTAATTTTGGTGTTTGTTTACATATCTACCCTTTCCAGGTTGTTTCAGTTACGGTCAGAGTCAAATTTCAATTTTGGGCAGGGTATCAGAGTCCTCTGGCGAGCGACTTCATACATTAAACGCAAATCAGTCTGCCTGTAGTAGTATCTAAGTATGCCTTGAGCATGGCATTTCTTCGTTAATATTAAAAAAACTGTCGTATACAAAATTATGGAAATCGGTGGTATTATAAAGAAATATATGATAAACACGTTGATGCAGACAGTTTTCAAATCGAAGAATTACTTTCAGAGATATTTAATGCTAAATTTGGACAAAATCGTTCCATTAAAAAAGTTTTATTGGAGCAAAAACTATACATGAGAATTTAATCATTTTTAGATCATTTTATAGGTTATAAGTTCGCGGTGTGCAGATTGAATTTATTTTTTGTTATTTGACTATTTTTTGAGGTTTTATTTCTATTTTAAATTCAAATTTTCAGTATTTCGAGAGATATTTTTTACAAATTTAAAAAATGTTATTAATTTAAACTGTTGCCAACTGTATAAACAGCGCAAAGAATAATGTTTACTTCAAATTAAAAATTTATTTACACGGGACTATTGTAAACAGAGAAAAAAAAATTAAAATTAGAATAAAATGATTACATGTAAAAAGCAGGAAAATTGCGTCATAAGAACCATATTTACACTGGAATTTTAAAAGAGAAACAAAATGTTAAAATAAAAAAATCATTACTATGCGTTAAAACCTGTAAATGGAGGAAATTACGTCATATTTAAAATGGCCAAAAAATATGGCAAAACAATTTAAATAAAAAAATATATCTGCGCGAGACATTTACTTGATATTTTGAGATAATATTATCGTGAATTCGAAGACAGCGCAAATAATATTTCCTTCTAACAACAAAAGTATTTTCACGTGAATATTAATAAGAGAAATAAAACTTTGGTGTAAATTACGTCAGATTTAAAACGATACATTTAAAATGAATTATTTAAAAGAACTATCTTATAGCGCTGTTAAAAAATACCGGGAGACAATGACACTGTTTACTTAATTCATTTTACATTAGCTTATTTTCGAATGTTTAACTAATTTTTTTAATTAAATACGAAAACAGCCATTGTATCTTTTAACAGCAGCAGATATGGTCTTAAAAATCCCCAATCCAAGAAAAACGAATGGAAACCCGTTTACAGAGAGATCGCTACTGTTTTTTTTTTTTTAAATTTAATTCAATATTTTTAAAGCCGATCAAATTAGCGTGCTTTTTGGATTTTGGTGTCCCTAAACGGGGGTTGGCGAGTGTAGCTCGTAGGGGGCAGAGCCCCCTAGTTGCTATAAAATTTAACAATCTTTTTCTTTACCGTTGCCAAGTAAATCCGATCCCAGAATAATAATTTATCCTAAACAGTTAATTTAGATTTGAAAGATTTCCATGTGCAAGAGGAAAATGAAATAAAAAATAGACATGAATACGTCTTCGTATTGGAAATAAAACTAAAATACGAAAGGAGGGTGAATTTGATCTCATCTATCAAAAATAAAATGAATATGCTTTGAGGCTGAAATAAAAAGGGCTTGTGTTATGATATTAATTCTTATTATTAAAAGAAATGTTACTAATATCTCATGGTTTATCGTCTGCACACAGCTAACAGAAATGTTAATTTTTAATCGAAAATTTCAATGAGAAAAAAAAAAAACTTTTGAAAAGCAAATATATAGTAAACTAGCAGGCTATGCCCGCTGCGCTGGTCAGTATTTCCAAATAAACCTTGAATTAAGCGAAATGGTGAATTCGAACTTGTATTTTTTTTTTAAATGGACCTTTAGCTTGAATGTCCTTCCGCGTTGCTGAAAAGATGCGAGCGCCATTGCGATATTATATTACCTTATGCGTTGGACAAAATTTAGCTATTAAGAAGCAGTTCTTTTAGTTGATTATTCACTGTGCACTTTTGGTAGGGAAATGAGGCCGTTATGACAATAGGAATTAAAATGTTCTCATATCTGACATTATTAAATTAGAGATGCATTACAATGATTGCATAGATTTACCACTGAACATGAATAATGCTCGTGTGGTTTATTTTCGTTTGTTTGTCCTTGATCTCCTCTGGCCTCTCAGCTCCCGCAATATGTGATTCTGGTAGCTTAAATACAATCTCACTGGATGTTAGTTATATTCCTTAATAGACATCCTCTTGTTTTCCCTCTTTGGATTCTAGCAGAGTAAATACTGTCAAAAAAGTAATAAATTATTTGCAGACAAAGAAGATTGTTTAGCTTTCATATTTAAAAGAAAAGTGAAACATAAAGATGTGTGTTTTTAAAGATGAATTACCTGAATAAATCTAAAATGACGTCATTTTCACTGTCTTTTCATTTTGTAGACCAGCTGAAATCATGTAACCGTTAACCCGGGAAAAAGCTCGATGACTTAATCTTGTAGAAAAATAAACCTCATGCATCTAATAAAATCTTTATAATCATCCGTAATCGACGTCATTGTGAGGGTTCACGTCAAACATTAAAACTGATGCAACAATATTGTTTGACGTTAAGATCTGACAATGATAAATAAAGTTAGTTATACAAAAATTTTAGCAATATGCATTTTGGTGAATACCTGAACCGAAGATTTATTTTGCATTTTTCTAAAGAGCATAATAACACGTACAAACAAAAAAGCCTGCTATTTTCTTTATATTTAAGAGTAACTTAATCTTCCGTCTGTTGTGTAAATAACCCAGATTATGAAAATAACTCTTAATTTGTTGCTGTGTTTAGCTGCTAGAGTGTGCGTCAGGACAATTCTCTTTATACTGATCGAAATTCTAGGTAATTTAATCCTATCTAGGCTGAAATGATAAGTCCACGGGCATTATTCCATTTGCCACCATTTAGTAATCGCTAATTTCAAAATCTGTGTAATCTTTTGAATTTTGATACGCCATCCAATATGCTAATTGGCGGGTGACACGATTCTGTAAGATTAGTTCAATATGTTCAATAAAACATTTTTTAAACAATGGTTAAGCAAAAGGAAGTTATGCAGAAAAAGCTAAAAAAAAACAAAAACAAATTAGCAAGCAATATTTATTGCAAAATGTTTATTTATTTATTTTTTTAATAGTAATAACGTATAATTGCAGAAAATCTTCTTAACAATATTCTTATATCCTAACTTTTAAAGCAATGAATATTCCTATAAGTGAAATCGACAATATGTTCGGCATGTTAAAAAAATAACATAATACACAATATTCAATTACACTGTAAAAAAAAAAAATGGTAACGTTCCATGTAAAATCCAGGAACGTTTCGCCTTTTCTCAGGTTTTCAGAATAATTTAGCTCTTTCCTGTGAAATTCTGGTTTTCTTATCTGAAACGTTCCTGAACAAAAGTTGGAAACAGCAAAACGCTGCGGCCGCCATTTATTAATTTTTTGCTATAATCCGTTGCTCGCGCGTGAGTGTCGAAAACGAATTCCTTAAATGAATGTAAAAAATCAATATGGAATGCAAATAAATCAATAGACGACATAATCCTTTACGTCTCTATTGTCAAGACAATTCAGATGAAAATACAATACCTCTGTGATATCGCTAACAGATTATCTCTCGTACTTGTCTGTGGAATGTTTAACGAGCAGACCGTGTAAAAAAAAATACACCTATTATTTAGATCTCCATTAATCAGGGGACCATCAAACATGATTCTCACCGATTTTGATTAATTTAAAGTATGTTTTAGAGTTCTTATCTCTAATTATTCTTGTGAAAGGACTTCTTCAAATGGGCCTTAGATTTTCAGAAATTAGATGCCGAGGTTTAGCATACGTTTCAAAATACCCATTAGTTTGCAGCTTTCAACGTGTCTTTCGTGGTGTGGACGCAGAAAGCTCGCACGCCACCCGTACGGCCCGAGTTCGATGCTACCTCTTGACTTTTTTTTTCTTTTTTAATTAATTTTATATTTTAGCACTTTATTATAATTTGATTTAAATTTGATATATATTTGACACTTTGAATTGCTGCAAATTTGAATTTTTTTTTATTTTCGGAAAAAATATACAATTACGTTTAGGTTTTTTTTTTTTTTTTTTTTTTTCATGAAAATTTATATGTATTTCGCGTAGCTGTCGCGTAGGTGTTGACTGAGAACGAGTGAATACAACAAGCATGAACCAACTCAAAGCTTTATTCCCCCAACTCAAGGTTACATCAGCTTAAATACACTCGAGGGGTGCTTTCTCGAATGGAACATTCCAAGCTTGGAAAGTTCTAGAAATCAAATAACGATTAACATAATAATTAACATAATCACAATTAGCATATTTCCGAAGGAACTAGAAATAAACACAAAGCAATCTTTAAACCAAAACGAATTTTAGGACACTTGCCTCCACGGGGATCGACCTCACTACCTGCTGGTCTGTAGTCCAGCGCTTTACCTTGGAGCCATCGGTTCACACAGCAGATAATTCTAGTATCGCTATATTTAGTGGGGTGGGCCTTGATCAACCAGAAGGCTCTCCCGAGCACAGAATGCTAATTTCGTTACATTTCCCCTTCCTTAGGAGGAAGCAGCGTCCCGCTGCAATCTAGTCTGACTTCTCGTGACAGGTCTCCTGGAATTTCTGTGCGTTTCTTCATCAGCTATTTGCTCGTTTGGATCAAAATAGGGTTTCAGCCTCAGAATATGGACTACGTCCTTTAAACTTCGTCGCCTTTTATCCTCTTCCATGCTCTCTACTTCGTATGATACATCAGATAGTCGTCGTGTGATTCGGTACGGTCCGAAATAACGTCTTAGAAGTTTTTCCGAAAGCCCAACTTTTCGTATGGGAGTAAAAACCCAGACTAGGTCTCCGATATTATAGCTGAGTGGTCGATGTCTTTCGTCATATCTTCGTTTGTCACTTGCTTGAGACTCGAGGATGTGAAGTCTCGCCAGCTGTCTAGCTTCCTCTGCCCTGGTGACTAGATGTTGTGCATAATTTTCGTTATATGGTTCTTCGAAATGAGGAAAGATCACATCCAGAGGAGTCTGTATATCTCTACCGTGTACGAGAAAGAAGGGACTGAACCCGGTGGTATCTTGTTTTGCTGAATTGTAAGCAAAAGTCACAAAAGGCAAGACTGTATCCCAATTTCTTTGCTCAACGTCAACATACATAGACAACATGTCGGCCAATGTTTTGTTAAATCTTTCGGTCAGTCCATTGGTTTGTGGGTGATAGGCTGTCGTTAGAAGATGAGATGTTTGGCATAGTTGATTAATGTCTTTCACAATATTGGATAGGAAGGAACGTCCTCGATCACTTATCATCTCTTTGGGCGCACCGTGCTTGAGTATGATTTCTTCAACTATAAATTGGGCAATTTCAGTAGCCTCAGCAGTTGGTAATGCCTTTGTAACTGTGAATCTCGTCAGGTAATCCGTACAGACAATAATCCATCGGTTCCCGTTCCGAGTTATTGGGAAGCGTCCAAGTAAATCTATTCCAATTTTAGCGAATGGTGCATCAGGGGGCTTTATTGGATGAAGTTGTCCAGGTGGAAGTCCAGGTGGAGATTTCCGTCTTTGGCACTCTCGACAGTGTGCCACATAACGGCGTATGCTGCCATACAGTCCTGGCCAATAATACTTCCTCCTTATCCGATCATACGTTTTGGCGAATCCGAGATGACCGGCACTTGGAGCATCATGAAGACTTGTTAGTATATCGCGACGGAGTTGTTTCGGGACTACCAAGAGCCATTGCTGTCCCATAGGGTCGTAATTTCTTTTATAGAGTACCCCGCTTCTCATTTGGTAACCTCGGCATCCATCGCCGTTTTGGGTAGTTTTAATTATGGATTTCAACTGCTTATCTTTTAGCTGTTCTTTTCCGTAGTCTGCGATGACAGCAAAGAAAGGGATTTCTCCATTGTCGTCGACTGCTGTCTCGGCAAGGGGCTTTCTTGACAGTGAGTCAGCGTCGGAATGTTTTCGACCACTCTTATAGATGACGTTGATGTCGTACTCCTGTAACCTCAAAGCCCAACGTGCAAGTCTTCCAGATGGATCTTTAACATTAGCTAGCCAGCATAAAGAATGGTGGTCCGTCACTACAGTAAAGGGTTTTCCAAAAATGTACGGTCTGAATTTACTAATCGCCCAAATGACAGCAAGGCATTCTTTTTCGGTTGTAGAATAGTTCTTTTCAGCTGCGGTCAGGGATCTGGAGGCGTAGGCTATTGGTCTTTCCTTACCATCTTGATCCTGGACTAATACTGCACCAATGCCATAGCCACTAGCATCTGTATGTATCTTCGTTTCAGCGTTTTGCAGAAAATGTCCCAAAACAGGTCCACTGGTCAGTAACTTCTTAAGCGTTGCGAAAGATTCCCTCTGCGATGTGCCCCAAGAAAACTTGGCATCTTTCTTTAATAACTCATGCAAGGGCTTGGCGATATCGGCGAAATTTCTGATGAATCGTCTGTAGTACGAGCACAGGCCTAGAAAACTTCGAACATCTGCAACATTTTCTGGAACAGGGAACTTTGTCACAGCAGCTGTCTTTTGTGGATCGGGATAGATCCCATGTTGATCTACTAGGTGTCCTAATATCGTCAGCTTCTTTTTGCCGAACGAGCATTTGTTGGAGTTAAGCGTCAACCCTGCCTCTTGAATGCATTGCAAAACTTTTCTCAGGCGTAATTGGTGCTCTTGAAAATTTGGTGCGTACACAATGATGTCGTCTAAATAGCAAAGACAGATGTTCCATTTGAGTCCTCGCAGTTCTGCATCCATCATTCGTTCGAATGTAGCGGGAGCATTGCATAGCCCAAACGGCATGACTTTAAACTCATAGAGGCCGTCTGATGTCACAAAAGCTGTCTTTTCTCGATCTTTTTCATCAACTTCTATTTGCCAATAGCCTGACTTCAAGTCCATCATAGAGAAAATTGTCGCACCGGCGAGACAATCTAAAGCATCGTCGATGCGTGGCAGCGGATAGACGTCTTTTTTAGTGACTTTGTTCAATCTTCTATAATCGACACAGAAGCGCCATTCACCGTTTTTCTTCTTCACAAGCACAACTGGAGATGACCAAGGACTGTTTGAGGGCTGTATCACGTCTTCTTTTAGCATTCGTTGTACTTCATTTTCAATTAGTCGTTTTTCAGTTGCTGAGGTACGATAAGGTCTCTGTTTAATTGGAGCACTGTTCCCTGTGTCAATCTTGTGCTTTACACCATTGCATCTAGATTTCTTCGATTTTCTGTTAATGTCGAAAATATCACTATACTCTTCCAGAAGATTTAAGAGTGCGTCTACTTCTTGACTAGTTAGCTCATTATCTAACATCTCTTTAAATTTTCCACGAATCAGTGTCTTTCTGGACTTACGTCTTTTGGTATGTTCTCTGTCAGTATCATTCAGCGAACAGATGGAGTTATTTTCGATTACTGTTAAGCAAGCTATATTCATCCTCTTTGGTATTATCTGAGTTCGTCCAGAGAAATTCGTTACCCATATTTTACAGCAATTATTTTCTACCGTAATGATTGATGCTGGTATGGATAGCTCTCTTTCCCACATGAGAGTTTTGTTGCCAACAACCATAGCTTTATCTGCTTCTTGAATGTCTGGACTAACGGTACATATCTGCTTAGCTGAATTTGCCTCAATTACGTAATCTGTTGCGGCAAGCAAGGGAGAATCGGATTTACATACCACTGTGTCTGGTAGAATTTCCGATAGTTGAAGCTCTTCATTCCCACAATCTATAACAGCATCAGTGGCACGGAAAAAGTCCCATCCAAGTATCATTTTATGGCTACATCGTGGAAACACCAGAAAGTCAAATGGTTTCACATTTCCATTCAAGTTCACTTTTAATACACAATGTCCTGAGGCGGATACCGGCTTTCCAGATGCAGTCTTCAATATAGGTCCATTTTCACTAAACATAGGTACATTCAACTGCCTGCGAAATGCTTCAGATATAACCGAATAATCGGCACCAGAGTCGACGAGGGCTTTTACACACTGTCCATTTACGGTAACATAGGTGGTGTTTTTTTGTAACTTGGTTATAATGTACGCTGGAGGATTTTCTTTTATTGCGGCCTCACCTCCTGCATAGGTCGCTAGAGCTAGTTTTCCTCTTTAGCTCGGCGTGGAGAACGGCTAGAGCGACGTATAGGTGACTGCGACTGTCGACGGCTAGAAGTGCGACGGGGATAAGGCGAACTACTTCTGAAACTTGAAGACATGGTCTGCGCATAATTATCGTCGGAGCTGCGTAGGGAGTCAGTGTCCATACCTCGTCCAGGATTGGATGCCCAAGAGGTATTTGCATCCGCGAATACCCTGCGTCTTTCTCTACAGTACCTGAGCACGTGCCCTGGACGTCCACAATGGTAACAAAGGGGTACATTATTGGTTGTTCTCCATATATCTGTCTTTCGTTGTGGAACGGTGCTGTTTTTTGCTTCACACCTTGGTTGAGGCCTGACCGGAACTGTGCGTCGGGGAGTGAAGGTACGTCTTTTTGGACCCGTGAGTGGTGCCAATGCCTCCATAACTTCTTCTCTTATTAACGAAGCGACGTCCGTTGGAGATTCGCATTCATCGTTTGTGCAGCAACTTGCTTCCGGCAAGAACTTTTTAAGCTCTTCTTTCACAATTATTCGTATCAATGATGTTATGTCACCTATGTCCGTTTCGGCTGACATTGTAGCAACATTAGGGAGTCTCTGGAATGTTGGCCGGGTGACACGTTTACGTCGAAGAGTTTCTATTTGACGGCAGCGTTTTACGAAGTCATCGACAGTCTGATAATCCTGAACCAACAGGACCTGGTACAAATCTTCTGCAATCCCCTTCATGAGATGAGCCACTTTCTCTCCTTCTGGCATAGAGGAGTTAACTTTACGACACAGGCCAAGAACGTCTTGGATGTAAGATTCGGCCATTTCACCAGTTTTCTGCGCCCGTGTAAGCAACAGTCTCTCAGCTTGTCTCTTTACGTCGTCCGTTCGGCAGAACGTGTTTTCTAAGGAATTTTTAAATGCAGTCCAATTAGTAAAACTTTCCTCATTGTTGTCGAACCATTGTCGAGCTGTTCCAGCAAGATAGAAAATAACATTCGCAAGACACATCGGTTCATCCCAGCGGTTATAGGTGGCAATTCGTTTGAAATCTTTCAGCCATCTGCTGACATCTTGTTCGTCCTCTCCCGAAAAGATGCACGGATTCCGAGGTAGCTGGTATGTCAGGATGGGTACAGGAGCAACGTTAGTTGGAACGGTACTAGCATTCTCTGGGACACTGTCCTTACTCTCAGGCATCTTTCTTCTAACTCTCCTTGGATCGGGTAAGAGGCCAAATTCAGGAGACAATCCTTGAAGGCGTAAACATCTGCGTGGCTCTTCCGTAGTTCGTATCGTACCCGGCGCTTCCACCAAACTGTCGCGTAGGTGTTGACTGAGAACGAGTGAATACAACAAGCATGAACCAACTCAAAGCTTTATTCCCCCAACTCAAGGTTACATCAGCTTAAATACACTCGAGGGGTGCTTTCTCGAATGGAACATTCCAAGCTTGGAAAGTTCTAGAAATCAAATAACGATTAACATAATAATTAACATAATCACAATTAGCATATTTCCGAAGGAACTAGAAATAAACACAAAGCAATCTTTAAACCAAAACGAATTTTAGGACACTTGCCTCCACGGGGATCGACCTCACTACCTGCTGGTCTGTAGTCCAGCGCTTTACCTTGGAGCCATCGGTTCACACAGCAGATAATTCTAGTATCGCTATATTTAGTGGGGTGGGCCTTGATCAACCAGAAGGCTCTCCCGAGCACAGAATGCTAATTTCGTTACAAGATGAAAATACAATACCTCTGTGATATCGCTAACAGATTATCTCTCGTACTTGTCTGTGGAATGTTTAACGAGCAGACCGTGTAAAAAAAAATACACCTATTATTTAGATCTCCATTAATCAGGGGACCATCAAACATGATTCTCACCGATTTTGATTAATTTAAAGTATGTTTTAGAGTTCTTATCTCTAATTATTCTTGTGAAAGGACTTCTTCAAATGGGCCTTAGATTTTCAGAAATTAGATGCCGAGGTTTAGCATACGTTTCAAAATACCCATTAGTTTGCAGCTTTCAACGTGTCTTTCGTGGTGTGGACGCAGAAAGCTCGCACGCCACCCGTACGGCCCGAGTTCGATGCTACCTCTTGACTTTTTTTTTCTTTTTTAATTAATTTTATATTTTAGCACTTTATTATAATTTGATTTAAATTTGATATATATTTGACACTTTGAATTGCTGCAAATTTGAATTTTTTTTTATTTTCGGAAAAAATATACAATTACGTTTAGGTTTTTTTTTTTTTTTTTTTTTTTTTCATGAAAATTTATATGTATTTCATCTAACTTGTAAACTAACATAATTACTGACGAAAATCCAAAATATTTTATGTCTAGATTTTTTTTCTAATTATTATCTACATTTATATATTTTTATATTTTAAGCAAAGTTCAGAAACAATATATCATATATATATTTACTTTATTGAATTTTAACTGAAAATTTATTTTTTCGTGTAAATTATAAATAATAATTTTGATGTCAATTTCAAAATATTTTTTCATTCTAACAAATAATGATAATAAAGCGAAAATTGTCAACTGGAAATGTAAAAATCGTCTGCGGATCCCGCATGCTGTGAAATGTCAGTAATGTTTTGCTGTCAACAGAAATATTCCTGGTATTTCGCAGGAAACTTACTGGCATTTCTGTAGAAAGTTTTTAACATATACAGTAAAGTTCCAGTCATTTTCAAGAAATGTTTCTTGGAAATAATGGGCAACTCAGCTCCCCATTTTTCCCCAGGAACGTTGCGGAATTTTTTTTACAGTGTAATAAGTAATGATCTGAGTTCGAGAATATAAAAATCATATGCTTGAGGAAAACAAAACGCATGTTTCCATAGTAATGGTATTCCATAGTATGGTAAAAAATATTTTAAATCTTTGAAAATAAATTATTTTAGTATATGTGTGTATATGGAAGACATTTACACTAAAATTTAAATGATTGACTACATAATTCTAATTTTAACTGCTTTTTATATAATTTACGCTTGAATATAAAAATGTACTGCGAAATGCTCTTCTCTCGGCTTATTTCACACTTTTGTCTTATTTGGCTTAAAATTGCATTGTTTGGCGACGAAGGGCGCATAAATAGCATGTAACTCACTAATAAAGCCATTTTTACAAATACTTCTAGATTTTCCTGTAAATCATATGATGGGAGAATTATATAAAAATAATAATTAAATTGACAAAAAAAATAAAATAAAATAAAAATAAAAATAAAAATAAATGACTAAAGAATGTAACCTAGATTTTATTTCATCAAGTTTTCAGACACGTTTTTATTAACCTGGCGCAAGCGATAAAAGAGCTAAAAAGAAAAAAAAATTGCCATTCAAAATTATCAAATCAAATTTTCAGATTCATTTTTTTAACCTATCGCAAGCGATAATTCGCCAAATATTGTACCAATTGTAAGATTTCACAATAATTTATACTTTAAGCATTACAAATATTTATTCTATGTTTAAATTAAATATTTTCGTTTTATAATATTATGTCTTATTAAAACTTTTTTGTTGGTCTTTTAAAAATTAAATATCAGTATTTTTTCATTTATTCGCGAGGTGTTTGTATTATTTTCTAACAGGTATAGCCATCTTAATTCTTTAATCAACAAACCTTTCGCCAAAAGATAATCACTGGCAACCTTTTCGTTCAAAATAGCAGTAAAATACGAAATTTATTATCAAAAATCATAGCTATCCCTGTATATTTTCTCATAAACCACCTCGGGAATATTTCCTATCGAATGATACAATTTGGAAAAAAATCCACCGGGTAGTTTTTGAAAACACTCGAGCGGAACTTTTAGAGCTTACTGCTTTATAATATACTAGCAGGCTATGCCCGCTGCGCTGGTCCATTTTCCAAACGAATCTTGAATCAAACGAAATTGTGATTTTTAACCTTCTATTTTAAAGCAGTAAAGACCATCACCTGGAATGTCCTTCTGCATTGCTGAAAACGATGCTAACTTCATTGGGATATTATACTATCTTATGCCTTAGACAAAATTTTGGCAATTAAGGAACAACTCTTTTAGTTGACCATTTAAAGTAGAGTTTGGTACGGAAATGAGACAGTTATGACAACAGGAATTAAAGTATTCTCTAGTCATCACACTGTTAAATTAGAGAGCATTACAATGATTGAAGAGATTGATTTTTGAACTTTAAGAACATTCCGATTGTTCATTTTCATTTGTTTGTTGTTGAACTCCCAGCATCTCAACTTGCGCTATATGTGGTTCTGGTAGCTTAAATTCAATCTCATTACATGTTACATTACATTTTTTAATATACGTCCTCTTCTGGCAGGTCTACTTCTGTTTTCCATCTGTCTATCCCAGCAGAATAAATAGAATAAAAATTTTAAAGAATTATTTGCAGACAATGATGAGCATTTAACTTATATATTTATTCGAATAGTGAAGTAAAAAAAAAAGTGGATTTTTAAAGCTAAATTTTTTGAATAAAATTAAAAGGTACTACTTGATTATCCCATCGACCAAAACACTATCGCCAAAATATAAGATTAAATGCCAATAATGGATGATCGTAAATGTCATATTCACTTGACATTAAACACCTTACACGTATTTGTTGCGTCATCAAATTAATTTTAATTCGACTTTTTACTTACATTTTTTTAAGGTTTTACTTATTCATTTGTTCTTTCCTTATTTGAAATAAAAATTTATGTTAATTTGTATAATTTGGCGTTGGCGAATAGTTTGGCGAAATTGGTCGACGCGATAATTAAGTAGTATCCCACGAAAAATATATTTGCATAAAGAATTTTTTGCGTTAAAGAACATTTACATTCACAGAAAAATATTGCTTAAACAACAACAACAAAAAAAAAATCCAGAAAATTATAAATTAAAAAAAATAACTATAAAAAATATGCACGCAAAATTATTACTTATCCACCAGTAGCATTCAAAGAAAAACGCAAACCAAAATGCTGAAGATCGCAACAATCACATTGAAACATTTATCACCAAAAAAAAGCTCGCCAAAAAACCAGAACAGGAAATGGAACTCTTGCCTAACTATTAGACACAGATGTCATATATGTTTGGCCTTTTTTTCCACAACATTTTGGCGAAAACATAGTTTTCAAATACCAGTTGTATATATGTATACTTATTTTAAAAAAATTCTATTATTTTAAAAGGAAATAACAATAAATAAAAGAATTAATTAAAAGCTATAGACTGAAAATAATTTATTTAATTGTAAAAAAAGGAAATAAGAGTAAATAAACGATTTATTAAATAAACAACAATAGCCATGTTAGTTACCATGTCAGGCAAAATAACGCCATTTTGGAGCCCATTAGGTACCCTGGAGGGTATATGAATTCCGTGCCAATAATAATAATAATAATATGGAATTCAGACGTTACTTTATGTACTTTTAAATATCGAATATTAGTCTAATATATTTTTAAATATTACCTAACAGAGGGGGGAATATGAAGAAAAACAAAGAAGAAATAACGAATTAAAAAATATTTTCAATTTTTTTCAGCAAGCAATTTTTGGTACTTTCCAGTTAACCGGGCGCCAGTGTTATATATACATATATATACATACATAGATGCGTATATATACATATATTGTATATATACACATATATACCTGTGTATCCACATATTTGTATATGTATATAGATGTATATACATACATTTGTGTACACATATACATTTATATGTAACAGTGGCGCCCGGCTAACCGAAAAGTACCCAATTTTTATTTCAAAAGGCTGAATTATTTTATAGTAATAACACATGATTGCATAAATTTCCTTAAGAATAGTTTTCAGCTCCTAAATTTTGAAACTGTGAATTTCCCTGTACGTGAAATTGGTGTTATGGCGAAAAAAATATTAAATAAACAATAACATTTTCAAAAAAGAAAAAAAAGGGATAATATTCATTGATCTGAATTGCAGTCTATAAAAATCACACGCTTCCGTAATTACGACGAAAATTTTTAAAAAAAGTATGAAATTACGAACAGATGTCATACATTCCCTCGGCAGCCATCTGGGATTTTTTCTTGGCGTGAAAACCCGTTTTCCGCCAAGTAGTAAATGTCACCCAGCAACAATTTATGCGCATGAAAGGCTTAACGAAAATAAAATGTAAAACATCGTCAACAAAAAATCGCTAAGAAATCTCAAAACATCCAAGATGGCGTCCGCTTGAATATACTGCATCTAAGCCTGAAAGGATTTTACAAAATGTATGCGTGACAGAAATTCAAACAAAATTTTAAATATTTGATTCAATTTTTAAAATATTAACTGATATCTATATCATTTATAATTGACTATAAAAATGTTGATCTCGTCCACTCGAACAACCACAAATCCTCAAGCTAATGCCACGCTTATGCATTTTTGGCTTAAAATCACATTGTTTGGCGACAAACAAAAAATAGAAATCGTAAAGAAACACATAATATGTAACTCACAATAATTACAGTATTTTTTACAGTTGCATCGGCTTGTTTCTCCTATAAATCACATTATGCGAATTAAATAGATAAAAATGAAAAGAAAAGAACTAAAAAGAAAAAAAAGTAGTAATTCAAAATTAGTCTAATCAAATTTTCAGATTTTTTTTTTTTTTAAAGTAAGGCAGGCGATAATTTGCCAAATATTGTATCAACTGTAAAATTTCACAATACATTATATTTTAAGTATTACAAATATTTATTTCATGTTTAAATTAAATATTTTCGTTTTATAATATTATGTCTTATTAAAACATTTTTTTGTTGTCTTTTTAAATTAAATATCAGTATTTTTTTTCATTTATTTGCGAAATGTTTGTCTAACGGATATAGTAATTTCAATTCGAAACAACAAACAATTCAACAAACAATTCAACAAACTTTTCGCCAAAATATAATCACTGGCAACCCTTTCCTTCAAAATAACATTAAAATACGAAATTTCTTACCAAAAATCATAGTTATCCCTGTATATTTTCTCATAAACCACCACGTGAATATTCTTTATCGAATGATATAACTTGCAAAAAAATCCACCGAGTAGTTTTTGAAAACACTCGAGCGGAACTTTTTGATCTTACTGCTTTATAATATACTAGCAGGGTATGCCCACTGTGCTGGTCTTTTTTGTTGCAAACGAACCTTAAATCACAATACTCAAATAGTGACTTTGACCTAATTTGACCCTGTGTTTTAAAGCAACATTGACTTTCACCTGTAATGTCCCCTTGTGCTATCGTATGCGTTGGACAAAATTTGGGCTATTCAGACGAACTGTTTTAGTTTATCAGTTATAGTGGAGTTTGGTAGGTGAATGAGGCAGTTATGGCAACAGGAATTGAAATACCTTTAGTCACAACAGTACTAAATTATTGAACATTACAATGATTGCAGAGAATGACCATTAAACTTAAATAATTTTCGGGTGATTCATATTCGGTTGTTCTTGGACTCAGGACTTCTCCGCTTGACGAAATGTGTTGTTCTAACAGTTTCAATACAACGTCATTCTGCTTTATGTTATATTTCGTAATATGCATCATCTCCTGGCAGGTCTATTACAGTTTCCCTCTTCAGATTGCAGAAGGCAAAATACAGTCAAATATATAACAAATTATTTGCTCACAAAACACAGTGTTTAACCATCATACTCAAAAGAAAAATGAAGCATAAAAAACGTGTATTTTTAAATTAGAATTGTTTGAATAAAATTAAAAGGACATCATTTTCATTGCCTTTTAATTTTATAGGCCAGTTGCTATCATGTAACCGTTAACCTGGAAAACTCCTTGATGACTGATACTGGTAGAAAAATAAACATTTAGTTTGCATCTAATAAAATCTTCCGTAATCATATTAAGCCAAGGCTAACGTAAAGCATTAGAAGTGTTTGCAACGATATAGTTACAAATGTAACAGAGTTAGTTACAAAACAGTTAATTACGTGCCAAACTACTTTTCATTACATTATGTAAAATTGCTTCTGAAACAATCATAGATCTTTTACCAACAAAAATCTATATTTTAAATACAACTGACAATGATAAATAGCATTAGTTATGTAAAATTTTTAGTACAAATCTTTTTCGTAAATACTTGAACCGAAGATTTTCTTTGCATTTTTCTAATGAGTATAAAAACACAGAGAGATAAAGAGACTTACTATTTCCTTTATATTTAAGATTAAATTATTCTTCGATATGTTGCCTAAGTAATCCCGATATTGAAAATAATCGTTTATTTGTCCCTAAGAATTTATAGGATTGTCTGTCAGACGAAATTGCTTTATAATGATCTAAATTTTATTTAATCAGAATTGCATTTTTTTCTTATATAGACTAACTGATAAATTGACAAATATTTTTCCATCCATTGGTAATACAAAGTTTCCCAGTACCTTGCAATTATTACTTTTTTCGTGATATTACAATAACAGAAGACGAAAAATATATAATACTGAATTTTGTTCGTATGCTCCGTAATAAAAAAATTATAAGTATAATAATAGCTAATTACAAAATCCCTCTAATCTTTTGTAATCGGGTTCACCATCCACAGTCTTCAATTATAAATCAATCTTCCAAAAATATAGAAAAATACTCCAATTGGCGGCTGACCAGATTACGGAAAATTAGTCCAATATCTTTTAAATACCTTCCTAAAAGAATCGAAGATATGCAGGAAAAGTTAAAAAGAAATGTCGAATGAAAAGAACATTGAAAATTTATTTCGGCATGCAATTTTTCCCCCTCAAAATGTCGAGTTTATTTTATAGTAATAACGCATAATTGCATAAACCTCCTTAAGAATAACTCGATTTCCTAACTTTTGAAGCCATGAATTTTCTATGAACAAAATTGTCGATATTGTGAAAAGAAAAAAAAAATAAAGGAAGGACAATATTAGGTAATCTGAGTTCGAGTCCATAAGAATCGCGTGTTTGGGAGAAAACATACCGCCATTTTTCCATTGAAATGTATGGTGATTTTTATTTTTTTTAATGTGTGAAATTAAATATTTTTTACAGTAAGTGTATGTCTAACAAACATTTACGTTTAAATTTAAATATTTGAATCCATTTTTATAATATTAACTGCTATTTATACAGTTTACATTGGAAAATAAAAATTCACCCTCTCTCATACACATAAAAAACAAAAAACAAAACAAAAAAAAAACCGGCTGAAGTCACGGTTATGCCTTTTTGGCTTGAAATCGCATTGTTGGCTACAAAAGTAAAATCAACACTTTAAATAAATATCCTGCAACTCATAAGTACAGCCATTTTTTAGAATTATTTCTGTGAATTTCTCCACTAAGACGCATAATAGGAGAATGAGCTATAAATTAAAATAATTAAAAATAATAATACTGAGATTTTATATAATAAAATTTTTGAATTGCATTTTTTCGGTACTACTTGATTAGGCACAGATGTCATATATGCACCACGTTGGCGTGATTTTTTCTGACGCTAATTAGGCGAAAACCTTGTTTTTGAATATTAGTTACATATATATTTAAAGAAAGGGAATAACAATAAATAAAAAAAAATTTAATTAATAACTATAGAACAAAACAATTTGTATAATTTAAAAAAAGCAAATAAAAGTTAATAAATAATTTATTAATAACTAAACAACAACCTCCTGGTTACCATATCAAGCAAAATAAACGACACTTTGGAGCCACTTAAGTACCCCGGTGCGTATATAAGATTGGCATCAGAAAAAAATCGTGCTAACGTGGTGCGTATATTACATCTGTGTTCTTGATTATCCCGTCGACAAAAAAACTATCGCCAAACTGTAAGGTTAAATGTCAATAATGGATGATCGTAAATGTCACATTCAGTTGACATTAAATATGTTAAACGTGTTAGTTACGTTATAAAGTATTTTTAATTCGACGTTTTATTTTTAAATTGATTACTGTTTTACTAATTTACATGTTCTTTCGTTATTTAAAATTACTGCAAAACTTGAAATTTATTTTCTTTAAGCCTATATTTAATGTTTACATAAATTTTATAGTTATATCCGTCTACGTTTTTTGGCTAAATAAAGAGCATCGGGTTCCTTGAAAATTTCCGTTATCATTGATATTTATTGCTTGTTCTTTAATAAATGCGATCATTACATTTAAAATACTTAGGTACTTCTTACAAATACTATATCCTAAAAATATGCTTTTGTTTATGGTTTAATTTAATAATTCTGCATGTAAATATGTAAACTGCTAGTATTCTTTTGTCCGAAATTATCTAAATGAATCAAATTTTGTATTTGGTATATCACTTTACGCCATAAGTGAACGTCATCATTAAAGTAACCCTATTTTTTAGTGATTTTTTGAATTTAAATTAATTAATTTTTCTTTCTTAAAAGTTTAGAGTGGCAACATTCTTCCATGTATATAATTTGGCGAATAATTTGCCAATTTATATAATTTTGCGAAATTAATCTACAGGATAATGAAGTAGTAACCATTTTTCTTAACATGGCGGAAACGATAACGCGCCAAATATTGCATCAATTGAAATATTTCATATTGAATTCATTTTTAAGCATTACGAATATTCCTTTTATGTATGTTTAAATTAAATATTTTCGTTTATAATATTTTCCCTCATTAAATCGGTTTTTTCTTTCTTTTTTTAAAATTAAATATTAGTAATTATTTTCTTCCTTTGTTTGCAAGATGTTTGTATTATTTTCTAACGGGTATAGCCATTTCAATTCATTTATCAAAGATAATTTTCGCCAAAATGACCACTGGCAACCCTTTCGTCAAATATATCAATAAAATACGAAATTTATTATCAAAAATCATAGCTATCCCTGTATATTTTCTCATAAACCACCCCGGGAATATTTCCTATCGAATGATACAATTTGGAAAAAAATCCACCGGGTAGTTTTTGAAAACACTCGAGCGGAACTTTTAGAGCTTACTGCTTTATAATATATATATATATATATATATATATATATATATATATATATATATGATATGATATGATGATGTCAAAATTATACACTGCAAAATTATCGCTGTCGCAAATGACGTCATTGTATCGGGAAATAAATATTTTCATTCTTAAAAACCAAGCATTAACTAGATTGCCTGAAAAAATATTTTATCACGAGTGTTACTTTTTAATGCCGCCTCATTTCAGAAAATATGAATGAAAATTATTTTATTTTTAAAAGGAAATTACATTTTCATTCATAAAACCTAAACTTTTAATATAATTGCGTCAATGTCTTCATCACGTCATTTTCTGTCCACCAGTATTGAAAATTAAGGCTCGGAAGTGCAAAAAGAAATTTAAGATTTGCGATAACCATTAGCGCAATCAATGAAAAGTTACATATGTAAATTAATGAGACCACGGGGGTTCAGGGGGGTGGAGCCCCCCCTGAAGAAATCTATTTTATTATTTAAAAAAAATATCAGAAGTAGTAGCTCATGAAAATTTCAAAATATCCTTCCATAACAACGTTTTAATTTAATGCTTCTAATGTCTGAAAACTTCGTATTTTTTATTCTTATAAATAATTACATAATTTGAAAACTTTAAATTACGGTTTGTAGGAAATTGAATGTTACCAAAGTGTGTCTAAAAACAATGACTTGCAGAGCTGACGGTGAGGCTCCTGATCTGCAGATTTACTCGTATATTAAAATTTTGGACAGTTCGGACGACGAGAACTTTTTTTTTTTTTTTTTTTTTTTTTTAGGTTAAAGAACCCGACGCGAACACAAGAAAAACTAGTCGGATGTGACAATCCCAAAACTTTCTTCTATCTCATACATGTTAATACTTCAAAATTCGTTATCACGGTGCTGAAATTAAATGCCAATCTATGCTCATCTCCATCATAAGGATTCTAAAGATGTTCATTAAATTGTGTGCATTTTAAAAGGCGATATAAGCATCGCATCTTTGAAACAAACAATTGAATTTTGGCATCCACCCTCTTAGATGTCTGCAAGAAAAGTTTTCAGCTCAAAGAACATAAAAGCCACACCTGTCGCGCTGTATACACCCAAGCCTAAAAAAAGATCTATTTATGTGAAAGTGTAACAGAATATGGAGTCTGATTAAATTTCGTGTATTAGTTTTTGAGACACAACAATTGTGGAAATCGTGAAAAACGGAGCATAGCAGCGCCACCTATTGTGCGATTTACACCAAAACGTAATAAAGGACAACATATATCAAAGTCTAACTAAATTTGAAGTTTCATGAAAATTTGTGCATTAGTTTTTAAGATAGAGATATTGCGAAAATCACGAAAAATTCTGTATCGCAGTGTCACCTGTTTGCCAATTTACACCAAAAAGTAATCAGCACCATTTTATATCACGGACTAACCTAATCTGAAGTTTGATGAAAATACGTGCATTAGTTTTTGAGAAAGAGCTATTGCAGAAATCGTAAAAAATGCAGCATAGCAGCGATACCTGTTGAACGATTTACACGAAAACGTAATCAGCACAAAATAATATCAAGATATTAATTGAATCTGAAGTTTGAAGAAAATCTGATCATTAGTTCTTGAGATATAGCTATTGCGGAAATCGTGAATAATGCATCATAGCAGCACCACCTATTAAGCAATTTACACCAAAAATTAATTAGCACCAAACAATATCAAGGACTAACAGAATCTGATGTTTTATGAAAATCTGTGCATTAGTTCTTGAGATATAGGACGATTTGCACCATGTCAATTCAACCAATTTTTTTATGGTTTGTAACCCGACCGGCAGGGATTTGGATGAAACTTGGTATATATATTAATTCTATCATGATATGAATACATCAGAAATTTTTTCTTCCTAGACCTCATAGTTTGTGAGATATGGGGGGGGGGGGGGGTCCAATTTTTGGATTTTTCTCAAATCGCACATTTCTGAGTCTGTATTTTTAGACTACAGTTCCGTTTTCAAAAAAATTGTTTCTCTGAATCTAAAATGCAAATCATCTTAAAAATATCACCGTAAGTACATGAAAAGATGCAGATTTTAATAAAAAAATATTTAAAAAATTAATTTTAAATATTTAGGGCCAAAAAATTAAACCAAAGTTGAAAGTTATGGTTATTTTTCCAAATTTTTGTGACTTTACGAAAAAGGCTCTACACAAAAAGGCAAATTAAATTTCCAATTTCTTTTTGATTTAAATAACAGTTTATACTTTGGGCTTTCTAGTTATGAAATAAAAATGATGTCTTTCTCATGACTTATGCAAATTTTTGCTCTGTTTTGGGAAACTGCACCAATCAAGAAAAAAAATCTCTGCCTAATTTTAGCTGTGTTACCTAAATAACTACTGTGGTTCCTATGACTTGTTGAATATATTATTCACTGTTACTTTCTTCCTTTCTTTTGCAAAGTAAAGTTTTTGCTTTTTTTTTTCTTCTGAGTAAAAAAAAAAAAAAGGGGGGGGGGTCTATGACAGCAGCCTATCCTCCTTCCATTAAATTTTGTGCATAATCCTTATGTTTCCTTTATTTATTCATTCATATATTTTCTTTTATTATAAGCATTTTTTTAAATTTAAACAATCCCTTAATTTTGTTTTTATAATATAACTTTAAACAAAAAATCTTTTTTTGGTATAGAATAAGAAAATACAATAATGACTTTTTACCCATCACATTTTCAATATTTTTTTTTCTGTGTATGTATGTATGTGTGTTTGAATTTAAATACTTTATTTATATTTAACATTTTTTTTAACTTTCTATCGTATTATCTTGGGTAATTTTAGTCATTTTAAATATGTTTTTTTTAATTTTAAATACCTTATATTTAACAAAGCCAGTTCATTTCTACAGGATGAAACATATTTCTACACCTGCCTTGTATAAACAAATTCTGGCAATTGCAGGATAAAATTTTTTAATAAAGGCAGGTGTTTTCGAATCTGTTAATCAAATTATTATTAGTCTGCTGTTTCTCATAATAGAAGGGTGATCTATTTTTCCTTGTGCTGCAAAAGAAAATAATAGATGAATTTGAAGTAACTAATTATGCTGCAAGACCGTCATGACAACTTCTGAGAGAAAAGAGAATCTTGTCTATGCCAGAAATAAGAAAAGGTAAAGCCACAGCCACAGGTCCAGAAATAATTGAACTAATTGAAAAGCTTTATAATTGTAATGAATATTGAAGAATCATGACTAGAAAAAAATATAGTTAGCATTGCTAAGAATATACTATGCACAAAAACGATTGATATTATGTGTATCTACATGAGTTGTATTCTCTTTTTAAACAGAAATTTCCAAGAAACATGAGGATTATAACTCTATGTATTCAATCCAGTATTAGCAGCACTGTTCCTTTAAATGAATTTGTGACAAGCTAAGTACAATATTTGAAAAATGTTATTCCACTCTTTTATAACGAAAGCTAAATCTAATTTCCTAAAAGAAACTAAAGCAAACTTTGGCCCCCAAAAAGCTATCGTTTTGTAGGATTTCAGCAAAAATTTTACTTGTCTTATTAGAGATAAGGTTTAAAGTTACCATTGGACCAAAGAAGCTGCACTCTTGATCCAACTGTTATGTACACTCAATCTCTCAGTATCTCTCATATCTTATCAGCAAGCAATATACACATTTTATCTTATGGTATGCAACATGATGTCACTCTTGTGTGTTTAACACAGAAGGAAGTGATATCATTTGTAAAACAGACATTTCCTGATGTAAAGAAAGTCTTTGACTTTAGTAATGGTTGCTATGGCAATATAAAAATTGCAAATTTTCATAAACCTTTACCAAAATGAAGAGAATTTCCCCCTAAGATATGTAACATTTTTTTCTGGGGGATGGGGGAAAGGAGGGGGGGTAGCCACCGATTTTGAAATACAAAGACAATAGTATTTCAGATACTAAATGACGTAGATCTTCTAATATACCGATGTTTTGTTATGTTATTATGTTTGGAGTTGCAGTAAGATAGGAAAATTGAAATATCTATTAGAAGGTTCTCAATGTTGTTTATTCCTAATAAATATAAATTTTAAATTGCACATAGAAAGAATGTTGCAAAATAAGTAACTGATACTGCAAAAGTACGTCATTTATTTCTATATTTATATTTAGCTCAGTTATATTTTTGAATTTCAATCTTTTAAATATAATGTTTATTCTGATTTTTAGCTTTAAATATTTGCATATAATTTAACAAATTCTTTATTTGTTACATAAAAAAATTGCAACAATCTAAATCTTTAAAATATTTATAAGCAATTTTATTTAATTTATTAGATTTAATTAATGATTATTTCAATTTTAATAAAAATGAAGTCTTTCTCCTAGATTATGTGAAAATTTTGTCCTGTTTTGGGAAATTGCACTATTCAAGAAAAAAACATATCTCTAATATGTCTAATTTAAACTGTGGTACCTAAATAATTACTGTGGTTCCTATGACTTGTTGAATTTACTTAATATAAGTGTTTCTTTTTTTTATTTACAAACTAAAGTTTTTGCTTTGTTTTCTCTGAGTAAAATGAGAAAAAAATATATGATTTCAATATCCACACCCCCTCAATTAAATATTGTACATATTTCTTACATACTTACCAATGTGAAAGTATTTAATTTAGAAATACTATACCACTGAATCTAATGATAGATGTACAGATATGTGACAAACATATGCGAACATATGTGACAAACATATGCGATGTCTCATATGCTACACAATTTCAGATAATGTGTGATATGTACCAATACTATACAAATTTTCTACTGTTATAAAAATAAATAAATCAGTCTGATTTTAAGGGTTTATTTTAGAAAATAAATCAAAATGATTAATAAATTTATATTTAAAATGCGCAGCAATTGTTTAGGTACCATAAGCAAAGTTAAAGATATTTGTCTCTTGATAGGTACAGCATCCCACAATAAGTCAAAAAGTCCTTCCGGCCAGTGCCGGGAGGAAGAGGTAGCTTTCATATTCCTTATTTTTAAAAAACCAACTTATATTATTCAAACACACGAAGCTCAATTAAGTGGAAACCGAATGTAGGAGATTCAATACTAATTTTTATCAATACTAAATCATTATGAATGAGAATTTCGCGAAATTAGTCAGCTTTATCCAAGCTGCTTTTATTTAAAGTCACTTATATTTGGCTGCCAAATTCGGCGATTTCTTAAAGTGCCTGCCATTTTAAGACAACGTGGTAGATGAGGCTAACCAGTGAACTTGGTCGAGACCTTAGTAATTGCTGTGCACATGCTCACTCATATCGGAATCGGTTGATATATACGAGTGCTGTCGCAGGCAAAAAATCAGATTTTTCAAAATGTCACCCACTTTAGAATTTGAAACTGCTATATCTGAGCCATTTTTTAAGATAAAGACAAACAAAAAATGCTCCTAAATCCTTATATCAAGGTCAAATACTTAGGAAAGAAACCTTTTTCAATTTCTAATTTTTTTGCACCTCACTTTAAATATAATTTTTTTTTAATTTAATGGCCGCCATTTTGAAACAAGATGGCTGATGAAGCTGGCCAGCGAACTTGGTCGAGATATTGATGTATACTATCCACATGCCTTCTTCCATCGAAATAGGCGAATACGTGTGGTATCGCGTGACAAATACAAGATCGTTTCAAAGTGTCAGCCATGATAGAAATTCAAAGTGCTATAATTCAACCACTTTTTAAGATATAAACAAAAGAACAAATTTTCAGAAACAAAAACTGCTCCAGAATCTTTGTATCAAGGCCAAACACATAAAAAAAATCTTTTTCATTTTCCAATTTTTTAATACCTCATTTTAAATTACATTTTTTTTAAAAATGGCAACCCTTTTGAAACAAGATGGCGAATGAAGCTGGCCAACGAACTCGGTCGAGACA
Organism: Maratus speciosus; assembly: GCA_963932465.1. Lineage (NCBI taxonomy): Eukaryota > Metazoa > Arthropoda > Arachnida > Araneae > Salticidae > Maratus > Maratus speciosus. The sequence goes on from OZ010790.1 coordinate 242,790,560, forward strand.
TTGGTATGTACTATGTACAGACCAAGGTACATCCAAATCGGTTCATAAATACGCCTGTTATCGCGTGACAAAAATCAGGTCGTTTTAAAATGTCAGCCACAATAGAAATTCAAAATGTTATAACTCAGCCATTTTTTTAGATGTAGACGAAACAAAACCTGTTCCGGAATCTTTGTATTAAGGTCAAACACATACAAAAAAAAAAATCTTTTTCATTTTCCAATTTTTTGGCATATCATTTTAAATTTAATTAAAAAATTTTTTTTTAAATGGCCAACATTTTGAAACAAGATGGCGAATGAAGCTGGTCAACGAACTCGGTTGAGTTATTTATATGTACTATGTACACACCAAGGTACATCCAAATCGGTTCATAAATACGTCTGTTATCACGTGGCAAAAATCAGGACGTTTCAAAATGTCAGCCACGCTAGAAATTCAAAATGCTATAACTCAGCCATTTTTTAAGATATAGACGAAACAAAAACTGCTCCCGAATCTTTTTATCAAGGTCAAACACATAAGAAAAAATTATTTTTTAAGTTTTCAATTTTTTGCTACCACATTTCAAATTTAAATTTTTCTTAAAATTTTAAATGGCCGCCATTTTTAAACAAGATGGCGGATGAAGCTGGCCAACGAACTCGTTCGAGACATTGGTCTGTACTATGTATAAACGAAGTTACATCCAAATCGGTTCATAAATACGCCTTCTATTGCGTGACAAAATTCAGGACGTTTCAAAATGTCAGCTTCGCTAGAAATTCAAAATGCTATAACTCAGCCATTTTTTAAGATATAGACGAAACAAAAACTGCTACGGAGTCTTTGTATAAAGGTCAAATAGATAAGAAAAAAATGTTTTTCCATTTTCAATTTTTTGGTACCACATTTCAAATTTAAAAATTTTTTAAAAATTTTAAATGGCCGCCATTTTGAAATAAAATGGCGGATGAAGCTGGCCAACGAACTCGGTCGAGACATTGGTATGTACTATGTACACACCGAATTACATCCAAATCGGTTCATAAATACGAGAGTTACAGTGTGACATAGGTCAGATATATATATATATATATATATATATATATATATATATATATATATATATTGATATATATATATATATATATATATAAATTTTGAACGGAGGGTGGTTTCGGGGTCTGGGGGTCATGATCGATGAAAATATACCAAAATTTTTTGAAATCGCTTTCCTCCGAACGCCTGCAATAGGTAGCTTTTTGTAAAGAAAGCTACCTAAAATTTTTCATAAGCCATAAGAAAAACATCATTTTTATTTCATAAATATTTCATAGAAAGCCAAAGTATAAACTTTTATTTAAAACAAAAAGAAATTGGAAATTTCATTTGCCTTTTTGTGTAGAGCCTTTTTCGTAAAGTCACAAAAATTTGGATAAATAACAATAACTTTCAATTTTGGTTCAATTTTTTGGCCCTATATATTTAAAATTAATTTTTTAAATATTTTTTTATTAAAATCTGCATTTTTTGATGTACTTATGGTGATATTTTTAAGATAATTTGCATTTTAGATCCAGAGAAACAATTTTTTTGAAAATGGAACTGCAGTCTAAAAATACAGACTCAGAAATGTGCGATTTGAGAAAAATCCAAAAATTGGACCCCCCATATCTCACAAACTATGAGGTCTAGGAAGGAAAATTTTCTGATGTATTCATATCATGATAGAATTAGTATATTGACCAAGTTTCATCCAAATCCCTGTCGGTCAGTTTACAAGGTATGGTTGAATTGACATGGAATGACTCACCAACAACTATTCAGCATAGTGATGGGCGATTCTCGAGAATTCGACAATCGAGAAAAATCGTCATCGTAAAAAATCACAATCGATACAGCCATCGATTAATTCCTAGAATCTACAATCGAGATGTTTTACAATCGATTATAACGAGAAAAGCTAAAAACAGTTATTGGAAAACTTAGCTATTATTCTGGCCGACAATTTCATAGCAGTGATAGGGCTTAGTGATGGGCGATTCTCGAAAATTTACCAATCGAAAAAAATCGTTATCGTAAAATACACAATCGATACAGTCATCGATTACTTTCGAGAATCTAAAAAGGAGATGTTCTAGAATCGATTATTGAAATCATTGTTTTTACATATATATAAGGCAGATTTTATTAAATATAGGGTAACTGAAAACAGATGGAATAAAAAAACAACAAACCAAAGGGAAACTATAAAGGAGCCATAAGGCTGGAAAAGTCTTGTAAGGGTGACCCCTGGTTGAAAAAAGCTGAAAAAACGCGAGTAGCTATGAAGCGGTAAGGGGAGTTTAAGTATCAAAAATTAGAATTTTTCGGCAATTAGCACCAAAATGGCCAAAGAAATAAGAATCAAAAGCACCCCCTAGTGGCAGAAATATGAACTAAAGGATGATAAAAGGGATCAAAATTTTTTATTGATTTTTCTACGTCATTTGAGATTGGATCTTTAATTTCCCCATTTTTATAAAGTCTTCGACTGGAATACATTAAACGAACTCCCGCGGGGAGCAAAGTAGGAGGGAGGGGCAAAGAAAGTGCATAATATGAATAAGTGGTCACAGGACTTTCCAACGATATGGCACATGAGGGGTGTCGGCTAAATTTAGTAAAGTGCCCCCGCTCGGGGGCGAAGTAAGAGGAGGGGCGCGGGCGATATATAAAATGAAATAGTAGTCACAGAGCTTTCCAATGATATATCACATGAGGGGTGTCAGCAAAAGATAGAAAAGAGTCCCAACTTCCAGGATTCCAATTATCGTGCCCCCCCCCCCCCCCCTTGAAATATACCCTGCCATCCTTCTCTTTGAAATTTTCATATATTAAAAATTATTTATCGGAGGGCTCCGTAAAAAAAAATCCGATCTAAAATGTTTAAAAACGCTACGATTTCAAAAAAGTTCGAAAAGTGCCTCTCTCGGGGCGCCAAACTAAGGAAGGAAGAAGAAAGGTTCATAATATGAAAGAGTAACTTTGCGATGATAACCGAAAACTTTCCGATGATAGATCAAATGACTGGTCCAAAAAAAGTTTGAAATCTACCCCTCCCACGTGGATTCCCTCTTCTATCCTAGAATATACCCGGAAATCACGCAGCCCCACTTTTAAAATTTTATATTTAATAAATAATATTTATCGGAGAGCTCCATTAAAAAACCTCATTTAATGATATTTATTGTAGAAATCTCTAAAATAAAAAAAAAGTCACCCCCGCACCGCTCCCCGCCCCCCACCCCCCGAACCCCTTCCGGAATTCAACTCTGGGAGGAGAAAGGTTCATAATATGAAAGAGTGGTGAAAGGACTTTCCGATGATATGTCAAGGAGAGGTTTGGTAAAAGTTTGAAAATTACCCGCCCCACCTCCCTTTGTGCACTCTGGCGCACCCCAGAATTCACCCACCTTCCTCTTTGAACTTTTTGTATTTAATAAATAGTATTTATCTGAGTCTCCAGGTATGGGGCAGCTTGGCAGAGCTAAAATAAGAGAAACATTGAAAATTCGGGGCAAAATGACACTAAATTAAACAGTAAAGTTTGAAACTAGGACTATACAGAACTGAATACATAAACCACTATGCTTCATAACCCACATCGGTTAATAGCAATAAAATGATAAGTGCCAGTTAAACTGATGGCATTGAGCTCACAGGTTATTAACACTAACTGTATATTATACTCTTATTTCAAAGAATAATGTCCCTCAAAAAATAAATGAAGGGAAATATTCCCCCGTTTGCCCCTTTTATACTTAATTAATGAACCTCCAAATCTAATCAGGGAAACTCCTTAACTATAATAATTCAGTATATCAAATTTGAAGCAAATCAGATAATTCTGCATGAAAAAAAGAAACATATCGCTAAATTAAGGGTGCTCTAACCCCTTTAACCCTTTTATACTTAACTAATGAACCTCCAAATCTAATCAGGAAAGCTTCTTATCAGAACAAACATAGAAAAAAAAATTAAAGTAAATTGAATAATTCTCCATGAAAATCCATTTATCTAAATTAAGGGGAGGGGACTTGCCCCCTTTTCGCCCTTGTATACTTAACCAATGAACCTCCAAATCTAATGAAGGAAGCGCCATATCGGAATAAATCGGTATATTAAATTTGGAGCAAATCCAATAATTCTGCATGAAAAACCCTTTTATCTAAATTAAGGGGAGACTAGCCCCTCCCCTTTATACTTAACCCATAAACCTCCAAATCTAATCAACGCAGCTTCTTAACATAATAAACCGGTATCCCAAATTTGGAGCAAATCGAATAATTATGCATGAAAAGCCCATTTATCTAAATTAAGGGGGGGGGGTGGGCGGACCAGCCCCCCCTTTCCCCCCTTTATCCTTAACCTATGAACTTCCAAGTTTAATCAGGGAAGCTCCTTAACATAATAAACCGGTATACCAAATTATGAGCAAATCAAATAATTCTGCATGAAAAGCCCATTTATCTAAATTAAGGGGGGAGGGGTCTAGCCCGCTTCTCCCCCTTTTTACTTAACCCGTAAACCTCCAAATCTAATCGAGGCAATTTCTTAACATAATGAACCGGTATACCAAATTTGGAGCAAATTGAATAATTCTGCATTAAAAACCCATTTATCTAAATTAAGGAGGGTGTCTACCCCCCTTTCCCCCCTTCATACTTAACTAATGAACTTCCAAGTTTAATCAGGGAAGCTCCTTAACATAATAAACCGGTATACGAAATTTGGAGCAAATCGAAGAATTCTGCATGAAAAACCTATTTATCTAAATTAAGGAGGGGGGGGGGACCAGCCCCCTTTCTCTCCCTTTATCCTTAACCAATGAACCGTCAAAACTAAACAGCGGAACGCCTTATCAGAATGAACATAAAAAAAATTGAAACAAATCGTACATTTTAATCAAGAGTTATCGCGTTACGTACATACATACGTACGCACAGTACATGCATACACACAGAACCGACGGGTACATTAGCTCTCAGGCTTAGATAGCCTGTGAGGTAAAAAGAGACTGGATAAGCAGATGGACTCCTTTGAGAAATTATGACTTAAACCAGAAATGCGGTAAGTTTGACTCTGAAAGCTTCATTTCCATCTCGCATTTCGGCAAATCTCATCTCGATGATTTTTCCAGCATTTCGACGCTTCCAGACGGGAATCTGCTCGATGGGTGGTTCTCTCGCGGTTTTAAACCTTTCGGGATGGGAAGTCTCTCGAGAGTTTCCTCTCGCCCTTTTCAACCTTTCCCGATGGGAAGCCTCTCGCTTGTTACTCTCGTCCTTTTCGAAATCTCCCAATGAAAAGCCTTTCGAGGATTTCTCTCGCGCTTTTCAACATTTCGCTATGAGAAGCTTTTCGAGGATTTCTCTAGTCCTCGGCAGAGAAGAAAAGTAAGAAAATTTATCGAGAGTACCAAGGGACGAGATAGAGAAAAAGGCATGACAATGAGCTGTGAAATGAAGCCCTAATTTTCAAAGTTTCTCTTATTTTAGCCCTACCAAGATGTCACATACCTGGAACCCTCCGATAAAAATTATTTATTAAATATAAAATTTTCAAAGAGGAAGGTGGGTCGGGTGATTTCGAGGGAGGAGGACGTGAGAGTGAACTCATGGGGTGATATTTAAAAAATTTTACCGAACCCTTCCTGTGGCATATAATCGAAAGGCCCTTTGACCACTCTTTCATACTATGAACCTTTCTTCGCCCAAAGGGGGGTGGGGAAGGGGCGAACAAAATTTTAAAACCGTAGCCGATTTCTATAATAAATTTAAATATCACTTTAAATATGGGTTTTTTATGCAGTCTTCCGGTAAATATTATTTATTGAACATAAAAATTTTAAAGTGGCGGCTGTGTGAATTCCGGGGTGAAAGAGTGGGCCCACGGGGGGAGAGAGGGGGAGCAATTTTCAAACTTTTTTTGGACCAGTCATGTGATATGTCATCGGTAAGCTCTCGGATGACTCTTTCATATTATGAGACTTTCTTCCTCCCCTCCCCAATTTGGCCCTCACTGCGAGGGTAGTTTTTTCCGCTTTTATCATTTTAGATCGGATTTTTTTATGGAGTCCTCCGCTAAATATTATTCATAATATATGAAATTTCAGGACACTTTTCCAAATTTAGCCAAGACCCCTCATGTGACATATCGTTAGAAAGGTTTGTGACTACTTATTAGTGCTACGCACTTCCGGTGGCCGCCCTCCCCACTTTGCCCCCCCCCCCCGGGGGACACTTTTCCAAATTTAGTCAGAACCCCTCTTATGAGATATCGTTGAAAAGGTCTGTGACTACTTATTGATGTTATGCACTTCCGGTGATAGTCCTCCCCACTCTTTGCCCCCCTGGGGGACACTTTTTCAAATTTAGTCAAGACCCCTAGTGTGAGATATCGTTGAAAAGGTCTGTGACTACTTATTGATGTTGTGCACTTCCGGTGATAGTCCCCCCCACTCTTTGCCCCCCTGGGGGGCACTTTTCCAAATTTAGCCAAGACCCCTCATGTGAGATATCGTTGGAAAGGTCTGTGACTATTTATTGATGTTATGCACCTCCGGTGACAGTCTCCCCCAATTTGCCCCTCCCGGGGGACACTTTTTCAAATTTAGCCAAGACCCGTCATGTGAGATATCGTTGGAAAGGTCTGTGACTACTTATTGATGTTATGCTCCTCCGGTGTCCATCCCCCCCATTTTGAACCCCCCCGGGGGACACTTTTCCAAATTTGGCCAAGACCCCACATGTGAGATATCGTTGGAAAGGTCTGTGACTACTTATTGATGTAATGCACCTCCGGTGACCGCCCCCCCCCCACTTTTCCCCCACGGGGGTGTTTTTCTAAATTTAGCCGAGACCCCTCATGTGACATATTGTTGGAAAGGCTTATGACCACTTACGCATGTTATCCACATCCCGCACCCCTCCCCCCCCCTTTCCCCCCACGGGGAGGGCATTTTTATAAATTCAGATCCAGACTTCTCATGTGACATATGGTTGGAAAGGCCTAAAGACCTGTGACGACTTAATCATATTATGCAGCTGCTGTGCCCCTCCGCTCGCTTTGACCCCTCCCCCAAGAGATCTGGTCCGACGTTCATTCGTTTCGATATTATATTTTTTACAAGATTTTGTAGTGCGTGCACACCACACCCGCCTGCTATCATATATCAGTGCCGTATATAGCGGGTAACCTGTTCGTGATTTCATATTACAAGATTACGTATAAATTAGGGGCCCCAATTAAAGGAGGGGCCCGCTAGCGGTCGAAGTCACCCAGTCTTTATTAACATCGACTCATTCCAGTTCACCCGCAGACGATTCTTGATAAATGTATGACGTATATAATACATAATATATGATTTATAAAAGAAATTTGCAAACTGTAGTCATCGAGAAAAAATTTATACAATCGAAAAATATCGAGATGTCCATACAATCGAGAAAATCGAGAAAAACATCTCGTTATCGCCCATCACTAATTCAGCACCAATTTATATCGGGGACTAATTAAACCTAAAGTTATTAAATTCCGTGCATTAGTCCTGTGATAGAGCGCTCAAAAAATTTGTGTCATATACAGACAAACTCACAGACAGATTCACAGATAAACATTTTGTAAAAACATGTTTTTCGGGATCTGTGGCCGCTAAAAAGTGTAAATATGTCGAAAACCGGAGTTCAAAAATTTTCTTTAATCCAATACTTTCTTCTTCCAAAGACAGAAGAAAGTAAAAAAGGAGAAGAAAATATATTTATTTTAGAAGTAGATATCAATATTTATCAATACGAAGATTTTACACGGGCTGAGAAACGGTTATATTTATAACGATAAAGAAGAGTTCGGATTAAAGAGTTCGGACCAAAAGAAGCTATTTAAAAAAAAAATATGAAAACGACCGTACATGAAAAACAGAAAATGACTTCTTACGAGTGCTTTTACAATTAAAAGTCAATATTTTTTGGAGATTTTTTCATTTAAATATATAAATTCGGATTAAAGGTATAAAATCACACAAATTTGTGCTTTATTAAAGGTTAGTATCACGGGCCCGGACAACGCCGGGCGGGTCAGCTAGATCTATAATAATAAGGAAAGAAGTTTCTCTGTCTGTCGGCTATGTTCTGAAAAAACCGCTGCACGCAGAGTTATGCATCCCAAAGCCCGATTTTGGACTTTTTGATTTGACTTTTTCAATATAATGTTTAATGCAATTTTTAACGTTTTTTCACGGTTCGAGGCGATTTTTTTTAAAAATTATTAAAATAAATCCTATTTCGATTCGGAATTCATACAGCGGTTTTTGAATTTTTCGCAAATATTTGCATGCGATTTTTAGCGTTATTTCGTGTTTCACAGCGATTTTTTTATATTGATAAAAGGAATTCGGTTTAAAATTTTTAGCATTATGTACAGTAAATTTTGGCCTCCCAAAATTTTTGAATTTTTAATTCGATTTTTCGCAACGAGTTTTGACACTCGTGAAAGATTTCTGGTTAAAATGTTTTAGAGCATTTTATTGTAATTTTCGGCCTTTTCGACTTTTGAAATTTTTAACGCTTTTTAATGCAATTTTCAGCGGTTTTTCGCGTTCTGCAGTGACGTTTTTTACGTTGGTAAAAGGAATTCGGTTTTAAACTTTTAGCCTAGTGTAGTAGACTTTGTTCTCTTTGCATTTATCCTATACTATTGCACTATATTATTACTATATTTATACTATACCTTCTGCTGCGTCGAGCTTATTATTAGAGTTTTGATTGTTATTGTGATTTTATGCATTCCGTGGAAATTGTTTGACACTCGTGAAAGAATTCTGGTCAATGTTTTTATTGTGTTCTCGGCGATTTTTGAATTTTTAATGCTCTTTTTTGCAGTTTTTTTCGTATTCCGTAGCGATTTCTTGACTTTCATAACATTTTTTTGGTTTCGAACTTTCCGCCTTATATAGCAAATTTTCTCCTTTCCGCGATTTCTGATAAAAAAAATTTCCGCATTTCAACACAATTGTTAGTGTTTTTACTCATTCTGTGCCCTTTTTTTACCATTAAAAGAAATTCGTTTCAAACTTGTTAAACGCTGTAGTAATTTTTTTTCTCTGCGATTTTTGATTTTTATCGATTTTTAATGCGATGTTTAGCGTTCCGATTCTACCTTTTGACATTCGTAAAAGGAATTGGATGTCAAACTTTTAGCCCAATATAATAAATTTTGTTATATTTTCAATAAAGTTTATTTGAAATTCGTACAGCAATTTTTGAATTTTTTGCGAATTTTTATGCATTGTTTAGAGATTTTTCGCATTCAGCGGCCATTTTTTTACATTCGTAAAAGGAATCCTGTTTTAATCTTTTAGCCCATAATAACAAAATTTTGTCATATGCGGTTTTTGAATTTTAGCGATTTTTCGAGTTTTTTCGCGATTTGCTACAATTTTTCCAAATTAGTAAAAGGAATCCGGTTATCTTCTAGCCCAAATAGTAAATTTTGTTTTCTTTTCATTTACATTTATTTGGAATTCGTGTAGCTTTTTTAAAATTTTTCGCGAATTTTTATTACGATTTTTTTTTGTTTTTTCATGTTTCGTATTATTTTTCGACGGACCGGACGATGCCGGACATGTCAGCTAGTTAGTGTATAAATGTATAATATAAATGCTACAGGGTTGCGCACGTAAAAACGGCCCTGCTGTGTTTACCATGGATGCGCATGTACGGATAGATACTTTCATATGAACATCGAAAAGTTTGAAAATATCACGAAAATCGAATCAAATGTCAGTCCAAAACGGCACGGGAAAAAATGGCCTGGCCCGGGCCTTCAAAAAAAAAAAAAAAAAAAAAAAATTAGACCCGGTCCCTACTCAGCCTGATATTAATGAAAGAAAATGGGCCTCAGAAAGGGTTTCATGCTCGGCCCGAATAAGAACAACTGAATATGTACTGTTTAATGTTACCAGATCCTGGTGAATCGTTATTTACTACAGAGAGACCGCTTGATAGATTTGGTCTATTTTAATAAATATGAACTTTATGCATCATTTAGAGACAAATAACTTCTCCCTTTACATTCTGTGCTTTGGAGACACTGGTGATTCTTCCTGCCTGGCTGCTAGTTTCATCATTTGCAACAAAACTTAACTCCTCTACCCCCTCCCTCCCGAGTCCTTCAAAGCTCGTAAATTGCAGGGCTAGAGAAAAGACTCTCTAGCTCTGCGTAAATTGGAGCCACTTTCTTTGTAGGTTGGGGAAACGGCGAACCATCTTATCTGTGCTCTAATCAGATCATATCGGCACCATTTGTTGTGCGTTAAAAACGTGAATTTATTGCCTTATGACGCCGAATTAGAATAACGAATTCTTCTCAAATAGTGTGCCCTGCCCAGTGTCCAAAGAAGGAAGAAAAACCCGCCATGGAGAGTGCTTAGTTTTTTCCTCATACGCCACGCTAAAATTTTCGAGTTCTTTTAATTGTTTAGAAAGAATAAAAGTGAACAGCGAATTTAGAAAAAGAACAATCATCCATCGAAAACATTATACATTAAAACCTTTTGTAAATTATATGAAATTCCAAAATCTGAGTTTTTTTCAATGTCAGTTGGCGTAAAAAGAATATAGACCATCTGAAAAAATTATTGAAATTTACAAATAATGCACCCCATCAGTGGTGACGTTAAAGGCAACCCAATTCTGCGTATCAACCTTAAATTGGATCCAAATAAACCACAGAGTTCAGAGACAGATAGGGAGGAAACGTGATGGTTCTGCATGAAGCTAAAAATAAAACCTTGAAATCAGTTAAAACCTGTCACAATTCGGTACAAACAATTGCGGGTAGCATTGAAAACCTCCCCCATTCCAAATAATTCAACTCTATTCCACATGCTCGTCTTGTTTGGGCCGAATTATTTAAGCGATATCTGGCTTTATATTGCAAGCCGTTTTGACGCATAGTGCATCTCTTATAGACCCCTTGCATTGACGTCACGTTGCTATTAGCAACGACTGATACTATTTCATCTGGAGCACACACGTGGAGCACAGAACTGCCCGTTTGCCGTTAAAAGCAGGTGTTAAATTTCTGTTTAATTTAGATCTTTCTTATTTTTATTATTATAGTGCAAATAAATCTAATAAGTCAAATGGAGAGTACCACATTCGCCTTATGTTTGAGCGCCATATGAAGTGATGCCAGACATGTGACGTCATGTGCAACCCGTCTCTACACTCTGAACTTTCTGCGTTTGTTTGGATCCAATTTGCGGTTCATACGCGGAGTTGAGTTGCCTGTGACGCCACACTGATGGGGTCCATTATCTTTTATTTCTTGTTGATACAAAAAGAAGTAGATCAGTTTCAACTGACGTCATGGCTCTAAGCCCGTGACATCTAGCGAAAAACTTGGTGGGCAAACAAATAGCATTGGTAGATTTCTTTGACTCGCACTTTCACATCAGTCGTCGTGAATCACATTGCTGTTGCTTTTGTTGTGAAACATTTCACTTTATAAATCTGAGTCTACATTTCAAAGTTTTTGTGAGCGATTATTTATATTATCGTGATATCTTATTGCAGGTGTTATCACGTAACTTATCACATTTATTCGCATCACCATGCTAGCGACTTGGTGTGTAAAAATGTGCGGTAATCGTTCTAACAGGGAACATAATAAATCCTAATATAGATTACCAGGCATTCCGAAGACAGATAATATTATGAGAAAAAAGTTGTGTGAAAAAAGGCAACAGCGATGGTTGTCATCACAATATCGTGCGAATTAATTTTATGATTTTTATTATGAATTAAATCACAATCACATGGAATTTGTTATTAATTCATGCACAGAAATGTATGATTATTTTTCCAATAACAAGATGAAAATCTCCGATTTTCAAAGAATGCACTTCTCTTACCCAGTTGCAGGCAAATTGTTTATAAGATCCACGGCTTTTATAACACCTGAAGTCTTTCTCAGTATAAAAAAATGGGCACAGATGTCATATACGCCCCATATTGGCGCGATTTTTTTCTGACGCTAATTTGGCAAAAACATCAACAGCATAAACAACAAGATCCGGGTTACCAAATCAAGCAAAATAACGACACTTTGGCGCCAGCTAAGTACCAGTTGCGTATATGACATTGGCGTCAGAAAAAAAATCGCTCCAATATGGGGCGTATATGACATCTGTGACAAAATTTACCCATAAACTAAATAGTTTACGATGTCAAAATAACTAACGTCGGGTAAATCCGCTACACATTTCTTTAAATCATTTGTTTTTTCAAGCTGAATTTATTTATTTATTTATTGAATAACAAACATACGACTTGTGTGCTTGACATGAGAGCCCGCTTTCAAACTGAATGTATCTACACCTGAAATAACACTAATTTTGGAAGCATATCGTTTCTTAACTATAGTATCATTCAATTCTTGGCACAAATGTCATATACGCACCATATTGGCGCGATTTTTTCTGACACCAATTTGGCGAAAATATCAACAGCATAAACAACAATAACCGGGTTACCACATCAAGCTAAATACCGATACTTTGGCGCCAGTTAAGTACCCGTTGCGTATATCATATTGGCGTCAGAAAAAAATCGCGCCAATATTGTGCGAATATGACACCTGTGCCCAATTCTTCATAATGTTTTGAAGACATTTTATTTCGTTAAGATTAAAAACTTTCATTAAATTAGATGGCAAAAGATAGAGAAAGAAAAATTCACTAAACAAAAACAAAGTGGTTCGTCTTGCGACCGAAGTAGAATAGAAGTAGGAGTACGGAGTATTATTATTAGTTTGCTCACCAAAACTGGTTGCCAAGGGTGGTTCCAGGTTTGTGATCACGTGGTTGAAACTGATCTATTGCCTATGAACAATACATATATTACACAGCGAAAATGTCCGTGTGTAACGCTGACGTCATATTGACGATGTAACCGGCAAAATAAATTTCACTTATTTGAAAATTTATTAACTTCTAAACGTCGAAAAAATTAAATTTTTACGCCTCCTTAAAACAATAGAAACAGTTCAGAATTGATTTCCAGCTAATATTCCTTAACGACTTCATCCATAAATAAATAAAAGAAAGCATAAATAAATCATAAAGTTAACACCCTTTTAATCGAACAACGCGCTCATCTGTATGTAATTTATAGTCACGCTTAAAAATCAGTATCGGTAAAATTTATTTAAATTTTGTAACATTATATTCATCTACTTTCTGTATTTACTCATATTAATGTTTCTTGTATTACTTTTTTTCCACTATGACGCCATATTCATCTTATTTTTAATTCTTAAAAAAAAAAAATTATTAACCATTTGGAAAAATGGTTATTGTCCTCCTTCAGGGTAGGGAATCAAAAACATATCTGAAGCGTTTTATTGGTTGAATCCGCATTTTATTCGTTTTCTGATTGGTCTACACAGCAATCTGTATTTTCCCTTTACTTTCAACAGAGATGGATACTTCTGTTGCCACTATGACAAAAAAGTAATAAAAACTACAAAAAAAAATAATAACTCAGAAACAAATTGAGATACAGCTTTCAAACAATTGCATTTAAAAGTATATTTTTTTCTCTATACGACGGTGTAAAAAGTAATATTGTGGGATGTTTAGAAGTTTAAGAATGAAATGCCATTTAAAATGGGTCCAGGAATATTAATGTTTAATCCATGGCGTACGTAATGAATGACCAGCTCCGTAGAAGTTTAAAAATTTACAGTTCCGAAAAATGTAATCCATGGCGTACGTAATGTATGATCAACTCCGTGCGATTTTTTATTTCTTAAATTTTAGTCTTTGAAAAAATCATTTTCCAAATGGTCGTTGTAATTTGCTAAATTGCATTTTTTTTTATTCCATTTTTCACACGGAAATCTTTCAACTGAAAATTAATTGCTGGAGACAAAAATTTATCACGGCTTTTGAATTTTTTGCAACAATAAGAAATAATAATGTTAAATTATATGGGAAAATGTCCATTGATTCTCAATGAAAATAGCGAAATTTATAATTATTAAGAAAAATATTTGAATAATTTAAATAAAACATATCCTGGGCTACTTTCTGGGTTATAATCCACCAATTACAAAGGCATTTGAATATCCAAATCATTGTCTGATATCAGGCAAAAGTTTTTACATTTTAAATTTATAATATTATTCAATTTAACAAAGAATAAAATATGAGTGGCATCAGGGACAAAAAGGTGGGAAGAAAAAATCAAAAAGTTATGATCTGCATAGACTTTTCTATGTTGAAATAACATTGCGAAGTGACACTGGAAATAAATAAGTATTGCGCTGCGGCGCAATACTTAAATTAACATCAGTAGAAAAATTAACACCAAAGAACATAAAATATTTGAAAGTTATTTAAACATACACGAGTGGGAACCCGCCGAATTCGACGGATGAAAATGTTTACAAAACTGTTAGATTGAATTTATGAAAACTTGCAAAAATAATTATAATAAAAAATCAATCTTAAATTCGTTAGGCTAACTCTTAAAACAAATATTATTTTAAACTAAAGTTACCAAATGCTGTTTCCATTAACTTAAACTATTTAAATGACTTTATTCCAATAAGTAATCAGCAATATGTAATCAAGATAAGCAGTTATAAAGTTATTAATTGAGGCTTTGATCTTTGGTATTACGGAATGAAAAATCAGCAAAAATTGCGCTACTACGAAACGATCAGTTTTTTTCTTTTACGAAATCTAAACATTACGTCATTTTCACCGTCGCAAAATTTACATGCGTACTTTTCATATTGATATTCACTGTTTTAAAAAGTATTTTAACGTGCAATAGATGATTAATAAAAAAAAAAAAAAGTAAAAAAAGCAATTTAACAAATTACAACGACCATTTGGAAAATGATTTTTTCAAAGACTAAAATTTAAGACATAAAAAATCGCACGGAGTTGATCATACATTACGTACGCCATGAATTAAACATTAATAGTGTTATTACACGTATGAATTGCAAGCGACAAAAATCGCCTGCGACTCGTCAGATTTCCTGAACCTGAAACTTACGTATTATCCAAGCATTTCATTGGTTGTTCGGGAAAAGGCTTTTCCATCGTCCAAGAAACCTGACGACCAATTTTAAATGAAATTTCATTCTTAAACTTCTAAACATCCCACAATATTACTTTTTACACCGTCGTATAGATAAGAAAATGTACTTTTAAATGCAATTTGTTTGAAAGCTGTATCTCAATTTGTTTCTGAGTTATTAATTCTTTTTTGTAGTTTTTATTACTTTTTTGTCATAGTGGCAACAGAAGTATCCATCTCTGTTGAAAGTAAAGGGAAATACAGATTACTGTATAGACCAATTAGAAAACGAATGAAATGCGGATTCAACCAATAAAACGCCTCAGATATGTGTTTGATTTCCTACCCTGACAGAGAACAATAAGCATTTTTCCAAATCTATCTATACTTCTATACTAATATTATAAAGATGTGAAAATTGTTTATTTGTAGGAGGTAAGCTCAGAAACTACCGAACCGATTCCAAAAGTAATGGTATCAAAATGATGGTGTAGTCCAACTTAGAACATAGGATATATCTTATGTCCGTGCCACTAGCCAAAAGGGGGTGCAGGAGCGAAAAAGTTCTAAAAATGCGATTTTTGTGTTACTGAAGGGCCTAGAAACATGAAATTTGGCATGGTAGTTACTTATAAGATACTAATGATCTCTAAGGACATTTCTTTAAAAAATCGAAATTAAAAAGGGGTGAAAATGCGCGAAGAGCGTTCTAAAAAACGTTCTAAATGGCGATTTTTATGCAATTTCAGGAAGTACCAAACTGTTTTTAAAAAGAATGGTGTCAAAATGATGGTGACAACCCTTGCTCCAACATAGGCAACATTTTATGTCGGTGCCACTACCCCTAAAGGGGTTGCAGGAACAAAAAAAACACATTCGAAATTGCTTTTTTGTGTTACTGAAGGACCCAGATACATGGAATTTGGCATGGTAGTTACTTATTAGATATAAATGATCTCTAAGAACATTTCTTAAAAAATTCGAAATTTAAAAGGGGTGAAAATGCGTAAGAAGCGTTATAAAAAAAGTTCTAAATGGCGATTTTTACGCAATCTCAAGAAGCACCAAACCGATTTCAAAAATAAGGGTGTAAAAATGATGGTGACAACCCTTGCTCCAACATAAGCTACATTTTATGTCGGTGCCATTACCCCCAAAGGGGATGCAGGAGCAAAAAAAAAAAAAAGTTCGAAAATGCGATTTTTGTTTTACTGGACTAGAAACATGAAATTTGGAATGGTAGTTATTTATAAGATATAAATAAGCTCTACGAACATCTCTTAAAAAATTCGAAATTTAAAAGGGGTGAAAATGCGCGAAAAGAGTTCTAAAAAACGTTCTAAATGACGATTTATACACAATCTCAGAAAGTACCTAACCTATTTCCAAAGTAATGGTTGGAAATTGATGATGACAGCCCTTGCTCCAACATAAGCTCTATTTCATGTCGGAGTCAATATACTACCTTGCGGTTGCATTTTAAAAAACGTTCTAAATTGTGATTTTTGTGATACTGAAGGGGATAACAACTTGAAATTTGGCATGGTAATTACTTATGAGATGTAAATACTTTCTGAGAAGAGTTCCTTAAAAATTTGAAATTTAAAAGGGGTGAAAATGAACGAAAAGCGTTCTAAAAACGTTCTAAATAGCGATTTCTACGCAATCTCAGGAAATATAAACCGATTTCAGAAGTAATGGTTTCAAATTGATGGTGACAGTCCCTACTCCAACATATCCCATATTTTACGTTGTTGTCACTACCACCTGGGCGTTACAGGAGCAAAAATGTTCTAAATTGCGTTTTTTGTGTTACTGAGGGGGGTCTAACATTTTAAATTTGGAATGGTAATTACTTCAAAGATGCAAATGCTAAGAATTGTCGAAATAAAATTCCAAATTTAAAAGGATGAAATGAGCGAAAAGCGTTCTAAATTACGATTTTTATGCAATCGTATGAAATACGAAACCGATTTCAAACATAATGGTTGAAAATTGATGGTGATAGAACCTGCTCATAGAACTTTCTAAATTGCGATTTCTGCGGTGCTGAAGAGGCTAGAAACTTTAAATATAGCACGATAGTTACTTATAAAATATTAATGTACTCTAAGAACAGTCGAAATTAAATTCGAAATCAAAAAGGGGTGAAGCGAAGGGAAGGAACGAAAACCATTCTAAAAGAATCCTAAATTACGATTTCTAAGGAATCTCAGGAAATAATAAACCGATCCCAGAAGTTATTGGTTGCGAATCAAGAGTGATAGTCCCTGATCCTATATGGGCTATATTTTATGCCGGTGTCACTACCACCTGGGTGGCAGGAACAACAAGAATGCCTTTAAAAACATCACATCTAAATTCTGTTTGCTATAAAATATTAGGAAAATACCAACCGATTTCAGGGTTGATGTTGGCAAATTAATGATGATACTCTGTTTCAACATTTTTCGAGACATTCTATTTCAACTCTGTTTCGGCATTTTATGTTGGTGCCATTAACACCAGAGAGGTGGTAGACTGTTAGACAAGAAGCTTGGAATTTGACATGATGGTTAATTTTAAAATGTAAATCCTTCTATATATAAAAAAAGTTTTGATTTGGAAATGGACCAATAAAAATCTGCGTAGATATTCCCGGCAGATCGGCATCCAATTTGAATGCTTAAGCATGGCCGTTCTTCGTTAATATTAAAAAAACTGTTTCATACAAAAATATGAAAATCGGTAGTATTATAGAGAAATGTTTGATAATCACGCTGATGCAGACAATTTTCAAATCGAAGAATTATTTTAAGAGAGATTTAATGCCAAAGTTGGACAAAATCGTTCCATAAAAAAAGTTTTATAGGAGCAAAAATGTACATAGGAATTTAATCATTTTTAGATCATTTTATGCGTCAGAATTTCCCGGTGTGCAGACTGTATTTAGTTTTTTAATTTGAATCATTTTTTGAGGTTTTATTTCTATTTTAAATTCAAAATTTCAGCATTTCGAGAGATATTTTTTACATAATTTAGAAAATTGTATTAATTTAAGCCAACTGTATAAACAGCGCAAACAATAATGTTTGCTTCAAATTGAAAATTTATTTTACACGTGACTATTATAAACAGAAAATATAAAAAGCAGGAACTCATTGAAAATTACGTCATAAAAACTATATTTACACATGAATTTTAAAGAGAAAGAATATTGTAAAATAATAAATTCATTAACATGCGTTAGAAGTCTTAAGGGGTCTCAGGACTCTTAAAATTGGAAAAAATGAAAAAAAAGACCATTTTCAACATTTAATATCTTAAAATGTATTTGATTTTAAGACACAGTTTTAATTGGAATAAAATATATAAGTATGTTCTTTCATTTCGTGTATTTAAAAATTTATAAGATGCAGAATTAGCATTTACAGGGGGCTCCAAACTGTTAGACATTTTTCGAGCAAAAAATCGGCACAACAGCTTACGCGCACTATTACAAAATAAGTGTTGTAACTAGAATGAAAATTTTGGTTCCTACTTATACTTCAGATTGTAATAATTACCCTGAACCTAAATAAATTTGTATTTAAAGCTTTTTTATATTTTTAATACAAAGTTGTATTTAGCTAATGCAAAATTAAGAACATTTCAACAGTATAATCACCTAAAAATATTATTTTGAACAATAAAAAGGAAATTTTAGGTTCAGTTTATACAGACTAACATGAAACATATGTTTTGAAAATTTCATGAAAAAATATTCATAAGTTTTTGAGATATCGTCCGCGTTATGCCCAAAAACGTCATTTGGAGAAAAATGGCTTCAAAGTTTCCGAAACGACGCTTCAGCTATGGAGCGTGTATAACTGTAAAAGCCATAACTTCAGTTCTAATAGGAATTTCAAGGAAACAATTATATCAAAATGTTCAGAAAAGATAGGAGTTTAACATCTAAAAAAATTAAAATTTCGAAAATTTTAAAGCTTTAAGAGTCCTGAGACCCCTTAAATAGGCGAATTTACGTCACATTACACTTATTACGTAAAATGAACAAAAAATAATATTGAAAAATAGTTTAAATTTAAAAATTGCGCGAGACATTTATTTGATATTTTAAGATGATCATAATATTTCATTTCTAACAAAAGTATTTTTACGTGAATATTAAAAAGAGAAAGAAAAATTTGGTGAAAATTACGTCAGATTATAATTGTCAGATTCAAATTATAATTCAGTCTTCCGAAATCTTTTTAAAGCCGATCAAATTAGCGGGCTGTTAGTCTGCGGTGTCTGAACGGGGGTTGACGAGCGTAGCTCGTAGGGGGCAGAGCCCCCTAGTGTGTTAAAATGGTTTCTAAAAAAGTCAAAACTTCAAATAAATACTGAAATGAGCGTATGAAATGAGCATAAAAGTCTCAAAATACTTTCTAAATTATCATTCATTTGGAATTAGTTTTAGTTCTTCTTATTAATTAAAATCTCATTTCTGTCTATTGCACTTTTATAATGAAGTTTAGTTAAACTGTGGCTTAATTTGTAATTTTTGAATTAATTCTATTATTTCTTCTAATAAAAAATATTCATGCAAATATCACTTGGCATGTTTCAACTATTACGCGAGAGAAGCCGCGGGGTTTGCTAGTGGTTAATAAATTTCCAAGCTGCAACGTCATTCCCACTCACCAAAGCATTTCGCCTCCCACGGAGATTAGTGTCGCAAACTCAATATTAGCGGGATGAACAAATATTCAAATGTAACAGCTTTATGAGGAGAAATGCACATGTTCTTTTTTAACGCAATGTCATTTCACATTAATTTTTTTCTATTTTTTTAATTGTAATGAGGGAATGGCATCAGTAAAAATATGATAATTCCCATTATTTCCCTTTTCTCATGTAACAATGGAAGAAGCAGAATTGCAACGACAGTAAAGAAATTTCATAATTTTTTTAAAATTAAAATTAAAATATAAAAACGGAAATATTTAACAAAAATAGCTAGTACAGGCACATTTACAAATTAACAGCTTTCATAAAAAAACAAACAGAAAAATCGATTCTGTAAAAAGTTCAGGGTAGATGACTTAAATAACAGCTTTTGTCTTTTAAATATACTAGGGGATCGTTCCCGGGTTAAAGAATATGGGTGAAAACATTTTTTAAATTGAAAACTAATATTTTTTTTAAATGCAATAAATTTTTTAAATTGACCACTTACATTAAAAAAGCATTTTTCATATTGAAAATACGAATTATACAATCAAATGAATTTTTGAAATTTATCAAAAGCGATATTTTCTTATTAGCCGTATGCTAAGAGTTATTTGCCAAGATTTTGCTACTTATGGCATCCTTTTATACTCTGATAATTTCAGAGCTTATACATGTCTAGTAAATTTGTGTTTTATTTATATTATTTTACTTATTTATTCATAGGGAAGTTTTTTTAGTGGATATTAGCCGTAAGAAAATGATGAACTTAGTGATGGGCGATAACGAGATGTTTTTCTCGATTTTCTCGATTGTATGGACATCTCGATATTTTTCGATTGTGTAAATTTTTTCTCGATGACTACAGTTTGCAAATTTCTTTTATAAATCATATATTATGTATTATATACGTCATACATTTATCAAGAATCGTCTGCGGGTGAACTGGAATGAGTCGATGTTAATAAAGACTAGGTGACTTCGACCGCTAGCGGGCCCCTCCTTTAATCGGGGCCCCTAATTTTTACGTAATCTTGTAATATGAAATCACGAAGAGGTTACCCGCTATATACGGCACTGATATATGATAGCAGGCGGGTGTGGTGTGCACGCACTACAAAATCGTGTAAAAAATATAATATCGAAACGAATGAACCTCGGACCAGATCTCTTGGGGGAGGGGTCAAAGCGAGCGGAGGAGCACAGCAGCTGCATAATATGATTAAGTCGTCACAGGTCTTTAGGCCTTTCGAACCATATGTCACATGAGAAGTCTGGATCTGAATTTATAAAAATGCCCTCCCCGTGGGGGTAAAGGGGGAGAGGGCTGCGGGAGGTGGATAACATGAGTAAGTGGTCATAAGCCTTTCCAACAATATGTCACATGAGGCGTCTCGGCTAGAAAAACTCCCCCGTGGGGGAAAAGTGGGGGGGGGGCGGTCACCGGAGGTGCATTACATCAATAAGTAGTCACAGACCTTCCCAACGATATCTCACATGTGGGGTCTTGGCTAAATTGGGAAAAGTGTCCCCGGGGGGGCAAAATGGGGGGATGGACACCGGAGGAGCATAACATCAATAAGTAGTCACAGACCTTTCCAACGATATCTCACTTGAGGGGTCTTGGCTAAATTTGGAAAAGTGCCCCCCGGGGGTGCAAAGTGGTGGTGGGGACACCGTAGGTACATAACATCAATAAGTAGTCACAGACCTTTCCAACGATATCTCACACGAGGGGTCTTGACTAAATTTGAAAAAGTGTCCCCCGGGGGGGGCAAAGAGTGGGGGACTGTCACCGGAAGTGCATAACATCAATAAGTAGTCACAGACCTTTTCAACGATATCTCACAAGAGGGGTATTGACTAAATTTGGAAAAGTGTCCTCCGGGGGGGGGGCAAAGTGGGGGGGGGGGCGGCCACCGGAAGTGCATCGCATCAATAAGTAGTCACAAACCTTTCCAACGATATGTCACATGAGGGGTCTTGGCTAAATTTGGAAAAGTGTCCTGAAATTTCATATATTATAAATAATATTTAGCGGAGGGCTCCATAAAAAAATCCGATCTAAAATGATAAAAACGGAAAAAACTACCCTGGCAGTGGGGGCCAAATTGGGGAGAGGAAGAAGAAAGTCTCATAATATGAAAGAGTCATCCGAGAGCTTACCGATGACGTATCACATGACTGGTCCAAAAAAAGTTTGAAAATTGCTCCCCCTCCCTCCCCCCGTGGGCCCACTCTTTCGCCCCGGAATTCACACAGCCGCCACTTTAAAATTTTTATGTTCAATAAATAATATTTACCGGAAGACTGCATAAAAAACCCACATCAAAAGTGATATTTAAATTTATTATAGAAATCGGCTACGGTTTTAAAAATTTGATCGCCCCTTCCCCATCCCCCTTTGGGCGAAGAAATGTTCATAGTATAAAAGAATGGTCAAAGGGCTTTTCGATTATATGCCACAGGAAGGGTTCGGTAAAATTTTTAAAATTGTACCCCGCATGACTCCACTCTCACGTCCTCCTCCCTCGAAATCACCCGACCCACCTTCCTCTTTGAAATTTTTATATTTAATAAATAATTTTTATCGGAGGGCTCAAGATATGTGACATCTTGGTAGGGCTAAAATAAGAGAAACTTTGAAAATTAGGGCTTCATTTCACAGCTCATTGTCATGTCTCTTTCTCTATCTCGTCCCTTGGTACTCTCGATAAATTTTCTTACTTTTCTTCTCTGCCGAGGACGAGAGAAATCCTCGAAAAGCTTCTCATAGCGAAATGTTGAAAAGCGCGAGAAAAATCCTCGAAAGGCTTTTCATTGGGAGATTTCGAAAAGGACGAGAGAAACCAGCGAGAGGCTTCCCATCGGGAAAGGTTGAAAACGGCGAGATAAACTCTCGAGAGACTTCCCATCCCTAAAGGTTTAAAACCGCGAGAGAACCAACCATCGAGCAGCTTCCCATCTCGAAGCGTCGAAATGCTGGAAAAATCATCGAGATGAGATTTGCCGAAATGCGAGATGGAAATGAAGCTTTCAGAGTCAAACTTACCGCATTTCTGGTTTAAGTCATAATTTCTCAAAGGAGTCCATCTGATTATCCAATTTCTTTTTAGCTCACAGGCTATCTAAGCCTGAGAGCTAATGTACCCGTCGGTTCTGTGTGTATGCATGTACGTACGTACGTACGTATGTATGTACGTAACGCGATAACTCTTGATTAAAATGTACGATTTGCTTCAATTTTTTTTTATGTTCATTCTGATAAGGCGTTCCGCTGATTAATTTTGACAGTTCATTGGTTAAGGATAAAGGGAGAGAAGGGGGGCTGCCCCCTCCTTAATTTAGATAAATAGGTTTTTCATGCAGAATTATTCGATTTGCTCCAAATTTCGTATACCGGTTTATTATGTTAAGGAGCTTCCCTGATTAAACTTGGAGGTTCATTAGTTAAGTATGAAGGGGGGAAAGGGGGGGTAGACACCCTCCTTAATTTAGATAAATGGGTTTTTCATGCAGAATTATTCGATTTGCCCCAAATTTGGTATACCGGTTCATTATGTTAAGAAGTTGCCTTGATTAGATTTGGAGGTTTACGGGTTAAGTATAAAGGGAGAGAAGGGGGCTGGACCCCCCCCCTTAATTTAGATAAATGGGTTTTTCATGCAGAATTATTCGATTTGTTCCAAATTTGGTATACCGGTTTATTATGTTAAGGAGCTTCCCCGATTAAACTTGGAAGTTCATTAGTTAAGTATAAAGGGGGGAAAGAGGGGTAGACCCACTCCTTAATTTAGATAAATGGGTTTTTCATGCAGAATTATTCGATTTGCTCCAAATTTGGGATACCGGTTTATTATGTTAAGAAGCTGCCTTGATTAGATTTAGAAGTTTATGGGTTAAGTATAAAGGGGAGGGGCTAGTCTCCCCCTTAATTTAGATAAAAGGCTTTTTCATGCAGAATTATTCGATTTGCTTCAAATTTAATATACCGATTTATTCCGATATGGCGCTTCCTTCATTAAATTTGGAGGTTCATTGGTTAAGTATACAAGGGCGAAAGGGCGCAAGTCCCCTCCCCTTAATTTAGATAAATGGATTTTCATGGAGAATTATTCAATTTACTTTAATTTTTTTTTCTATGTTCGTTCTGATAAGAAGCTTTCCTGATTAGATTTGGAGGTTCATTAGTAAAGTATAAAAGGGTTAAATTGGTTAGACCACCCTTAATTTAGCGATATGTTTCTTTTTTTCATGCAGAATTATCTGATTTGCTTCAAATTTGATATAGTGAAGGTTGATTTGATATAGTTAGTTTCCCTGATTAGATTTGGAGGTTCATTGGTTAAGTATAAAAGGGGCAAACGGGGGATATTTCCCTTCATTTATTTTTTGAGGGACATTATTCTTTGAAATAAGAGTATAATATGCAATTAGTGTGAATAACCTGTGAGCTCAATGCCATCAGTTTAACTGGCACTTATCTTTTTATTGCTATTAACCGATGTGGGTTATGAAGCATAGTGGTTTATGTATTCAGTTCTGTATAGTCCTAGTTTCAAACTTTACTGTTAAATTTAGTGTCATTTTGCCCCGAATTTTCAATGTTTCTCTTATTTTAGCTCTGCCAAGCTGCCCCATACCTGGAGACTCAGATAAATGCTATTTATTAAATACAAAAAGTTCAAAGAGGAAGGTGAGTGAATTCTGGTGGGCGCGAGAGTGGACAAAGGGGGGGGGGGGGGGGCGGGAAATTTTCAAACTTTTACCAAACCTCTCCTTGACATATCATCGGAAAGTCCTTTCACCATTCTTTTATATTATGAACCTTTCTCCTCCCAGAGTTGAATTACGGAAGGGGGCGGAAGGGAGCGATGCAGGGGTGAAATTTTTATTTTTTTTTTTAATTGTAGAAATTTCTACAATAAATATCATTAAATGAGGTTTTTTAATGGAGCTCTCCGATAAATATTATTTATTAAATATAAAATTCTAAAAGTGGGGCTGCGTGATTTCCGGGTATATTCTGGGATCAAAGAGGGAACTCACGTGGGAGGGGTAGATTTCAAACTTTTTTTGGACCAGTCATTTGGTATATCATCGGAAAGTTTTCGGTTATCATCGGAAAGTTACTCTTTCATATTATGAACCTTTCTTCTTCCCTCCCTAGTTTGGCGCCCCGAGAGAGGCACTTTTCGAACTTTTTTGAAATTGTAGCGTTTTTAAACATTTTAGATCGTATTTTTTTACGGAGCCCTCCGATAAATAATTTTTAATATATGCAAATTTCAAAGAGAAGGATGAGCAGGGTATATTTCGGGGGGGGGGGGCGATAATTGGAATCCTGGGAGTTGGGTTTCTATCATTTGCTGACACCCCTCATGTGATATATCATTGGAAAGCTCTGTGACTACTATTTCATTTTATATATCGCCCGCGCCCCTCCACTTACTTTGTCCCCGCGCGGGGGCACTTTTCTAAATTTAGCCAACACCCCTCATGTGACATATCGTTGGAAAGTCCTGTGACCATTTATTCATATTATGCACTCCTTTGTAGATTCTCGAAAGTAATCGATGACTGTATCGATTGTGTATTTTACGATAATGATTTTTTTCGATTGGTAAATTTTCGAGAATCGCCCATCACTAAGACTAATTCACTACTATGAAATTGTCGGCCAGAATAATAGCTAAGTTTTCCAATAACTGTTTTTAGCTTTTCTCGTTATAATCGATTGTAAAACATCTCGATTGTAGATTCTAGGAATTAATCGATGGCTTTATCGATTGTGATTTTTTACGATGACGATTTTTCTCGATTGTCGAATTCTCGAGAATCGCCCATCACTAGATGAACTCTTTAATTTGTTTTAAGGTCAAACAGATTAATCTTTCGTAATCGAGCTCCTCGCGATATAGATAAATTAAAAAATATTTCATGCTTTAAAATTGTTTTTAAAACCATAGACAATCAGTAAACTGAGATGAACTTTGCAAACAAATTCCATTTGAAAAAAAAAGTCCTATTTGGTTATCTCAAAATTTAAATTGTACGATTACAAATAAATAGATTTGAGTTTTTTCACCATTATTCTTTTATTTGTTTATAAAAGAAGTATTAATTTCGTTAATTTGTCTTTCACAAATATGTTAGATTGGTGGTTTTTTAAATATTATTCTTTTATTTCTTTGTAAAGGAAGTATTAATTTCGTTATGCAAAAATAGTCAGGAACAAATGTTGAAGAATGTTTGTTGCTTTATGTGCAAAATGTTTATTTTTATTATGTATTGAAACCGGCACGTGATAAGATAAACTTAAAAAATATCATGCTTAAAAATTATTTTATAAATATAATACATCAGTCAATGAATACAGTTTTTAAACAAATTGCATTTGAAAGTAAAATTTTTTCCCTATGTGACGAAAATTGAAAATGTACGACGGTCAGAAGATTAAAAAATTGCAGTAGCGAAAATTTCAAGACCAAAATTTGATCGTGAAGTGTTGCCATTCGCAAAATGATTGCAGCGTTACGTACAGATACGTTTGTTCTTTATAATATAGATAGATACTTAATCAGTAAAATATAATAAAGATCAGTTATTAGGATGTGGTTATCAATTGAGGCTCTTATGCTAAGATTTCCGGAATGAAAACAGCAATTTTCACCTTCTCAAAATTTGTATACGCACTTCTCATATCCATATTCATCATTTTTAAAACATTTGTATTTTTTTTTATCATTTAAAAATCCTTTTAACTCAAAACCTTGAAGTCACTATTGTCAGCAATATCTTTTATGTGAACAGACGCACTCTTTACATGAGATTCTAATCTCAACTCCGGATAATAAAAATCTCCGTATTTTATGTCTTTTAGACGCATTTGTGTTAAAATGTTTAGTTTCATCTAAGAAAATGATCGTTTTCTTTTAAATATGACTTCATTTTTAGTTAAATATGCATTTCGTCTAGTGTACTGAAACTTAGTATCAGTACACATGCAGAAGGAAAAACAATATACAAAATTTATGAGGAAAAATGCGTGTTTTCAAAAGCATTATGTCATTTTCCGTTATTATACCCCTAATATAATATTCTGCTCCTAATGGGATTTTGCGCCACTAAACCCTATACAACAATTTTTATCAACAATTTTGAATTTTTATCAGAAAATAGCATGAATAAAGTTAAAAATACCTCATTATTTCTCTCTTGTCTGCAATAATGAAAACTATCTAATTTCCATCATTTTGAAGAAATTTCATAAAATGCTTTTAAAATTAAAATATAAAAGTGGGGATATTTAAAAAAAAGCAGATAGTGCGATCATATCTACATAGGAAAAGCTTTCAGTTAAAAAAAAATTCTAGTAAAATTGGTTCAGCAGAAAGATCAGGGCAGATGACTAAAAAACAACCATTGTTTTAAATATATAGATTATATAAAATTAGGAAAAATTAAATTAAGTTGATTATGTTATTTTGATCAAATTATAGTAGAATGTCCTAAAGAATAGCATTAAAATTTTATTATTCGAGAGAATTTTCGACAAAAACTTCAGGAACACGATATTATTTTAAACCGCGAATTATTTGTTTGTTTGTCTAACTCGGCAAAGCAAATCCATCCAGGCGAGAATCAACAATTTCTGTAATATACATCGCTGCTACTTGCATGTCACCTCTCTTTTACAAAGACACTCTACATTTTTGTAAAACATTGCATTTTATCTGTGTGTTATTTCAATTATATTATTTTCAAAAGTGAAGGATTTTCACCTGTGAAGAATTTCAAAGCAGCTGGGCTGTGAAAATGACACACTTCTACAAAACATAATTCAGGTTTAAGAATTAAAATACACGCTTTTCTATAAAATGACGTCATTTGCATCCGCTAAAGCAATCCAGTCTTACTTCGTCTACAGAAAAGTGTGCATATGACGTCATTATAACAGAATAACAGACAATATTCTTGACATAGCCCATATTTTAATTTAAACTTTTTTTCAGGTTTTATGAGAAAATGGCAACAAAAAGATACAGTATCGCATATTTTCGACTATTTTCCGTTTAGTTTCAATGACTTTCAATAGAAATGAGGTACTTTTGTTGCCAAAATAAGAAAAAGGGTATTAAAAACTACAAAAAAATTAATATCTCAAAAATAAATTGAGATACAGCTTTAAAACAAATTGCATTTCAAAGAGCATTTTTTTCCTTATACGACGGTGTAAAAAATTAAAATGTGCGATGTTTAGTAGTTTAAAAATTTGGAGTAGAAAAAATTGCAAAACCAAAATTTTATTTCAAATTTCAAAGTGTTGCCATTCGCAAAATGACGTATGCGGTACGCACAGATATGTTTGTCCTTTATAATATAGACAGATTATAATTAAGTGGAAATGACGTAATTTTCAGAAATATTTTCATTTGTGCATACCAAGGATCTTTAATTAAATAACAGAAGTTCGGTCTATTTTGATGCAGGAATAAAGGTAATTGAATATGACATCATCATTGACACAGTTATAACAACATATATTATATTCATAGATCAAATTTATCTGTTTTCTGAATGACATCGCTTTCCTCATCGGAAACATTTCGCTTTAGGTATTACTTTTTAATCATAGAATATTTTCTGTTATTTAATTTACATAGATTACTTAATATTATTTCTCAATAAATAATCTGTGTTCTTCCGCGATTAGCACATAATTACACGCAAATATTTTATTATGGTTAAATTTTATGAAAACAATTAAGTTTTTTCCTTTTGAGAAGAGCGATCGATTGGCGCCAATGGGATACGAACCAGGGATCTCATTATCAGGAGGCGAGAACGTTAGCGTTGAGCAAAAGGCCAAGCCAGTTGCTCTAAGCTAGTAATTCGCTTTATACTGATCATGTGAGATGAGATCGCTACACACTCCATCCCCAGTGAGAAAGACGTATTGCTGACGTCTGACGATCGATATGCACTCGTGAATGATCCTGTCGCACGCATGTGTGATGCGTAGGATGACAGGCTTTGTGCTGTGAGCGTTTCACAGGCTTTGAATGCAGGGGATGATTTTTTACTGCTGCCATCTGTTGGTTATGAGATGAGATGATTGTTGTCGAAGGTTGTTTTTGCGTGTTTGTCCGGGTCACCAATGAGGAGAGCGATCGACTGGTGCCGATGGGGTACGAACCAGGGATCTCATGATCAGGCGGCGAGAACGTTATCGTCGAGCAAAAGGGCAAGCCAGTTATTCTAAGCTAGTAACTCGCTTTATACTGATCATGTGAGATGAGATCTTTACACTTTAAATACGGTCACACATTTACTGATAAAATCGCGTTTCTGATTGGAGGAATGTGATAAAGCAAAACAAATTTATATTGTAAAGAGAAAAGCTTAACATGATTGCCACTATTATGAAGAAATGTCATAAAAAGCTTTTAAAATTAAAATTAAAATATAAAAATAGAAATAAAAAATAGCTAGAACGGGCGCATCTACAAATGAACAGCTTTCATTTAAAAAAATAATTATAAAAATCGGTTCAGTAGAAAGCTCAAAACTGATGACTAAAAAAAAAAAAACAGCCTAGTCTTTTCAATATGTAGATATACATAAATGAGTTAATAATTTGAAAAACAATTAGAATTGTGAAATGGAATTAATTCACTCTAAATTTTGGGGCTCCTGTTTTCTCATTTTCGGGCCCCTTTAAAATTTTCTAAGGGAAGCACGTGCTTCTCGAGCCTATCGTAATGAAGGCCTGTATAAAAATCGCACATAATTTTTTTACACGATTTTAATGATTAACAACTTTAAACTAAAGTATTAGAAGGCAAACATGAAAAAATAAAACAAAATCATCTAGGGGAGGCTAGGGAGGGTTGACCCACTTTTTACAAAATGATTTTTTATTTTTTAAATATTGAACGCAGAATAAAGTTTTATATATCATTTTATTCGTTATACAATCAGTTATCAAAATAAAATTGCTACACAAGTGTAACATATAAGAAATTTGAAAAATGATTGATTTTAATCATGAAAAAATAATGGGTCAAAGCTTCCCCCCCCCCCATGAGAGGGTTGACCCACTATATGGGAGGCTTGACCCATTTTGTTTTATATTGCAATATTTGTGAAGAGAAATAAAATAAGTTTAAAAAAAGCAAAATAACTTAATTATGATAAAAAAATGTTTTTTTTTAAATCTAATGCTTAAACAAACCTGTTGCGACGCAATCGCAAGTCAGAGGAGAAAAGGTTTGTTTTGAACATTATTTTGTCTGAGCAGGTATAATTATGCAGCAGGGAAATTGAATTTTATCATTTAAGGCAGTATTCTGTTAGAGACAGGTTCGGTTTTCATAGTGTTTCATGTTAATTATGTCCGGATTTAGGAGCCAATGTCCAGCTTTTTTTGTCACCTTGTCCTATTTTTTGTGACATTCAACCTGACAACTCTAGTTGTCACATAGTTTGACTTCATCTCACTGTATTCATCCTGGTGAAATTTTGTCTGCATACCTTCCTAAAGTTTTTCGATCGATGCTATGTTCTTTTGCAGTCGCATGAGCACATAACTTATCATTAACATGATTTAAATCTTTTAGGGGTGAAGTACTTTCAGTACTAAAACGTTGAAATAAATGACTGGCACCGGAACTTAAAAACAAATTTATTTGGAAATAAGAAAAAGGCTATATTTCACATACATACTAAATTGAAAAGATTTTAGCAAAATTCTGGTGCCATTGTGACGTTTCGGAATTAAAATTAAGTGGTTTTGTAAACATACCACTGCCCTTGAAAGTGTTAAGACTGCTGCTTTCATCCTTTCTAGTCCTTTCTAGTCTTTCCCACTATTTCTATTTACCTATTGTAAGTAATATTTAAATCAAAAAAGTTCCTATCAACTTTCCCATTTTCTAACAATTTTTCACATCTTTAGTCAGTTTTAACCATTTTCTTTTCCATCTCTCCATTTTACTGAAGCTTTACACAATAAATTTACATTATTTTAAATATATAACCATTAACTTTCATTATGCACAGTGCATAATAAAAAGATTTCAAAAACCACTTAATTAAGGGAGCCTTGAGCATCTGGTCAACCCTCCCTCGCATTGACTGGGTCAAGTCTCCCTATGTAGATCTTTTCTAAAAAATAGCACATTGTTATGTTAAGCCTAACTTACTGTATAATCTTTATGCCTGGAATGAAAGTTCGATATTTCTGCATTACTTTAAACCTACTTACCTAAATTTCTATGATATAATTTATTCGGGAAAAGCTTACAAAATATTTCTAAAAATCACAACTTTAGGTTGAAAATGCCACACACTTGATTTTTTCCACACCTATTTCGATTATCTGTATGAAACGAAGACTGTTGTTTGAGCATTCCAGTAGGTTTGGTTGACACCTATTGATAAAACTCTGAAATTCTTTTAAATATGAAAATTGATGGGTGGGTCAAGCCTCCCGTATGGTCAACCGTCCCTAGTCTCCCCTACATTTAATTCGGTTTGTAAAAGGTTAATTTATCTTATACTGTAGCACAACCATACACATTTTGGATTTGTCATAATATATTTTTCATGAAAGTCTAAAAAATTTAAATCATTGAAGCATAAAAATAGTTTGAAATCAGAATACGTCACTACATTTAATCCATTGGATTACTGGTAACAGCTATCATTATTTAATTAGAACTTGGGCTAAAATTGTTGCAATTTACGGTTTCTAATAGTTCATTCTTTGCCAAACATCTCGCAAACAAAGAAAATCATAATGCAAGTAAAAAAATCAGTCTAAAAATCAAACTATAAATAGTTAAGCAAAAACATAATTTAGAAGACAAAAATGTTGCAATATGTAAAAATATTTTGTTGCAAGCGCAAGTAATATTTACAAGCACGCACATTTTAAGTAAACATATTTATTAACTCTAAAAAATAAAATTAAAAGTGCTGGTTAAAAGCATGTCTTCTTACAAAACTACTGTAGCAAGTGCAGAGCAGAAATACTTTTTTTTTTTAATTTTATGACGAAGATAACCTTTTTCTTTACAAATCATCAATAAATGAATAAACGTATAAATAAAAAATAATACTTATAAAAAAAATGTATCACATGTCATATGCGAGAAAAAAGGAGGATGTACATGCTACATTATTAGATCTAATTCCGCGATCTTATTCTAAATTACTACTTTATATTCACCAAATCCTTATTCTTAAATAATCTCTATCGTTAATTCTATTAAATTCCCTTTAATTTAATGTATCACTTGTCTAAATTATTTAAATATTACGCTTTTAGTATTCTTAAATTAAATGTTCCATTTCCGCTCTTTTTTCTTTTAGAATGTTCTTTTAGTAACCATTTTATTTCCCCTTCCGAGAATTTTACTTTCCCGCGCATATTCCGGGTTATCTTTTTTACCTTCAAATTCATCCACTCGCTCTGTCAGCACTCTTTCCATGGCGTGGTAGTCTTAATTATTAATTGGTCGAGAGTGCGGCCTACGTCATATTTATATTAGTACTCTTGACGCACAAAAAACCGATGCTCTCTGTGTTTCCGCAGATTTTAGTCGTATTTCCATTTTTCATACCACCCCTGGTCACCGTCCATGTATTCTATTATCTACAACTTTATTTATTCCCAAATTACTACTATGAAGCGATGGCCAAATATCTTGGTGGAAACTGCGCCGCGAAAGATGTTAAAATAAAATGCTGAGTTGACTTTACGTTTTGTTTCAATTATTTCTGGAGAAACTTTCACGGATAAATGTATTCCACGATATTTAATACGACATCATTCCAGTTTTCGTTATACTAGTACGACCTTACCTGATCTGACAACTTACACTACTCTATTACTGCTAGGCGTGATCCACTACTAGTATCATGACAGCCAGTTACTTCATTTCAGCTAGAAAAATCTTCCAATGTTAGAATAATCTAACATACATACTTCAATAATTATTAAAAAAAATTAGTCTGGTATAGCCATCACAAAGCTTATTTCTATATCATTCTACTATATTAATTCAGTGGTACAGCCAGGATCTTCATTTGAGATGGGTTTTGAACCACTGTCACTGACAAAATAAACAATTTCATTGTGTTATATGGCTATAATTTAGTGAATAAATCTATATAATTCATGGAAATTTTTCTGCAGAAACTTTCCCACGCCTTGCATTCAATATTATTTCAAATTTTACTTGCTTAAATGGCGTACAGCCAACAGTGTGAAAAAATGTCCATGCCAGGACTCGAACCCGGGCCATTGGTATAGAGCACCAATGTTCTACCGACAGAACCACTTGGTCGTTGGCTCACGAAAATATTCCATTTTGTGCTGCGGTTGTAGCCTTGCCAACATATGTTAGTGAGAAGTGCCAAGCTGGGTATCGTTCCAACGTCAGTGCGCTATACCGATGACCCGGGTTCGTGTCCCGGTTAGGGCACTTTTTAATTCTGTTGGCTGTACGCTTTTTAAGCACTTAAAATTTGAAGTATTATAATTTAGTGTTTAGTGAATACGTAACGTATAAAAAACGATGTAACAAAAGACATAAACAACTATAATTTAGAATTTATGTGTTAAAGATTTCATAAAAGAGCATCATCTCCTTTAATTTTCAGAGAAGAAAAAAGAAGAGAGGGAGAAAGAGCAGAAGCAGTGACAATACATACTACCTTGCTGCTATTGCTCCTATTTTTTTCATTAATTTTGTATTGAAATAGAGGCTTCTATTATGAAGCCTGGTAGAAATTTAAGCTATTTATTCTTTTCTTTACTTTGCTTTTTACACATCATATTTTATTTTAAACACAAAGGGTTTTCTATGCATCTTATCAGTTTTTAAATGCGCTGAGAGGGGTTTAAACTCTAAATACCCTCTTCGCTGCCCCAGTGATTAATTTAAAAAACACAGTTACACATTAACATTTATGATTGTAATAAAGCAGATCACAATACTTCCCATGTTGGATTATTGAAATTTGAAATGCGATTAATGCATATAATTTTAAATAACCGCAAATACAAAATTTGCTGCATTTCTACTTAATAAATACTGAGATACTGCAACTGTTTCATCGCAAAAATTCCATAGAATCGCTCCTATTGAGTGATCAAAACCAAAAAGGAATTTAAGTCGAGATCTATCTGAAACTGAATGCGAAGTTTGGCGAAATTCTATCCCATAGATGTCGAGTCGATATATAACTATTACCAGTGGTTTAGTCGTAAAAAAAGCAGAAGGCATACGCTCTAAGCAGAGGATATACGCTCAAGGTAGAGGGTATACCCTACAGTGCATATACTATAGATTTTTTGAGAAACAGAGGATATACGATGTTCCTTAGAAACAATCCAGACGGTATACGGTGTATACCACCGTATACCCTCCACTACATCCCTGATTACGGAAACTGTGAAAATCGCATCAAAGCAGCGCTATCAGTAGCAACAAAATCTAATGAGACCAATTTATGTCAAAGTCTAACTGAATATAAAGTTTTGGGGAATTCTGTGCAGTAATTCTCCAATTAGAGCGGCCACAATATTTGAGTAACACTCAGAAAGACATACCTTTTCAGGAATTAGTCGAATCGTATTCAGGATATCTGAAAACGTGCAAATCCAGCGAAAACGGGAATTGAATATTTTTACTAATCCACTACTTTCATTTTATGTATAAAAGACTTTTGAATAAACGAAAAAAAAAAAAAAACATTTTTTCTCCGGAATAATTTTTTTAAATTACATTCTTCTACTAACAGCCTACATTTTTTTAAAAAATCATTTTTATTAAATAAAATGTTTATGAAAAGTTCAGAATTTACCTTTAGATTTTTCTAATGCAGCTTAAAACAAGAAGGAAAAATCATGCGTTAAGCATAGATTATGAAACACTTTCCAGCATTTCCTGAATGCTTTAACAAAACTTCGTGATTTAGGGAACTAAGGTATATAAGTTAACGAAGTAAACATTTTAGAAAACGCATAAAACATTTGAAAAATTGACTTCAGCAGTTACCGTCTAGCAAATATGTATTCCAATTCTTTTGAAAAGCCCCGTATTTGATCTGTAGGTTGATATACATACTATATAATGCGGAAATTTAGTTTAGCAAGAAAACGCATAACAGATTGAAATTTCTCTTTCAGCAATTCATACAAACAGATGGAAACATACTTGTATACTTTTGTACAATCTTGTAGTTAACCTAGTATTTTTTATTACACGCCACTATTTAGCTAAAATTTAATTCAAACTAAAACACTCTTAAAACTACTGAAATCACATTTCCAGAAATTATCATTTATAGACGGCCATGAATCCAATTCTTTGTGTGACCCTGTATATCATTTTATCTATATTCTACAAACATTTTTTAGTAAACTGAATGCAGTTCAGCGTAAAAATGCATGACTCATTTAAAAACCACTTTTAAGCAATTTGCACTGATACCCAGTAACCATTACGAATTCTTTTGTGCAGCCCTGTATATAAATTATAGCATTTATGCGCACCATGCATAAACATAGTGAACCATAAAAGCACTTAACATAATTAAAATATGCCTTTCCAGCAATCATCGCTACTGTAAAGTACTTCGGATACAATATAATAATATAGTATCTGAAATCTTTTGCGTGTCCCTGTAAATGCTATGCAATTCCTATTATGCATGAACTAAATTATAGTATACCTCATCGACGTATATCAATTTCATTATACATGAAATAATTTAACATAATTAAAATACGCCGCAAACAATTCCCTCCATCCCTATATCATTATGTAATGGAATTCCTTTGTATGGCCCTGTAAATGAACAACAACTATTATTTGCACTGCATATGCTACAAAATGCATATTTTAGTGCACTTTATAAATGCATATCAGTTTTATTGTGTTTGAAAGTGTGTAACACCATTAAAAATAATTTTAAATGATTTTTTCCTATAGGCCGTAATGTAACGGAAAATTTTTGACTGTTCCTGTAAATGAACTAAACATGCTACAAACTTCATTTGAAATAGTGAACGTGCTATGGTAAACGTCAATAACATCCGGAAATTTCAGGGCAATCCGAGTATATTTACGGGAGTTAGAGCGCGGACAGACAAACCGAAATCATAAACACTTTTCAACTTTGTTGAAAAGTATTAAAAATTATAGGTTGTTTTTCGTTTTACTGTATTTTTTTTTCCCCCTTTTGCACAAGATGAAGATTGTAACAGTAGCATTTTACATCTGAAATATTTAAACATGCTCATGAAAAGGTTTTAACCGTTAACGGACCAATCCCGCCATAACAGCGGCATTGCCACCTTTAACCAAATTTATTCGTTAGCACCACTTTAAAAGAACAAAACAGAAAATAAACAAACAAACAAACAAAAAATAAACCACACACACATACTTTTACTAGTACTTTGACAACATGTGCAAGAAAAATTTCTTTTAAAATATAGTGGTGCGAATAGAATATTAAAATAGAATCATGTATTTAAAGTTACTGCCCGTTCAGGGTTAAAATTTATGTTCTTTTTCTGAAGTTTTTTACATTAATTTTTCTTTTGACATTAATGATGTACTTAAATTGCATTCAATTTATGTTGATGAATTTTAAATATGTGATAAAATTGCATAGTAAAATTGTAATGCGTTCATTTTGAGATGTCAAGAGCTCCTCCAGAAAAGTTGTGGCCCACAATTTCCTGCTAATAATCAATTTGTTTGATAAGGAAGTTTCCTTTTTTTTCGTTTTTTAGGGTTTCGTTCATCTGACGAAAGCCTATTCGTCTCGCTCCTCTGTCTGCCTGTCTGTTCGTCCGTCTGTCTGTCCGTCCGTCTGCCTGTCCGTCACAGAGCCCGTTCTCAGAAACTATACATGTTGGAGACTTGGAATTTTGCATACTTATAGCTGAATACCACACATCATACGATGAATCATAAAATTTTGAAAAAGTCGTACATTTTAGCCTTTGAGCTCCCACATGTATATTTTAAACAAATCTTTCTAAGTGAGTCCCTAATTAGGTTGGAGGCGTGAAATTTTACATACTTATAGCTGAGCACCTCACATCAAACGACAAACTATAAAATTTTGAAAAGGTCGTACATTTAACCCTTTGGGCTCCCACATGTGTATTTTAAACAATTCTTTCTAAGTGAGCCCCTAGTTAGGTTGGAGGAGTGAAATTTTACATACTTATAGCTGAGCACCTCACATCAAATGACAAACCATAAAATTTGGAAAAAATAGTACGTTTAACCCTTTGGGCTCCCACATGTGTGTTTTAAACAATTCTTTCTAAGTGAGCCCCTAATTAGGTTGGAGGCGTGAAATTTTGCGTACTTATAGCTGAGCACCTCACATCAAACGACAAATCATAAAAAATTTTAAAAGTCGTACATTTAACCCTTTGGTCTCCCACATGTGTATTTTAAATAATTCTTTCTAAGTGAGCACCTACTTAGGTTGGAGGCGTGAAATTTTGCATACTTATAGCTGAGCACCTCACATCAAACGGCAAATCATAAAATTTTGAAAAAGTCGTACATTTAACCTTTTGGGCTCTTACATGTGTATTTTAAACAATTCTTTCTAAGTGACACCCTATTTAGGGTGGAGGCATGAAGTTTTGCATACTTATAGCTGAACACCATCATGCGACAAATCATAAAAATTTGAAAAAATTGTACATTTAACCCTTTGGGCTTCCACATGCGTATTTTAAGCAATTCTTTCTAACTGTGCCCCTTATTAAATAGGAGATATGAAATTTTGCATACTTATAGCAGAACACCTGAGGCCAGGCGACAAATCATAAAATCTTGAAAAAGTCTTACGTTTAAACCTTTGAGCTACCACATATGTATTTTAAGCAATTCTTTCTAAGAGAGCCCCTAATTAAGTTGGAGACAGGAATTTTTGCATACGTATAGCTGAATACCTCAGACCACACAACAAATCATAAAATTTTCAAAAATTCTTATATTATTTACTCCTCCATTCTCTAACTTGTATATTTTAAGTAATTTTTCTAAACTCCGCCCTTTTCACCCGGGGAGCCCTTTTCCAACTTTTGCCGACACCCCTTTGACCATTCTTTCATATTATGCACCATAGCCTTACATATTTCAATTCCACTTTTTACCGCCAGGGGCGCCTACTTATCTCGGGTGCTATGGGCCCAACCCCTTCGACTAATATGTATACGGATAGTATGTAAAACGGAGTTTCGTTCGGATAGAGGTTTCGTTCGGATAGAGGTTTGTTTAGAATAGAGTGCGCCCCTGGTTTCGAAATGTGGAACTAACACATTTTTCAAAAGGATAAAGTGTTTTGAAAGGAATATTAAACGAAACCCTCTGTGCGATCTGTGATCACACTTACCCACTTATCTTACTTTTTCTCCAAACACGTGATAAGATAACAGGTATGGGATGAATTCCTGAAAAGTATGTAAGCCATCGAAATTGTATCTCATTTTAATTATTTCCTAAAATATGTAGTTGACAAGATTTATCATTTACCAATTAAGTATAAATAGCAGATCAAAATTTGTACTTTTCTAGTACTGATTTATTTCTCTTATATTTACTTTATGACATCTTAAGGGGGTAGGATACTTTTAAACCTTCAAAATTATTGAAAATTTTAAATACATATTTTGATTTCTTAATCATATCTGAACAATATGCAAAAAACCGCTATTAAAAATTCCTATTAGTTTACTAATTATGGCAGTTTTATTAAAACTGTATATTAAGACTACATAGGATAATTAAACTTTGCGTTGCGTTTATTCAAAACGATGAATTTTCATACTGTGCGCAGTGTTACTAAAAAACTATGCATGGCAATCAAAAGAAATTTGCACCACCTATTCATTTCTGTATTACCTACAACTTAAAGCCAGAAAAAGGTAAGATTTTATTTTTTTTCTGTTTTCGTACTTTGAAATAATTTCTAAAAAGAGAAAATTTTTAATTTTTTGTTAATTTTTTAATTTAGTCAATATTTTTTACAAATATTCTGGTTTTAGTATAAAGGTAACACTATTATGTATTTATTTTCACCAAAATGTCCTCTCTATATGCATATTTTCAGATTTTATCATGCGCGCAAGATTTTTTTTTCTCTTTTTATCATATATTTTCAAACTTATCATTTCAATATTTATTTATGAATTTAAAAGTATATATATATTTTTAAATATAAATTTAAATATGAGCTTTATATTTAAATGAAGTTTTATTTTTATTTTTGACTTATTACACAAGTTTTGAAGCTTGGAACATAGTGATATTTTTTACTTTTTTGATGTGTTTAAAGATATAATGCAAACTTAATTAGATTTGAGATTCATCACGGAAATATGGGAAACTTACGAAAGAAATTTACTGCATAACGAGATGATAGTATTAAATTAGCCATAAATATAAATAAAATATTGTATATTCTTTAATCCTTTGAAAGAAACTACAGATTGAAAGACAAACCGCATCTTCGAGAAATTTTTAATCAGAGAAACTTGTTAAAAATCCGTGTTGAAATGTTGCTGCGTTGAAATAAGCCGTTGGATCGCACATACAAGTTTTATTTACAGAGAATCAATCACACATGAAAATCTGAGAATACAGTGAAGCATAAAAGAAAGTAACCTATATTTATAACATTTTGAAACGATTCTAGGAAGTCCAATAGGGATTTTAATAAGACAGTCAATAGCAATTGCTAATAAGAGGACCAATCATTTTTATTTAAAGTAATGACGTGATAGAACCGAAACCAAATGATGTAATGAAATGCAATGTGCGATTACATCACTCAAACACCCACCCTTAATCACACATCAAATCTTAAATTCTAAAATTCAAATTTTGAAATTGCATAATTTTAAAAGTTCATAAAATTTTGTTTTAGGAAGTGCTTTAAGTGCTAGGAAGTGCTTAGGAAGTAAGCATGTCAGCAATTTGATCTTGAGTAGAAATGTATTCTATTTAATATCATTTCTGCTGACAACATCACGAATAAATTTCAACTTAATATCGATGTATTTCATTCGTCCAAAATTATTTTCATGTAAAATACACTTAATACATGATTGGTTATCTTTATATACTGTAAGATTTTTAACACACACAATTTCATTGGCGATACCTTTAATCCATAAAATATCTTGAATTCCTTTGCTCAGGGCATTTATTTCTGCCTCTGTACATAACAGTGCAATACTCTTTTGTTTATTTACACACCATAACACAGGACAATTACAGAACATAATAATATAAACAGAGGCAGATTTTCTGTCATTTGACTTTGAACTCCAATCAGCATCAACATATGTAGAAAGATCCGAGTCACTTAAATTTCCTTTCTTATAATTTATTTTGAATTTAGCAGTACCTTTCAAATATCCCAAGATTCTCTTTAAAGCACACCAGGCAACATCAGTAGGATGTTCCTGAAGTTGACTTAAGCAATTAACTGAAAATAAAATATCAGGTCCAGATACGTATGATAAATAGAGTAAAGAACGAACCGAATCCCTATATGGCCCATTAAAGCGATCACCTTTTTCGAAATTAGCAGCAGTCGCTTTAGTTTCAATGGGAATGGAACTGGGATTACAGTCCAGCATTTTGAATCTTTTCAATAACCTTAAAATATAGGACTCTTGATCTAAATATAAACCGTCCGAGGTAAATTCCATTCGGATATCTAAAAACTCTGATGCTTTTTCCGATTTTGACATCTGAAATTATTTAGATAACATAACAATAATAACATTAATTTCTCGAACTTCTGAACCTGCAATCAACAGATCGTCAACGTAAAGAGCCATAAATATTTTATTTGAATTTATCTGTCTTATAAAAATACAAGATTCAGAATTAAGTTGTTTGAAACCTAACTTAATCAGAAAATTGAGAAATTTTTTATACCACTGACGTGGGGCTTGCTTCAAAACATATAAACTTTTTTTTTAGTTTACATTTCCTACCAGTACTATCATCATACTCCATAGGTTGATCCATATAAATATTCTCATTTAATTTCCCATTTAGAAAAACAGTTTTAACATCTAAAACAAAAACATTGAAATTTTTATTTAACATAATAATTAACACTAAACGTAAAGCAGGCATGCTTATAACAGGTGAAAATGTCTCAGTCCTTTTTTCTGCATGAACCCGCGAGCTACAACCCTTGAGTTGTACTTACCGTCTCTCTTTTTCCGCAGCACTCACTTGCAGGAGATGGCATTTCTGTCTACTGGCAGCTCTTCTAAATTCCACACTTCATTTTCTCTCATGAACTCCATTTCTTTGACTATAGCTTCTTTCCACTTTTGTTGTTCATTGTGACTGTGAGGCAGAGTAAAAATGTCATCATTTAAGGTTTCTTCTTGAGTAAGCATTACTTCATATATTTCAGGTTCTGGAAACCTAACGGGATGTTTCTTTTCTCTGGATGATTTTCTCACACTTTCTTCTGTCAGATTTTCAGTTTTTTTCTCTAGATGGCAGGGAACTATCGATTAAACTTTCTTGAAATTGGCTTTCATCATCAGGCTCATTTTCACTGATGTTCTGGAATACATGTTTAAAATCATTGGAGTTTCTTCTCTTCATTAAATGTAACATTTTTGGATATAATGACGCGCTTTGTTGTAGGATCTAGTAAGCGATAACCCATTGATGAATAGCCTATGAAAATCATCTTGTATTTTTCATCTAATTTCTTCCTTTGATTATTAGGTAGCAGTGTATAGGCATCACAGCCAAATACTCAAAGATTCTTCAAATCAGGATTATTTTTGTGCTTTAAATAGTATGGAGTGTAATTGTCAATGGATGCATGAGGCAATCTATTGTTTATGTAGGCGGCAGTAAGAACTGCCAAACCCCAAAAGCTCTTAGGCAAATTAGCTTCAAATAACATCAAATAACATCTAAAATACTTTTATCAGCGCGTTCTGATACACCATTCAAACATGTCGAATTTTCCTTATTGTAGAATGAAGTTTACAGAAAGCTTTAAGTTCACTTGCTGCATCATTTTTTAGTTTAAGCAAGCGAACTTCAGTAAAACGCGAATAGTCATCTATTAAAGTCATAAAATATTGCTCACCTGCAAAA
The DNA here is from genome assembly GCA_963932465.1 of Maratus speciosus. Lineage (NCBI taxonomy): Eukaryota > Metazoa > Arthropoda > Arachnida > Araneae > Salticidae > Maratus > Maratus speciosus. The sequence goes on from OZ010790.1 coordinate 242,832,567, forward strand.
GTCTTGGGTACTATCGTTCCACATATGTCCGTGTGAATCATCACCATTGGTTCGGATCCTCTTTTTCTAGGACCTTTTCCAACAGGTGTTGCACATAACTTTGAGCGCGTACATATTTCACAAAAATTTGATGAAAGTGGTAATCCTAACAGATTCAGGACTTGATTGAACGATTGCCCGCATCTTCTATGCCACAAATCGCTAACATCAATATTTGAGTTGAGAGCAGTTTCACTTTGTGGTAAAAAATCACTCACATATTGCCCGCAATTTTTCCGACGACCAAACAATAAACTTTTGTTTTCCTTTTCAATGAAAACTTCTTCATTTTTGAAAATAACATAAAATCCAGCAGTCTCTATATTTTTCACTGACATTACTGTGCGTTTAAATTTGGAACAAAAAATACATCCTTTAAAATAATTTGTACGTTATTAGATATTTCACCGCGAATGTCACCAATAACTTGAATTTCCAGAACTGCAGATTTTGAAGCACATTTAATAGTTCCTGTTGCTGGTTTCAGTGAGCTGAACCATTCTTTTCGCGAACACATGTGGGAAGTAGTACCGGAATCAATGATGAATTTATCGATACTTAAAATTCCTGCTGCGAAAGATATTTGATAAGCTGAATGTTTTTCGTCAGAATTTGTTGTAGCACTAAATTTTGAATATCTGCAGTCGCGCTTATAGTGACCACTTTTCCGCATCTAAAACATTTAGAAGTCTTCATTCTACAAAATTTTGATGTATGGCCTTTCTTTTTGCAAAATTCACAAATCATTTTCTTATGTGTAGCTGTAAAGCTAATGTTATCCAGCGAAGATTTAACGCAATAATTTTTATCTCTATTTTTTGAGTCATTTATTAATGCTTCAGCATCTATTAATCTTTGGGTTACGAATTCTAAAGTCAAATTGATACTGGGTTGATTTTCTAACGCAGCTTTTACCACTTCGTAATCTTTCGGTAAGGACATCAGAATGTAAACAATAGAACCTGTATCACCTACCTCAGCACCAGATATCCGCAAGTCCGTAATTAATTTTAGAACTTCTTCGATATGTTGTCTCATTGGAATGTCTTTACTCTTTCTCATTGTGGCTAGTTTTTTTCGAGTTAATATTTGATTAACAGCCCCTTTAGCTTCATACGTACTTTGAAGACTTTTCCATACTTTGCACGCCTTATCTTTTTTTTGAAGCGAAACTAAAATACGATCATCGAGAAGCGTTAGCAGGAGCGTATAAGCCTTTTTTGATTTACATATATCTTCAGTTTTTGTTATATCTACTTCTCTTTCTAAATAATCATCGAATTCTTTTGCAGAAAATATTGCATTTACTCTTCTGCTCCATATTGGAAAGTTATTGCCTTCAAATGCAGTAACTGCATAATCTTTTCCGCTAAGCCATTGCTCGTATTTTCTCACTGAAAAGAAATGTACTCTCCAGCAATAAATCCTAGTGTGACTGACCTACTTTTGCTATCAAAGCATTGAAAATCTTACAGATGAAGTACGGAGAGAATTTTCTCCCAAATCACGACCTGCTGTTAAAATCCGTGTTGAAATGTTGCTGTGTTGCATTGCACATACAAGTTTTATTTACAGAGAATCAATCACACATAAAATCAGAGAATACAGCGAGGCATAGAAGAAAGTAACCTATATTTATAACATTTTGAAAGGATTCTAGGAAGGCCAATAGGGCCGTTTAATAAGACAGACAATAGAAATTGCTAAAAAAGAACCAATCATTTTTATTTAAAGTAATGACGTGATAGAACCGAAACCAAATGATGTAATGAAATGCAATGTGCGATTACATCACTCTAACAAAACTTTGGCTTAATTTACTAAAAATTTCTAACTTTTACAAGGGCAAGTAATTGTGGTGTTGTAATGTTGAAAACTCACTAGAATTTCAGAAAAAAATTTATTTGAAAATAAATGAACAGAAATAAAATATTTTTCACGCAAGTTTTTAAAACAAAATTTTATTAAAAAATTTCATACAAAATTTTTATTAAAATTAAGTGTTCAATATGTACCCCCTTCAAGTGGTTGAAATAACATTAGTTATGTTAACTATAAAATGATACCAGCATCAAATAATTATCGATTTACACTTTGAAAGATAGCTTCAATCGAACCTTGCTTTAATAGCAAGGGCTCCATGCATGCAGCCCTCCTTGCTATTAAAGCAATGCACTAGGGGCATTATTTTACTTATACTCAGGGCTGTACCTATAAAAATATTTCGAGGGGCATATTAATGCAGGGGCAAACTTCCACTTCCACTAGTGTTTCTGAAGAGAAATAATCCCTTTATGCAAACCCAGAATTTCTGTCATGATTGAGGATAAGTTTACTATTCGGAAAAAAAGATGGAAGATTTTTCTTGTGATAATCAGGCTTTGTCGAGGAGAGGTTGTCCAATTGTAATATAATGTATCTTACATATGTCTTGGAATGCATTGTTTTCCTGTAAATACATATTATACTCTCAGTGCATGATGCAAATTACACAATGCGACTGTCAAATGAAATTATTAAAAATTTTCTTATAAACAAACATAGGTATGTAAACTTTTGGGGTCGGGGAGTGAGTTTTTAGCCAAAAAAAAAAAAAAAAAAACCTTCCCTTGGCTACAGTCTTGCTTATTCTAATGAATATAAATGTCAGAAACCCAAATCAATGTTGAATTCAGACATTTTTTTCCCGGGTGGTATTTCTACAGTTCCGTAGGTGGACATTATTGAATTTCGGGAAAAATTAGTCCTAGATCATATTTAAGCACACAATCATAAATCTTCTGGGGAGAATATTTCGATGCTTCTGGAGAAATGCAGGAATACCACAAGCACTTCTTCGACACCATGAAGTCGGCTTTGTAAAGAGCGAACTAATAGACATTTGAAACGTTTGCAAAACTTTGATTCCCAATTTCTGAAAATCTAAGGCTTATTTGAAGAAATCCTTTTCCTAGCATCGTTAGGGATAAGAACTCCACAACATACTTTAAAATCATCAAAATCGGTGAGCACCATGTTTGGTGGCCCCTTGTGAATAATTTGAGAAATTTTAATTGTAAGGTACCAACTCAACAACAGATTAATAGTAATGTATCCTAAGTTTACGGATATATTTCTTAACTCATTACTGAAGTATCAGCTTGGATTGATCGTGGTCGTTTTATTCCATGGCCACAGTGATTATCACACTTTTCACCATTAGATATAAGTGTACAGGCTAACTAAAACTGCTTTAACTGGGGTCAAACTTTTATTAAAAATCAGTTTTACAGGTGGTTCCACATTAGTAAAAAGAATCTGGTTTTAATATTTTAGCCCAACATAGTTAATGTTGTCCTCTTTTCAATAATGTTTATTCGGAATTCGTACAACGATTTTTGAATTTTTCGAAATTTATCGAGTTTTTTCGCGTTGTGCTGCAATTTTTAGACATTCGATAACGAAATAGAGTTTTAGTATTTTAACCTAATATAGTGAATTTTGTCCTAAGCGATTTTTGAAATGTTGACGTTTTTTATCATTTTTCCGCGTTTCACTGACATTTTTCTACGTTAGTAAAAAAGAAACCGGTTTCAATATTCTAGCCCAATACAGTAAATTTTGTCCCCTTTTCAATAAAGTTTAATCGGAATTCGTGCAGCGATTTTTGAATTTTTTGCCATTTTTTAAAGACCCGGCAAAGTAGTGCAGGTCAGCTAGCAAATAAACAAATAAAGAATGGAAGAAAGAAAGAAATACTATGCAAAATACGCGTTACATTTTTCTATCTGAGGACGCCTCCGGAGAAGGGTTAAAACGTTATTTTTGGAAAAGAGCTGGAAGGTATGGACGATGCATTGTACATAATATACTTGTTATATAGCATACTTTAAACCTGTTAGAATGTGTGTTTTTAAGAAAAATACGAAATATGCCTTAGAGTTTTTAACGAAAAGTAACAAAATATGTCTTAAATTGATTTTAATGTAAAAGTATACAAACAAGATAAAGAATTTTTTTTAAATGGAAGAATAATTCTGTCATGGTTTTTTATACAACTGAAATTCTATGCAACAGATAATGAAAAATATCTATACTGTGATAGCTACTATGATTATAATGCGTGAAAAGATTGTATAGGATAAGTATAAGTATACGTTAGAGTTTTAATATTATTATTTATTTAATCCAACAAAAATAAAGAAGTATGACCGCCAAATTGCTTCACTTGCAATCGGCAAGTAACGCATATTTTATTTTATTTTATTTTATTTTATTTTGAGGCTGAAAGTGCTCCTTCCTAGAATATGGGGTTTAGATGGCAAATTTCAGCACAAAAACTGGTGTATATTTAATTTTTTTCATTTTAATAAATAGGTCTACTTTTTCAACAGTTAAAAATCTACCTCTCAGTTTACTTCTCAATATTGGGATTATAAATAGAAGAAATAAGGTACATACAAACAGCACACTTGCATAACATTAGTAACTTTTGGTTGAGGAAAGTTAATACGTTTAGAACAAATTTTCATTTATATACAGTGCCTGATTTACGGCCGGGCATTCGGGCACGAGCCCAGGGTTCCTGATTTTCAAGGGCCCCCAAATACTGATAAAAGTTTTTCAATTGTTGTCTAAAATCTGATGTAGTTTTAATATCTAATGGAATTTACATTTCATTCTACATTCTATCGTGTTCCTATTGTATATTTATAACACTGTATATTTTGTCTGAAACATCTATTTATAATTATTTTATTATAGTGAATATTTCCTTTTATCTTTATCACTTTAAAAATATATTGTATTTTTGATTCTTATTTAATCCTTTTCTTGTTTCAGATTATTTGGGGGGGGGGGGGGGGGGCGTAGCTTGCAGGCAGTAGAGCCCCCTAATATTTTAAATAATTGTAGCTTAGTGTTTTCGAAAATTTGTTATTAGTTGTTGCATACTTTATCATTTCAGATATATAGACTTGTATAGGGAAAGATAATCAACACCATTCAATTTATTATAAAACGTCTATTCATTTAAATTTCATAATTGTGAAATAATTATTTAAAAGTAAATTTATTATTATCATATATAGTTTTTAATGGATATTTTAAAGTAATTATTAAAGTCAATAATGCAAGGGTTATTTTAGTAAGTACATTTTTTGATTTTTTTTTTTTTACTCAATCCCCCTGTAAATTTCGGTGCAAGAGGCCCCCGGTAAGCATCTGTGTCCAGGGTCCCCAAATTTACAAATCGGTCCCTGTTTATATATATTTATACACACACACATATATATGCATATATGTATATATATGATAAATCCACACGACATCGTAAGCTATTAATAATGCAGATTGAAGCACATGTCGTGATGTATTAGAACGTGATACCCATAAACAAATAAATAAAACAATTCTGTAGCTATGTTAAGGAACTGGATGTTTCTAGACAAGACAATATTGCGTGCAAGTAGGTTTTTGATTGTCATGGAGAGGTTGCTATGTGTCCGGAAACCAGTGCAGTAAACAACTGTCCAGTTAATCTAAAGATGCCCCACGTTTTAATCTAAGTGGCTGCAGAGTGAGGATTTTGAGCTATATTAAAGTAAGTTATATTTTATTTGACTACCTCAGACGTTAGTAATTTTTAAATCTCACTTTTTAACAGTATTGAGATTAATGCTATATGATTTTGAATATTTTATGATTGTTACATGAAGTAACTGTTTGATATATCGCGCCTTATTATAGCGTAAATTTGGATATTTCGCTCTTTTTTCGTGTATCCCCAAACAAATAAGTTCTTGCACTTTTAACCCTTAAATGCGCAATTTTTTATTTTGTTTCGAAAAAATTATATGATTTCCTGAAAGGTTTATTACACAGGAAAAATAATGAAAAAAAAAATCACAGACACATTTTCCATATAATACGCCAATCCTTTCTTCTGTTGCACATCTGCAATACAAGTAAAAACTATTGTCGTGTGGCTGTTTTACGCTAAAATATTCCAAATTAGCAAACATTTTAAGAAGTATGTCTCCAAATACTTAATTTTATATATAATATTTATTTTATAAAACTTAACCTTCAACCCTTTAATTCCGATGATAGAATACGTTCTAGAAATTACGTAGTTCAGAGAATCGGGCTTTACACCATAAAGTTTCAATGGTTAATTTCGCTTTATTTAAATAAAGCGAATTTATCTGTTTTATAATTTGTCTGTTATTAATTAAAGCATATATTTCTATTTTAATTTTCTGGTGTGAATTAGGTATATACAAATAATAAAAAAAACCTATTATTCAAAACACTGTTGTTTGCATATATGCAAAGTTGCGCACTAAAGGGTTAAATAACCTTATGTAATGAATGATACTATAAGTGTAATTCTCTATTGGTAATTTTATTCTAAATATGCGCATAAATTAACGTTTTAGGGACAAATATAAAACATTTACTTTTAAATTATCATCCTTAATTTTTAATACTCCCGTATATCGTGCTCACTTTACAACATAGTTGGGAAGTGTTTATGATTTCGGTTTGTCTGTCTGTCTGCCCGTGCTCTAACTCGCGTAAATAGAGTTCGCTTGCCATGAAATTGATATTTGTTATTGGTGTTTACTGTGGCATATTCATTATCGAAAATGAAGTATGTAGCATTAACGGTTCATTTACAGGGACATTCAAAAGAAATCCGTTATACTACGAACTATCGATAAAAATCGTTTGCGGCGTATTTTAATGATATTACACTATTTTAAATATATTGAAATTTGTGTATATCACTGAGGTGCATTACAAAAACTCTTACTGTAGAATCTGGTGTGCACATAATTTATCGCTCGTTTACAAGGACACTCTAAAGTATTTGGCTACAGTACTGCTTATGAAGAATAATTACTGGAAATGCGTTTTCAGTTGTGATACAAAATTTAAAATTTAACTATTTTGGTGCAATAAACTTGGTGTGTATAAATTCTATAGATCCTATACAGGGCTAAACAAAAGATCTCAAGTGCATTTCCGTTTATTGATGGAAATTGGTGAATAGGAAATTTCAACTGTGCTATGCGTCTAATTGAACTAAAGTTTAGCATACAATGTAATATATATATGAATCTATGGATCATATACAGGGCCGAGCAAGCAAATTCGGATATATTTTTTTTTTTACGATTTATGCTAATTTCAGAAATTGGATTTTCGAATGCGTTATGCTTTTTCTATATTGTTTATTTAGATATATATCACTTTAATACATTGTAAAATTTTGGTATAATATTCTGAATGTGTTGGAAAATGTTTCATAATCTATGCTCGACGCATGATTTATTGTTCTTTTTTTAATCTCCTGTTAGGGTAAAATAACGGGGGGCTACTGTATATAGAAAAAGAAACCGGAATGAGAAAAACCTTTGTTATTACTTTTATACACTTGGCAAATTTTATTTAATGCCAAAGTGGTTAACACTTTACCCCAATGGTAAAATAAACTTAATAAATAAATAAGTTATAAAATTAACTTAACATGTCGATTTTCTGTTATACAATTTAGGGCGAGTTATAAGTACAGCAAATGCCGTTTAATGTATCATCTCGCGGGACCACGAGAGTTTTTGATAACAATAAGCTACTAAAAAAACTTAATTATAACTAGTATTACTAAGAAAATAGTTACTTCATCTTGATGAAACGATGACTATAAAAAAACAAGAACATTTATTGAAAAATTCTGTAATATTTGCTTGTTTGCATTCTTTCACCTTATTAAAAGGGGAAGTTTTTTTTTACAGTTTTCGGAATGTATTGGAAACTGTTTCATAATCTATGCTTGATGCATGATTTTTTTTCTTGTTTATTATTAGATAAAGATGCATAATCATAGAGTTGTTTTTGTGGTGGGCTCTATTTTGTCACTTGCTTCGATCGTCACCACTCAAGAAAAAGGTAAGTAAAGGATAATTTTATTTTTTAAAAGAAAAAAAAGAAGAAAAAAATGTTACAGTTAATTTTATTTTTGGTATCATTATGAAATGACTGACAGATTTTTCTGTACTTGGAAAGTGCAGGTTTTTTTAAACGGAAAAATAAGAAATAGAATCAGCAAATCTATTCCCATATAAAGGGTGATTTATAAATATCGAAACAATAGGCTATCTCCTTAATTAATGCCCCTAGGCACATACTTCCAATTGCAAAGTTTCATAAAAAAAGGTGAAAATTTTGATGAGATAAGTTACCTCCATGAAAGGTCTATTTGACAAAATACGAAAATTAAATTTTTATACGGCCCACGTAGGGTAAAATTTCCAATTAGGAATATTTTCCTAATCCATTCCTGAATTAAACACAAAAAGTTCCATCTTCATATCTGCAAAACTCATGGAGTTATGCTTGTTTAAATAATTAGTCAGGTTTTAAGGGATTAGACACAAATTGAAATGCGTGTTATTCAAGAAACAATGTTACTTTAAAAGTTCCAGGATACATGCAAAAAATATATTTATTGAGTTAGAATTAGATTTTTCTGTTTTTTGTTATGATTAACCATATAATTTGCAAACAAAATCACATCCTAAAATTTCTCAGAAAGTTTAAAAATTAAAAAAATATTATTATTTTTTTAATTGGGGTAATTTAAAATCTTTATAACTCGAAATATTATCGTCGAATTTCAAATTTTTTTTTCATTTAATTAAAGAGGAAAATATAATTTTAATTTTGTTTCAGGATTTTTTAAATATTAATATTAAAAATATTAAAAACACAAATTAAAAAAAAATGACGTAACTTATTAAAAAAAAATCCTATTTTTAAAAAATAAAATTTTCAAATTTGTCGGAATAAAATTAATGTAAAATAATCAAAAAGGTCATGTTCCGAGTTTGCACCCTTTTTTTTTAGCAATTCTTGACTTAAAAAAGTAAATTAATAATTTAAATTACATTGATTTTCATTTTAATTACGCAGTTAAATTAATAAATTTAAATTAATTATTTTTAACGATTTAAATTAATAATTTAAAACGCATTTAAAGTTTTAAACAAAGATTGGCTCCTAATAAAATGTTTAAATGCTTTTTAAAAAATTGCAGGTGAGTATGTAACTCTTTCCTGCAGATTAAACTTCCGATTCAGTTTAACTTTGGCCCTTTCCACCTTCTTTCTATATTATTTAAAACAAGGTTTTTTCTAACATACCGATTAAGTGTGTTTTCATAATTTTAACCCTCACAACTTCAGGTTTTATATCGTCCCGGCGAGCAGTTAAAAAAAGTCTATATTCTGGGGCCGGACCAGTCTCGACCGGGCCTAATGTATTTTTCATATCGAACCGGGACTGGTTTCCTTTCTTCTTAGGTCCGCATGGGGCGAAATTTTCAGTCTCGGTCTCGACTCAACTCGTTTTAAAATCATTCTATCTGACTCACCTAACCCGTGCAAAAATCATTAAAGTTTGGCTCAACCCCAAAAATGTACAAAAAATGCATATATTTTTAAATCGCCATTACAATTAAAACATATTACCATTTACAATTAAATTTTAAAAATCGTTTTTAAAGGATAGTAGATTTAAACGGAAAAAAAATCTCAGTAAAACAAGTGAAAAAGAATCTGCCTATTACGGAATCCTGTCTAAAATGGAATATTTTTTTGATCCATGCAAAATGAATATAATAATATTTGAGAAAAGAATAGAATACATTTGCACCTCCTAAGATGGGAAATTGTCTACAAGGCATTTTTTCTTGTTTGTGTGATTCCGTCTTTGAAGGTGTTACTGTATATTATTTTTGAAAGTCTCCTATACATGGATTATGGATTAACGATATTAAATGGCAAGTGAAACATTTACATACAAATAGAGATTCATTAAAAAAAAAAAAAAAAAATAAATATCACAGCCTGTAACGCTTCTTTAAAAATGAAGATTATAAACATATAAAAAGAAAATCTATAAGCTATTATAAAGCTATAAAGCTATTTTTGGACAGAACTCTTTCATACGAAACAATTTTTAACCATATCGACGTAAAAAACTATGTTTTCTAGAAATTCAATCAGGCCGGACCAGACTCGGGCTAAGATTTAAACATTTAAACATTTCTCCAGGACAGGACGAACTTTTTTTTTCTATGGGTCGGCTCGAGACCGGGTCTGGATATTTCGACCTGTGCAGGCCTCTAATAAAGGCCTCCAGCATAATTTGAAAGAAGGTTTAACTTAAAATCTATACGCTGCTATTTTATGTCCAAAGGAGAGATACTGTCTTAAATCGACATTTAACAACGTACAATTTGTGGATGATCCCTATCTTGCATTCAAAATGAGTTAATAACTCGTCGCTCAGAGGCATGGCAAAAAGGTGCAAGTCGCGAATTTTGAATTTTAATAACTCTGCGAGTTTTGCGGATACCGAGAGGAATTTATTTTTCTTTAATTCAGGAAGGGATAAGAGAAAATTTCCTAATTGGAAATTTTACCCAACGGGGGCCGTATAAAAAATTAGTTTTTGTATTTTTTCAAATAGACCCCCCCCCCCCCCCATGGAGTTACAACTTATGTCATTAAACTTTGCAACTTTTTTTAAATGAAATTTTGCAATTGGAAATATGTGCCTAGAGGCAATATTTAAGGAGATAGCCTATTGTTTCGATATTTATGAATCACCCTGTATATTCGGTATACAAATCAAATGAAGTTTCATGTTCGACTTGAATCGTTATAATTTTCGCAAAGACAATAAGAAATTAAAGTTTGAGATGCAGCAATTATTGAACCTCAAGTTCTCCCAAACTCTTCCTTTTATTACCTTGATCAATGTCAGACGGGCGTCTTTTTTGCTGCTTTTTTGCTTAAGTATTATCCATTCACAATGCTATAGCATTGTGAATGGATAATATTTAAGCAAAAAAGCAGCAACTTTCAAAATCCCGAAATTCGACAAAGGAATCGAATTTTTTTTTTAATTTGGAGAATTATGAAGCTAGATGCTCAAACGTATCTGATGCAAAAATAATTTTTCAATTCTGACATTTCTTCGCAGAGATATATGCTTTTATATTTGTAAAAGCTGTATAGATTATTATGTAGTTTGTTTTACTTAAAATGCTGTTTTCTCAAAGTTGAACATTTCGCACATTTCTAACTTTTGAAACGTTCTATTCGCATTTCTAATGATCAGATTCATTTGAATTTTATGCTCTATATCATCTATACAATAATAAATAAATGTTACCATAAAAAGTTGTATTTTAGGAGTATTTTAGTACTGAAATTTATATGCATATGAAAATATGTAGCTACGTTTTTTAGAATAAAAAAAACATAATTACAAAAATATTTTTTTCTGCTTATATATTCAGAGAACTTTTTTCAATTCATGCGAACTTCCATTGTAATATATAAAAAGTATCTCATAAGTAAATATTGTCATATTTTACGTAAAAGAAATGCGCATGACACATTTTAAAATATGGCAATTATTCGTTGTTTTAAAAATTTAAAAATTAAATAATTTTAAAGTTTTTTTTGTTTTAACACCAAATTTTGAATATAACTGTTTGAGCTTGAAAATATGTCTTCCCATTTTCAAATGAATCCATTGAAAATTGAATGATTTGGTTTTTAATGCCCACTGTCCCCTTAATTTAAATCTCGAATAAATTAATGTTAGTACAGTGAAATCTCCCTCTGCGACCACCTCCCTGAACGACCAGTTTTTCATGGAACGAATTTATCGCCATAAACTCAATACTAATTTTACCTCCATTCAGAGACCATCCCAGTTGAACTCCTTCCATGAGCGACCCATTTCTTTGAAGAAAATGAAACAAATTCCGTTTTTTCCTGGTCGCTTGAAAAGTTTTTTTAGGAAAATAATTCCGGAGAGCGCATTATTCATCAAACTTCTAAACTAAGTATAGAATTTTTTTTATTCCGGTAACGCTGCTATTCTATACGCTGTTTTAAGTGTTTAAACCCATTTGTGCCTTTTTAGGCAATGAATTTAACTCTCATGACAAATTAAGAATGGCGGTTAATAAATTCCCCTGCCCTATTCTGTCCGAAAATTCTCAAAGAAATAGATAAATTAATGAAATCGCCCTTATTTTTTTCCCACCAAAAGAAGAAAAAAAATGCATTTATTTACCGAATTTCGAAAGGACTTGGAAATAAAATTTATAAAAGATAAAACCGTAAAATCAAAGCAAACTTCAATGTATTCATTTTTTAAACTCTGCAGTAATTAACTTATGTAATTGACTTTTGTTTTTATGCTGAAATTTTCATATTTTGTCCTAATCTAAAAAATAAATTTTAGTAATATTAATTACCTTTTTTCAACAATTAAAATCCGGATTTAAACATGACCTCCATTAAGAGACCACCTCTCGGAGCGACCAATTTTTATTAAAACGGAACGTGGTCGCTTTAGGGAGGTTTTACTGTAGTTTGCCAGCATGACATTTATCAATTCCTAATTGACGTTTTCTTCATTCAAGTTGGAGGTGGATTGATCGAATGGGGTATCCTGTTCCTATTGTTCTAAGTAACTGTATTGCTCTAAGTTCCGCAAGGGCTGTGACTAAAAGTTCGAACATAGACCAATTATTAAGCCTCAATCTGTCCCTAACTATGGCAAATTTATTATTAATATTATTGTTATGAAATCTTTGACTTTCAGTGTAATGAAAGTAGACTTGTAATTAAAAAGGTTGGTTTTTAGTCGATGTATGCGATTTATTTGACGATTATTTTAGAAACACGACGAACAGATTACAACACATAGTATAACAAAAATAATGCAAACAGCGTAATAAAATTTATTAAAGCACGAATATCAATAATCACGCATTCTTCGAAAATTAAAATAGCTTAGGACTAAAACTAACCGACACTCCAGAGTGGTCTTATTTAATATCGTTTTTTGATGAAGACGTCACCTGAATATGAACTTATACTTCCGGTATCGGAAGATTCTAGATATTTTTTTGTACTTTTGTCCTAGAATTTTCCTTTTGTTAAATTTCAAAATAAATATTTGGTAACCGAAATAGGAGTTAAAATCTCCAATAAAATTGACAAATTCGTCACCAAAATCAATAGTATAAGTATATGCTCGTCTTATCAGACGTTAATTTCCAACTGGGCGAAAAATCTCCGGACCAGGATTCGAACCAGGGATCTCTTGGCTGAAGCCGCCAATGCTCTAGCATCTGAGCTATCCCAGACGAATCTGGTGGAACTTTTTCACCCAGATAACCTTATTGATTATGGCATCTGGTCTGAAATCTGGTTCAGTTCAACAGAATAAATCGCAGGTAATGAAACTCCAGAAATCGCTGGATACGTAATTACACTAGATTAATTTTAAGGCAATCTTTTTCTAATTGGTAATGGCAGAGCATTGGCGGCTTTAGCCAAGAGATCCCTGGTTCGAATCCTGGTTAGGACATTTTTCGCCCAGTTGGAAATTTACATCTGATATGATTTATTTACCAATTGGAAAAATTGTGTTAAAATTAATCTATATGCATTTCTATCAACTTCTACGATTTTAAAAGTCAAATAAACATATTTGAACCAGAATTTTTACTTAATAAGTAAAGTAATATGTATATTACTTTTAGGTTATAAAAAATGACAGCACAAATGTTATTAAATATATTTTTTTGGTTCGAAACATGTTTTTATGATATTAAAAATCGTAGTAGTTTGCAGTTATGTATACGTGCTTTTCAGTTTATTTTTTAATATAGTCTTTGTTGACACCTTTCTGTTGTTTAGATGTTCAATGTTGGATTTTCATTATATTGCTCTTTAAGGAATTTTGTAATTTTATGTGCTCGAATAATTAAATGCCATTTTTCAATATATTTGATAATTTTTCCTTCAATTCGATGGTAGATGGACCAAGTGGGGTATTTTGCCAGGCGATCTAAGCCTCTCAAGGCTGCGAGAAAAAGTTCGAACATGCACCAATCATTAAACCTAACTTTTCCTTAATTGTCTCGGATTTATTATTAATATACATTTTAAATAAATAAATGTCAGAATTATACTATTCATTTCAGAGCTGATATTTTGTTCTACAAGTCGATGATGCATGGGCCATATGGAGTATCTTGTCAGGCGAAATGTTCTAAATCTCATATTGACTGTGAGCAAACTTTTGTTGGAATGTGCACCAATCGTTAAGCCTCACTTTATTCCTAATTATTCCTAACTTATTATTAGTATAAAACTTGAATAAATTGCATTATGACAGTATTAGGATATTTTTCAATTTATAATTGCTGATTTTTAACTCTTTCCAATATAGTTGAAAATTGTTTATGAATTGGGTTTGTCTGTCTGGCCGAGTTCTAGCTCGCGTAAATATACTCGGATTGCCATGTAATTCATACTAAGGTTTGTCCTGGCATGTTCGGTAATGAAAATGAAGTCTGTGGCATTTATACTTCATTTACAGGGGCACTCAAAAGTATTCCGTTACATTATGGTCTATGGGGGGGGGGGGGGATCATTTGAGGTTCATTTTAATGACGTTAAACTATTTTAAATATAATAAAAGTTATATACATTAATGAGGTGCACTAGAAGATGATTACCATAGAATATGCATTTACGGTATGCATACAGGGAAACTCTACAGTAACCCGTTATATTATGGTTTATGAAGAGAAATTGTTTGCGGCGTATTTTAATGATGTTACTCTGTTTCAAACACAATGAAATTGATATGAATTGCTGAGGTGCACTAAAACATGCTTTCTGTAGAATATAGGGTGCTAAGTATTTATCATTCATTTACAGGGTCACACAAAAGAGTTCGTTTATGTATTGGTCTTCGAGGGAAAAAACTATTCGCATTTAATTATGTTGCGCTATTTCAAACATGGTGAAATTCATATACATTGCTGAGGTTTACTACAAGATGCTTGCAGTAGAATATCCTGTGTAACGCACTTATCGTTCATTTACAGGGACGCACAAAAGATTTCGGATACAATGCTGTATCAGAAGTATTGTCTTTTGGAGAAGATTGCTAAAAGTGCGTTTTCAGTTATGGTATACGTTTTTAAGTATATCTAAATTTTTGCATGCTACGTGGTATGTATAAATTTTACAGACCATATACAAGGCTACACAAAAGAATTCGTAAGCAATATTTGAGAATAAGCGTGAATTGCTTCAAGGTGTTTTTAATTTGAGATATTCATTTTCAAGTTCAACTACATTTAGTATTTTAAGAGATGTTTGTAGAATATAAATAAATTCATATATACAGAGCAATGTAAAGAAATGAGTACATGACCGCGCATGGATGATAATTTTTGGAAGTATGATTTCAGTAGTTTTAAGCGTGTCTTTACCTGAATTAAATTCCAACTTAATGTGTTACGTGAATTAAAATGTATGGGTAACATACAGGATTGTACAAAATAATTCAAGTACGTTTCCGTCTATTTGTAGAGATTGCTAAAGGTGAATTTTTAACTGGGATATGACTTTTCTTACTATACTAAATTTTAGCATAATGTGTAGAATATATTCAAATCTTTAGATCATATACAGAGCTGCACAAAAGAGTTACAGCACTTTTCCGGCTATCGACGGTAATTAGATATGTGCTCTGTGTTTTCTAAATGTTGTCTTTGGTATCTTATTTATATTATTAAACGGCGAAGTTTTGTTAAATTATTTTGGTAGTGTTGGAAAGTGTTTCATAATCTATGCTTGACGTATGATGTTTCTTTCTTGCTAATTTTAGTTGATGGTGGATGGACTGAATGGAGCATTATGTCAGACTCGGATTGTTCTAAGCCTTGTGGGGGCGGCGAGCAAACCAAAGTTCGAACATGTACGAATCCTAAGCCTCAAAATGGTGGGAAAGAATGCGAAGGTGCTGACAAGGTTACAGTGAAATGCAATGATGAATCTTGCGACGGTAAGTTTTGATTAGACTTTGGAAAAGCTATTATTTTGACTTAGGGGACGGTTCAGTACTTTTCTTCAATTTGTGAAATCTAATGTTAACCTACGCGGAAATTTAAAGAACTGATTATTTATTACGTAATATAGTTGTCAAAAATCGATTTTCCACATTAGAAAATTGACGTGAGAAGATTATTTTTGAACGAACAAAAATTACAGAAATTATTTTCCTAAATTCAAGTATAATTTCAAAAACGCATAAAATTTCGGAATTTTTTCTTGAACTAAACTGAAGCGCCTACTTTCTGCAGCATTGTTATGGTAATTATATGTCCTGTATTCTAAAGAATAGTCAATTATTTAACTGCTCCGTCTTCCAATCATATTTTTTCTCTGAAACGATCGTTTTGTCCTTTATTTTGAGAACATATGCTTTGTCTTTCAGTTTCAAAACAACGGAACTAAACTTCTTTTAATTATGAAACCTATTTTACTTATATTGAGATTTATTATTATTATTGTTGTTTTTCTTCTTGATAATTTAAATAACACTAGCCTGCAAAATTTGGGTTGTGTTATGTTGTTTAGTTTTTGATAATTGATTCTTATGTATTTTGCAGCGCTGAATCCGAAAATGACCTTCATTTTTTTTTTTACCATCATGCCCGGATTTTTTGCAAATCGTAAATTTCAAAGTCAAAAAGTCAAATAATAGCGAAAATCTGATACTATAAAATAGATGCGATGGTTGTGTTTTCTAACATTTGATAATTGATTTTTATGTATTTTTTAGCGCTGAATCCAAAAATGACCTTCATTTTTAATCATCACGTTAGGATTTTTTGCAAATCGTAAATTTCAAAGTTAAAAGTGAACCCCTCACCGGACCCCTGAGCTTTTTAGTTGCAAGAATCCCTAGCATAAGCCAAAAAATCGAATAAATTATTGAATTAAATAAAATTAAATTCAATAAATAGTTTACATATAGTATCAGATTTCGCATTTTTTTTTTTTTTTTACATTTTAACTTTGAAATTTACGATTTGCGAAAAAATCTGACGTGATGGTTAAAAATGAAGGTTATTTTCAATTTTAGTGCTTAAAAGCGTATAAAAATCAATTATCAAAATTAAAAAAACCCAACCATTACATCTATTTTATAGTAACAGAATTTCGCAATTTTTTTCCTTTGAAATTTACGATTTGTAAAAAATTCTGACGTGATGGTTAAAAATGAAGGTCATTTTCTGATTCAGCGCTAAAAAATACATAAAAATCAATATCAAAAGTTATGAACAACACAACCATCGCAGGCTTGTGTAATGTATATGTCGTAGGCTAATTGCGAAATCCGGCTCTTTGCGAAGAGGCCGGCTAATTAGAGAATCACCTTCCTTCTTTCAATGATATTTTTCAGGCTTATTGTAAAGAGCCTAAGCAGCTTTAGGCTAATTGGAAAAGGATCATTTGTTTCTCAATCCATCTGATATATTTTCGGGCTTATTGCAAAGGGCTTGTGGAGAGTTAGGCTAATAGGAAATTATCCATTTAATTTCTCAATCAGCTTGATGTTTTTTCAGACTCATTGCAGTGAGCGTATGCAGTTTTAGGCTTATTAGAAAATGACTCAAAATCACCCCCGATGACCACGTGTTTGTCCAAATAGCCTAGATCAGGGTCGGCGAACCTATGGCACGCGATAGAATATTTTCGGCATGGCGTTGATTGAAATCCTTAAACAAAATATAATTAAGTTAAACAAAACACGCAAACTTATACAAACTGAGCTTTTTTTTATTGGAAAGAAACTAATTGAATTTCTAAATTATTCCAATGATTCTAATTATCTC
The DNA here is from genome assembly GCA_963932465.1 of Maratus speciosus. Classification (NCBI taxonomy): domain Eukaryota; kingdom Metazoa; phylum Arthropoda; class Arachnida; order Araneae; family Salticidae; genus Maratus; species Maratus speciosus. The sequence goes on from OZ010790.1 coordinate 242,850,382, forward strand.
AATAAGTTGTCAAATTAAGAGAAGATTGGGAGAATATCAAAAAGAAAAATATCAGGCATTATAAGTAAAACTCCCAGTGATGAAACTAAAGCGACTTAGTATAAAATATGTAGTTTTTACAATTGTTCGCTCTATTTATTCCTTCGGGTCATTACTTTCGGAAATGATACGAAAACCTTAAATATTAGAAACACAAACCACTTGTTAGATAACTCGAATTCAGCTTGCATCATATTAAAAGTAAGTAGACTGAACACCATATTAATATTTGGCATAACCGACATCGGATTCACCATTTTAGTACTTTATAATATACTACCTGACCCGCCCGGCGCTGCCCGAGCCCATGATAATAATATTAAATGAACCTGAAATTTGTATGATTTTATCTCTAACTCGATTTTGTCTGAAGTACGTGCCCGCTGACTGTGTGAAAAATCGGTTTAAAAAAAATCTGATATTTAGCGGTAAAAAGGCTAAAAAAAAAAAAAAACTGCAATGGGAAACAGAGGATATGTGTCCGACGACTGCGTGATTTTCGTGTTTAAATGTTGATATTTAACAGTAAAAATCGCTATTAAGCCACGTAACTATTTATATTTTTTTCACATCGAAATCCTGAGTGAAATATTTTGATTTTTAAACTAATTATATCACCCTTAAATCTGACTATACGTCAATGAAATCGATATTAATCTAATTACTAGATGTATATTGTCCCACATTTTTAAATTCGAATGAATAAAAATCCAGAAATGTTGATCCACTAAATTATCTTTGGTGCTTGGCACGTCATGGTCACGTAAAATCTTTCTTGAAAAAAAAAAAATTGGGCACGCGGATGTAAAAAGGTTCGCCGACCCTCGCCTAGATTCATCAAAGTTTATGTCAATATGTCCGAGGTAGTGAATGTTTAAGCATACATTTTGTATAAAAAATGGGAGGAGGAACTTAAAATGCTTATAAAAATGTATAAGAAAATTGTCTTATTGAAAGATGTTATTAACTGGAGTCGTTTTCTAAGGTTTACTTTAATGAGGTTTTTTCCGCTAACATCCCGTGCAAAAGTATCAATACAATCTCCAGATAAGGCAGATTTTCATTGTTTTTCTAGAATTACATACAGAAGATGGGTTGCTCAGTGAAAATAATTAAAAAAAATAATTTCTGCAATAAAGAAAACTGCAGATGAGCCTGATTTTTAATGTTTTCTCGGCATGACGTAGAGAAGATTGATTGCTGAATGAAAAAAAAAATATATATATATAAAACTTTAATAAGAAAAATTGCTGTATCGATTAAATTTACAAATGAGGCAGATGTTTTATTTTTTACATTACATTAAGTAGGAAAGATCGGTTGCTATTGAAAATCGTTACAAAAAATATATGAGAAAACTTCTGCAGTAATGAAATTTGCGGATGTCAGATTTTTAATGTTTTCTAGCTTTACATAGAGAATATGGACTGCTGAATGAAAATAATCATAAAACATAAATAAGAAAAAAAAATATCAATAAAATATTCAGATGAGGTATATTTTGATGTTTTCCCAGCATCAGGTAAGAAAACAGGTTGCTTAATTAAGATTATTATAAAACATATGTAAGAAAATTGCTATATTACTAGAGAGCAGTTGCAGTTGAGGTAATTGTTTCAAGGTTTCTTTGGTATAACTAATAAGAATGTGTTGCTTAATGAAAATAATTACAAAAAATGTATAATATAAAATAACTGTAGCAATAAAATTTGAAGATGAAGAAAATTTTTAAGAGTTTTTTACATAGAGTTATTACATAGAGAAGTGACTTCTAAATGAAATTAATCACAGCAAGTACGAAAACTGCCGTATTGACAGATATGATTTATGTTTCTGGTTACCTGAGATTAACGATTACTTTAATTTAATTTTAAGTCTACAGAGCACTTAAAATAAAAATGAACTCGCAATGCACCTGAATATCTGAGATTATTCACTCAGCAGTATATTATTTCTACGTAATGCGAAAAATAACATCTTGTCTTGTCTGCAGATCCTTTTGTAAATCTTTATGGGTAGTGGATAAAATTTACTTCCAAATAAACGGTCAAGTGCGAGTATTACTCGCGTACAGAGGGTTCCGTACAATAAATATATGAATTAGTAACTGTATTATTAAAAAAAATCGTTTGTAAAAGAATAATAAGACTTTGTAAAAATCATACAACGTAGGGTTGGGTATACCTGTGTATGCTAGAAAAGTATAAATGGATATACCATGAAAGTTCAGAGAGAGAGACATGAAGCCTAAATAGTATCAAATATTGCTAATCTGTATGACACTTTTTAAAATCTTATCCTAATCTGTTTATAATGAACTTAATTCGGTGCCGACAATAAAAGAAGTGCATATTTAAACTTCATTTTGCATTTCATAATACCAAATTCAGCGATTCAGCGTAGTAATAATTTATTTATACAGTGTATCTAAAATAAAACTTTTGTTCAATGTTTAATCTTGGCATTTTGCTAAGTGCGCTTCGAAAGATGCCCACAAAGTTGTAACGCCGCCTTGGTCCTTGCCACGTTTTCCATATAGGTTTTTAATTAACCTTTAAAGACACGGGTAGCGTATTGAGAGAGCCACTCAATGTAAACTAGTCGCGAAACCCATAGAAATTATGTGATTAATTCTAATTAAATTAGTCTAATTTTAACAGTTTGGCGTTTATTGCTTTTATACTATTGCTGGTCATTGCATTACATAAATATATCATTAAAAGTTATTATCTAGGCTTAAAAAGCCGGTGGCACATAGAGTATGCCGCCCGTGTCTTTATATATGTCCAAACCGTCCGTGTCTTTAAGGGTTAATATCTCGGCATATATCTCGGGTTAATATATCTTTAAAGTTGGCAACAATTTAAAATAAAACCCTTTTCTAAAAGATGTAAAAAATATCTCTCGAAATGCTGAAAATTTGAATTTAAAATGGAAATAAAGCCTCAAAAAATGGGTCAAATTAAAATAATAAATGCAGTCTGCACATCGGGAACTTCTAATGTATAAAATGATCTAAAAATGATTAAGTTCCTGTGTATAGTTTTTGCTGCTATAAAACTTTTTAATGGAAAGATTCTGACCAACTTTAACATTAAATATCTCTTAAAATAATTATTATATTTGAAAACTGTCTACATAAGCGTGTTTATCAAACATTTGTATATAAAACCACCAAATTTCATATTCTTTCATGCTGTAGTTTTCTTAATTTAAAGGAAGGAAAACTTCCGGTCACAAAAAATTCATAAACGGTGGCGGTGACAGCGTTAGTTACTTTTTTTTAGAATAGAGAGATGACAGTTACAGACCATTTTCAGCATTTTCTATTTCATGGGTGATCGAAAGCATTGTTTAATTATTAAATTTATTGTTGCCCCCCCTAGTTCTTGCCGAGACTAAAACTTCATCGAAAAATATGAAGTCAAACATCTTCTTCACATCCGCGAAGTTCAAGGTCAATCCGTCAAGAATTTCACAAAAGATTGGACAAACCGTGTACAATCGAAAGCATCCAGTCACGGCCCCTTAATTTTTGGAAGGAAGCGTACAGTCGTGGAAAAAAAAAAAGTAAACACCCCCTACTAACTCCTCGGCAAATTATCGCAGAAGAAAGTTACTGGTACCGAACGATTGGAAATAAAGTCTACTTTTAAATGATGTATATAAAATTTGCTTAGGGGGCTATCTACTTATTAAAACAAACCATAACTTTGTTTTTTTTCAATAGCAGTACACAATTCTGACAGCATAAATAAACTCTACACCTTTCAATTAGCATAAAAACAAATTTTTATGCAATTCGTACCATAAGTTTCCGAGAAATTAATTATTTTAAAACGAGCGCATTTTAAGGGCTGTACCTATCCAAATTGAAGTTCCGTACTCGATTGTTAACCGAGAGAGCCACCTTCTTGATCAAGGCACCACTCAAGCAGTCAATGAAGCCTGCTAGATTAACGACAGCAGAAGAAATTTCAAAATATCTAGTCACTTTAATCACAGACGGCCCCTTAAAACATCCTTTTGCCGTTTTTTAAGCATAATTTGAAAACTACTTGGAAGAAAACTGTGAAATTTTGGATTTCCATAAAGCAGGACTTAATAAAATTAAATCCATCAAAAAAACTGTAGGTTGCAATTCATAATTTTTTCGAATATTAATTTCATAATTCATAAATCTTATCATAAAATTATAAAAAATTGCAAATGCAACGTATTTATGTTTGGGTATATTAGTATTATTGCTACACAAAAAATTATCACATTAGGAGCATAATTTCAGGAGATATAAATAAAAATATGAAAATGTAATTTAACATTAGAAGCATTAAATGTTGAATGTTTATAATTCAAAAACTTATCATTCAAATGACTTGAAATTTGGTGTCTAGGCATAGTTTTAACCGAAGATTTTAAATATCTGGTTATAATTGGATATTGCCATTGAAAAAAATGAAGTTTGGATTCGTTTTAATATGTAGATGACCCCTAAGCAAATTTTATATACATCATTTAAAAGTAGATTTTATTTCCAATCGTTCGGTACCAGTAACTTTCGTCTACGATAATTTGTTGAGGAGTTAGTAGGGGGTGTTTACTTTTTTTTTCCACGACTGTACATTCATGATAACGGTTTGTTGGAACTATGGGGGACCTGATCTTAAAGTTCTCACTAAAATTGATATTTTAAAGCTCAGTCATGCTGAAAAGAAGACACTTGATAATTAAATATGATGCATTTTAGCTCGTAAAGTAAGGCTATTCCTATAACATTAGCAAGTTATTATTATTTAAAACGTATAAAAGACGTGCATGCTACACGCACCAGCATAGCTGTGAAAATGTGACTCATTAAAAGAGATACAGTTACAGTTAAAGAACATTTTATCAGTTCAGCTGACAGTTAAGCGGCAGTTGGAAAATTAAGTAAAATTTATATTGAATTTTAAAAAGTTCTGTTATATAAATATATAGCAAATTAACATCTTGTAATAATATACTAATTTCAAATGCTAAAAGGCGTAAATTAAAACTTTAAAACCAGCCAAAATACGTTTATTTCGACTGTTTACATGTTCCAACTCTCTCCGAGTCATTTTCAAACAAATGCTAAAAGGTGTAAATTAAAACTTTAACACTAGTAAAAATACGTTTACGTCGACTGTTTACATGTTTTGACTCCCCCCCCCCCCCCCGAATCATTTTCAAACAAATGCTAAAAGGTGCAAATTAAAACTTTGAAACCAGTAAAAATACGTTTACTTCGACCGATTACATGTTTCGACTTTCTTCGAGTCATTTTCCTCCAGTCAATAGTATTAAGCCATTATAAGAGAAACCTTAGAGATTGTAACGCGCAAAAATTCAATATGTAACGATGCAGCGTCATTTCTCTTACCAAAAATATGGCTCGAGCTACTCAATGGTTATGAAAATAAAAGTAAAATAAATATCCAAGTAAAACAAAAAAAAAAATAACGTGCATAATATGAAAGAATACGTGGAAATTTGAACGATGGCGTTTCATAGATTGTGCAATTTCAGAATAGTTTTATTTATTTGTTTTGAAAATGATTCGGAGAGAATCGAAACATGTAAACAGTCGAAGTAAACGTATTTTTACTGGTTCTAAAGTTTTAATTTACACCTTTTTAGCATTTGGAATTAGTATAAATTCGGTTACAATTAAACCTCTACGAAACATTTTATGTACATTATAATGATTACGATGTTATTTTATGTTAATTGAGTTTCTTTTTCAATTGCAGATCGATTAGAGAATTCAGAATGGATGGAATGGTCTCAGTGTTCGACAACCTGCGGTCGTGGAACTCGAGAACGCATCAAGGAATGTGTTGATGGGGAGGATGATGGCTATATTTGTGACAAAGTAAAGGATAAAACCCATGAGGTCGAGAAATGCGAGGATTGGCCTCCGTTTGAGAAAGACAAATGTCCTAGTGAGTAGCAAAAGGAAAAAAAATAACTCCTTTTTTAGATATTTTAAAAATTACTTTAAGCAAGTCCTCTACATGTGTGGGTTATTCTTGAGTTAGATTTGAAAATAAATATTTTTCAATAACATAAAATTTAATTTATCTGATCTCATTCCAGCAACCAGAAGCCTTCTTTCTACCAATGAAAATATACCATATTTAAAAGAAAAATTGTACTGGCAAATTGGCTTTCATAAAACCCAAACATTGTATAACAATTGTGTTAACATTCTGTCTGGTGCGTGGACCACCACCGTAATCCAGCCTTGTAGTAGCGCCTCCATGTGAGCTCTTGACCACTGATTCCCAACCAGGGGCGTACGCCCTAGGCAATTTCCTTTTGAAGAGAGGCAATTTAAGATTAGTTATTAAACCATTCCCTGACGCTTTATTTTTAGGAAAAAGCAATGTTGTATACTAAAAATAAAATATTACATGCAGATTTTATAAAATAAAATAACAAAAAAATTATTTATTTAATTTTCAAAACATACTTACAGGAAAACTCAAAAATAAATCTCACACCGGAATAATTATATGAAAAAAGTTCTAATATAAAAAGATATTTTTTTTCTTTAATAAGCCCCCCCCCCCCTTATGTATAAAAACACTTATAACTTTTTGGTTATAATTTTATTTCATTTTTTTTGCCCCACATTTTTGGCTGTTATTTTTTTTATAGAGTAGTTGTATTTCTATTAGCTTTCAAATATCTCACATGAAGAAACTACTCTTAAAACTACAATTAAAAGTGACTGTTATAAATGCAGTAAAAAAAACCCTTAAAAAATTATAAAATCACAAACGCATATTAAAAAAGATATTGGAGAATAGTAAATTTCTTATGGCTCTCTAGATGTACATTTTTAAATTTTAAATCAGTTTATACAAGGCGGTCCATTAGCTAAAAAGGAAGGAAAAGCTCGCTAACAGAGAAGTGTGTGCAATTGTAGAATAGAATAAATTGATAAAGATGAAAATCCAGAAATTCTTCTTGTGTATTATGTTATTCATAGAGAGGTCATACTATCCGAAAGTTTTGCACCTGTTTTTAATAAAGTACTAAAATTTAATATGAAATGCGAGTCACTTCGAGATATTTTTTAAATTGAAAAACTTTTCTTTAACCTTCTCACCCCCGTGAACTGACATATCCGTTCACTAAGCACTGCAACAGAAGCATTATTTAAGTTATAATAATTTTACAGGTATATTAATACTTCTAAGGTTTATATGCCTATACGTAATTAAAAAAAGATATCATGTTAGAAAAAACATAATTTTTAGTATTTAACAAAAATACAGAGAAAACAACATTACAATTTTACCCTTTTGCTCGGCGGCCAGGGGGTTAACATGAAATAAGTTGGCAAGGTTGGTTGGTTGGTTGTATTTATGACGGCCAATTATCTGCACGAGGGATATAGGCACAGGGGGAGTGCCCTTCGTGGGGGTCTTTCTAAGGGAACCTAACCCGTATTAACGCTTGGAAATCCAAGGTTCGAAGAAAACCACGAAAACTCCGAACGATTAGGCCGACGGGCGCGATTGGGATGGAACCCAGCACCTCCCGTCTACCAGATTCGAGAGAAGAACCTCTCAGAAGTTGGCAAGGAACATTATAACTGTTCTAGCCATAAAGGGGAAGAAGTATGTCTTCACTGTATTTATAGAGTTTTTTTTAAATATTTGTGAGAAAATATTATCTGTTTCGCAAGCTAATAAATGGCGAAGTGACTTGCCATTTTTAATTCTCTTTTAAACTTCTGCCATTTGGTTAAGAATTCACTTTTTTCCTTGGTCGCACACTTAAGAGTTATATGTTACAGAGAGAGGGGCGGATCATAGTTTTAGAAATCCTTAGATGGGGCATGATCCAAAAAATACTGGGAACCTTCGCTATAGACAGAGAGACGCATCTGTAGCGTTTAGTAGCTGAGTTTGGTGAAGTATACTCCAGTAACCAAGTGACGAGATCCTGCAACTATAGTCTCCTACCCTAACAAAGTTCTACACCTGTATTCCACGTGCCTAATCTTGTTACATTATTTGAAGTTTTTTATTAAATTTTTTTCAAAGAATTGTGGATTTTTATTTTATAGCTATAACTTTATGTAATATTTAGTTTTCGATTAAATTTTAGCAAATTGTCCTGCTGAAAGTTCCTTATATTCATTTGCTACGCACGTAGTCCTCGCGACTTGACCGATGACTCAATCTTTGTACAGTAGAATTGTTTCGTTAATGTAAATGACGACATATTTTAGCCATAAATGTAAAATATGATTATGATATGGTTACTGTGATTACGTTAACATGACATCGCATTCACTGAACTTTATTTTTATGAGTAAAGAGACTGAATCTCGTACCATTTATTGTGAGATCTTTGGTGTGCATGCTTGGTAAGTAAATCAAGTGAAAATTAATAAAGTAATGTACAAGAAAATTCTTTGATTAATAGAAACTGATATAAATAATTTGTAATTCGTAAAAAATGAGCTTAAAAGATATTTCCGGGAGTTGGCGATCATCATGGGGGAGAATAATATAATAGGAAATAGGATTAATGCTTTTATACAGAATCCGATCAAGTTCGATTGGAGCTCAGAATATACACACTACCTCTTTTTACTAATCTATTATTTTATAACTATTTTAATTATCTTTCACATTTCATACTATTTGCATAATATTATATCAATTAAAAAAATAATAAATAAAGTGTAGATGTGTGCAATTATCTAAGTGAACATAATTTATTAATTACTTGTACGTATTGTATTTTTTTTTTTTAATAGAACATATATCATAATTTAAAAATGATAATAATGTTTTTATTATCATGAGTTCTGTATTCCACAAATATTTTTGAGTGCCATGAGCAAAATATATTAATGATCAATAATATAAGCACCAACTGATATTTTAGTAACAAAGTAAATATCAATTAGAGTAATTTTACACAGTTTGAATACGAGAAAACTATACGTCCAATACCATTTTATTGATTATAAAAATTAAGGAAGATAGTTGTTTGTGTGGTTGTGGAAGTGTTTCCACAACCTTGTGTTTGTTACCTTGCGATTTTCAGTAGGAGAAAAACCTTGTTCTGGAATCGTCAGAAGCCATCTTGGTTTTTGCAGGGAAACCAAAATTTCTTCTATTCTTTTTGATCATTTACCCCGCCCCCTGCTTTCGTGGACATTCTATCCCATTTTTAAATCAATAAAATTTTAATACTAATAAACTTATGTGTTTTAATCGAGTAACGCTAAGCTTTGACGCTTAACAACGACAAGCCTGAAACAAGAGACTGCCTTTTCAAACCGCATCCCGTCAGTCAAAGTAAATATCACGTGACATGATTACAACCAATGGGAATGCTCTTAAATCACCCTTTTAAAGATATTTTTCTACACTGCTCAAAACAATTAAAGGATATTGCAGTTTTAGGTGGATTTTGTATCTGGTAAACTGTTTAGCTGATTGATACATGGTCGACAGACATAGTAGGTTATATGAGAATAAATTACACATGTTTGGCAGAAAAAAATGCATTTTATTGCGCATTTGTGTACTAAAGGAAAAACACACTTTTTGTGCATATGAGAAAAAAAGAATAAGAAAAGGTGTTTTCTTCAAAGAAAATCCTTTTCAGTAGGGGGTATGGTTTCCACGGGCGGCCAGCAACGTTGAACACCTTTGAGGCATGGACTCAATGAGGCTATCAATGACGAGTTGGGGTATTCTGCCCCACTCTTCCAGAAGAGCTCTTTCCAGTTTTTGGAGAGTTTGTGGGGTTGTTGGCGGACAGAAACTCGTCTTCCTAGAGCGTCCCGAACGTGCTCGATTGGATTCATGTCTGGAGAACACGCTGGCCATTCCATTCGAACGATTCCTTCCTCGAAAAGGAAATCCTCCACCAGGTTTGCACGATGTGGCCTGCAGTTATCGTCCATTAAAATGAAGTTATCTCCGATTGATGCAGCGTAAGGGACTACAATAGGTCTGAGGATCTCATCCCTATATCGGCGACCAGTCAGAGCTCCATCTCGAATGATGTAGAGGTGAGTGCGCCCGTCAATGGAGATGCCACCATACACCAACACTCCTCCACCGCCAAATCTGACACTTTCGTGCACGAACGCAGGATTATTCCTACTGCCACGGTCCCTCCAGATGAAAATACGCCTATTATCCGGATGCACAGAAAAACGGGACTCGTCAGAAAACAGAATATTGCTCCATTCATTTCTCCTCCAGTTGACATGCTCGGTTACCCACTCCCTGCGGTCGCGACGATGCCTTGATGTTAATCTAACACATACCATCGGTCGGCGAGCATACAGACCTACAGCATGGAGCCGGTTTCGGACAGTCTGAGTTGAAATCGTGGTGCCTGTAGCCGAGCGAAGGTGTTGTTGGAGAAGAGAAGCGTTCATGGTTCGGTGTCTCCGAGCTGTTAACGCTAAATACTGATCTTCATTGGGCGTTGTTGCCCGTCTACGACCTTGCCCTGGTCTTCGGCCTGCACATCCACTCTCCAAAAAACGGTTCCAGATCCTGGAAATGACACTTTGTGACACTCCAATGGCTTGCGCTATTTCGGCTTGTGTTTGGCCCCCTTCTAACCTACCAACAATTCTCAAAGCTTCTGAATCTGTCAAATGACTTCGCTGAGACATCGTACTCATCGAAACAAAGCAATCACTGAATGCCGATCATCCTTGTCTTCATTCTCTTTTATCCAGTTGAAAGTTAAATTTCATTCGCTGCCAGCTACGTTTTTGACGTCGAACTCAAAATTTGCATACTCCACAGTTTGAAAACCAGAAAAATTTGCATTTGTGATTCTCTTCTTCTATTTTTGGCAAAAAAAAATTTCGTTTATATCTTTATTTTATATAAAACTTCAAATATCCTTTAATTGTTTTGAGCAGTGTATTTCGATCTGAAATCGGAGTGATTTTGTATGTTGCCCCAAAAAGATTTAATTTATCAAACCGGTTTTTTATGCAAAATGTCTCTTTTTGATAATACCGACACTCAAAAAGAAAGAATGCACTCGCAAAATATTATGTTCTTTCATTGAATTAATAATTCATTCTTTTGAATTAAGAGTGCAGTATTAGATATCATGCTATTTCTCGATAGCTTAATTCTGTAATGAAATTTTTCGTTTAATCGATATCATATGTAACCCAAACAAAAGCCTTCAGAACCTAGAAATGTTAACGTAGTATCCGAAAAAAAAAAACGTAAAAAAAAAGCTAGACAGCGACTTGCAGTACAAACTTAATCCGGGAGCACACAGCAGGGTATGACATACACAGGGTGCGTACGATTTTTATTTTGCCACCCATACTTCCAAAATATTATCATCATCTTATTTAACCCCTTAATGGTCGCATTAAATTGCGGTTTAAAAATTCAAATTGCTCATTGACACCACTTTTTAAAAAAATAAATCTTCACCTTTTTTGATGTCAGGTAAAATGATACCAAAAGAAAGCCAATTACATTATTTTATAAAACTGGTAGGAATCAAACAAATCTGAATAATCTTAATAAAAGTCACAGCCCGCGAATATCCCGGGAGCGAGAATTAAGGGGTTAATATAGGGCAATTGTTATAAATTTTGCGATAAAATAAATCGAAGGTTAGTTTTTGGAAAATAGTGGTGAGAAATCTAAAAAGTCTTACACACTCCAGAATGTCATACTCTGCACGAATGCTCCCGGGTCAATAGGCGACAAAATAAGTAATTCTGTATACTATCACGACTGTGGCGGCTGAGTCTTAAAAGGTTAAGGGGGCACAGGACCTTTGATTTTGTCAAAAATATAAAAAAAAAAAAAATCGTATTTTTCAAAGTACCAAAACGCAAATAACATGCAATTAAGATTTTTTTTTCCGCTTCAGCCTGAAATATATATTCTGAACTATATTATCCAGAAAAATAAATGTTGTAGATACAAAATTATTATTTAAATTTAAAATTTTAATATTCATCTCACTAATCCGTGATTTAAAATCATTAAGTGCTGCGCGCATGATAAAACTCTAAATTAAGCACATAGAAAACAATTTTGAACAAAATAGAATCATAGTACACATACTTCTAAATTAGAACCAAAATATACCCAAAAAGTTTTGTTTAAATTTTATTTTTAGCACAAAATACAGAAAAATTCAAAAATTCAAGTTTTTCAAGTGAAAAAAATAAATAAATAAAAAGCTATTAAGAAGATTAATGCTTAGGAAGCATTAGGAAGGTTAATGAAGAATGAATTAATGTTTAAAGAAAATATGTGAATTATTTTGGTTTTATCATGCAGACTATAAAAAACATATATTTGGCTAATTTTTTAAAGCTGTATCTTGTGCATTTTGAAAGTAACTGTGCCCGCAAACTCCAAATTGACTAATCTGAGAAAACGCGTTTTAAAGTTTCAATATCTACGGACCTTCAATTATACTCACTGTGTATAAATAATTATAACTCAAAAAATAATGCAGATTTTTGAATGGCGTTTTCTTTATATTGTTCAGAAATTTTAAATAATTCAGAATAAAACGAAAACCAAAAACTGATTTTTTGAAAGTTTAAAGGTCCTGTGCCCCCTTAAAAATGGTGTGGCATTTTTCGAACTTATTAGGATGAGCGAAGCGAATCCTCCTCTACTAGGCTACACAAATTACATTTTGCCGTACACTTTACAAAAAAACTATTCAGAATTTTGACTTGAAATTAAACATAAAAATAAATTATGATCTGTAGATTTGCACAATATTATTTTTTTTTTTTACAGAATAACCTTAAAATTTTCTTATTTTAATTAATTTATTTTACATGTTTTTCCATTACGGGCGTATTTTTGCAAATAAAAAATGAAACACGTATATTTTCAGACGAAAAAAATAAATCACGGAGTTGGTAATTATAGATAAAATCATGAATAATTAAATAAATAAAATATATTTTTATTATTCCGCCAAAATATCTCAAAAACTGTTTTTTAAATTTAATTAAGGAAAGAAATATTTTTGGACTTGATAGAAATAAAATATGACATGTTGATTCTGACAATGTTATTTTCTTATCGAATGACTTAACAAAAAAAATTTTTTATTACTTTGTTGAATATATTTTTCCATTATACGGATTTATTTTTGTAAACGACAATGAAACCTGCATATTTTTTGCAGTAAAGAAAAATCATTGAGTCACTAAAAATAAATGAAGTGCTGAATGATTAAGTACGTGAAATATTATCGTTGCATCAAAATACCTCATTTTTAAAAAATTATTTAAACAAGGAAAGGAACCTATATATCTGCATTTTGCGAAGACAAAATATTTTAAGTATTGAAAATAACAGCAGAATTTATAATTCAAACCGTAAAAGAACACTAAACTTTCTTATATTAAAAATGTATGTCATTTGAGAGGAAAATATACATTTTAATAGAATACTTTATTAAGATTAGTTGGAAATGGCGCATATTTTGATGCTCATTCCTTTTAATCAAGTAATAGTTTCACGATTTCTTTTATGAAATTTTTAAAATACTTTTTTTTAGGAAAATTATAGCATATTTTAATGAAAATTTATATTAATTTATATTCATTTTCATTCATATTCATGTATACAGGGTGATTCATAAATATCGAAACAATAGGCTATCTCCTTAAATATTTCCCCAAGGTACATACTTCCAATTGCAAAGTTTCACAAAAAAAGGTGCAAAATTTGATGAGATAAGTTTCAACTCCATGGGGGGGCTATATGAGAAAATACAAAAAATAAATTTTTATACGGCCCCCGTAGAGTAAAATTCTCAATCAGGAAATGTTTCCTCATCCATTTCTGAATTAAACACAAAAAAATTCATATCGATATCTTCAAAATTCGCAGAGATACCAAAATCCATAATTCGTGACTTACACCATTTATCCATGCCTCTGAGCGACGAGTTTTTGACTCATTTTGAATGCAAGATAGGGATCAGCCACAAATTGTACATTATTAAAAGTCGATATAAGGCAGTGCCTCTCCTTTGGACATAAAATAGGCAGCGTATAGATTTAACGTTAAACTTGTTTTCAAAGTATGCTGGTGGTCTGCACCGGTCGAAATATCTAGGTCCGGTCCCGAACCGACCTATAGAAATAAAAGTTCGGCCCTGCCTGGAAAAAAGTTCAAATCGTAACCTGGCCCAACCTGACTCAATTTCTACATAATTTTTTACATCGATATGGTTAAAAGTTGTTTCGTATGGAGGAGTTCTGACCAAAAATACTTATTATATCTTTTTTTTTTCATGTTTATAATTATTATTTTTAAAGAAGTACCAGAAGCTGTGATTATTTGTCTTATTAATGAATCTCTATTTATATGTAAATGATTCACTTCTCCTTTAGTAACTTTAATCCATATTCCATGTGTTAGAGACAATGAAAAATGCTATAAAGTAAAATCTTTTAAGATGGAATCACATAGGAAAGAAAAAATAAAAAAGAAAAGCGCCCAGCTAAACTGATGACATTGAGCTCACAGGCTATTCACACTAATTGTATATTATACTCTTATTTTAAAGAATAATGACCATAAAAAAATAAGTGAAGGGGAATTAGCCCCCGTTTCCCCCTTTATACTTAACCAGTGAACCTCCAAATCTAATCAGGGAAGCTCCTTAACATAATAAACCGGTATACCAAATTTGGAGCAAATCGAATAATCCTGAAAAAAAAACAAAAAAAAAAACATTTATCTAAATTAAGAGGGTGGACTAGTCCCCCCTTTATCCTTAACCAATGAACCCCCAAAACTAATCAGGGAAGTTCTTTAACATAATAAACCGGTATACCAAATTCGCAGTAAATCGAATAATTCTGCATGAAAAACTCATTTATCTAAATTAAGAGGGGTGGGCTAACCCCCCTTTTCTCCCTTTATCCTTAACCAATGAACCTTCAAAGCTAATCAGGGAAGTTTCTCAACATAATAAACCGCTATACCAAATTCGGAGCAAATCGAATAATTCTGCATGAAAAACCCATTTATCTGAATTAGGCGGGTGGGCTAGTCCCCCTTTTCCCCCTATATTCTTAACCAATGAACCCCCAAAACTAATCAGGGAAGTTCCTTAACTTAATAAACCGGTATATCAAATTCGGAGCAAATCGAATAATTCTGCATGAAAAACCCATTTATCTGAATTAGGGGGGTGGGCTAGTCCCCCTTTTCCCCCTATATTCTTAACCAATGAACCCTCAAAGCTAATCAGGGAAGTTCCTTAACATAATAAACCGTTATACCAAATTCTGAGCAAATCAAATAATTCTGTATGAAAAACACATTTATCTGAATTAAGGGGGGGGGGGGGGTGGACTAGCCCCCTTTTACCACCTTTATACTTAACCAATGAACCCCCAAAATCAATAAGTGAAGCTCCTTAACATAATACACCGGTATACCAAATTCGGAGCAAATCGAATAATTCTGCATGAAAACCCATTTATCTGAATTAAGAGGGGTGGACTAAGCCCCCTTTTCCCCCTTTATCCTTAACCAATGAACCCCCAAAACTAATCAGGGAAGTTCGTTAACATAATAAACCGGTATGCCAAATTCGGAGCAAATCTACTCATTCAGCATGAAAACCCATTTATCTGAATAAGGGGGGTGGACTAACCCCCCTTTTCCCCTTTAGCCTTAACCAATGAACACGCAAAACTAATCAGGGAAGCGCCTTATCACAATGAACCTAGGAAAATTTTTTGAAGCAAATCGGATGTTTCTATCAAGAGTTATCGCGTTACGTACGTACGTACATACGTACGTACACACAGAACCGGCGGGCACATAAGTTCTCAGGTTTTGATAGCCTGTGAGCTAAAAAGCGTTATAGACAAGTTCCCTTCTTAGGAGTTATAAATGTAGTCTATTTTTTCTCAGGTATTATTATATTCATTTTCCATGGATCAACAGTTTTTTCCGTTTAAGAAAGGATTCCGTTATAGGCAGGTTTTTTTTCACTAGTTTTACTGTATTTTAAATTTTTTGCCTTAAAATCTACTATCCTTTAAAAATATGAATTTTAAAATTTTATTGTAAAATAATGGCCATTAAAAAATATATGCGTTTGTTGTAAAGGTTTTTGGGCTGAGCCAAATTTTAGTTATTTTTGCACGGGTTAGGTCAGTCAGAGATAATGATTTTAATATGGGTTGTCTCGAGACCGGGACTGAAAATTTCGCCCAGGGGAGACCTAGGAATAAGGAAGCCAGTCCCGATTCGGTATAACCAGTGGCCGAGAGGTTCTGCTCTCATGCTGGGTTCGAACGCAATCGTGTCCTTCGGCCCAATCGTTCGGAGTTTTCAGTGGTTTTTTTCGAACCTTGGATATCCTTGCGTAAATACGGGTTAGGTTCCCTTAGAAAGACCTCCACAGAAGGCACCCCCTCCCCCGTTTCGGACCCACATCCATCATATAGATAATTGGCCGTCATAAATCACACCAACACCCGCTTCGGTATGAAAAAATACGATCGGCCGGCCTGGCAGAGTCTTCAGAAAAAAGTCGCCAATCCCGGGTCTGGCCTGGCCACAGTATACAGACTTTTTTATCGGCCTCGCCGGGGTGATAAAAAGCCTGAATTGTAAGGGCTAAAATTATGAAAAACCCTTAATCGGCATGTTTGAAAAAGCATTGTTTCAAATTCTAAATTAAACATTTATTTATGGACATTTAAGTAGTACAAAAAGGTGGTGGAAACGGCAAAAGTTAAACTGAATCGGAAGTTTATGCTACAGAAAGAAGTGACTTTTTCACATGCAGTTTTTTAAAATGCATTTAAATATTTTATTAATATCCAATCAATGTTTAAAACTTTAAATGAGTTTTTCTGCATGATGCTTTTTTAATCGTAAATTAAAAAGGTGCAAACTTGGAACATGTCTTTTTTGATTATTTTACATTAATTTTATTTCGGCAAATTGAAAAAAATTTTTTTTTGAAAATATGATTTTTTTTATAAATAAGTTACATATTTTTTAAACAAATATTTTTAATATTTTTAAACTTAAAATTAAAATAATTCCCGAAACAAAACTAAAATTATACTTTCCTCTTTAATTAAGCGAAAAAAATTTTGAAATCCGATGAATAATGTTTCGAGTTATAAAGATTTTAAATTAAATCCGTTTAAAAAAATACTAAACATTTAAATTTTTAAAAAACTTTATGTGAAATATTAGGATGTGATTTTGTTTGCAAATTATACGGATAACCATCACAAAAAAAGAAAAAAAATCAAAATTCTAGCTCAACAAATATATTTTTTACATGTTTCCTAGAACTCTTAAATTAACATTGTTTCTTCGATTGCACGCATTTCAATTTGTGTCTAATCCCTTAAAACCCGATGAATTATTTAAACGGCCATAACGCTGCGAATTTTTCAGATATGAAGATGCAATTTTTTTTTTTTTTTTTGCGTAATTCTGGAATGGATAAGGAAAGTTTTCTTGATTGGAATTTTTACACTACGGGGCCGTATAAAAATTTAATTTTTGTATTTTTTCAAATAGGCCCCCTATGGAGTTGCAACTTATGTCATTAAATTTTGCACCTTTTTTTATGAAACTTTGTAACTGGATGTATGGGTATAGGGGCATTATTTAAGGAAATAGCCTATTGTTTCGATATTTATGAATCACCCTGTATATACATAGCTGCCAACCTTCCACAAATCTTCCGTAATGTCTGGATTAATTTAACCCAGGTTAACAACATTTCGAACCAGAAAATTTATTTCACGAATGCTTATTTATTTAATTCCAGGTTTCTACGTGAAATATATTTAATTGCATTTCTTAAAAAAATTTCTGGTACGAAACTTATTAAACCAGGGTCAAATTAACACAAATATTACGGAAGATTAGTTTGAGGTTGGCACCTATGTATATACATTAAAAGTATTTTTCAGTGTTAAGAAATCAAATACACAATTTATTCTTATTATGTGAAATCATTTACGCAGACGATACTTACGCATTTTAAAAGAATTATATTATGATTTTTTGTAAAGTGGCAACAAAAGAATTGTAAACAAAAAAAATTAATTGTAATTAATAAAATGTAAAAACATCTAAAAAGAGCTTTTAGTTACTTACTTACTCATTTTAAAAGAATTATATTATGAAGAATTATACTTACGCATTTTAAAAGAATTATATTATATATATATTTTTTTGTAAAGTGGCAACAAAAGAATTGTAAACAAATAAAATTAATTGTTGTAATTAATAAAATGTAAAAACATCTTTAAAAGAGCTTTTAGTTGAAAATTTGAAAATATTTCGTAAAATTTTTTCTTCGAAAATATTTTTATTTATACCAGCCTTATATCATAAAGGAAAAATTTCGAGGAAATTCTTAGTTATTTGGCTGAATTTACATTTCTAAAATTAAAATGCGCCAAAACATAAAATAACGTTTTTGCTTAATGAAGATTAAAATATAATTCAAAAAATATTGTTACTTTCAAATATTTATGTCATTAAATAATGCTTCGCGAGCCCAAACAAAGCATGGCTTTTGTTAGTCATTATGAAAAATTACCTAAAAAGTAATGTTAATGATAAAAATAATTTCTTGGGCAAATAATAATATTCTTTGCATTTTCAGGTCCCTGTGACAAGTCATCAGATGAATATAAAAATATTCCTAAGTTGAAGCATTGTCCAGACAGAGCCAAGTGTTTTGATGAGAGCGACGACATGGGTCCAAAAAGAACATGTAAATGCGTGATGGGTTACGATTTAGATGCTGCGAACTGGGTTTGTAAAGGTAACACTTAATTATAAACTTCGTCTTTCAGTAAGCAGTAATTCTAACGCAAGAAAAAGACAAAGTTTATAAAATGTTGCTCATCTGTTACACAAATAAACTAAATCACTTAAAATGCAAAAATATCTCGAACTAAAATCTGGGTCATTCCATACAAAATGAGCATATCACGTGTGGCAGACATGTCACAGATTTTAATGAAAATATGATTGTAAGTAGGTCATATCTATTTATGAATAAATGTAAAATAATAGATTTTAGGATTATTTATTTAAGTATTAAAATTTACATTAAAAGTGGATGCAAAATCGAGGTTTTTTCTATATGCTTGAAGTTTCAGTTTTGATTATTAGTCTTAAGAATGCAAATACTATATTAAAAATTATTTATAATTAGGAATGAATAATAAGTAACAGATTGATGTAAGTTAGTATGTGTACTTTTATTCCGTAATGAGAGAAAAAAATTATTTTTGAAAATTTTTGAGGGAAAAAATGCAACAATTCTATTTCTCGTTTAGACACGAAGGACACCTCTGACAATATAAAAATTGCTTGACCTTATAGCTAAAAGTATATATATTAAATATTCAAACTTTCATTCTTGCCTTTTTATTCCTTAATGAGAAAAAAAATAGCAAAAAATGTTGAGGGTAAAATGCAATATTTCTATCACTTGTTTCTATCACGTGAAGGAAATCTTTTTAAAACTTTTAATTTTTTGATATTATAGATAAAAGTGCATATTTTAAATATCGAAACATTTACACTTGCTTTCAGTTTATTTTTGCCTCAAGAAGATTTTTAATTAAAGTAGAAAAAAATGACTCAACTGAACAAAAATTATATATTAACACCTAAATCCAGATACAGAAAATAGATGGCTGCACTGAATTTTTTCACCTTGAAATCGTGCAATATTTTAAGAAACGCGCGCAAATTCAAAGAAAAATAGCTCATGAAATATAGTTAAAATTGCCTTTTTGAAAACATTTTTGCTATGTTAGGAATCAAAAGGCAAAGTTGAATTTTTTTGAGCATATCATGGACTTACTGATCTTTATGTCTGTGCAATTCCTTTTAATTCCTTTGATTTTTATAACGCTTCTAATTTTCTCAAAATTCGCCAATTTTCAATTTTTACAACCAATAAAAGATTAATCATGGTGTTACCAGATTATTATTACTCAATAAATAAGAAGATAAGTTTTCAGAGGTTACATTATTATAAAAAAATTAATTTTAGTTAAATAGTTTTCAAGATACAGAGCTTCAAACTTGCAACTTTGGATGATTGCACACATGCCATTCTTTATCACAAATTTTCTTAATGTCCAAAACTGCTAAAGTAATTTATTTTTTGTGAAGATATGTTTCAGAGCTCTATTTAAATATGAAATGAACCTGTATATCAAATTTTATTAAAATCGGTTACTATGTGGCTACGACTTTTTTTAAATTTTTGCTCATTTTACGTGGAATGACCCATCTTCGTTCCTATTCAAGGAAAAAAAAAATGGTAAAAGCACCCTTTTTTCTGCCTTCTGGGGACTTTGCACTCACCTAACGTTAATCCTATGGGCAGGTTATTTTTGAATTTCTCGTTTCAATTTGAATATTTTTAAACGATTTATTTTTTTGCATAGGATAGCTGAGTTCGATCTCTAATATGGCATTTTTTTATTCTTTCGATTTTGGTTGCAGATTTTTTTAATAAAAGTACTTTCACTTTCCAAACCGGTTCCGAAAGTGAAAGTACCTTTATAAAAAAAAATCTGCAACCGAAATCGAAAAAGCAAAAAATAGCCATATTAGAGATCGACCTCAGCTATCCTGTGCAAGAAAAATCGTTGAAAAATATTCAAACTGAAAGGAGAAATTCGAAAATAACCTACCCATAGGATTAACATTACGGAGCGTGTGTTTTCAAGTGAGTGAAGAGTCCTCTTAAGGGGGCTGGTCACTCAGCTTCAGAAATTTCCTCTGTAATGTTAAGTTTATGGACTTCAGATGCATTCGTATATTTAAAATATCTTCTCGGGAAATTCATATTTTTAACATCTTTTTTCTGTGTAATCTTTATAAAGGATGTTTCTTTTTTTCTTGGTTTTCAAATATTTTTAAAGTCTATGCTGAATTTAATATTTAATGTTTTAAAAACTGACGAGCTGTGAGTAAGATTTTAACACTTCATATAAAATTAAGTCCATACTTTAGAAATATTTTGAGAACTAACAAAAAAAGAGACATCTTTTAGGAAGTGTACACAAAAAATAGAAGTTAAAAATATTAATTTCCTGAGGAGATATTTTAAATATACGAATGCATCTGAAGTCCATAGACTTTACATTAGTGATGGAACAACGGAAGCTGAGTGACCAACCCCCTTAACGCCAGGTCGTCTGAAGATGTTAAAGAGAAAAGTTGGAACATGTCTAGGAATTTCGGTTTGTTTGATTCTTGTACAGTCGGCTCTCGTTAATTCGAACTCGTCGGGACCACAAGAAATGTTCGAATTATCCAGAATTCGAATATTGAAAAGCATGAGAGAAAAACGTATTTAAAGGAATACTATTACAAAGGAATTAATGTCATAATATTTTTTAAATTTATTTCGGCTATTATCGTTAGAATATGACTTAATATTAAATTAAAAGATATAAATACATAAACTAATTATTAATATTAAAAGAATATACCGGGTGTCCCAAAAAGGACTGACTGATTTTAAAATTCAATAACTTGCAAACGGTGACAGATATTTAAAAAATTCTTGCAGGAGGGTTATGCATAAGGCCAAAAGTTTTATTACAGTGATTTTCGATTTTAGTTCGAATTACAAACAATAGATGGCGCTGTAAACAATAGTCACTAAATACAGGCTCGATTTCTGGTCCTTTCTCTTGTTCCATGCTGTAAAAGGAGATGGAAATGTATTATCCGGGCCACGAAGTACCAAAAATCAAGCCTGAATTCAGCGTCTATTCATCGCAGCGCCATCTATTGTTTGTAATTCGAACTAAAATTGAAAATCCCTGTAAAAAAACTTTTGACCTTATGCATAACCCTCCTGCAAGAATTTTTTAAATATCTGTCACCGTTTGCAAGTTATTGAATTTTAAAATCAGTCAGTCCTTTTTGGGACACCCGGTAAATAAAACATGAAAATTAGTAATACGAGGGTGGTTCAATAATTATTGTCCCGAATGTGTATAAAATATTTGTACTGTAATGGTTGATGTGGAATATTGAAGCCTAATGTCTTCGATGCCTATATGCTCAATTTCAGAACTGTAGCTTCAATATTAACACACTTTTTTTTCTTTTTGGTATGAGAAAGTCGCACCTAGCTTGAAAAGGGGATGTTGTGTGTGTGTGTGGGGGGGGGGGCAGTGAATGAGACGTGACTGCTGTCGTTTGGACTCAGGATCATAGTGATGTAGTGACAATCCTCCACTTCACAAACCTATCACAGAACTGCTTCAGGTCTGGCTCCAAACCAGTCTTTCTGCCCATCACCCTCTCCCCCCCCCCCTTTCAAGCTAGGTTCCACCTCTCACACCTAAAACGAAAAATATTAGTTAATATAGCAGCTACGGATTTGAAATTGAGTACATATGCATCTAAGACAATAGACTTCAATATTCCACATCAACCATCGCAGTACAAATATTTTATGCACACTCGGGTTAATAATTATTGAATCACCCTCGTATAGTAAAAAACAACTGCATTTTAAAATTTTTATTAATTGTACTATAATTTTCTTGCCTGAAATTAGATGAACATTTAAGGCTGTTCAAAAATCCAAAAGAGCAACTTCCTGACATACGTTTTAATTTATTTTTGTTCGAAAATGCATGAAACTAGCTATTGTTGTTGTTCAGAAACTATGTCATCGAGCGGTTTTTTCAATTTTTTTTTTCCAAACGCAATAGATCTTTCAGAAAATAGTGTCAAAGTGAGCGTTTAGAACCGAATTTTCGCTCGAAAGCAGAAAAATCACTCAAAAGCGGACGAAAAACGTATTTGTCACGTGATCGAAATCGCTTATAACTCAATAGGTAATTGATTGATTAAAAAATGGAAAAAACAGTTCAATTCCATATCGCTTCCATGGCCAGGCTTTCCAATTTTATATCTTCCCATTAAAAAATGGATTTGTAAATGTGTCAGAGCGTTTTGCGCTTGTTGAGCAGAGCCGTTAAGAAAGTCTTAAGAAATTATTTACACTATTTTTCATCACTATGACAAAATTTTGTTGTATCAATTGTTGTTTGCTTAGTCCTATTCATTTTCGACTTTTGAAAAGAGGTTTCCCCTATCTTTAACGGATGTCCACCATGTGGATTTCTCGGAATGTCACTGGATCAAATGCTAGAAAAAAGATTAGGAAGAAGCACAATGGAAGAAGGGGTGGAGGTGTCACTGATGGACAGACGGGGCACTAAAAAAGTGGATATCAAATGCATAGGATTATATGTATACTAGTTCATGATAATTCTGTCAAAAATGAAAGAAAGAAAGTTATTTCAAAGATCCAAAATCCGTGGGAAAGTAAGGAAAAGTAAAGAAAAATGTAATTTTCGTTAGTTCGAATTAAACGAAGTCAAGAGAAAATGAGTTCGAATAAATGAAAATTTTTAAGGTTATTCTGCCATTGAAAAATTCGGAACTTCATGTTTAGTTCGAATTAAGCGAAGATTCGATTTATCCGATTTCGAATTAACGAGAGCCGACTGTATAGTAATTCCTGAACTGAATGCAGACTATATTATATATTCGAGAAAGCAGATAAAAAGTTTTTATGTTTAAACATTTTGATTTTTTATAATAAGTTCTCCAGTTCCAGAGTATTAAAAAATATGCATTAAAAAGCAATTATTGGTATTATAAAATAATAGAAGACGTTTAATTTATGAAATATCTTCATGCACAAAGTGTTAAAATTTGTGAGCATTTTTGAAATATCATTTAGTTTTTCATTGCCTTTTCCAAATAAATGACCATTTTCTGATAACGCAGCGAAAGTTCTTAATTAAGGCGCCAATTAAAGAAGTCATGTTATACTTCTTGAAATCTTCATTTAACCAGGATTATCGATTGACAAAACATGATTTCATTTTTTACTTGTTAAAATTATTTTTGTGTTATGATTCTGTTTAAAAAGCTATTTATTTGTACATGCGTTTTATGTTGATTAAAGCTCTGTCATTCTGTTATAGACATCAATAAAATTTAAATTGATTTTTTTTTCTTATCCCCAATTTATTTCATTACTTCATATTTCTAGCATTGAACCACATCGTTCTAATTTGTAATTTTAATTTTACAGAGCGGCCACCGCCAAGACCAACTCCTCGTCCAATACCTACTCTTAGTCCTGTAGGTTGCATTTTCTTATTAAATTATAATTTTCTTAATTATCTTTGACATTTCTTTATTATATATAAAGATAAAGCCGTGTTTTTTATTCGAATATTCCGTAAGTGCTAACTTGGATTTTATTTGTTCTACAATCCTTTGGGTAAAAGCATCTGTATAGGTGTTTTCTGTAATTTCTCCCTTGAAATCTGTAATGTTTTCATACGTTCATAACGACTAGGTTTGGTCTTTTAAGGAGGTCCGGGGCACAAAAATCTTCAAATTTTGCAAAAACATTTTATTTCATAAAAAAAATTATCTGTTTTTTCCTGCTTAAAATGACATTTAAATAATGTTTCTATCTGAATTAGAACAAAAAATATTAATTTTTTTCGTTTCGGTTTGTTTTCAAAATCTAGCTTTCAAGCAATGGCTGTCATGGAAACGACTTCTTGTAAAAATGCATTTTTCTTCATGATAGGTTTTTCACCGTTTCTCATATTTAAATTCTTATAACTCGAGAACCTTTAAAGATACAAGGTTCAAACTTGGAACATATCTTTTTCAATTGTTTTACTTTACTTTTGATTCAGCATATTTGGAAAAAATATTTACTTTTGAAAATATGATTTTTTTTTTTTTTTTTAAGTTGCACCACTTTTTTTGAAATTTTTTCGTTAAATATTTTTAATTTTTTTATAAATTAATATTTTTAAAAATGCTGAATCAAAATTAAAACTTATATATTTTTGCTTATTTAAATGAAAGAAAAAATGAAATTCTATAAATAATAGTTCGAGTTATAATGATTTTAAATTAACCCACTTTTTTAATAAATTTTAAATCAAATTTTTTTTAAATGTGAGAAGTTTTATCATGTGATTTTGTTTACAAATAATAAGGTTAACCATCACAAAAAAATTCACAATTTTAACTCAATAAATGAAAATTATTTTAAAATGTGTCCCGGACCCCCTTAAGTATTTTTAAGTTCAATCTCATGAACTTTCCAGGGTCGGACTGGGTCTGTGTAAAGGGCGCAAAAATTTTAACGAATTCACGTCAATTTTACTTGCTTGCATCGTATCTGGGTAGACAAGACTAGCTTGATACTCACAACACCTGCTAATGACAATAGCTTAAATCATATCTCCAACTCTTGATAGAAGACTTCGCTGTATTCTCCGAGCATGTTTAAAGTTGCATCAAACTTACACAATATTAGGCAATTTATTAAAACAAATCAAGTAATATCTAAAAGCTCCAGCAAGTTCAACACATATTACCTTGTAGTAGATGAATGATATCAAGACTAGAGCTTTCTTGTTATCTTCTTTTATCGGTAGATACTTTGGAGAAAAAAAAAATGATCACCCCTACCCATTTTCTTGAAAATGACCTATGAAAAAGACATAGGTAACAACTGATTTGGAATAATACTTACTATTAAATGCTTTTCATAAATTTTGCTTTGGAGGTTGTCTACAAATAAAAAAAATACACGAATGTTGATTTTTCAAATGGTAGCATCCACTTTTGACACCCTATTTGAGTTTCTTGCTACCCAGGAAATTGATAAGTTTTATATGCTTATATATAAATCTTAATACAGTTATAAAACTAAATGTTTTAGGGGTTTATCCCTAAATTTCGGAAAATAAATTGAAGATCTTACAAGAAAAGTACCGAAAACATTCAATTAGCCACCAGTAAAATTGCACGGGAATTAAAAAATTATTAAAAACTTACTTTAGATGAAAGAAATTCCTACAAAATATTTCTGATAATTTCTCTAAGTTTTTTTTTCTGTGGTTCCTTTGATAACAGAATACGGGCCCCTTAAATTATGGAAAGGAAAAATTTCACTATGACTTGAAAACTAATTATTCAAATGAGCTGTACAAGTACACATCGATGTTCTTTACAATTGTGGTTTGTTCATAAAAATTTTTTAAATTACCTTATTATGAAAAAAATTTTTATATTTTTTTTCAAAAAAAAAAAAAAAAAAAATTATGGCCATTTTTCCCCCATTCTGACCAGAAAATCAGAGTTCTAAATTTTTACGGCTGCTCTTTCATCTTCACATAACACTTCATTTATAATGGCTGTTTCATAATAATAGAAGACACCAGTCCATCAGAAGAAAATAACTTGGTTAAGTGGGACCCTACTGCAGTACAAAACATATTTCAATTTTAAGACTTAAAGCACCCGTTTTATTTTATGTAAAATGACGTCATTTGCATCCGCTTAAGTATTCCACATTTACGATCTACTTATAAACAACTACAGTAAAGCATGCATAGCACATTACTATCGCAAAATAATGCACAAATGTAGCAAAAAGATGCCGTCATTCAAGAAAATCGACAAAAAACGGTTATCTAATGATTCATAGATATTTAAAATTAAATATAGTTTATAATAGCACCATTGTTTTAACAAAAATCCAGCACCATCGTTTATATTTTTCTCAAAATAGCACGTATTTTAATTACACGTATTTAATTTTTTATAAATATTTTTTTTATTTTATAATTTTTTTGTAATTTTGTTTACGCTTGTGTTAATTTGTTTTTTTTATATAGATCATGTAAGTACTAATTGTATATTAATGAATATATGAATTTTTTTGAAAAACCATGATTTAATGCATCATAAATTAGTTTTTAAATATTATTGTTAATTAGATGAGAAGAACATAAACATTTTATTCTATACTAGCAGACCCGCCCGGCGTTGCCCGGGGTTTGTAAATAATAACCTTAAACAAAACTTAAGTTTGTATGATTTTATATCTTTGGAAATTCTTTTAAATGAACCTAATTTCGGAGGCTCCATTGCCTTCCGCAGCGTCTAATGCGTTCCCATCAAACTTCTTTCCGAACGAACCTGTAATCCAGATCCCCACGACATATGGTAGCATTTACCGGAAGTGCCAGCACGTGCCGGAGACAATCGAAAACCAAGTTGAGTGAGCCAAACCTCGTAGGAATCAAGCCCACAGACACAAAAAAAATGAATGCGCCATTAATGTTAGAAAATGTCGGTAACTAAAGTGTAAGATACAATTTCATAATACAGAATGTAGCTGAGTTGTAATCTAAGTTGAAGGAAGCAAATCCCGTTGAAATAGGGCCCTTAAACCCGAGGAAATAACACGCCACCAAGCGGTGGAAGAGGCCTCCTCACCTTGTTAAATTTCCTGAATCACTGTTAGCATTAACACAATATTTAATAAACGGATGAAATACCTTATCTAAAGTTACCTTTAAAGTAACGCGTTTTTTAATTTACGGCTGTAGTGAGTAGACGTAAGTTAATGCTGAAAAAGGAGATTAATGTTCGAAAATGTGGTAGCTGAGGTATAAAGAAAGACCGAGCCCTGGGGGCTAGGGTCTTAACTGGCATGTAGTTGGGCATAAGAAATTTTTTTAGGGATTTTAAAGACGCTAAAACTATGTTAAAGAAAATTGCAATGGAATAGGATAGTTTTTAAAGAAGGTGCAACAAAGGCCCTATGAAGACGATTAATATTCAAAATTGGTGGTAGCTTAAGTCATCAAAATTTTTTTGTCGTTCATGTAGTAGCTGGAGAACCTAAGAAGTTGTTAGGAAAAGAAAAGTTCGTGAATCGGACCATTTTTAAGGGGGCTATAACAGTGGGCCCAAAAGGGCCCAACTGTTAGTTGAGAGCAGGGCCCCAACATGAAAACATATTTAAATGTTTTAGTACTTAAATGTTTCAGATCTTCAATTAGTCAAAATTAATCATAGGGTATGAAATAATCATTAGAATAATATTTTAAAGAAATGCGCAAAAATGGGGTAAATGCTTAAAAAGGGGCCCTAGAGTTCCAATAAAAATATCAGGGTGTTGGTTAGGGAGAAGAGTCCAAGACTCAAATTTAAAATTGTGCAGTGAGAAGTTGAGAAAATTAGGGTGTAAAAAATGCATAGCACACAAAAAGTTCACGGGACCCCGGATCGGGCCCTACAGGACCCTAAGGTGCCCCTGGATTTTAACTGGAATATAGAAACTGGAGAATAACTAAATGGAAAAATGGTTCATAAAATGAAGATCGGATTAAGAGAGGCAATTTATTAATGGTGCAAAAGCTTAAAAGGCCCTTGTACCGAGCCCCAAGGGGGAAGGGATTTAAGTGGCATGTAGTTTGGTATAAATACACTTTTTAGTAGTTTTTAATGTAATCTGAGGATGCTAGAACTATGGTAAAGAAAATTGCAAGGAATGTGGATAATTTTTAAAGAAGATGCACCAAGGGCCCTAAAAAGACAATTTATATTCAAAATTGGTGGTAGCTGAAGCCTGAAATATATTTTTTTTGTCGTTCATGTAATAGCTGGAGAACCTAAGATGTTGTTAGAAAAAACAGCTAGTGAATCGGACTATTTTTAAGAGAGTTATAACAGGGGCCCCAAAAGGGGCCAACTGATAGTTGAGAAAAGGCCCTAACATGAAAACATGTTACAACGTTTTTGTACTTAGCGTTTTAGATCTTCGATTAGTTGAGATTAAGCATAGGGTACGAATTAATCATTAGAATATAATTTAAAAGAAATGTGCCAAAAATTGGGGAAATGCTTAAAAAAGGGCCCTAGGGCCCCAATAAAAATATGAGAGTGTTGGTCTAAGGAAAAGAGTTCAAGACTCAACTTTAAAATTGCGCATTGCGAAGGTAAGAAAATTAGGGTGTGAAAAACGCATGGCGCACAAAAAAATTAAGGGCCCTGGACTGGGCTCTATAGGACCCTAGACGGGCCCATGGTCTAAACTGGGATGTAGATACGAGAGTATAACTAAATGGAGAAAGTATCCCAAAAATGAAGATCGGATAAAAAAGAAGCAATTTATTAACAATTTAGTGCAGTAAAACTTCAAGGGGCCCTGTACCGGGCCCCTGGACAGTGTGCCAGAGTCTTAACTGAAATGTTAAAATGAGGTAGAAACTAAAAGGAGAATTCACCCCAAAAACGAAGAAGATCGGATTGAAAAGAGGCTTGTTATTAACAATTTAGTGCTCTAAAAGTTCAAGGGGCCCTGTACTGGGCCCCTTGCAAAGGTGCCAGGGTCTTAACTGAAATGTAGAAATGGGGTAGAAACTGAAAGGAGACTTCACTCCAAAAGCGAAGAAGATCGGATAGAAAAGAGGCACGTTATTAATAATTTAGTGCACTAAAACTTCAAGGAGCTGTGTACCGGATTCCTTGCATGGGTGCCAGGGTCTTAACTGAAATGTAGAAATGGGGCAGAAACTGAAAGGAGAATTCACACCAAAAGCGAAGAAGATCGGAATGAAAAGATGCATGTTATTAACAATTTAGTGCACTAAAACTTCAATGGGCTCTGTACCGGGCTCTTTGCAATGGTGCCAGGGTCTTAACTGAAATGTAGAAATGGGGCAGAAACTGAAAGGAGAATTCACACCAAAAGCGAACAAAATCGGAATGCAAAGATAGAGTGCCAGGGACTTAACTGAAATGAAGAAATGGGGCAGAAACTGAAAGGATAATTCACCCCAAAAACGAAGAAGATAGGATAGAAAAGAGGCATGTTATTAACGTTTTAGTGCATAAAAAGTGAAAGGGGCTCCGGCCCTTAAAAAATTAAAAATCCGAGCCTCAGGTGCATCAGGACCTGTCTTGGACTAATCACACCTGAATTTTCAGACTTCTACCTGCTTCTAGTAGTTTTCGCTAGCCATCGCACACAGACAGAAACACACACACACACAGAGCGATTTATTCTTATACTAGCAGACCCGCCCGGCGTTGCCCGGGATTTGTAAACAATAACCTTAAACAAAACTTAAGTTTGATTGATTTTATATCTTTGGAAATTCTTTGAAATGAACCTAATTTGGGAGGCTCCATTGCCTTCCGCGGCGGCTATAATGTAATCGGAGGACGCTAGAACTATGGTAAAGAAAATTGCAAGGAATTCGAATCATTTTTAAAGAAGGTGCGCCAAGGGCCCTAAGAAGACGATTTATAGTCAAAATTGGTGGTAGTTGAATTTTTTTTTTTGTTCGTTTATCTAATAGCTGGAGAACCTAGATGTTGTTAGAAAAACAAAGCTAGTAAATCGGACTTTTTTTTAAGGGAGTTATAACAGGGGACCCAAAAGGTGCCAACTGATAGTTGAGAAAAGGCCCTAACATGAAAACATGTTACAACGTATTAGTACTTAGCGTTTTAGATCTTCGATTACTTGAGATTAAGCATAGGGTACGAATTAATCATTAGAATATAATTTAAAAGAAATGTGCAAAAAATTGGGGAAAAGCTTAAAAAAGGGCCCTAGGGCCCCAATAAAAATATGTGATTGTTGGTCTAAGGAGAAGAGTTTAAAACTCACTTTTAAAATTACGCTTTGCGAAGGTCAGAAAATTAGGGTGTGAAAAACGAATGGCACACAAAAAATTTAAGGGGCCCTGGACCAGGTCTTACAGAACCCTAGATGTGCCCATGGTCTTAACTGGAATGTAGACACGGGAGTGTAACTAAATGGAGAAAGTATCCCAAAAATGAGGTTCGGATAAAAAGGAAGCAAGTTATTAACAATTCAGTGCACTAAAAGTTCAAGGGATCCTGTACCGGGCCCCTTGCAAGGGTGCCAGGGTCTTAACTGAAATGTAGAAATGGGGTAGAAACTGAAAGGAGAATTCACCCCCAAAACGAAGAAGATCGGATAGAAAACAGGCATGTTATTAACCATTTAGTGCACTAAAATTTCAAGGGGCCCTGTACTGGGCCCCATGACAGGGTGCCAGAATCTTAACTGAAATATAGAAATGGGCCACAAACTGAAAGGATAATTCAACCCAAAAACGTCGAAGATCGGATAGAAAAGAGGCATGTTATTAACAATTTAGTGCACTAAAACTTCAAGGGGCCCTGTACCGGGCCTCTTGCAAGGGTGCCAGGGTCTTAACAAAAATGTTGAAATGGAGTAGAAAATAAAAGGAGAATTCACCCCCAAATCGAAGAAGTTCGGGTAGAAAAGAGGCATGTTATTAACAATTTAGTGCACTAAAACTTCAAGGGGCCCTGTTCTGGGCCCCTTGCAAGGCTGCCAGGGTCTTAACTGAAATGTTGAAATGTGGTAGAAACTGAAAGAAGAATTAAAAAAGTAGAATTCACACTCAAAACGAGGAAGATCGGATAGAAAAGAGGCATATTATTAAAAATTTAGTGCACTAAAACTTCAAGGGACCTTGTACTGGGCCTCTTGACAGGGTGCCAGGGTCTTAACTGAAATGTAGAAATGGGGCAGAAACTGAAAGAAGAATTCACACCAAAAACGAAGAAGATTGGATAGAAAAGAGGCATGTTATTAAAAATTAAGTGCACTGAAACATCAAGGGGCCCTATACTGGGCCACTTGCAAGGGTGCCAGAGTCTTAAGTGAAATGTAGAAATGGGCCACAAACTGCAAGGAAAATTCAACCCCAAAACGACGAAGATCGCATAGAAAAGAGGCATGTTATTAACAATTTAGTGCACTAAAACTTCAAGGGGCCCTGTGCGGTCCCTTGCAAGGGTGCCAGGGTCTTAACTGAAATGTTGAAATGTGGTAGAAACTGAAAGTAGAATACATCCCCAAAACGAAGAATGTCGGATAGAAAAGAGGCATGTTATTAACAATTTAGTGCACTAAAACTTCAAGGGGCCATGTACTGGGCCCCTTGCAAAGGCGTCAGGGTCTTAACTGAAATGTAGAAATGGGGCAGAAACCGAAAGAAGAATTCACCCCAAAAACGAAGAAGATCGGATAGAAAAAAGGCATGTTATTAACAACTTAGTACACTAAAACTTCAAGGGGCCCTGTACTGGGCCCCTTGCTAATGTTCCAGGGTCTTAACTGAAATATAGAAATTGGGCAGAAACTGAAAGAAGAATTCACTGCCAAAAACGAAGAAGATCGGATAGAAAAGATGCATGCTATTAATAATTTAGTGCACTAAAACTTCAAGGGGCCCTGTACCGGGCCCCTTGCAAGGGTGTCAGGGTCTTAACTGAAATGTTGAATTGTGGTAGAAACTGAAAGTAGAATTCACCCCCAAAACGAAGGAGATCGGATAGAAAAGAGACATGTCATTAACAATTTAGTGCACTAAAACTTCAAGGGGCCCTGTACTGGGCCCCTTGCAAAGGTTACAGGGTCTTAACTGAAATATAGAAATGGGTCAGTAAATGAAAGAAGAATTCACACCAAAAACGAAGAAGATCGGATAGAAAAGATGCATGCTATTAACAATTTAGTGCACTAAAACTTAAAGGGGCCCTGTACCGGGCCCATTGCAAGGGTGCTAGGGTCTTAACTGAAATGCAGAAATGGGTCAGAAACTCAAAAGGAGAATTCACCCCAAAAACGACGAAGATCGGATAGAAAAGAGGCATGTTATTAAAAATTTAGTGCGCTAAAACTTCAAGGGTACTGGTCCCCTTTCAGAGGTTCCAGGGTCTTAACTGAAATGTAGAAATGGGTCAGAAACTCAAAAGGAGAATTTACCCCAAAGAAGACGAAGATCGGATTGAAAGGAGGCATGTTATTAAAAATTTAGTGCGCTAAAACTTCAAGGGGCCTGTACTGGGCCCCTTGCAGAGGTTCCAGGGTCTTAACTGAAATGTAGAAATGGGGTAGAAACTGAAAGAAGAATTTACACCAAAAACGAAGAAAATCGGATAGAAAAGATGCATGCTATTAACAATTTAGTGCACTAAAACTTCAAGGGGCCCTGTACCGGGCCCCTTGCAAGGGTGCTAGGATCTTTACTGAAATGTAGAAATGGGTCAGAAACTGAAAGAAGAATTCACACCAAAACGAAGAAGATCGGATTGAAAAGATGCATGCTATTAACAATTTAGTGCACTAAAACTTCAAGGGGCCCTGTACCGGGCCCCTTGCAAGGGTGCCAGGGTCTTAGCTGAAATGTTGAAATGGGGTAGAAACTGAAAGGAGAATTCACCCCCAAAACGAAGAAGATTGGGTTGAAAAGAGGCATGTTATTTACAATTTAGTGCACTAAAATTTCAAGGGGCCCTGCACCGGGCCCCTTGCAAGGGTGCCAGGGTCTTAACTGAAATGTTGAAATGGGGTAGAAACTGAAAGGAGAATTCACCCCCAAAACGAAGAAGATCGGATAGAAAAGAGGCCTTTTATTAACAATTTAGTGCCCTAAAACTTCAAGGGGCCCTGTACTGGGCCCCTTGCAAGGGTGCCAGGGTCTTAACTGAAATGTAGAAATGGGTCAGAAACTCAAAAGGAGAATTCACCTCAAAAACGAAGAAGATCGGATAGAAAAGAGGCATGTTATTAACAATTTAGTGCACTGAAGCTTAAAGGGGCACTGTACTGGGCCCCTTGCAAGGGTGCCAGGGTTTTAAGTGAAATGTAGAAATGGGGTAGAAACTAAAAGGATAATTTACCCAAAAAACGAAGAAGATCGGATAGAAAAGAGGCATGTTATTAACGTTTTAGTGCATAAAAATTGAAAGGGGCCCAGGGGCCCCGGCCCTTAAAAAATAAAAAATCCGAGCCTCAGGTGTATCAGGATCTGTCTTGGACTAATCACATCTGAATTTTCAGACTTCTACGTGCGGTAGTTTTCGTTAGCCATCGCACACAGACAGACAGGCAGACAGACAGACACACAGAGCGATTTGTTCTTTTATTAGTATATATTAATATAGATGACGTCAGTCGCATCCGCTTAAGGATTCCACTTTTACGATCTACTCTTAAACATCTACAGTAAAGCATGCATAGCACATCACTATCGCGAAATAATGCACAAATGCAACAAAAAGATGCCGTCATTCAGGAAAATCGACAAAAAGAAAAAAAAAGGCTATCTAATGATTCATAGATACTTAAAATTAAATATAGTTTATAATAGCTCCATTGTTTTAACAGAAATCATTCGTTTATATTTTTTTCAAAATAGCACGTATTTTAATTACATTTTCTTTCGGTTGTTATGAGAAAATAGCAACAAAAATATACAATTACTATTTTAGAACTATTTTTCCTTTACTTTCTACAGAAATGGAGTACTTCTGTTGCCAATATTAAGCAAATGGCTCTAAAAACTACAAAAAAATTAATATTTCAAAACTAAATGGAAATAAAGTTTTCAAACAAAATTCATTTAAAACAACTTTTTTTCCCAAAACGACGGTATAAAAACCGAAAATGTGCGATGCTTAGAAGTTTAAAAAATTGCTATAGAGTATTTAATCGTACTGCTTTGTTTTACGGCTGGCTTCTGTAAGGTAACGTTATTTTTTGGAATACACAAAATAAGCTGGGAGAAAGAAATAGCATACCGTACCGGGGGCTAAAAAACCTTTTTTCGCCCAGGACTCCATGGCTACTAAGCTCTCGTTATGTGCATGTTTTTTCTTTCAATTGCACACAAAGATGTCTCCTTTGGTTTCCAATCTTGAAATTGCTACGATATATCTTTAATTTCTTAGTGATAATAAAAAATACCTCTCTTGTGCTGTCTGTCTATTAACTGATGATTATCCCTAAACGAATTATATAAATTTATTACACTATCAGAATGTATGTGTACAACGAGCGAAAAAATATTGGAGCGGCTTAGGCACTTAGGGGCGCGAAGTGTTCCCTGGACGAGGGCGCACCGGCCCTGAGGCCAGTCCGAGCCTGGAGCTTTCTTTACCTCTCTCCCCCTCATTATTAGTAGTTTCAACCGCCTGCCAAAATAAAGGAGTTACATGTCTTCTGGTATCTGTCAGTATCGGGCTTTTCTCTACTAATTTCCTCCTTGATAATGGCTTAACTTTAGTCGAAAGTTCTCGAAGAGCTTTATATACTTTTAAAATCTAGGGGGTTTTAATTTTTGAAACTTTTTTTGTATATATTTCATCAACACCTATTTTATTAAAAAATTTTTAATGAATCATTTTTATGAATGTTTTCATATTTTATATAGCTGTAAAAGATGTTAATAATATACAGGGCTTTACGCAATAATTCGAATGCATTTCTAACTATTGGTGGACATTTCTGAGCATCAATTTTCTTCTGCCTTATGCGTTTTGAAATTAAGCTAATTTTTAGCACAGTATGCAGTGTATATACAGATCCATAGACCATATACGTGGATGCACGAAATTCTAGTATCTTTCCGGATATAGACGTTATTTGCTGAAATCTGGTTTTAGGGTTATTCCAAGCAAAGTGAGTAAAAAATTTTAAAAAGTTGTGGCCTCATAGTAACCGATTTAATAAAATTTGGTACACAGATTCAGTTCATATTTAAATAGAGTTATGCAAAATATTTTGACAAAAAATAAAATATTTTGGCAGTTCTGAACATTTAACATACTTGTGACATAGAATGGTATGTGTGCAATCGTTCAAAGTTTCAAGTTTGAAGTTTCGTATCTTGAAAACTATTTAATATAAAATAAAGATATTTATAATATCGTAATCTCTGGAAAATTATCTACCTACTTATTTATTTAGTAACAATCATAACACCATTTGATAACACCATGGTTAATCTTAAATTTGTTGTAAAAAGTAAAACTTTGTCAATTTTGAGAAAATTAAAAAATATATAATAATCAAAGGAATTTAAAAACATATGTGATGCCTGATCTAGTGTTACATATGAAAATCACATTGGGCAATTTAATTCCTTCATCTTCAAAATAACTTAGAAACATAAAAAAATATGAAATCACCATTTTTTCTAGTATGTAGGCACAAAAAATCAAACGAAGGAAAATTCGGACATCAACAATATTTCATGAGCATAAATATCAATAAGCCCATGATATGCTTGAAAAAAATTCAAGATTGCCTTTTGATTCCTAATAATTGAATCGGGTTAAAAAGGTAATATTTGTTGCAAAAAAGGTAATATATGGGTTATTTAGTGATTCATGTGTGACACAGAGAGTCAGTTGACATTATATTTTTTCATCGCATAACATTAACCCCTTCGGGACGGGAACCTTTTACGAAATTTTTAATCTTTTGTCACCTTTTTTTAAAAACAGAAATTTATATTTTGTTGAATCGAGAAAATGCGCTTATTAAATAAGGCAAATTTTACAGTAAAATTTTACTGGTGAGGAGAAACAAGGATTCTGAGCGCTTCATGTGGCACGTATACGTGTCGCTCGTCCCCAAGGGGTTAAGGAGTTAATATTTTGTAAAGAATCAACACGGTGTCGCTTAAAAAGACCCATTCGGTTATGTTTTGGCTTTCAATTAACAATTTCTGTTTGTAATGTGGAGAGTAATTGAACATGTTTGTAATCATCTTGGAAATGATTTTTTTTTTGCTTACAAATATTTCAAATGTCTGTTAATGGACTTAACTTAAAATTATTTAAATCATATGAATGGCTAAATTACATTATTGCACTTTTGTTTCCTAAAAGGAGGACACGTATATTTTTTTAATTACTTTATCTTCAGTGATGTACAGTGTCTCACATAAGTGATGGGACACTTGTGCTTTACAAAAGGAAACTAATCAAATAAATTAAAAAAACATGTACACATGTTTTTGTGGGTGTGTTTCATACTTAAATTTAGTAAAGATTATTACATAACATACATTTTGTCAAAATATTAAAATATTAATTTAATAAAAATACAAATGTTTAGAACGGAGCAAAAAATAGCTCACATAAGTGATGAGACATCATTATATATGCAACAAAAATCGTCTGAAATAAGCAATAAAAATATTTTTGGGGGTTTTATTTTTACTTAAAAGCAATTGGCAATCTATATATATAAAAGAAAGTCTGAATTTTGTATTAATCAACGCGCAGCCCAAACTACTGACCCTAAAATCTTGAAATTTGGGGTAAAAATTCTTCTTATGACATAGAGTGCCGCTAAGAAAGGATTTTCTAAAATTCCACCCCTAAGGGGGGTAAAAAATCGAACGAACTTTAATAAAATTCCTGAAAAATCTGATTTTATAGCTATTTTTTAACTGATAACATATTTTGGTGTATTTTTGTATGCTGAATCGAATGGTACTAACTAAATTTTTTTAAGCCCAATAGTTCGCGAGATATTTCATATATTTCTAATTTAGCGATGTCTTTGGCGCCAAAACCTCGAAATACCTAACATTATAAGTGATAATTCATTCATATTCATCCATCTTATACATCCGTTACTGTAGCAACGGAAGAAATTCAAATAAAATGTTTTTGTTAAATCTTTTGGTTAAAGAATTGAACCGGCTATGTGAGTTTGAAAAAAATAAATAAATACAAACGCCTTGAAAAAAAAGAAAAAAATATATTGAATTTATTTAAAATACAGGGAAGCGATCCACTTAGAAATGAACATTATAAAACGAAAATATTTAAAAAATGAAAGCAATGTTTATACGATTTTAAAAAGTTTTGTGGTACTTACATCCGGGCCATGTCAGATACAACTGCGCCAAGCAAGGCAATTACATTAATTACAGCAACCCTTATTTTTTGTCCATTTGATAGTTTATTTAGTATAGTTTTAAATTAATTTTATTATTATAGTTTTATGTTATATATTATTTTATGTTATTGTAGTTTATAGTTTTATGTTATATATTTTATTTATTTACCTAAAACAATTTGCCATTTTTAACAAGGTTATGTATTTAAGAATGTTAAATTACTTTTTTGAACGTAATTGGAAAATGATAAACAAGATTGGCAATTGGCAACCATTTTTGGCGATGTTCCGAATAATGCGTAAGTATTACTTTTTTCAATAGAAGAAATCGGAATTGAAATAATACATCGCGATTTATCACTTGCTCCTGGATAAAAAGAAAAAATGGGTACATTTATGTCAGTCATATCCGTATGTAAATATCGCCATTAACGTTTTTAAAATCGCCAGTAGCAGTAGTTACATTCTACGTATGTAAATAAAAAAAAAATTCTTTGTTTTAAGTTATGGCATTATTTCTTATTGTTTTACTTTTCATCTTTTTCAATGGCATTAGTGTAAAGCATGTATCATAAATGAAATGAGTGAAATGTTTTTATTTTGAATGAAAATAATAAAATAAGAATAAGATATGGAAGCAATATTTATTGATTTATTACTTGCGCCCGGCTAACATTAAAGTATCACAAAAGTCATATATTCACCTTTCTTTGGGTAATTTTTCATGGAATTTCTGGTTAATCTTCCGTAATCGGATACTTCTTCAATCGGTGTATTAATTACAATGTTGAAAGCATAGTTTATGTATGAAGCGAAAACTTCATGATGAATTAATTCTATTACAGAAAATCGTATCATCATCATCTTACTACATATTTAAAACGGAAATTTCTATTTTATTCCTATTCTTTATAATATTTTGATAGGATATGTCATTATTAGTTAGGTAATGTTTTTGGAACGGTTTTTATGTATACACACAGTGTTCTACGTTGCTTAGTTTTAGTTATAGAGCTATTGGAAAAGCTATCCAGAAAGGTGAACGCAATTATGAAAGATACATCTACTGTAATTATATAAAATCAAATTTGCTTTTCCTTCCACCCGTTTATAATTTGAGTTTTGCTGGATGTATTTTGATGGGACTTACACTGTTAGTTAGATTATTTTTTGTGGATGGTTGGTACTTCTTGCATGGATGGTACTTCTCTGTAGCGAAGTTTTCTTCTGGGTTATTGTTTTTCTGAAGCACAAACTTGGCAACAAATCAGATTACAGAAAATTAGATTACAAGAGAAAGTTCCAAAACTAGGTGAACCCGAATATGAAATATTATCTTTTATTTAAAGTTCTACTGAACGTATTTTGATCGGAGTTGCACAGTTAGGTAATATTAGGTATTATTGCAATATTTGAAATGTCACTCTACATTTTTAGTTATGGAACTATGAGGAAAGTTCTCAGTGGTGTAGTTGAAAAAAAAAAGTAGGGTAAAATCTACAGGCATGGTATATATGTTATATATGTTATATATAGAGAGTATATATGTTATAGCTATGGAGTGCAGAGTTTCTAAAAAACACCAGAAGGTCTACGGCGTATAGTCTATGCTACATTCCTAAAAATTCTACAATCACGTTAACTTGATTATGAAAGATATATTTAACTATCAACTTCAAATATAAAATAAAAAGGGCAATTTCGGTCCCACCGCTTATAACTTGAGTTTTTTCAATGGATTTTGAGAAGATTTGCGTTGTTAGATAAATTTGCAAGAAAGTGTTTCATATATAATACATATTATTCTACGTTGCTCAGTTATAGAATTATGTGCGAAAGTTCTTTAATCAGTTAACCCTATTTTGAAATTTTAGCCTTTTTAAAAGGTTCTACTGAGTTAATTAGCACTGTTGTTAGATATTATTACAGGAAAGATTTTAGCATATAACACATATTGTTCTACATTGCTTTGCTATAGAATTATAGCTGAATGTTGTATTATCTGGTGAACCCGATTATGAAAAATTAGTCTTATTAGAAGGTTTTACAGAACGGATTTTGATGAGATTTGCATTTTTTAAATTTTCAGGGATGATTTTAATATGCTACATATTGTTCGTCCGTTATTTTTATATTGAATTATAAATAATCAACTAAAAGATTTGTTTCATAACAGTCCAAATTTTGTCTGAGACATTAGAAGATATAAAACCGTAATGGCGTTCATATTGTTTTCAGCAACGCGGATGATCATTAGAGATAAATGTATTAATTGCTGTAAAACAAAAGATCAAATACACCGATATATTTCGTTTGATTAAAGTTTCGCTTGGAGAAACCGACCAGCGTAGCGGGCGAAGGCTTCTATTACTATATGTAAAGCGTAAATTCCTATTTCATTCCGATTGATTATAACTCAGATTCTACTGAACATAAATGCAGAACTTACACTATTAGATAGTAAATTTGGTTTATAAATAGTTTAATCTAAAAACCATCGTTCTAAGTTGCTTAGTAATAGTTACGAGAGTTCTAGAATTAGGTGAACTCGATTAGGAAAGATTTCAAGTTTTAATGAATGTATTTTAATGACAGTTGCACAGTTAGTTAGATAACATTTCAGACTTTTTTTTCAATATTTATCATATCTTTCAAAATTGTTTAGTTACGAAGCTATGCGGAAAAAGTTCTCTGTGGTATAGTAAAGAAAATTGGAGGGTAATACGCTACACATGAAGGATGTATACTAGAATACTATAGTTATGGAAGTTGTGCAGAGTTTCTTTAAAAATCCTGAAATGATGCGACGTATAACTACCCCTACATCCCTGAGAGTTCTATATAATCAGGTTAACGTGATTATGATAGCTATATTTAACTATCTCGATGTACATAAAATGCAAAGAGAAATTTCATTCCGGCCGCTTTTAAATTTACTTCTACTGAATTGATTTTGATGGGGCTTACATTGTTAG
Organism: Maratus speciosus; assembly: GCA_963932465.1. Lineage (NCBI taxonomy): Eukaryota > Metazoa > Arthropoda > Arachnida > Araneae > Salticidae > Maratus > Maratus speciosus. The sequence goes on from OZ010790.1 coordinate 242,891,091, forward strand.
TTAGATAATTTACAGAAAAGATGTTAGTATAAAATATAATGTTCTACGTTGCTTAATTAAATAATTATGGGTAAAGATCTAAATCGGATGAACCCAATTTCGGAAGATTGGCTTTTTTTAAAGGTTCCGCTGAATGAATTTTCACGGGATTTAAACTGTTGATTAGATTATTTTTATGAAATGTTTCGGTACATTTTCCAGTTTAAAAGATCCTGCTAAGTGGATTTCGATGGAACTTGCTCGATTAGTTAATTTTTCAGTGAATGTTTTAGTATAAAGCACATAACATTCGCTTGGTGTTGCTTGGTCGTCAGGTTGCTTGATTATAGAATTAAGACTGAATGTTTTAGAAGCAGGCGAACCAAATTATGAATGATTAGCCTTTTCAGAATGTCCAATTAACAGATTCTGATGAGATTTGCATTGATAATTTTTCATGAACCCTTTTAGTATATTACATATTGTTCTATCGTTCTTCACCGAATACTACACTAAATGATCAACGAAAGAAGTTGGCCCTTAACAGCCTAAATTTTGTATGGCTCAAAAGATATAATAGCGTAATAACGTTCATATTGTTTTCACTAATTAGATTGGGCACTCCAGATAAATGTCCATATTCCTTTAAAACGTATGATCAAATTCACAGATATATTTCGTTTGATTCAAGGTTCTTTAGAAAAACTGACCAGCGTAGCGGGCGTTAGGCTGCTAGTAATTTATAAAATCGTCTGCAGTATTTCTCTCCAGTTTGTTTTGGAATTTTTGTGTTTTTTAGCTCTGTGTAGCCATGAATGCTAAACGAAAAGAAACTTCGCCTGAAATTCGAAAATTAGTTATTAATTTGCATATTGAACGTGGAAAATCTATTAGAAAAACTGCTGAAACAGTTAACTTGAGTCGTTCAACAGTTTTCAATATCATTAAACGATATAAAAAGAATCATATGATTCAGGATAAAAGAAGACCTGGCCGACCATCAAAGCTATCCAATGGAATAAAGCGAATTATCGTTCGAAATATTAAAAAAAATCCAAGAAATAGTGCTCCAAAAGTTGCTGCTGATTTACAAGCATTATATGGAATAATTGTTAATCCTGAGACTATTAGAAGGGTAATTCGATCTGCTGGATATCACGGTAGAGTAGCCAGGAAAAAATTCTTCGTAAGTGAAAAGAATAGAAAACTCAGACTAGCTTTCGCAAAATCCAACATAAATAAGAATTCTGATTACTGAAATAAAGTTATATTTGCTGATGAGAGTAAATTTAATATATTTGGTTCTGACGGTAGAATCTTGGTGTGGAGAAAACTTAGGGAAGAATTTCGCAAACAGAACTTGGTACCAACAGTAAAACATGGTGGAGGAAGAGTTATGGTATGGGGGTGTATGTCGTCCGCTGGAGTTGGTAATCTTGTTTTTATTGACAGTATAATGGATCAGTACAAGTACATTGATATTTTAAAGCAAAATTTGAAATCTTCAGCACGAAAATTGAACCTTCATAACGATTTTAAATTCTACCAGGACAATGACCCCAAGCACACTGCTCTGAACGTTAGACTCTGGCTGCTATATAACTGTCCTGAAATAATAAAAACACCACCACAATCTCCAGACTTAAATCCCATAGAGAATATTTGGCAAGAATTGGAATCAAGAATTCGCAAACACACCATTTCTTCAAAACAACAACTAAAATCGGTGCTTCAAGAAGAATGGGGTAAAATCACTCCAGAAATCACAAAAAAATTAGTCGAATCCATCCCAAAAAGATTAAATCATGTTTTAAAAGTAAAGGAAATCCAACAAAATATTAAAACCTTTTAAAAAGTAAAATTTTTGGATAAATATTTGATGGAAAAGTAAGTGTCCCATCACTTATGTGAGCCATTTTTTGCTCCGTTCTGAACAATTGTATTTTTACTAAATTAATATTTTAATATTTTGACAAAATGTATGTTATGTAATAATTATTACTAACTTTAAATATGAAACACACCCAAAAAATTTTTGCACATGTTTGTTTATTTATTTTATTGCAGTTTCTTTTTATAAAGCACAAGTGTCCCATCACTTTTGTGAGACACTGTATGTCATATAAAATATAATCTATCTATACTCCTATTATAAAGAGGAAAAAATTGTTTATTTGTCGGAGATAAGCTCTGGAACTACCGAACCTATTCCAAAAGTAATGGTATCAAAATGATGGAGTTAGTCCAACTTAGAACATAGGCTATATCTTATGTCGGTGCCACTACCCCAAAGGGGGTGTAGGAGCAAAAAAAATTCTAAAAATGCGATTTTTGCGTTACTGAAGGGCTTAGAAATATGAAATTTTGAATATTAGTTACTTATAAGATAAAATGATGCCTAAGAACAGTTCTTAGAAAATTCGAAATTTAAAAGGGTTGAAAATGCACAAAAAGTGTTCTAAAAAACGTTCTAAATGGTAGTTTCTACACAAACTCAGGAAATATAAACCGATTTAAAAAATATTGATGTCAAAATGATGGTGACAACGCTTGTTCTAAGATAGGCTATGGTTTATGTCGGTGTCACTACCCCAAAGGGGGTGTAGGAGCAAAAAACGTTCTAAAAATGCGATTTTAGCGTTACTGAAGGGCCTAGAAATATGAAATTTTGAATATTAGTTATAAGATATAAATGATATCTAAGAACAGTTCTTAAACAATTCGAAATTTAAAAGGGGTGAAAAGGCACAAAAAGCGTTCTAAAAAACGTTCTAAATGGTAGTTTCTACACAATCTCAGGAAATATAAACCGATTTAAAAAATATTGATGTCAAAATGATGGTGACAACGCTTGTTCTAAGATAGGCTATGGTTTATGTCGGTGTCACTACCCCAAAGGGGGGTGCAGGAGCAAAAAACGTTCTAAAAATGCGATTTATGTGTTACTGGAGGTCCTAGAAACATGAAATTTGAAATATTAGCTACTTATTAGATATAAAGAATTTCTAAGAACAGTTCTTAAGCAATTCGAAATTTGAAAGGTGTGAAAATGCGCGAAAATCGTTCTAAAAACGTTCTAAATGGTGGTTTCTACACAATCTCAGGAAATACCAAACCGATTTTAAAAATAATGGTGTCAAAATAAGGGTGTCAAAATGATGGTGACAACCCTTGCTCCAACATAGGCTATGTTTTATGTTGGTGCCACTACCTCAAAGGGGGTGCAGGAGCAAAAAACTTTCTAAAAATCCAATTTTTGCGTTACCGAAGGGCCTAGAAATATGAAATTTGAAACATTAGCTACTTATTAGATATAAAGGATTTCTAAGAACAGTTCTTAAACAATTCGAAATTTAAAAGGGGTGACAATGCGCGAAAAGCGTTCTAAAAAACGTTCTAATTGTGGTTTCTACACAATCTCAGGAAATATTAAACCGATCTAAAAAATAATGGCGTCAAAATGATGGCGAAAACCCTTGCTCCAACATAGGCGATGTTTTATGTCGGTGCCACTACCCCAAAGGGGGTGCAGGAGCAAAAAACGTTCTAAATTGCGGCTTTTGCGTTACGGAAGGGCCTAGAATCGTGAAATTTGGAATGGTAATTAGTTATAAGATATCAATGATCTCTAAGGACATTTCCTAAAAAAATCGAAATTTAAAAGGAGGTCAAAATGCGCAAAAAGCGCTATAAAAAAACTTTCTAAATTGCGATTTCTACGCAATCTCAGGAAGTACTGAACCGATTTCAAATATAATGGTGTAAAAATGATGGTGATAGATCTTGCTCCAAGATAGGCTATATTTTATATCTGTTTCCACTACCCCAGAGGAGATGCAGGAGCAAAATGCGCGAAAAGCTTTCTAGAAACGTTCTAGATGCCGATTTGTCGGCAATATCTCAGGAAGAATGAATCTGATTTCAAAAGTAATGGTAGGAAATTGATGCTGACAGCCTCTGCTCTAGCATAGACGCTATTTTATGTCGGTATCACAATCACCAAGATGTTGCAGGAGCAAAAATGCGTTCTAAATTTCGATTTTTGTGATCGGTAGGGGCTAGCAACTTAAAATTAGGCAAGGTACATATTTATTAGATAATAATGATCTTTAAGAACACTTAATTAGAACAGTTAAAAATTAGAAATGTGAAAAAGGGTGAAATTGCGCGAAAAGCGTTCTAATAACGTTCTAAATTGCGATTTCTACTCAATCTAAGGAAATACCAAAGCTCTTTCAAAAGTAATGGTTGAAAATCAATGGTGACAGTCCCTGCTATAACATAGTTTATATTTTATGTTGCTGTCACTACCATCTGAGGGTTGCAAAATGCAAAACATGTTCTAATTTGCATTTTTTGCACAACTGAGGGGTCTAACACTTTGAAGTATGGCATGGTATTTACTTACAAGATGCAACTGCTTTCTAAGAACAGTCGAAAGAAAATTCCAAATTTTAAAAAAATGAAGTGAGTGAAAAGCGTTATAAATTACAATTTTTAAGCAAACTTATAAATTACCAAACCGATTAAAGAAATAATGATGACAAATTTTGGTGATAGAACCTGCTCAAACATAAGCTATATTTTATGTCTGTTCCACTACCACCAGAGGGTTGCAGGAGCTAAAAACTTTCTAAATTGCGATTTCTGTGATGCTGAAAAGGCTAGAAACTTTAAATATGACATGGTAGTTACTTATAAAATATAAATGCCCTCGAAGGAAAGTCGAAAATAAATTCGAATTAAAAAGGGGTGAAGCGAAGGGGAGGTGCGAAAAGCATTCTGAAAAAGTTCTAAATTACGATTCTATGCAATTTCAGGGAATATAAACCGATTATAAAAGTAATAGTTGCGAATCAGTGGTAACAGTCTCTGATCCTACACAGGTTATATTTTATGCCGGTGATTCTACCACCTGGGGTTCACAGGAACAACAAACGTTCTAAAAAAGGGCTTTAAAAGCTTTTTAAATTACGTTTCTGTGGAATATTAGGAAATAACAAACCGATTTCAAAATTAATGTTGGCAAATTAATGGTGACAGTTCCTGTTTCAACATAGTCCTTTATGTTGAGAGAGGTGGTAGGACTTGGAATTCGACATGATGGTTAATTTTAAGATGTAAGAAGATGGTTTCTAAAAAATTCAAAACTTCAAATGAATACTGAAATGAGCGTATTAATTGAGCATAAAAGTTTCAAAATATTTTCTAAATTATCATTTATTTAGTTTTATTTCATTTTGTTAATTTAATTCTTATTTCTGCCTAATACAGTGTAATAATGATGTTTAGTCAAACTGTGTTTTAAATAGTAATTTTTGAATTATTCCTAAAAGTAATAAGTACCTTTTAATAAAATAAAATAATACCTTTTAATAAAATAAAAATTTAGTTAGTACCTTTTGATAAAAATTAGACATATAAATATCACTTGGCATATTTCAAATATTACGCGAGCAAAGCCGCGGGGTTTGCTAGTACTATTATAAAGAGGTAAAAATTGCTTATTTGTCGGAAGTAAGCTCTGAAACTACTGACCCGCTTCCAAAAGCAATGGTACCAAAATGATGGTGTTAGTCCAACTTAGAACATAGGCTATATCTTATGTCCGAGCCACTGGCCAAAAGGGGGTACAGTAGCAAAAAACGTTCTAAAAATGCGATTTTTGTGTTACTGAAGAGCCTAGAAACATGAAATTTGGAATGGTAGTTACATATAAGATACTAATGATCTCTAAGTGCATTTCTTAAAAAAATCGAAATTAAAAAGGGGTGGAAATGCGCGAAAAGAGGTTCTAAAAAACGTTCTAAATGGCGATTTTTACGCAATTTCAGGAAGCACCAAACCGATTTAAAAAATAACGGTGTCAAATGATGGTGACAACCCTTGCTCCAACATAGGCTGCATTTTTTGCCGGTGCCACTACTCCTAAAGGGGGTGCTGGAGCAAAATAACGTTCGAAATTGCGATTTTTGTGTAACTGAATGGTCCAAGTACATGGAATTTGCCATGGTAATTACTTATTAGATATAAATGATTTCTAAGAACATTTCTTAAAAAATTCGAAATTTAAAAGGGTGAAAAGGCGCAAAAAGCGTTCTAAAAAACGTTCTAAATGGCGATTTTTACGCAATCTCAAGAAGTACCAAACCGATTTAAAAAATAATGGTGTCAAAATGATGGTGACAACTCTTGCTCCAATATAGGCTAAATTTTATGTCGGTGCCACTACCCCTAAATGGGGTACAGGAGCAAAAAAACGTTCGAAATTGCGATTTTTGTGTTACTGAAGGGCCCAGATACATGGAATTTGGCATAGTAATTACTTATTAGATATAAATGATCTCTAAGAGCATTTCTTAAAAAATTCGAAATTTAAAAGGGGTGAAAAGGCGCAAAAAGCGTTCTAAAAAACGTTCTAAATGGCGGTTTTTACGCAATCTCAAGAAGTACCAAACCGATTAAAAAATAATGGTGTCAAAATGATGGTGACAACCCTTTCTCCAACATAGGCTGTGTTTTATGTCAGTGCCACTACCCCAAAGGGGGTGCAGGAGAAAAACGTTCTAAATTGTGGTTTTTGCGTTATGGAAGGGCCTAGAATCGTGAAATTTGGAATGGTAGTTTGTTATAAGATATCAATGATCTCTAAGGACATTTCCTAAAAAAATCGAAATTTAAAAGGGGTCAAAAGGCGCAAAAAGCGTTGTAAAAAACGTTCTAAATTGCGATTTCTATGCAATCTCAGGAAGATCAGGAATCTCAGAAAATCAATATTATTTTCTTCTTAGAATATAATAAATAATATATTTCGGATCCTATATATCAAATCCAAAGCTGGATTTCGTATACCAATATTTAAATTTTGTGCTAAATTTAGTTATACGCGATAATTTTATAATTACGTGAAATATTTAAAAGCATTATCGTCCATTTATAAGTTGTAAAGATGTGATATGCTCTTAGAATTGAAACGTTTATCATATATCTATATCTATCTATACTCATCTATATCTATATCTATATCTATACTCATCATATTATAAAGAGGTAAAAATTGTTTATTTGTAGGAGGTAAGCTCTGGAGCTACCCAACCGATTTTAAAAGTAATGGTATCAAAATGATAGTTTTAGTCCAACTTAGAGCATACGCTATATTTTATGTCGGTGCCACTACCCCAAAGGGGGTGCAGGAGCAAAAAACGTTCTAAAAATGCGATTTTTGCGTTACTGAAGGGCCTAGAAACATGAAATTTGGAATATTAGTTACTTATAAGATATAAATGATGTTTAAGAACAGTTCTCAAACAATTCGAAATTTAAAAGGGATGAAAATGCGCGAAAAGCGTTCCAAAAACGTTCTAAATGGTAGTTTCTACATAATCTCAGGAAATACCATATCGATTTTTAAAATATAATGGTGTAAAAATGATAGTGACTGATTTTGCTCCAAGATAGGCTATATTTTATATCTGTTTCCACTACCCCAGAGGAGATGCAGGAGCAAAATGCACGATAAGCGTTCTAAAAACGTTCTGAATGCCGATTTGTCAGCAATATCTCAGGAAGAATCAAACTGATTTCAAAAGTAATGGTAGGAAATTGATGCTGACAGCCTCTGCTCTAACATAGACGCTATTGTATGTCGGTATCACTATCACCTAGACGTTGCAGGAGCATAAAAGCGTTCTAAATTTCGATTTTTGTGATCGGTAGGGGCTAGCAACTTAAAATTAGGCAAGGTACATATTTATTAGATAATAATGATCTTTAAGAACAGTTTCGAAAAAATTAGAAATGTGAAAAAGGGTGAAATTGCGCGAAAAGCGTTCTAATAACGTTCTAAATTGCGATTTCTACTCAATCTCAGGAAATACCAATGCTATTTCAAAAGTAATGGTTGCAAATCAATGGTGACATTCCCTGCTACAACATAGGTTATATTTTATGTTGCTATCACTTACCATCTGAGGGTTGCAAAGGCAAAACATGTTCTAATTTGCGTTATTTTGCACAACTGAGGGGTCTAACACTTTCAAGTATGGCATGGTATTTACTTACAAGATGCAACTGCTTCTAAGAACAGGCGAAAGAAAATTCCAAATTTAAAAATATGAAGTGAGCGAAAAGCGTTATAAATTACAATTTTTATCTTATCAAATTATATCTTATCAAATTATTTATCTTATAAAATTTTATTTTTATTTAATCTTATCAAATACCAAACCGATTAAAAAAATTATGATGACAAATTGTTGGTGATAGAACTTGCTCAAACATAAGTTATGTTTTATGTCTGTGCTATTACCACCAGAGGGTTACAGGACCTAAAAACTTTTTAAATTGCGATTTCTGTGATACTGAAAAGGCTAGAAACTTTAAATATGGCACGGTAGTTACTTATAAAATATAAATGTTCTCGAAGGACTGTCGAAAATAAATTCGAATTAAAAAGGGGTGAAGCGAAGGGGAGGTGCGAAAAGCATTCTAAAAAGTCCTAAATTACGATTTCTATGCAATTTCAGGGAATATAAACAGATTATAAAAGTAATTGTTGCGAATCAATGGTAACAGTCTCTGATCCTACACAGGCTATATTTTATGCCGATGATTCTATTACCTGGGGTTCACAGGAACACCAAACGTTCTAAAAAAGGCCTTTAAAAGCTTTCTAAATTACGTTTCTGTGGAATATTAGGAAATAACAAACCGATTTCAAAATTAATGTTGGCAAATTAATAGTGACAGTTCCTATTTCAACATAGCCCTTTTTGTTCAGAGAGGTGGTAGGACTTGTAATTTGACATGATAGTTAATTTTAAGACGTAAGAAGATGGTTTCTAAAAAATTCAAAACTTCAAATGAATACTGAAATGAGCGTATTAATTGAGCATAAAAGTTTCAAAATATTTTCTAAATTACCATTTATTTAGTTTTATTTCGTTTTATTAATTTAAGTCTCATTTCTGCCTAATGCAGTTTAATAATAATGTTTAATCAAACTGTGTTTTAAATAGTAATAATAATTTTTGAAATAAAAATTTTTGAATTATTCCTAAAAGTAATAAAATATTTAAAACCTTTTAATAACCTTTTAATTAAAAAAAAACCTTTTAATAAAATAAAATATTACATTTTAATAAAATAAAAATTTAGTTAGTACCTTTTCATAAAAATTAGGCATATAAATATCACTTGGCATATTTCAAATATTACGCGAGCAAAGCCGCGGGGTTTGCTAGTCTATACTTATATATTTTATATTAATATTATAAAGAGGTAAAAATTGTTTATTTGTAGGAGGTAAGCTGTGGAACTACAGAACCGATTCCAAAAGTAATGGTATCAAAATGATGGTGTTTTAGTCCAACTTAGAACATAGGCTATATCTTATGTCCTTGCCACTGGCCAAAAGGGGTGCAGGAGCAAAAAACGTTCTAAAAATGCAATTTTTGTGTTACTGAAGGTCCTAGATACACGAAATTTGGAATAGTAGTTATTTATGAGATTGCTAATGATCTCTATGGACATTTCATAAAAAAATTGAAATTAAAATGGGGTAAAAATGCGTGAAATGCGTTCGAAAGAACGTTCTAAATGGCGATTTTTACGCAATTTCAGGAAGTACCAAACTAATTAAAAAATAATGGTGTCAAAATGATGGTGACAACCTTTGATCCAACATAGGATACATTTGATGTCGGTGCCATTACCCCTAAAGTGGGTGCAGGAGCAAAAAAACGTTCGAAATTGTGATTTTTGGTGTTACTGAAGGGGCCAGATACATAGAATCTGGCATTGTAGTTACTTATTAGATATAAATTATCTCAAAAAAATTTCTTAAAAAAAATCGAAATTAAAAGTGTTGAAAATGCGTAAAAAGTGTTCTAAAAACGTTCTAAATGGCGATTTTTACGCAATCTCAAGAAGTACCAAACCGTTTTAAAAAATAATTGTGTCAAAATGTTGGTGACAAACCTTGCTCCAACATAGGCTACATTTTACGTCGGTGCCACTACCCTTAAAGGGGGTACAGGAGCAAAAAAACGTTCGAAATTGCGATTTTTGTGTTACTGAAGGGCCCAGATGCATGGAATTTGGCATGTTAGTTACTTATTAGATATAAATGATCTCTAAGAACCTTTCTTAAAAAATTCGAAATTTAAAAGGGGTGAAAATACGCAAAAGGGCGTTCTAAAAAATGTTCTAAATGGCGATTTTTACGCAGTCTCAAGAAGTACCAAACTGATTTAAAAAATAATGGTGTCAAAGTGATGGTGTTAACCCTTGCTCCAACATAGGCTACATTTTATGTTGGTGTCACTACTCCTAAAGCGGATTCAGGAGCAAAAATACGTTCTAAATTGCGATTTTTGTGTTACTGAAGGGCCTAGAAACATGAAATTTGTAATAGTAGTTACGTATAAGATATAAATGATCTCTAAGACCATTTCTTAAAAAAATTGAAATTTAAAAGGGGTAAAAATGCGTGAAAAGGGTTCTAAAAAACGTTCTAAATGGCGATTTCTACGCAATCTCAGAAAGTACCCAACCGATTTCAAAAGCAATGGTTGGAAATTGATGATGATAGACCTTGCTCCAATGTGGGATCTACTTCATGTCGGCGTCACTACCACCTTGCGGTTGCATTTTAAAAAAGTTCTAAATTGTGATTTTTGTGATACTGAAGGGACTAGCAACTTCAAATTTGGCATGGTAATTACTTATGAGATGTAAATATTCTCTGAGAAGAGTTTCTTAAAAATTTGAAATTTAAATGGGGTGAAAATAAACGAAAAGCGTTCTAGAAACGTTCTAAATAGTGATTTCTACGCAATCTCAGGAAATATAAACCGATTTCAGAACTAATGGTGTCTAAATGATGATGACAACCCTTGCTCCAAGATAGGCTATATTTTATGTCGGCGCCACTATCCGAAAAGGGGTGCGGGAGCAAAAAACGTTCTAAATTACGGTTTTTGCGTTACTGAAGGGTCTAGAAATAAGAAAATTGAAATATTGGTTACTTATAAGATATAAATGATATCTAAGAACAGTTCTTAAACAATTCAAATTTTAAAAGGGGTGAAAATGCACAAAAATCGTTCTAAAAAACGTTCTAAATGGTAGTTTCTACATAATCTCAGGAAATACCAAACCGATTTAAAAAATATTGGTGTCAAAATGATGGTGACGACGCTTGCTCCAAGATAGGCTACATTTTATGTCGGTGCCACTACCCCAAAGGTGGTGCAGGAGTAAAAAACGTTCTAAAAATGCGATTTATGTGTTACTGAAGGGCCTAGAAATATGAAATTTTAAATATTAGCTACTTATTAGAAATAAAGGATTTCTAAGAACAGTTCTTAAACAATTCGAAATTTAAAAGGGGTGAAAATGCGCGAAAAGCGTTCTAAAACGTTCTACGTGGTGGTTTCCACGCAATCTCAGGAAATACGAAACCGATTTAAAAAATAAAGGCGTCAAAATGATGATGACAACCCTTGTTCCAACATAGGTTATGTTTTATGTCGGTGCTACTACCCTAAAGGGGGTGCAGGAGAAAAACGTTCTAAATTGCGGTTTTTGCGTTACGGAAGGGCCTAGAATCGTGAAATTTGGAATGGTAGTCAGTGGCGGCGCTAGGCGAAATGTAGACGTCGGCAACATCAGCTTAGCGAGGCCTCTTTCATTTACCAGTCAGAAAGAATATGTTAAATAAGCTGAATTATACAGTAATTTCATGCGTATACTATACAAGTATAATTGCTAATGAAATAATGACAAAAATTACAGAAAGAAACAAAAATTAAAATAGATGAACTTTTCGGCTTATCGTCTCACTGAATTTGTTTAAGATTACTTCATAGATCATACCAGCCGCTATTTCAGCTTCAATTGATAGTACTGATAACGTAGATATAGTCTTTCTTGGCTCATCGGGCTTTTCAAGTTGATTCAGGGGCACCATTTGAGGGGTGTTGGGGGCGGACAACACCTCTCCCCCCCCCAAGGAATTTTATATTTCAGAAAATTCATCAACCATCAAATGTCAGATTCAAACAAAAATTAAGACTCAAAAAGTTAAGGAGTTGAATGAAGTTAAGGAGACAAAATCTCGGAAAGCTTTTTTTTTTTTTTTAATTGTGCGGGATTTTCCCATTTTTTGCGTGTTTTGTGCCGTTTTGCACGTTCCCTGTTCCTCAAAAAGAATTTTCTTCGCCAGGAAACTCTTGAAATGGCACCCCTGTTCTAAAACCTGGAAAAAAAGAAGTCGAAAGGGACTAGAAAAAAAACTTCCATTTTAGACAGGTCTCTGTCTTAGAAAGTATAATTGTATGATGTTTTTCATTGAAATTTGATTTTTCTCCCTATCGCGAAAGAATTCTGTAATAGACAGGCTTCGTTTTCACAAGTTTTACTGTAATACATCTCTTTTCAGAGCTATTCTATAGAGTGGATTGTTTAACAATCTTTGATGATACCTGTAAAAATGGGACTTGTCTAAAATAAAATCCTTTCTAAAAAGAAAAATTTTCAATATCAATATATTCAAATTTTACATGCTAAGACGGAAACCTGTTTAAAACGAAATATGTGATTGGTTCTTGAGTTTCCGAATTCAAAGTTTTTACTGTTTTTGTAAGCACGATTAAATTTATGTTTGTCGTTTGGGGGGGGGGGGGAGGGGGGGAGGTGTTAGAACCCCGGATCCTACCCTTAACTATATAACTTCTCTCAAAAATCTTTGCTCCCCTCCCAAGAAAGTTCTGGAATGGCGCCCCTGAGTAGGCGTTAATCAATTTTAACTCCGAGAAGCTTCTCTCAGCAGAAGCTGTACTGACTGGAACTGTTAGCATGATTCTGATCGTTATGTAAACATTTGGATATACTTCTTCCAAATTATTTTCTTCTAAAATATACTAAGTTGATAGAGTCCAGTGAATTGGATTTTAAAAGCTGGAGTTCCTCATAAATTTCGAAAGACTGTATGTCGCTATTTCTATCGTTTTTCTGTATTTGATTCCTTTATAGAATTTCATCCATTTAATCATGTCCTCCATGTGTCCTTGACTTTGTTCATGTCATTGCAATATCCTACTCGGATCTCTTCAGTCACAACATCCTTCTTATACCATCAGTGTCTACAAATCGGAAAAATATTTAATGGAAAGCAATAAACTTTATCTTGAGATATGGAGTAAGCTAACCATCTGCGATGTTACTTTTCGCCTTTACTCAATTTTCTAGTAAAATGAAATTTAGTAAAATTTCTTTTATTTGCGTCTTTGGGGTAACATTTTTCAGATTTCTGTAGGTTTTGCTGGGGACTGTTTTGATTAAAGTCATGACGCTGCGAATCTGTTACTAGAAATATCCAATTCCCCGGATCTAATTCTACAAATGACTCTCTTATATGAAGAGTTTGCTCTTGATTTTCTGAGTCACAAAACTTTTCACTTTTTAACTCTTTATTCGGTTCAGAATTTTGGATCACAGCAGTTTCGCTCAACTTTGATGCTGTGACAGAAAGGGTAACAGATTCATTCGACCCTGACCCTGAAGCAGTTTCTGTTTCAAAAACTAAAGAAATTTGGATAATAGATTCATGAGAGGCCTCTGTCGTAAAAAATTTCAAGTTTTGCGCGTGCGAGTCTCCGAGTTTGTGACAGATGATTGAATGAAGTAGAGAGAATTAACGATTCGGGGATTCCCGCGCAATCGCCTAGCTTCTATATTGCCAGACGACTCTAGATAAATACTACCACACTCGTAAAGAAGTAAATACGGATAACTAAATAACTAAATTTTTAACAACTTGAAAAACTTTTTTGCGAGGCCCCCACAGGCGCGAGGGCGTCGGCGGTTGCCGACGTCGCCGGACGCCTAACGCCGCCACTGATGGTAGTTAGTTATAAGATATCAATGATCTCTAAGGACATTTCCTAAAAAAATCGAAATTTAAAAGGGGTAAAAATGCGCAAAAAACGTTGTAAAAAACGTTCTAAATTGCGATTTCTATGCAATCTCAGGAAGTACTGAACCGATTTCAAATATAATGGTGTAAAAATTATGGTGACAGATCTTGCTCCAAGGTAGGCTATATTTTATATCTGTTTCCACTACCCCAAAGGAGATGCAGGAGCAAAATGCGCGAAAAGAGATATAAAAACTTTCTAAATGCCGATTTGTTAGCAATATCTCAAAAAGAATCAAACTGATTTGAAAAGTAATGGTAGGAAATTGATGCTGACAGCCTCTGGTCTAACATAGACGCTATTTTATGTCGGAAGAATTTTTATTTCAGGAAGCACCAAACCGATTTAAAAAATAACGGTGTCAAAATGATGGTGACAACCCTTGCTCCAACATAGGCTGCATTTTATGCCGGTGCCACTACTTCTAAAGGGGGTGCAAGAGCAAAATAACGTTCGAAATTGCCATTTTTGTGTAACTGAAGGGTCCAGGTACATGGAATTTGCCATGGTAATTACTTATTAGATATAAATGATCTCTAAGAACATTTCTTAAAAAATTCGAAATTTAAAAGGGGTGAAAAGGCGCAAAAAGCGTTCTAAAAAACGTTCTAAATGGCGATTTTTACGCAATCTCAAGAAGTACCAAACCGATTAAAAAATAATGGTGTCAAAATGATGGTGACGACACTTGCTCCAATATAGGCTACATTTTATGTCGGTGCCACTACCTCTAAAGGGGTGCAAGAGCAAAAAAACGTTCGAAATTGCGATTTTTGTGTTACTGAAGGGCCCAGATACATGGAATTTGGAATGGTAGTTACTTATAAAATATAAATGATCTCTAAGAACATTTCTTAAAAAAAAATTGAAATTTAAAAGGGATTCGAAAAGAGTTCTAAAAAACTTTCTAAATGGCGATTTCTACGCAATCTCAGAAAGTACCCAACCTATTTCAAAAGTAATGGCTGGAAATTGATGATGAAAGCCCTTGCTCCAACATAGGCTCTATTTCATGTCGGTGTCACTACCACTTAGGTGATGTAGAAGCAAAAAACGTTCTAAATTGCGATTTTTGAGTTACTGAAGGGCCTAGAATCCTAAAATTAGGCAGGGCAGTTATTTATAAGATACAAATGATCTTTAAGAACATTTCCTAAAAAATCGAAATTTAAAAGGTTTCACAAGGAGGAACGAGGACGTTAGGACGAGGAAGGAGGACGAAAAATGTTCTAAAAAACGTTCTAAATTGCGATTTCTACGCAGTCTTAGAAGTACCCAATCGATTTCAAAAGTAATGGATGGAAATTGATGATGAAAGCCCTTGCTCCAATATAAGATCTATTTCATGCAGGCGTCACTACAACCTTGCGGTTACATTTTAAAAAACATTGTAAATTGCGATTTTTGTGATACTGAAGGGGCTAGCAACTTAAAATTTGGCATAGTAATTACTTATGAGATGTAAATACACTCTGAAAAGAGTTCCTAAAAAATTTGAAATTTAAAAGGGGTGAAAATGAACGAAAAGTGTTCTAAAAATGTTCTAAATAGCGATTTCTACGCAATCTCAGGAAATATAAACCTATTTCAGAAGTAATGGTTTCAAATTATTGGTGACAGTCCCCGCTCCTACATAGCCTATATTTTACGTTGTTCTCACTAACACCTGGGGGTTAAAGGAACAAACAATGTTCTAAATTGCGTTTTTTGTATTTCTGAGGCGGTCTAATATTTTAAATTTGGAATGGTAATTACTTCAAAGATGCAAATGCTTTCTAAGAATTGTTGAAAGAAAATTCCAAATTTAAAAAGATGAAGCGAGCGAAAAGCGTTCTATAAGCGTTCTAAAATACGATTTTTATGCAATCGTATGAAATACGAAACCGATTTCAAACATAATGGTTGCAAATTGATGGTGATAGAACTCGCTCAAACATAAACTATATTTTATGTCGAGAGTTGCAGGAGCAAAAAACTTTCTAAATTGCGATTTTTGCGTCTAGAATTTCTTATTTAGAGTCTAGAATTTTTAAATATAGCACGGTAGTTACTTATAAAATATAAATGTCCTGCAAGAACAGTCGAAAATAAATTCGAAATTGAAAAGGGGTGAAGCGAAGGGAAGGAGCGAAAAGCATTCTAAAAGACTCCTAAATTACGATTTCTATGGGTTCTCAGGAAATAATAAACCGATTACAGAAATTGGTTGCGAATCAAGAGTGATAGTCCCTGATCCTATATGGGCTATATTTTATGCCGGTGTCACCACCACCTTGTTGGCAAGAACAACAAGAAAGCCTTAAAAAACACCTAAATTCCGTTTTCTATACAATATTAGAAAATACCAACCGATTTCAAGGTTAATGTTGGCAAATTAATGGTGACAGTCTCTGTTTCAACATTTTACGAGACATTCTATTTCAACTCTGTTTCGGCATTTTATGTTGGTGCCACTAACACAAGAGAGGTGGTAGACTGTTAGACAAGAAGCTTGAAATCTGACATGATGGTTAATTTTAAGATGTAAATGTGTTAAGATGGTTTCTAAAAAATTCAAATCTTCAAATGAATACTGAAATGAGCATAAAAGTCTCAAAATACTTTCTAAATTATCATTTAATTGGAATTAGCTTTAGTTCTTCTTATTTATTAAATTCTCATTTCTGTCTATTGCACTTTTATAATGAAGTTTCGTCAAACTGTGGTTTAATTTGTAATTTTTGAATTATTTCAAAAAGTGTACTTCTAATAAAAAATAGTCATGCAAATATCACTTGGCATGTTTCAACTATTACGCGAGCAAAGCCGCGGGGTTTGCTAGTACTATTATAAAATGCTTAAGAAAAAGAAAATTAGTTAAGCGTTATGCAACAGGTTATTTGAATCTCTTTTGAAATATTTCCTTAATCTGGTTAAAAGTGTGTTGTTCGATTTTTTAAGATTTGCCTGTGGATGATGTTGATGTAACTGGTACTGTAATAAGTATATTTTTAAATGATATCCAACAAAGATCATCTATAATGAGCCACAAAAATGTAATGAAGGCTCATGTTGTCATTTTTAACAGTGTACAGTGTAATTAATCACAGAGACTTTTTGTGATTTTTTAAAAGTACCACAACATGTTTCTCTAAGTTTCTCTACTTCTTCAAATATACTTGTTCATGGTGAAGATAAATTTTCCCAATTTCTTTCCTCATTCTGAAGTGTAATATTCCTTTGGCCTCATCTGAAAACTCACAAAGGTTTTTAAAACCAGTAATTTTCACAAAATGGGTTAGTCCGCGAGCCAGAAACAGATTTTCAAGACAAAGTTTCTCTCGGCCAATAACTTGTAAAATACTTCAGAGAGCTGTATCATGAAGCTCCGTGAATGTCAGTTGCAGTTCCGTGGGTGGGTTGAGCAGCGGTAGCCTCCCACGCACGTAAGAAAAAATTGAATTTTAATCATTTCCTGCCGATTGAAAGTATATCAAATTATAGCTAACCCAATATCTTGAAGAACAAAATAAAATCAGCTGATTATAAAATAGTGGTTAATACGTGAGCTGATCACACGAACATTAAAAAAACAACATGTCAGCTGGCTGTATCTCATTGGAAAAATTGTCAGCTGATGACCAGAAGGGTGTATATAACGCAGGAGTCAAACAGGAGCACCTATCACTTATTTCCATGCACCAGCTGACGAGTTTTCCCTCGGCATATTGCTAGCTGATTTTTATTTTATTACGTATAGGATCATATTAACTATCAGCTTACGGATATTCATCCGGGAGGAAATAACCTATCTTAAGTTATTCGACATTACGCTCCATGCTCTAACTGAAAGATATAATTTTATTGTGATGTTTCATTTACTTCAATATTCTTTATAGATACTTTTAAAATCTCATCCCCTTCTAATTCACTGTCTCCGTACGCATTTTCGCCGATCCCAACCGTTATATCTAAAATAAGAAACTGCGCATGCGTGTAGACTTAGATTGAAATTCTCTTACTACTGGAAAAACTGTATATACAGGGTTACCAGATTGGAGCTTTTTTCATATCAGGCGTGACATTTTCTTCCCATCAACATTTATTTCATTTTTTTCAGTTGAGCGAAACTTTTTGTAAATGTTGTATTAAGCCAATGGCTTATAATAAATAAAAATACCTTACCATCAATTCAATGTTCTATTTTTATTTGTTTTGTAATTTCCTATGCCAGTTACATTATTATTTTATTTTTATTGACAAAGAACACTGCTTTAGAAATAGCTTCATGTGATTTTTTAAAGTATTTAATACTAATCCAATTAGAAAATTATTTATTACTCAACAGACAAAGAGTTAAATTTTGTAAATGAGCTGAGTAATTTAAACGTATTACTAATCAAAATGTAGCTGCAAATATATACTCTTCCTTTCCACATTTAATAATAATAATAAGAAGAATGATTATCTTATTTTTATTTTTTCTTTATATATTTATTTTTTTCACATAAAGTTAAAAATATATTCTTTTAAATCTTGTATGTTTTGCTGCCAAAATAGTATATATTTAAAGAGACATTATTAATTTAATTTAAGTAGTACACATAAATTTAAATGCAATTGTTTATGATTTTTAAAAATTTAATAAAGCATTTTTTTTTTTGCACCCTATTCTACTTTTTTATGTTGCCTTTGATCGCTACATTTTCCCATCGATCAAAGATACTGAACATAAACTCTGAGGTATGGAGAAAGCAAACTTCCGTATCGATGGTCCAGACCAAGTGCGAAAAAAAGACTTTTCAACTGAGCTGAAAAATACGAATTTCAAAGAAGCACTTGTACAATTTTTCATTGAAAATTGGGAGGAAGATATATGTGGCAGCGTATACAAATAATAAAATTATTTATGTCAATGCAGACGCTTGTTTTAAATACACAGTTGCTGATTCCAAAGTGGTAAAATCGTTAGACCAAGAACTTTTGTGTCCGGCTCACGAAGAAGCCGATACAAAAATGTTTTTTTCACATTTGCCAAATATATTTTAAAGCAAATGTAACTATTAGTTGTTCCGACACTAATATATTAATAATTATGTGTGCAAATATGGGTAATATTTCAGAAAATATTCAAATTTGTATGGAAGTCGGTGTCGGAAAAAGTCAAAGATTCATCGATGTTACACAATTGCATAAAACTCTAGGAACAAATATGAGCGCAGCACTTCCAGCATTCCACGCATTCACCGGGTGCGATTTCAACCCAGCCTTTTTTAGAAAAGCCAAAAAACGCCCGTTTTCAATAATGAGTAGTTCTGAAGACTTTACCGAGTGTTTCATACAACTGTCAAAGCCATCGGAGAAGAGGGAAAACTTTTATGGCAAAATAGAAGAGTTTGTTTGTCATATATATAATTTAAAACGATTAAAAAACATTAATGAGTAAGGGTAGCGTTGCTTAAAAACATACAAATTCCTTGACAATGATGACTCGTTCCAGTTACCATAAAAGGAATTGATGGCTTGTCTCTACCTCTATGCAAATCGGAACTATATCAGCATTTTTTACATAGCGCAAATTTGGTCACACGCACATCTTAAAGTCCCAATTACAGATGAACCGTCAGACTATAGCTGGGTAGAAATCAACAACAAATATGATTTCAATTGGTTTTCTGGACCTCAGTTACCATCATCGATTGTTCAAATAGCTGTTCAGCTCGAAAAAGGTAAGATTTTTTATTTAATTTTAATCATGTTGATTATGTTACGTTAAACATACGTATTTAATTTTTTTCTTTGCATTTTTTACAGATGACGATGATGAAGACGTGACGACAGATAGTTCTGACAGCGATTCTGACAGTGAATCTGGAGATGAGCCAAAGGGAAGATGAATATGACTAAGTTACAAGATTAAATTGAATAACTCTTTAAAATAAATATTATGTATCATGCATTTAACTTTAAATAAATTATTAATTAATTAATTTGCTTATCACAGTATTTCATTGTTTTAAAGTATCTATTTAAAGTATCTTATTAACATCAATTTTAAAGTATCTATTAAGAATATTGACGTAAATGAAACACCATGATAAAATTATATCTTACAGTTAGAGCACGGAGCGTAATGTCGAATAATTTAAGATAGGTTATTTCCTCCCGGATGAAAATCCGTAAGCTGATAGTTAATATGAACCAATGAACCAATTCAGTTAATGATGAATTGACTACTAGAGTCGTATTGCTCTAGTTTAACTCTGTACGTAAAAAAAAAATTAAAATCAGCTAGCAATATGCTGAGGGAAAACTCATTAGCTGGTGCATTTAAATAAGTGATAGGTGCTCCTGTCTGGCTCCTGCGTTACACCCTTCAGGGCATCAGCTGACAATTTTTCCACTGAGATATAGCCAGCTGAGATGTTTATTTATTTAAAATAGCATATATACTGCCACTGTCATCTGATAAATTTTCAATTGAGAGGAAATCACTGAATATATTTATATATAGTTCGTGTGACCAGTCTGACGTATTAACCACCACTTTATAATCAGTTGACTTTTTTTTTCCCTTCAAGATATTGGGTTAGCTATAATCTGATGAATTGTCAATCGGGAGGAAATGATTAAAATTCATTTTTTTTTACGCGCGTGGGATGCTACCGCTGCTCAACCTACCTACGGAACCGCAGCTAATGTTCACAGAGCTTCATGATACCAGGGGTCGTACTTGTCCTGAAATTTCAAGACCAGGAAATTCTTCGGTACCAATATTTTCTTATAGAAAATATCTTCTTAAATAAGGCGAAATTTTTACGCGTTTAACCTACATTTATTTTTCTAAAAAAAAAAAAAAAAAACTGATATTTGTCCTGAAAAATTCCCTGAAGCGTACGACCCCTGTGATACAACTCTCTGAAGCATTTTACAAGTTATCGGCCGAGAGGGAATAATTGACGAAATTTGTACTTGACTCGCGGACTAGGTGTTGTGGTAGGTCTTTTGCAAACATTCTTCCACATTACAGCTTGATTTAATCATTCGAATCTCCTTCCTATAAAAATTAGTAATTATAGGCTTTTATAAAAACTAAAACTTATTTTTCAATATTTCGGGAAATATATGTACTAAAAATACAAATAAAATCCAGATACACTTCACTGACTGTAACATTTTCAGACACATGGAAAAAAGAAATGAGGTTTACAAGAGTGATTTCTGGAGAAATTTAGTACTGCCACCTATATTGATGTATGATTACTATGCAATTACAGTAGACTCTAGATTTTACGAACTCGAGTGGACTCATATAATATGTACTTAAAATCGAAAGTTTGTAAATGGGAATAACATTAGTTTAATAGGATACTGGTCAGGAACAGTACACCAGTTAGTAAAAACGAAGAATTCGTAAGAAAGAGGTTAGTAAAATCCATCGTCTACTGTATTTTTTCAATTATACTCTACTTTAAAATATTCCTAAGGCAAAAATAAACTGAAGGCAAGAATGAAAGTTTCTATATTTAAAATGTACATTTTCATCTATAATGTCAAATGATTTTAAAATTTTAAGAGGTTTTCTTCATGTTCAAACAAGTAATAGAAATATATTGTATTTTCCCCTCAAACTTTTTCATTTTTTCACATTAAGGAATAAAAAGATAATTACTAAATTACGTCAAGATGTTACTTATTATTCCTTATTAATTATAAAATAACTTTTGATATAGTTTCTCCATTCCTAAGGCTAATAATCAAAATTGAAATTTCAAGCATGCAGACAAAACCAGTATTTTTTATATCAACTTTTAATGTAAGTTTTAATACTTAAATAAACAACCTTGAAATATATTATTTTACATTTATTCATAGATAAATATCACCTACTTATATCTATTTGCTAATTTTCATTAAAATCAGTGACATGTCAGCCACAGCTGATTTGCTCATTTTGTATGGAATGACCCTTTATTTTTTAAAACGGTGAAATTCCGTTGCAATATTCCGGAAGTGTTGGAAAGTGTTTCAAAATCTATGCTTGACGCATGATTTTTATGTATTCTTATTTTCTCTAAAGGATAAAATTAAAACGATTAAAAATCATAATTTTAAAAATCATTTGTCATATGCAGGAAGCGTCTTGGATTTTGCCGTAAATGATTTTCAAACTAATTATACATTATGTAACAAAAAAATAAATTAAGCAATTAAAAATCAAACCTTAGAATCATCGTGTAAGTTCTCTTTTTTAAAAAATAACTTGAAGTACTTAAAAAAAAAAGTTGAACAACTTAAAGTTGAATTAAAAAATATCTTGTACGGTCTTAATTAGGAAAGCAATATTCCTGTGCCTAGTGTAAGATATAATTTTATTAATTAAGGGTAGTAAAAGAAACGTTATTTAAAAAAGGATTTTTTCCCCGTACGTTTCAGATATTTTATATTTTTAGTTTGAATAATAAAGTCATGTGGTAGTAAAAAAAAATCGAGAAATGAACTGTTAGTGAAATGGAAGCAAAAAGCAAAATTAAATTTCGTAAAAGATAAGGCTGTGCTATTATTTTATTCCTCATATCTTGTAGATGTTTTTTTTATAAAAAAATAACTGTTTAGCTTAATTGTACTTCGTTTCCTTATTATAAATTCCTAATTTTGTTGAGGCTTATCGTGGAGCATAGATATAGGACACTTCCATAGAGCGTAATGGTAATGCGATTATGATCGCAGCGCCTTTAGTGACGATGGGGAAAAACGTCTCATCCTTAGAACATTTTGTTATCGAGCGTTTACCTTATTGTAATCTTCTTCTTCTAATGTTGTTTGCTTACGTTTTCAACAGTCGTGGATTTTTTTTTTCTTTTCTTTTCTTTTCTTTTTTTTTTTTAGTTTTTGAAGAGTGAACGATATAACTGCAACGAAAAAAAAAGCTATAAAATTCCTCTTGAATGTTATATATCAAGTAAATACGATATAATTGGATTTAAAGCTATATAAAACAATGGTATAATATAAAAATATACGAAATATTGCACTCTACAAGTCCCAGAAAATTTCATAAGTATTCCCATTTGGTAGGAAAATTTTTATTGCTGATGTTTTATTAATTTAAGAAGTTAAACGTGCACTGGTTTCCAAAAATTAAGGAAAAACAACAAAAATAGCGATTACTCAAAGTGTTACATGTAGGTTTTAATAAAACTGAGCTACAATATACAACACATAGTAATGTATAAAATAACATTAGAAGAAATTACCAGATGATTGTGGTGTTTCAGAAATTAACACAGTTATAAAATAAACAAAATACACGTATCAATTTGGTATAGGAAAAGTACCTGTAATATGGAGTAAGATAACCCCTCGAAGCAATACAGCACATACAGCGATGTGTGAGCTGTCAATTATGCGTTCGATAAGTTCACTGGGAAGTGCGAGCCATTGCTGTTGTAAAGCAGTTGTAAGCGTGGCAAGGATCTGAGGAGCGGGATTGAGAGCAGCAACACATCTTAAATCACCATTAAAGCATCCCAAAGATGCTCGATGGGATTAAAGTCCGGTGATCGAGTTGCCCATTCCATGCGCTGAATTGTTTGGTGCTGAAGATAATCTTCCACGATGCGAGCCCTGTGCGGTCTAGCGTTGTCGTCCTGTAACAGGAAATAATTACCTATTGCGCCGGCATAAGGGTGCACATAAGCATCAAGAATGCCATCTCTATAGATGTGATTATTCGCAGTTCCACGTGGAAAAACATGGAGCTCTGTACGCCCACCCAAAGAGGAAATAACACTAGAAGAAATTACCAGATGATTGTTACCAAAGAGATACCACTACAAACACAGACACTAGCTGTTCTGTATGAATCTCTTTCATGAATGTTTGATGGATGATAGCGTGTTCCCTGTTCCCTCCAAATCAAACAATGCCATATATCGCTTTGGAGGCTGAACCGGGACTCATCCATGAAGAGAACACGCCTCCATTGATCAGTCATCCAGTGGATATGTTGACGTGCCCACCTTAAACGTTCCCCTAGGTTACGTGAGGTGAGAGGCACACAAATGGCTAGTCGCTTCGCGTAAAGACAACCTTCATGAAGCCTTCTACGTACAGTAGACGTTGATGCCAACATTCCAGTGACTGCAGCAAGGAAGGATCTAAGCTGAGAGGGCGTTGGTGTTCTGTTCCTTCGTACACATAACCGCAAATATCAGTCATCGGTGCTTATCGTAGCTCTTGCCGGTTTTTGGCTGAACCTGCTGGTGGCCGAACCAGTGGTTTGAAATTGTTGCCAAAGCCTATGAATAACAGAAGAATTCACATTTAGCCATCTGGCTACCTCTGTCTGACTCTGACTTGCCTCCAATCTTCCAATAGCTCTATATCGCAGTTCTACGGACAAAGAGTACCTCGAGGTCATACTAATGAATTGGCTATCTCTGTTTTCTTATCTCATAATCACAGCGACACTCGCAGCCGTACTCTCTAGCATGCATTTTTATCCTTCTCACAGATGACAGAATCCAATTGCAGCGCCACTAATTTGCATTTTGTAATTTTATTCAGAATCCCTGAGTTAACAACATATGCAAATTTCATATGGATAAGTTTCTTTTTTGACGAGTTATCGCTCTTTTTGTGATTTTTCCTTAATTTGTGGAAACCAGTGTATTAAAACAATCTTTACAATTATCTTTTAAAGTTTTCACATTTTCACTTTATCGCAGGGAAAATAAAAAGATTGTTTTTAATTTAACCAACGTAGAATCAGTTCAATAATATTTAAAATATAAGAAATAATAATAACATTACTGACGGGAAAAAAATCCTTTTTACAAAATTTTCGAATTATATAAATCTAAAAGTAAAAACAATAGAGAGAGACTGATAAAAAACTTGATGAAATTCGATGTAAATAAATTAACACAATACCCGCATATGATTTTATACAATTCAGCCTCATAAAATTAACATGTTTACGTTTTTAACAGAATCCTCTCGGGTGTTTTTTTTTATATTAGTATTATTATTATTTTATAATTTAACGGTGAACGATACAAGTACCATAAAAAAGTAAGCTAATTAAATCAAGTAAATGCAGTATCGTCTGCCTCTGCATCGTGGAAGAAATTATAGATAAGCAAAACATAGAGCGTAAACTTATTGCACCAACATAGGTAAATTTAGGGGGCTTGTTAGTCCTTCTCCTTTGTTACTAGTGACGCTAGTACTGTTGCCACTACAAATTTTACCGCAAGTGTCCTATCTTGTATGTTTGTTTACCTATGTTATAGAGAGACGTAAAGTTTAGTGTTTCTGCCTGCTTGTTAATCTGCCGGTTCCGCTATAACTGTCTCAAAAAAGCATGAGATTAGCTTTAAATTGGGTAGATTTATTTGTGAGGTAGTCGTAAATATTTTTATAGTTTTTGACTGAATTTGGTTCATTCGTTTGAAAAATGTAGAACATTTTCGTTTACTTAATAATGCTTTTCTATGGGAATTCACATGATTTTCCAATTTCGCCATTCATTGAAAAAGAAAACGGAGCATTTCGATAATTGAAGAGCTAAGTGGAAGAACATGTTAAGTAACAAAAATTACATTTGAAGAAATTTGATGTGAAAGTTTTCGTTGTCAATTTTAATGATTTATTTTCTGTTTGATACCATGTGTTTAAAACATTAATAGGTGTGGTACTGAACTCTATAAAAAAAAACTTATTCATATTTAATTTTTAAATATTAAAAAATATTAATATTATTTAAATTATTAAATAATAAAATATTAAATATTAATGAATAATGTCTTAAATCTTCAAGGCTAAATAGAATTTTGGTATTTTAGCTTTACCATGTGATAGAATACCTGATAACCCCTTCGTACAAAAGATAAAATAATTTTTAAGAAAATGTAGCATAACATGTTCTTTCACTTAGCTCTTCAATTGATTTAAATATTAAATCAAGGATGATAACATTTTTTCAATGTTGGTCTTAAAGTAATCCGATTAGTTTGAAATTTTGTCAATGTATTTGTCGGATTTTATTTTGTATTAGGTGTATAACTTTTGATGGAATTTTTTACATATATCTGTTCGAAAAATATAAAATATTTTGTTTGTCCCTTTACATATTTGCTACCATATATATTTCATTTTCCCCTTTTTCCGTTATAATTATAAAACCGAACTTTATTAACATGGGATTAAGGTGTTCAGTGATTGTACAGAATATACTACATTTCCTTAAGCCAGTGGTAAGTGCGGCACGCGACGGGCTAGTTAGGCATATCCGAAAATGATATTAGAAAAGCCTGAAAACACAAATTAGAAAATTTTTGAATGAAAATAAAGTTGTGTAACTTTCCTTTACAAAAAGATTTCAGTACATCTTAGCAGGATCTTTTATTCAAAACACTTACCAGAATTTTAACTACGAGAATAGTAATTTTTGTTTTATTTAATCACAGAATGTGTCATTTAATAAAACAAATATTACTCTTCGAAAATTCTGGTGAATATTTTGAATAAAAAAGTGCGCAAAATCGGCAACGCTATTCATGGGTAATAGGCTACTTACAAAATGTAAGGGAAAAGGCCTTACGTTAATAATATATTAAGCCACTTTTGAACACTTATATATCAAGAAGATTAATTGTTATGAACTTTTACCATAAGTTAATGTAATAATTATTCTATTGCTATTATAATGCCGTTTTCATACGTTTTGATTTTAGGCTGCCATTATAAAATACCAAAATGAACTTTATAATGTAAGATAAAAAATAAAAGCTTATAAATATTATTAAGGCTGCTCTCAAATCCAAAGGAGCAACTTTATGACACAAGATTTAATTCATTTTTGTTCAGAAACGCGAGAGAAATTGGTAGGTGTTGTTATTCAGAAACTGTGTAATAGAAAGAAGTTTTCCGTTTTTTTTCCTTTTGTAAACGCAATAGATCTTTCACAAAATACTGTCAAAGTTGGCGTTTTGAACTGAATTTCCGGAAGAAAGTTGAAACACCTGTCAGAGAAGAGACAAAAATGTCTAGTCGCGTGATCAAAATCGCTTATAACTCAATAGGTAATTTATTTATCAAAAATGGAAAAATCATTTTCGATTCAAAATCGCTTCCATAGTCATCAGTCGTGCCAATTTTGTGCCTTTACTTTTAGGTAGCTTTTATCAAGGTACCTCTACCCAATATGGACACCCTAAGGAAAATTGATTTTTTTCACCCCCGTGTACATCATAGGACTCCGAAAATATATGACCACTATCACTGGACTGTTGACTATCATTATTAAAATTACCGACCTTGTAATTATTCTGGTTCAATTTTAATGATAAAAACAAAAAATGTTTACAAGAGTCCATATAAGGAATCACCTGTCCCTATTACGGACATGCATGTCCATATTAGGGACAGGTGGCTCCTTATTGACCTACTACACAAAGTGTATGGAAGAACCACTCTTCAAAGGGATTTTAGAGGAGAGGGGATAAAAGAAATATATTTTAAAGTATTGCAGGGGAGGGGGGGGGACAGCAAATATCTTCAGAACATGCACTTTAGAAAGGGGGGGGGGGTTCATTTTCGGTTGTGTCTCTTCGAAGACCCATGCAAAGCACCTCAGTTACTACAAAATATTATGAAATAATAAAGTTGATTTTGCTTAGCTTTATTGCATCTGTCTGCAGAATTTACATCTGCTATTACTCAGTCCTCACAGGATGGACAAATAAAAACTTCTTCATCATGGGCGGTAAGTCCCACACAGTCCTCATGGACTTATCCGCCGCATGTCTGCAACAGCATCAATACTGCATAAGAAGCAATACCAGCTCTCCTTTGTTGAGGAAATCATACCGCTGGTACCTGCGATTTCGTCAACAGATACCCTACTGAGGGGATACTTCTTTTGATTTTTCTGCAAGGGCTTTTTGGAGGAGGTTTCTTGGAAGATTTTTCAGATTACATTAAACAGATATTTTACGAATTTGTGAATCTGAAGATTCACTTGCTGTATTTCCAATGTGGACATAAGGTGTCCATATTGGGAATCGGGCATAGTTTTACTAAATCTTGTAATAAATAAACAAAGAAAACATTATTAAGCAATATATGCAATAGCAATCGAAAATTTGTTTTATCAGCTTTCTAAAACACTCCACTTTTCAATATTTAAAGAAATTTTACCATATCTAATAAGAATTTAAACTTACCTGTAATTACGATCAGCACACCACGAAACAACAAGTTTCCTTCCAAACAGCGAACAGCGCGCTTTTTTTGCACCTTCCAGGCTTAATTATTTTTTAAACTGCTTTTCTTCACGGACACGTAGCGCTATCTCTCGATCAAAATTGTTACTTTTAAAGATATTAGGGGTGTCCATATTGAGAGCACTGTCCATATTGGGTACAAGTACCTTACAAAAAGTAAAAAGCTACCTATCGCAGCCGGCCGCTCGAAAGCACTTCCGGAAAATTTTGATATATTTTCGCCGATCATGACCCCCAGACCCCAAAACCCCCCTCCGTTCAAATGCGACTTATATATATATGATTTTTGTCATGCGATAACTCTCGTATTTAAAACCGATTTGGATGAAATTAATTGTATGCATAGTACATACCAATGTCTCGACCGAGTTCGTTGGTCTTCATCGTTGGTTGGCCATCTTATTTGAAAATGGCGGTCATTGGTTATTGAACAGAATTTAATGCATCTCCATATCTATAAGGGGAGTTATCATAGGGGGGACCCTGTTCTGTCGCCAAAGGCCGCCACGTTTGTCACCAACTTGGCGATATCTCCAATATTTTGCCAAACTCCCATAGTCTTCCATTGTAAACCAATAGGGTTTACTTGCTTACAGAAAATCAACAAATTGAGATATTTTAATGCAACAAAAATTAATATTAGCTTAAGGGATTATATTAATTATATTTAAGGGAGTCCCAGTAAATTAAATTATGAATAAAAGTAATATGATACAATGCTTAGCATGCTTTCCCAAACATAAATTTTAAGGGAGACCAAACTGGTCGCCAAGGGCGGCTAGTAGCTTACTAATTTGGCGAAATTCTCATTCAAATTCAGTATTGACGAATGTTCTCTTATCGAGTTCCTCACATTTTAGTTTCTTAAAATTTGAGTAAAATTAGCTTCGAGTAAAACTTTCAAAATTTTAAAACCAAGAAATATGAAAGCTACCTCGTCCTCCCCGCACTGGCCGAAAGGACTTTTAAAAATGAGTTAGTAATTATGTCAGAAATTTTCGCGCTTGTTTAGCAGTGCACTTGGGAACTGCCTTAAGTTAATTTTAATCATTTTATTTTGGGGCTGATTGAAAAACGATACTAACTAACAAAAACAAATATCTTTGCATAGACTTATGTGCAGGTGCGAATTTATGAAAGGTATTCATACACGAAAAGCCCGCAAGCGATATAGAAGAGAGAAACTTTGATAACTGGTATTATAAGCAATTTTTATATTTTGATAAATCTGACCAAGGCTTCGTAAAATAATAGCTATGGAAAGCATAGATATGAAGATTTGTAATTGAATACCCTACATATTTATTAGCCCCGGATATGCTATTTCTTTCGGCCAGCATTTAAAGTGTCGTCTCTAAAAAATAACGTTCCGTTGTATAAGGCAGCCGTAAAACAAAGCATCAGATGTATCATTGCTCTGTTAAATATTCTACTGCCATTTTTTTAACTTCTAAGCATCGCAGTTTTAAATTTTTATACCGTCGTATTGGAAAAAAAGTACTTTTAAATGCAATTTGTTTGAAAATTGCATCTCAATTTATTTATTTATTTATTTATTTTATTTTTTTTTTAATTTTTTTTTTTTTGTAGTTTTCAATACCATTTGTTTACTGTCGGCAACTCAGGTACTCCATTTCTGAAGAAAGTAAAGAAAAAATGGTTGGAAAATAGTAATTATATCTTTTTGTTGCCATTTTCCCATAACAACTGAAAAAAAAATTGTAATTAAAATACGTGCTATTTTGGAAAAATATAAATGAATGATTTCTGATAAAACATGTAGCTATTATAAACGATATTTAATTTTAAGTATCTATAGTAATGTTACAAACAAATGCAGGCATATGAATCATTAGATAGCCAATTTTTTTTGTCAAGTTTTTTGAATGACGATATCTCTTTTTTTGGATGTGTGTATTATTCGGCGATAGTGACGTCCTATGTATACTTTATTGTAGATGTTGTTTAAGACTGGATCGTAAATGAGGAATTCTTCAGCGGATGCGAATGACGTCATTTTATATAAAATAAAAGCTCTAAGTGTTAAAACTGAGATGTTTTGTACTATCTATATTTATATACATATATATTTTTTTTTTCATCGGGGGCGACACTAAATTCTGAAAAAGCAGAATTCATGTTTTCTAGTTTTTTTTATTCACTGGAAGAGTCTACAGGAATTAAAATATTTTGTTAGTTTTGAATTTGGAAATTATATGAACGAAATAGACGTTTCAAATGCTTAAAAGGCTACGTGTAATATTTTTTAAAACCACTCTTATATTAATTGAATTAAACTGGATGAATTAATTACATCGGCTTTACATTAATCTGTACAGTATTAATGTAAAACTTTCAATCTTTTCAGGTAGAGAAAGTCGTCGCCGTTGTTGTCACTAAAACAGCAAGTACTGTACTTCTCATAATGGTGGGCCTGACATTGGCCCTTTTTATAGTTATGAGGTAAATATTTTTATAATCAAGAATATGTATTGAAAAAAATCTGTTTAATTGTAAGGTTTCTACATAAAAAAAAAATCTTTTTTAATTTGAATGTAGATAAGGTGAACTGACAATGATTGATCATTTAATGGAAGTTTTTCCAAGTATTATTATTTTTCCTTGATTTTTCTATTGAGAGTTTTCTTTCTAAATGCCTCTGTTTTTGAAATTTTCTGCAATCATCAACTGGAAATGTTTATTTAGTACATTTTATAAAGATAAAGTATGGAAGCACTAAGTTTTTCTTAAAAATGAAATACATTTATTTGACATTAAACATTGAATTAAAAATTTGTATAAAATACAATTTGTCATATAAGGTTTCGCTGTCTCTGTCCCAGTTTTCAAACTGCTGAAGTTTTAGTTTAACACGCAGGTGCATTTATTGAAATAATATTCAATAATATATAACGCTTAGAATAAGGTACAGTCGTGGAAAAAAAAGAACCCCCCCCTCCCCCCACTAACTCTGCAACAAATTATTGTAGATGCAAGTTACTGATACCAAACGATTGGAAATAAAGACTACTTTTAAATGATATATAAAAAAATTGCTTAGGAGGCCATCTACATATAAAAACGAACCCAATTTTTTTTTTCAATAGAAATACCCAAGTTTGACACCATAAATAAATTCTACGCCCTTCAATTAGCCTAAATACAATTTTTCACGAAATTAGTACGATTAGTTTCAGAGAAATCTATTCTTTAAAAATTAGCCTATTTTAGGGGCTGTATCCAAATTGAAGTGCGGTAGTCGATTGTTGATATGCTACAGAATGACATATGTCACTTCTATCAATGTATTATTTCTTGCTAATATGACCTCTTTACTTGCTTAATATTTTCAACTATTGTTTCAATAAAATGAGTAAAATATATATATTTCCAATTATGATTTTCTTCATATCACAAACGACCTCTTAAACCACCATTTTGACGTCTTTTAATCATAATTCGAAAACTACTTGGAAGAAAAAAATTAAAATTGAGAATTCGCATAAAGCAGGACATAATAAATATAAATCTATCAAAAAATTGTAGGTTGCAATTCACATTTTTTTTTCGCATATTAATTTTACAATTCATAATTCATATTATAAATTTTTTTAAATTACAAATTCAATGTATTTATGTTTGGATTTTTAAGTATTATAACCATACACAAAATAAAAATATGAAAATGTAATTTAATATCAGAAGCTCTAAATTTTGAATGTTTATAATTAAAAAAAAAAACTTACCATCCAAATTACTTGAAATTTCGTTTCTAGGCATAGTTTGAACCAAAGATTTAAAATATATTGTCAAAATTGTGTGTTGCCATTTAAAAAGAACAAAGTATCGTCTGGTTTTTGATTTGCAGATGTCACCTTAAGGAAATTTAATAAACATCATTTAAAAGTAGACTTTATTTTCAATCGTTTGGTACCAGTAACTTTTTTCTATTATAATTAGTTGCACAGTTATTAGGGGGCGTTTACTTTTTTCTTCCATGACTGTACGATTAAATAATCATTATTAAAATGATTTTGGAACTGTGTTTTAACTACAGATATAATTAAAAGGAGGTACGTTTCATTATATCATGATTAAAAGATACCTTGTTACACTCTAAATAAAAAAGAGTGACTATTCACTCCGGAGGAGTGAATAGTCACTCTATCGTAGAGTCAAAATATGCCCAACCTCTTTAGAGTGACTATTCACCCTGAGCCAAAGTGAAATTTTTGACTAGATTAATTTTCACACAATTATTCTAATTGGTAAACAAATCATATTAGATGTAAATTTCCAACTGGGCGAAAAATGTCCGGACCAGGATTCGAACCCGGGACCTCCTGGCTGAAACCGCCAGTCCTCTGCCATCTGAGCTATCCCGGACGATACCGGTCGAACTGTTTCACCCAGATAACCTTGAAGATTACCTGAGATTTATTCTGTTGAGCTGAACCAGGTTTCAGACCAGATGCTGTAATCTTCAAGGTTAGCTGGGTGAAAAAGTCCGACCAGAATCGTCCGGGATAGCTCAGATGGCAGAGCACTGGCGGCTTCAGCCAGGGAGGTCCCGGGTTCAAATCCTGGTCCGGACATTTTTCGCCCAGTTGGAAATTTACATCTAATATGATTTGTTTACCAATTAGAATAATTGTGTGAAAATTAATCTAGTGTAAGTTCGTATCCAGCGATTTCTGGAGTTCCATTACCTGAGATTTATTCTGTTGAGCTGAACCAGGTTTCAGACCAGATGCTGTAATCTTCAAGGTTAGCTGGGTGAAAAAGTCCGACCAGAATCGTCCGGGATAGCTCAGATGGCAGAGCACTGGCGGCTTCAGCCAGGGAGGTCCCGGGTTCGAATCCTGGTCCGGACATTTTTCGCCCAGTTAGAAATTTACATCTAATATGATTTGTTTACCAATTAGAATAATTGTGTGAAAATTAATCTAGTGTAAGTTCGTATCCAGCGATTTCTGGAGTTCCATTACCTGAGATTTATTCTGTTGAGCTGAACCAGGTTTCAGACCAGATGCTGTAATCTTCAAGGTTAGCTGGGTGAAAAAGTCCGACCAGAATCGTCCGGGATAGCACAAATGGCAGAGCACTGGCGGCTTCAGCCAGGGAGGTCCCGGGTTCGAATCCTGGTCCGGACATTTTTCGCCCAGTTGGAAATTTACATCTAAAATAAAATTTTTGACTCTCTGAAAGAGTGAATAGTCACTCCTGGGAAGTGAATATTCACTGTAAACAGGGGTGGATAATCACTCTTTCGGAGGAGTGACTATTCACTCTTGCTAAAGGAGTGCGGTTTTTCACCCCTGGTAGGAGTGAATAGTCACTCTTTCATAGGAGTTAATGTTCATTTTTTATGTAGTCATTTCTTTTTTTATTTTACTTTTATGGGCATTTTAAAAGAATCACATCTTTTACAGCATGCTATAAAAATAAATACAGCCGTTGTAAAGATTGAAATAAAATACTTTATTAGCAATATTTATTCATAATTTGTAACACTAGTTGAACTTTTAAGGAAAAAAAATCAGTTAAAGTTACATATGAATTTAAATTAGATTACTGATAGAAATAAACTAATATATTTTATTCCAATCTTATCCTTTGTGTTTGCTTTTATTGCATGCCTTATAAAAATATTACTTTTAAAGTTTTATAAATAACTTCTTAATAGGTGGATGTTATATGTTTACCAATGTTTGATTTCATTTTAATTTTTGTTTTAAATATAAATTTATTTTTACCGTATTTTTTCCGTGAATTGTTGCTGTTTTTACAAAATCCTATTGTTCTAAAATATTTTTCATTTTTTCACATAAAAACAAAGCTTATAAACTTACATCTTTTTTTAAAATAAGTTCTAAGCATGATTTAAACATTAAGAATGTGTGTGTATTTTTTTTATCCGCTGTGATTTGCTTTTGTTTTATTTAATATGAGCATGGAGTCTAATTTTTAAGTTCTCTGGAATATGTATATATTTTTCTTTTAAACATATTCCTTAACTTAATCATGATTTCTAATTTTCGCCCATTATTGCTGAAAACAATACTTATTAATGAAACAAAAAGTAAGCCATATTTAATTTAATTTTTTTATTCCCGTAGATATTGTATTTTGGGAATATGAGCAAGTAGATTTGATATGTTTTATAGGAAAAAATCGACCTAGGAAATAGAAAAAAATAAATTTAAAAATAAACATATTACATTTATCTGTATCTGTATGGATTTTAATAAAAATAAAGTAAATGACTGCATATGAATGACTGCATAGTTCTTATTGTTTGAAAAACATTTTAATGTAAAAAAGTAGTTATTAATCTCTTTAAAAAAATATTCAGATTATGTAAGAAAATATGAACTTTTTAAAAATATACTAAAGCTGTCTTATCGATAAACTTCAAAACAGGCATAAAAATCATTTTATTTCAATGCTTAAATATCATGTTTTATTTCTTACTGCCAAAAATTACGTGCATCAAAAACGTAGAAAATGCGTTTAAATTGAAGGAAATTTAATAATTTATGCAGAATGTCTATAATTAATTTATTTTATACTACTCATTCTCGAAATTTTAAAATCATAAACCACAGAAAAAGCTTACATACAGTTAAAAAAAATTAATGTACCATCTAGAGACGGCCAATTTTCATTCACGGCACTTGGGCCGGGCCGGGATAACTTATTTTTTCTGTACAGATCCGGGACTGGTTTCATTGCTAGTCTTCACGGCCCAAAATTTTCAGTCGTAGTTTTGACACAGCCCGTATGAAAATTATTCTCTCAGCGTGGCCTGGCCCATTCAAAAGTCAGTTAATTTAGGCCTGGCCCAAATTTTTTTGCAAAAAATACATACATTTTAAAATCGCCATTACTCTACTCTTAAGCATAAAAAAAGAAAAAAAAATTAAAGAATAGTAGTTTTCTACGCTTATTAAAATATAACTAAATTAAAATATAGTAAAACGTGTGCAAAGGAACCTGCCTATGACGGAGCCCTGTTTTAAACTGTAAAACGTCTTGATCCATGCAAAATTATTATACTAATACGTAAGAAAAGAATATATAATATATTTACACTTGCTAAGAAGGGAACTTGTTTCTTTTTTTTTTTCTATACAATTCCGCCTTAGAAGATTTTACTGTATAGCATTTTTCGGATTTTTAACACTTCAATGCATAGAATATGGATTAACAATATTAATGATAACTGAAGCATTTACATACAAGAAATAGAGATTCATTAAAAAAAAATAAATATCCCAACCTGCGGCACTTCTATAAAAATGAAGATTATAAACATGAAAAAAAAAAAATGTTAAGATAAATATTTGGGGTCAGAACTCCCCGTACGAGACAATTTTTTAACAAAATCGACGTAAAAATCAATGTTTTGTAGAAATTCACTTGGGCCGAACTTTTAAGTTTTTTACCGGACTGAGCCAATATTTTTTCTACTGGTCGGGCTGGGCTCGCGCTAAACTTTTAATTTTCGTATCGGGCCGCGCCGGGACGAATTTTTTTTCTATGATTCGGGCCGGTCCCGGGCCTGGAAATTTCGGTCCGTTCAGACCTCTAATACCAACCTTTTCGTAATATCATAATCATGAAATATCATATTTAACTCCGAAACAATAATAATGATGATAAATACTCTAAGTGTGTAAAATCTGATATCAGTATAAACCAAAAAAGAAAAAACAAAATCTCACAGAACGGCAAATTAATTTTGATTACTTCGCATCTGCTATGAATTGGAAGAAATCCAAATATCCTCTGAGTCACTCAGCTTTGCAAACGAAACAGATAAAATTTTTTATTATTTTTTTCTTTTCTCGATCGTTGGAAAACGTTCGAATGGGATTGGGAAAATTGAATGGGAAGAATAAATATTTACAAACTTTTTTTTTTTTTTTTTTTTTTTTTTTTTTTTTTTTTCACATTGGCCGAATTAATGAAGTTTTCATTATCTTTTGCTAAGCATTTGTGTTCTTTTCAATTGTTAAAACAATTATATTTCAAACCGCTACATGAATAAGCATAATAGACAATCTCTTTTCTAGGAAATCAATTTTCTAGGAATAGAATCCTCGATCAATCTTTTTCTATACAACATACAACTATTTGGCTCATCTAACATATCTACACGAATAAATGGTTAAAATTAAAAAAGACTTACCTTTATTTTATGTATTCCATTAAGAATAATTTTAATAATATCCTAATTTGTTAATCCTAAAATGGCGGAAGAAAAAGTGATCATTTTTCTTTACGAGGGCGCTGTCGCCTTGCTGTTCCTGATTGGTTAATAAGCAATGCATACGTAAGCCACTCTTTCGGGAGTGATGGCCCCACCAGTGGCCGAGAGGTTCTGCTCTCGAAGCTGGTAGACGGGAAGTGCTGTGTTCGAACCCAATCGCGCCCGTCGGCCTAATCGTTCGGAGTTTTCGTGGTTTTCTTCGAACCTTGGATTTCCAAGCGTTAATACGGGTTAGGTTCCCTTAGAAAGACCCCCACGAAGGGCACTCCCCCCCTTAGGGCCTATATCCCTCGTGTTGATAATTGGCCGTCATAAACACAAACAAACAAACAAACTTTCGGGAGTGACTGTTTCACTCTCGATAACGGAGTGAGAAATTGCTCCCCTATCTAGAGAGTGAAAAATTCCACTCTTTAAGGAGTGTATTTTTACAAAATTCACTCCAAAAAGAGTGAAAATGCCTGTCACTCTTTCAAAGAGTGGGCTTTTCACTCCTCCCAATTTTAGAGTGTAAACACAGAGAAGTGTTGTTTACTGGGATGAAAAAAATATTTATCAAAGTGTTAAAGATTTCACTAAGGTTTGGTCAAAATGTAATATTAAAGGGGGGGGGGAGGGTGATGCCTGTATAAAACCTTAAAAAAATCGATTTTTTTTTATGCCTAAAAGTTTTTACGTGCCTGTCCGTTTACAAGTTCGTCTTGCAGATCACTCAATAACGATAATAATAACTAGTTGGATGTGGCAATCCCAAAACCTTCTTCTATCTCGTATATTTTAATATTTCAAAATGTTATTACATATGTCAATATTTCATTTTTATTAGCTCAATACTATATCAACTTTGACTTTCTTCTTAAATTTCTGCTTCAGTCAAATAATCGGAGTAAAAACGAGTTAATCTTGATCGTGATATTTATTAAAATGATGAATAGTCGCGAATAGTCGGCTTATTAGGATGGGAAGTTCCCGTCGATTCACGAGCCCTGGTGCACAATCGAACTACGAAAAATTAAGAAGATTATACAAAAATCGCTATTACAGCGCCCTATTCCAGCGGAATGACAGACACACCGACAGACAGACATTTTTTATAAACATATTTTTGGGGATCTCTGACCCCTAAAACGTGTAAATCCGTCGAAAACCGGAAGTCGAAAAAAATTTCGATTACAATAGAAGAAAGTAATAATAATTACAAAAAAAAAACCACGCACATTTATAAGTTTTTGCTCTCGTCGTCTGTGGAAGCGTCAATATCTCTTCCGAAAATTTTAAATGCATTTTTTTCAAACTTGTGTTTTTAGGTGTGTTCGTAATTATATAAATACGTTGCACCTATAGTCGTCATCTGATACGTTCGTCCGCATTTAACAGCGCAAAAATTACCCAACAGATTGGTTTGAAATTTAATATATATAATCGTTGCAGGATTTTGTCGACTCAGTTCAAATTTTAT
Organism: Maratus speciosus; assembly: GCA_963932465.1. Classification (NCBI taxonomy): domain Eukaryota; kingdom Metazoa; phylum Arthropoda; class Arachnida; order Araneae; family Salticidae; genus Maratus; species Maratus speciosus. Next base: position 242,929,053 of record OZ010790.1, read on the forward strand.
GAAAATTGAATCAAAACTTAAAAATATATTAATAAAAGTTTTCTTCATTCTATTAAATCCCATCACATGTAATTAATTCAATGATAATTCATGATAGGTAATGATTCTAGGGTTGCCATGTTGATTAAGTTATTTAAGATGGAATCCTATTATTTCCGTATTACTGTATTTAATATATATAATAGTAATAAATTTTATATTCATGCATTTCTGAATAAGAGTACAACAGCTATTGCATCAAGATTTGAATATTTATGAAACATAGTACGAGCACACCTCATTTGCCATGTTTGACGTACGATTTCCGGCTTGTTTGAACAAGTGGGTATAGTGAGAAAGTTAGTAATTAAGCTACTGACTCCAAATGCCCGGTGAAGCTACATGAGATATGCATTTATAGGTTGAACCATTAAATTTGCCTTCATAATTCCTGTTTTATTTGACAAACATGGTTTTAAAGAAAATCTTTTGCCCTTGTTTGTCTCAAAATTTCATTAAAAAATATATTTAACAATAATATAGTTTTTTTTGACGAAATGAATAATTTTCTAGGTTTTTTCATAAAAAAAAAATAAAAATAAAATAAACAAACGCTTGTTTGATTGTTTGTTTCAGAACTACCGGTACCAAGCAATGGTACTCACAAGTCAGATGATCCCGTGGTTAAGAATACGAGTAATTTTCTTGTTCTGAGCTTCTTGAAGATCAGATTAATTCTATTTTCATGGAAATTGTTGTTCAAAGTTCGGCTAATCTGATGGTGATTATCGTTTGAAAATAAATTATAATTTCTTTCCTAAGTACCTACAAAAATGATTTTAATTCAACAGGTGTTAGGCCAGCGCCCTCCTTTAAATGTATTTTTCCTGATTACTGATTGAATTTTTATTAATTGCTTCTTTTTATTCCATCCAGAGTTTTTACTGTCGATCGTGTTATACAGATGAATATGGAGATAGCTTTATTTGTCGCTCATCTCTTTTTGCTGTTTCCAAATGAGATTTCCGACGATAATCCGGTAAGAAACTTTGACCTTTAAAATGCCAAAAAGTATTTGACCATTATTATTTTTCAATTTTACTTCATTAAATATGCTTGTTAATTTCCGTGTGTGCGCAATTTTTAAAAATAAATATTGACTATTAAATTTCAAATTTCATTTTAGTCTCAGAAATAAAATGGAAGCAAAGTATTATATAAAGAATATTCACGAATTATTAAGGGATCTCATACCTTTTAAAATCTCCGTCGCAATTTCAAAAGTAGTGTAGTTTCGAGTTCTCATAACTTTTTAAAAACTTATTGAAATTACGTAAAAATTTGTAATATATTAAAGCCATATATAAGGCTTTATAAAATATAAAAATAGACTCATGTAATATAATAAAAAATACAGCTAAATTAATACTGCAAAAGTTTTTCATATGGCATGTCACAATCCACACGATAACGTAACTTAGAAGAGATATATCAACATAAAACGCATGTTAAAATGAACTTTAAACCCCATTTTATAGAATGAATTAATGATATATAAATTCTTTGATAGAAACTATTTTAAAAATTCCATTGAATTCGAAAAATGAAAAAAAAAAGGAAAAAAAAATAATGATTAAAAAATAATGAAAATATTTACTTATCTCAATAATATTAATTCATTCTATAAAACATAGATTAGAGTTCATTTTAACATAATTTGTATGTTTGTATATCTATTCTAAGTTAAGTTATCGTGCAGATTGTAACATATCATGAGAAGTTTTTTTTTAAATATTAACTGAACTGTATTTTTTATTATACATATTATATTCCAAGTGTTTATTTTTACATTTTATAAAGCGTTAAATATGGCTTAAATATGTTACAGAGAGTTGTGTAACTTCATTAAGTATTTAGAAAATTTTGAGAACTTGAAGTTAGATCACTTTTGTGCTAGTGACGGAGATTTCAAAATCTATGAGACCCCTTAAAAGAAGAAAGATGAATAATAGTACACAGTGAGATGAACAACATAGTTCATGTAACAAGAGACAGAATATGTAGTCCGGGAAGCAGTGTTACATTTCGGCAGCCAATTTTAGCGTCATGATTTTGCATTCTATCAAGGATGAGATGATACAGATAATGAAACTATCAGTCAGCTGGCACACCAGTCGAGGGGGGGGGGGGGAGGCGATATCATAGCAACATCCCATACCCCGCTGCAGTGTGAAATAAACGGCAACCCGATTATTGATGATGTCTCAGAATCGGGGTAACACAGGTAAACGGGTTGTTATTCATTTCATATTGTAACAAGTTCCGCGATGTTGCATCCCCCCCCCCTGGTGAGCCAGTTGACTTGAAATTCCGTTATCTGCACCATCTAATCTATCATATACAGTAATATCATCGCCTCTAAAGTTGGTTGCCAAAATGGGATGCTGCCTCCTAATAGAGTAAAAACTATCAGAGTGTCTCACTTCAAGCAAAATCCTGATATTTTCTTAGCAGCAAAAGTTGAAAGGTCAATGAAAGTCAATGGCAAATGATTGTAAACTTACCCCATAAAATAAAATTTCATCCAAATCTCATCGGAAATGATATTTTTTGATAAAGTATCAATTTAGCTCATGGTTGACTTTCTGGTTGAAAATTTAAGTGTCAGAAAGAAAAGGATGATAGTTAACTTATTGGGATATTTAAGGCGACAGTGTCATCTATTAGCTTGAGAGGCGTATTATCGTTTGGTAATCTCGGGACAAGACAAAAATCAAAGCATTCTTTTGAAAAAAAAAAAAGAAGTTGAAAATATGTACAGGGTTTAACATGTACGTAATAAGTAGGGTGACGTGTTATCGTTAAAATGCCAAAAAATGATCGGTGAGATGCCTAAAATCGTGAGGAAATTCTATTATAGATGCATACATACACTCATGCATACAAAATCGTTTTAAAATAGCAAAAACAGTTTCAAGGAACCTCAAAATGTAAAGATATACCAAAATTTCTACAATCGGGTTTGTATTCCATTTTCCTTACCCTATATGGGAGCGGAAAGCAAAAAAATACTCTCCTGCCTTTGCCGATAGTTTAACCCTTTATCTACTGACGGTACTTATAAGTACCACTCACTTTAACCTTTCATCGCATAGTGAATATTACTAATAGTCTAATGGTACTTTGCAAAAACACTCTTTTAACTTACCTTTATCCGGATACATGGCAGTAGTAGTTCTAGGTTAGTTATTTTAGCGAGGAAAGAGGGTATCTTTGAAACAGTCGATGGTTTTTGTGCCAACATTTTGTACAGATTGTCATGCTCGTCTTTTTATTGCTGCAAACACAGTAAAGGATATAAGATAAGTGTTGAATTTTTTTTATGTGTTCATTATGTTCTTAGAATACAATTTGACTAGCTGAAGAGGTCTGAAAAGGTTATGTTTCACAAACCTATCAAATCAAAAATATTTTACCGCAATTCTAGTGCCATTTGAAATACTTTGTGGGTTTTCTGTTACGATATTTTAGTCATAGTGTACTGACGGTACTTTAAAGTACCACTGTAATTATTTACCTCTAATTAATTAAATTTCACACTGCTGAGTATTTTTTTATGTTTATCCTTTAATTTTCATTGTAGTAACTGAAAAAAATTACATAAAAAAATTGCAGTAGATCATAATGCGGTAGATAAAGGGTTAAAGTATACCATACTAATAATTTTTCTTTTTAGGATTTGTGCAAGGTGGTATCCATATCCCTGCATTTCTTCTTCACAGCCTGTTTCATGTTCCTGTTTCTAGAGTCTTTGCACGTGTATTCTATGGTTGCTTTTGTCGTCTCGAGGAACGGGCTTCTAAGTAGATTCCAAAACATGCTCGTTGGATGGGGTAACTTTTTTTTCTACTATATTTTATAAAATTTATGTTTTCCATTGTTAAAGGTTACTTCCCCCATTTGTCATTTATCGCAGGTATCAGACAGACACCGATCTATAATGGATAATTTATTGTTTTAGATTAATTTTTTTAAGAAATCAAACTATTGCACTCAATTCGTTTATAATAGGTCTATTTATCTATATATATGGCAAATCTTGTCAACTCGATAATTTCCCAAATACTAAACCAATTCAAACCTAATTGTGACAAAGTATTGATCTTGCTAGTACGTATCTTGCATGAGTTCATTAACCATTTAAGCCCTGACCCACACAATTGTGGGAGTGATACTAAAGTAAAAGAAAATGACTATTTCCTGTTTTTGTGAGATTTAAAACCAAATCTGCACATTTATATGAGTTAATTGGCTTCATATGTTTTGATAAGACACCACTAGGGGGCACTAACTAAAATACAGGGTTAGATTTTCTGCTTTTAAAAAGACTATACCATTTGACAACAATAGACAAAAAAGTATGTACTGTTGTAATTTCTTTTAAATATGATTTTTAATTTTTGCTTAGATTTAATTTTTCTTTTCATATACTCTATTCATGATTTTAATTGATTTTGTCTTTGATAAATTTAATTAGGCTTTACAAATGTTGGAAAACAAATGACCCACACAATTGTGCGGGTTCGGGTTTTACAGTTTCCAAAATGTGTACAATTCCTAACATATAAAATTTTTATTTTTAAGTGATTTTTTTAAAACTTATGTTTTTAGCAATTTATTTTTTATTAATTACATTTTTAAGCCGGATTAATTTTAAATAGGTTTGTACTATTCATGATTTCTATTTAAAATCTTCATTATTTCTATTTAAAATTGATAGTATTAGATATATAATATGCGCATGTAACGAACTGTATGTTTTTGCTCTGAGTTCTAGATGTCATATATGATTTATAAGTTTTATATGAGTTATATGCATATCACGAGATAGATTTTTAAGTTTGATAAATTCATTCCATTTTGTCGATACAGCCAGTAACCCACCAGGAATAAATAATAAATTATGGAAAGTTCAGCAAATCCTCGACAGATTCTGTAGTGTCTACTTGAATTTACCAGGAGATCAGGAAAAATATTCTATAGATGAGCAGGCAATTCCTTTTTTTAGGACGTGCTTCAGTAAAGCAGTATATAAAAAACAAACCACACTCTGTTGTAACAGTATCACCTGAGATAGCTTTAAATTTTGTAGTTTACCAGTGGGAAAGTACAGACCTAGTCCACAAGGATCTGGGCTTAGGACCTGCTGTAGTCCTTACTCTGGTTCAAACCTAGTTTTATGTATTTCGATCGGTATTTCAACAAAATACCGCTGCTGGAAAAACAAAAAAAAAAAATTTGAAGGATCAGGCACAATCCAAACGGAGTGAAAGTCATACCATTTGTCAACGGCTCTTAAGAGGGGTGCGAGCATTGAGCACATCTCAGAAAATGAAACTGTAGTGGTCTGTCCAAAAACAAAAATTGTTTCAAACATTGTCATTGTGGCTGATGAAAATTATCTCAATAAGCAACAACATTTTTTGCTTAAACTTTTATTTTTAGATATTTGCAACCGTAATCCCAAACTACACAATTGTGTAGATACAGCCCAAAAACGGCTGCATTAAGCTCGAACCCAGACAATTGTGTGGGTCCTCCCTTGGCTTAACCTGACATGGGGTATTTTTTAAATATTTTTTTTCAATCAAATACGGTCCTATCAGTAAGGGGAAACCACCCAAACTTTAAATTTCTACCAAAAAATCTCCCGGTCTTAAAGGGTTAAATAAAGGTTATAGTTTGTTTACAGGAAAACGCAAAAGCAAAAAAATGGAAACTAATTCGAACCTAATTGGGACAGCATATCTTGACGAGTATCGTGGATAAGTTCGTTAAAAAAGTATGTAATCCTCATACTTTGTTTACAGACACACACACACACACGCACAAAAGTAAAATTTTTCATCACGATACGTCCGAAATTTTGTACCAATTCGAAGCTGATTGGGATAATGTATTGACTTGCAAGCTCTTTAATGAGTTCTTTAATTGAGTATGTAGCTCTTATAGTTTGCTTGAAGAGCAGAGAAAAGTTTTGATGATATTCATTGAATGGTTTAGATTGGAATTTCGGTCGAGAGTCGGAAATATATTACAGCTATGGGCAATTTTTAAACTATGAGTTCAACAAATTTTTAAGGTTTTTCATATAAATGCTTCACTTTCATTCAATTGCATTTTGTAAGCCAAATTAAAAATCTCCTTGTAAATTTACTTCCTCGTCAAATTAGCGAAAATAGAAGGAGCGAGATCAATTTATTTAATTTCTCTTAAATCGGATGCAACCTCTCTATAATAAAACAAGAAAGAAATATATACGCCAAGAATAGATTATAAAACACTTTCCAAAACTTCCAGAATATTATAACGAAACTACACAAAAACACATAACAAATTTAAAAAACAGATGTTAGCAATTCCATTAGAAAATTTCCCCTTCGTAATTTCCACCAATAGACTGAAATGCACTCGGACAACTTTGCTCAGCCTTGTAAATTCCCTACAGATTTTTATACACACCTGATATTAAACTAAAATTTCATCCATGAAGAAACGTTTAATACAAATGAAAACGTGTTTTCAGAAGTTATCATTCATAGATGGCAATATATCCAGTTCTTTGTATCGCTCTGTATATGAATTTATTTATATTCTACAAAAATCTCTCAGTTTACTAAATATATAGTCTAACTGGAAAAGGAATAACTCAATTAAATAAAAACTATTAAGCAATTCATGCTCATACACTGTAATGCTAACGAATTATTTAGTGCAGCCTTCTATATTATCTATAGAATTTAAGCACATCGCAGAATATGCACAAATTTAGTTAAAAACGCATATCACAATTGAAAACGCATTTTTGTTATGTATTGCTAATATGCAGTGCAACATTTTTTTGTGTCCCTGTAAAGGAAGGATGAATGTCATATTCAACAGTATGCATCTTGTAGTACATATCAATAATGTATATAAATTTCACTGTGTTTGAAATACCGTGACATCATTAAAATCCGCTGCAAACAATTTTTCACCGTAGACTATTATAAAACGAATTCTTTTATGTGAACCATTAGATTAGATGAATGATAAATGCTTTGCTCTCCATACTTTACAAAAAGCTTAATTTAGTGCACCATATAAATGCATATCCGTTTTCTTATCTTTGAAATAGTGTACCATCATTAAAATACACCTAAAACGATTTTTCCATATTGGTCATAATGTAACGGGAAAATCCCTGTAAACGATCTATCTATACAAAATATGCACTCCAATTTCAATAGCGAATAAGCCGTAGTAAACCTCAGTAACTTATACCAATTACATAGAAATCCGTGAATAATTAAGAGAGTTAGAGAACGGAGAGACGGTAGACGGCAGACAGATAAACCGAACTCATAATAAACACTTTTGAACTACGTTGGAAAATGTTAATAACAAGAAAATTAACATATTCTTCCGGAAGAACCTGTTTCATGTTTAATGGAGCATGTTTCTTTAACCCTAGAATACTAGACATAGTTATTTGGCAAAGACATTTCAATACCATAGTCTGATAATTACGAGCATCTAGTATTTTAGAGTTAAAGACACTTTCTAATACTTTTTTTTTCAAATGAGTGATTTAGTTACTGCGTGAAAGTTAGCAAACATGGAAAGTAATAAATTAGGATTTTCTTGTATAACTGCGATGTCTATCTTTTAAAGCGAAATTAAAAAAAGTCCTTCCGGCCAGTGCCGGGAGGAAGAAGTAGTTTTCATATTCCTTATTTTTTAAAAGCCAGCTTATATTATTCAAACACACGGAGCTCAAATTAGTGGAACCTGATTATAGAAGATTAAATACTAATTTTTGTCAATATTGAATATGAATGAGAATTTCGCGAAATTAGTCAGCGTTATCAAAGCTGGTTTCATTAAAGTGATTTATATTTGTTGCCAAATTCGGTGATATCCCGAATTATATTAATAATTATATTAACCCGAATTATCGGTGATAGCCCGCCATTATAAAACAACATAATGGGTGCAACAAAGCTCACCAATGAACTTGGTCGAGACCTTATTAATTCCTGTGCACATGCTCCCTCATATCTAAATCGGTTGATATATGCGAGTGCTGTTGAAGGCAAAAAATCAGAATTTTTAAAATGTCACACACATTCGAAATTCAAACTGCTATATCTCGGCTTTTTTTTTTTAGATAAAGGCAAAACAAAAAATAATCCGGAATCTTTGTAACAAGCTGAAACACATAAGAAAAAAATCTTTTTCAATTTCTAATTTTTTTGTACTTCATTTTAAATTAATTTTTTTTAAATTTTTAAATGGCTGCCATTTTGAAACAAGATGGCGGATGAAGTTCGCCAACGAACTCGGCCGAGAGATTGCTATGTACTATGCACATGCCTTTTCACATCCTAATCGGTTCATAAATACGCGTGTTATCGCGTGACAAAAATCAGATCGTTTCAAAATGTCAGCCATGCTAGAAATTCAAAGTGCTATAACTCAGCCATTTTTTAAGATATAGAAGAAACTAAAATTGTCAAGAATTTTTGTATCAAGCCCAAACACATAAGGAAAAAATATTTTTTAATGTCTAATTTTTTTGTGCCTCATTTTAAATTTTAAATTTTTTAAAATTTTTTAAATGGCTGCCATTTTGAAACAAGATGGCGTATGAGGCTAGCCAACGAACTCGGTCGAGACATTGCTATGTACTATGCACATTCTTTGTCACATCCAAATCGGTTCATAAATACGTGTATTATCGCGTGACAAAAATCAGATCGTTTCAAAATGTCAGCCATGCTAGAAATTCAAAGTGCTATAACTCAGCCATTTTTTAAGGTATAGACGAAACTGAAAATGCTCCAGAATCTTTGTATAAAGACCAAATACATAAGAAAAAAAATCTTTTTCAATGTCTAATTTTTTTTGTGCCTCATTTTAGATTTAAAATTTTTAAAATTTTTTTAAATGGCCGCCATTTTGAAACACGATGGCGGATGAAGCTGGCCAACGAACTCGGTCGAGACATTGGTATGTACTATGTACATACGAAATTTTATCCAAATCGGTTCTTAAATACGAGAGTTACAGTATGACAAATATCAGATATATATATATATATCAATTTTGAACGGAGGGTGGTTTCGGGGTCTGGGGGTCATGATCGGTGAAAATATACCAAAATGTTTCGGAATCGTTTTCCTCCGAACGGTTGCAATAGATAGCTTTTTGTAATGAAAGCTACCTAAAACAGAAAAGGGCAGAGAAATGCACTAAAAGAATCACGTATTACCAAAATAAATAAATAAATAAATAAAATAAAATAAATAAATAAATGAAAAAAATTGCTTAGGACGCATTTGCGCAAGCGTAGTGAGTTTTTAAAAATTGTATTACAAAGAATGAGGATCTTAAACATTTTTCTTAAAGTAGCTGTAAGAACTGCAGTAGTAATGAAAGTAGCAGGACCGTTTTTTGTAATGATGAAATTAGCGCATCAATCTCAAAATCAATGATTTATTTGACATCACGCAAATATTTACACCGACAAGTAACGTAAAATAAAAATTCTATAATTTAAAGTGTTGTAGAAAACAGATAAAGAAAACTTCAAATATAAATTAAAGTTCATGGCGTCAAAAACTAGAAAAAGGAGATAAGTGCAGAAATCGGGATTTTGCAGAAACGTCTGTTTCACTGCTTCAGTTGTAAAATTCAATTGCTCAGCTTGTGTTTTGAGAAAAGGTAGCTTGAAAATGTCACAACAACATGATTTACCGCAATCCAAGGCTTAGCGTGTTATCGGGACAGTTGAATTTGGGGAAAAACAACGAAGTGTAGTGGACGCTGTTGGAGTCGCAAAAAGTGTCCATGAAAGGCTGTGGAATCAATTCCAAGGCACATGGAATGGTAGTCATCGACAAGAGCAAGGTCGAAAATGTGCTAAGACAGAAACTGATGACCGATATATCCTGTTAACAGCTCGTCGAGACGGAACGGGTAATGCTACTCAGCTGCAAACACAGTTGTTCTTGGCCACAGGACGAAGGGTGTCCAGCCAAACAATCTGAAATAGGCTTCATCAGGGTGGTCTCTATACACGTATGCCGATGGTCTGTATTCCGTTGACCTCAAGCCACTATGCGGCCCTAAGAAGGTGGGGGACTGAACATCGAATTTGGAGGCAACGTTGTTGGAGTCAAATTCTGTTTACAGACGAGCCCCGATTCAGTCTAGATGTGACATCTGATGTGTTTTGGCATGGAGAGAAAGAGGCACTCAAAATAATCCCACATTCGTTCGTGAAAGATCACATTACAGATGAGATGTGTTGATGCTATTGGCTGGAATCAGCATAGGTGGACGTACGGGTCTGAAAACCATTCGGAATGGCACTTTGACATTCCGAAGTTATAGAGACGAGATATTGTGACCTCATGTCGTATTTTATGTTGCAGCAATTAGAGATTTCTTTTTTCCATGCATGATAATGCCAGACTTCATACAGTTCGTTTTGTGGAAAACATGCTTGAAGCTAAAACAATACAGCGTATGGAATGATCAGCATGCTCTCCTGACCTAAATCCGATCGAGCATGTTTGGGACATACTCAGACGATGCATTGCTGCGAGACCGAGGCCTCCTTTTACTGTCCGGGACTTGGAGATTGCAATTCTTGAGCAGTGGAACAGTATTCCCCAAAGTCTTATCGATAACCTCATCGCATCCATAGAAAATAGGTGTGCAGCAGCCTTAGCTGTTCGAGGAGACCACACGCCATATTAAAAATCTTGCATAATTTCTAAACAATACTTTTTTTTTATCATTTACATGAAACCAAATTGTTGCCCTAAACCATATTTTCATGTTTTTTTCATCTTTTCAAAGAATAAAAGCTCCCTTACAATTTTTTTGCGTCTTTTTTTCTGTGTTGCACATTGATACATGTGTACTATCCATTTTATGTCCATACATGGCTGTCTTGCACTGTTCCCTTCACTTTTTTGCTTGCTCTCCTAATTTTTTTGAGCAGTGTAGATTAAAAATTCTGAAAAATAAGGTGAATTATTCTATTTCTAAAAAGTGGTGACGGTCAAATAATCTGAATTAAAAAAGCCCCCAATCTGTCAGCACTGATGCCAGCATTCTTACTCACACTTCCATTCCGCTGGGAAACGGTATGTCTTAGTTTTTCCGTCTGCTATGCTGTTGGAGCACAAACAACGCCATTTTTTAACATTTTCCAACTTTGTTGAAAAGTGTTTAAAATTCAGTTTGTCTGTCCGTCTGTCTGCGCTCTAACTCGAGTAAATATACTAGGATTGCCATGCAATTTATATATGTCATTGTGATTTACAAATTCATGTTCGGTATGAAAATGAAGTGTGTAGCATTAATATTTCGTTTACAAGGAAACTCAAAAGAATTCCGTTACATCATGGTCAATGGGGAAAAATCGTTTGCAGTGTTTTTATTGATGATTCCATATATATTGAAACCGGTATACACCAATAATATTCTTAATATAGAATATGGTTTACGTACCATTTATCGCTCGTTTACAGCAAGCATGTCAAACACGTGGCCCGCCGGCAACTTATGAGCGGCCCGCCAAGCCTTTGACAATTTTTCCTGTGTTTGATTTATTTCATGTTTGACGCAGAAAATACAGTTTTCATGAACACACATGTACTGACAGTAGATGCAATAGTTCCAAGTTTTAGAATTTTTTTATTCAAAATATCTAACGCTATTTCAGATAAGTAATCTTTGCTTGCTTTGCTTTGGTAAAATAAAGAAAAGATTACTAAACCTCGGAAAGACCTCGGAAAGATAATTTGTTAGATTTGAAACTGATACTTCATTTAAAAAAAGGGTATTAAAAGGAAATCTATAGTTTGTAATTCATGAAAATAGAGGTGCACGAAATTCAACTAAGTTGGTAGTTTTTGTTCTCAGACACGATGTGTAATTCGAAATAAGAGAAGAACTTTTGTAAATTATTTCCATTCTCGATAAAACCACCATAGAGGATATTTTTGACTCAATTATGAAAAATTTGACAATAATGTTTGCCACAAAACAAGTAAGCTTATATTCCAAATAATAAAATAATAAATGCTCCGGAAAAAATTAGTTTAGTAAAGAGGAGCAGTTTCAACAGAAAACTAGTCGTTAGGGGCCACCGTAAAACTTACCATCATGGATATGCATAATATAAAATATGAAAATAAAACATGCGTAAACTATTTATAAAATGCATATCCAGAGATCTAAGGTTACTGAAATTTAACACTTAAATGCCGGGTGTTGCTTTTCGGCAACATACCCAATTTAGGCTCTAAAATAATATTAGAATAATACTGAAGCTAAAATGGTTAATGTTGCCAATAAAATATATTCTGAAAATATTATTAAATCGATTTTCAACATGTACACGGCAACACTTGTGCTGTTTAAGAATAAAGATAGATTTATTTTTTCAATTGTTGCTATTTGTTCTTTTTGCTTTGTTTGGAAGCTTGCGAAATACCCTATTTTGTTCTGCAGTGAGCAAGTAAAATTTATTTCTTATTATAGTTCCTAAAATTCTTGTGTGTTTAATATTATAGAATTTTATGAAGGAAAATTATTTTTTCAATTAAAGACCAGTATTGCCGATTAGTAACAAACTGTTTTTTAGCCATAAACGATACTTAAAACAAAATAGGATTTTTTAAAGTATTTTTCTCATGATTTATTTAAAAAATGGAAGCCGAAAAACATTATTACAATGATTTTTGGAAAATCAGGCATTTAAGGGTTAATAGACTTTGTCGCATTATTACATTCTGCTGGGCAACATATAACTATGATATGTTCCCGCACCATGTTGGTTAAATCAAAGTAAAATTGCGTAATTTGTTATTTCTGTTTGTATAAATATTTTTTATAAAATATAATTATGAGTGTAAAATTATAATGTTTATATATTTAAGTAAAATAGGAGTGTAAGTTCATACAAAAATTATTAAGTTGATTTTAAATATTAAATATATATTTTTAAAAAATTGTTGTATTGTAAAATGAATGTATAATGTTGAATAGAGTTCGGATCTCAGACAACAACAATAGCCAGACGCCATGGTGTCGTTTTATGACAAGCCAATGGAAAGTGGTGTATAATTAGAAATCGTAAAATAATAAAAACGTTGGAATAAATTTATGGCCTTAATAAAAGTGTTGGGATAAATTTATGGCTTTTCAGACCACCCAAACTTTAAGGCAGATAATAATATTAAAGTATATGTAAGGGGCCATTTGCAGACTGTTAGCTAATAGGCCTATCGAAGTATAATAAAAAATCTTCTCACATCCAATAACAGTGGACTAGACAAAAATAGTTCCACCCACTGCAGGAGTTGGTGCGCAAGAAGAATAAGGTTTGAAAAAGAGAGTCTAAAAAAAGATGTAGAGGACGCAGGAGCTCTCCTGAAAGCCCGTGCAATGAATCCAAAAAGCCCTAGTAATGCCCAGGCGAGATGGACATATCGGAGCGAGCCTAATCAAGCCTAATTGAGGATGTCTTCCTGATGTACATATCGGAGTGAGCCTAAGCAAGCCTAATTGAGGATGTCTTCCTGATGTTAAAATAAAGTGGATTGATCTACAGAGGTCCGTAGCTATGCATCATGCCATCCCGATGTTGCCGCTCTGATACGAAGCGAATTCCGGATGACATATGAATATGATCCTAAGCAACGCGACAACTCTGAATTTGATGAATAAAGGCCACCATCCCTTATTTTAAAAAAAGGTACTACTTTGAACTTTTTCTTTTACCACTTAAGATCATATGAAAGATCATAAATATACTTTTCTGATATTTTATGGTAGAGAGTAATCCGAGATCCGACAAAACCGATAATTAAATAAAATTAAGGTAATTTAAAAATGAAAGAGAATTATTCTTTTAGCAAAAAGAAAAAAATATAATAATTAGAGTACATGAAAATATTGTCTTTTTTTTAAAGATTAAATATACATAAAATAATGAGAAGCAAACAAAAGTATTGCTTTCTTTTTTTTGAAATAATATTATCTACTTCTGTATATAGTTGTGTTCAATGTAAATAAAATATTTAATCAAGTTTTAAAAAGTTTCTGTAATTATTTAATTGATAATGTTTCAGGTGTGTCAGTTTATTTTTACAGCTTAAATTTTAGTTTAATTCATAAGTGGAAGAGTTCGTCTAAATAATTCACAACGCAAACTCTTAATTTTATTCGTAATTATTTAAAATTTAATAATTACATTTTGACGCGAATTATAATTTAATTTTATTAATGCTTCGCGTTGCTCTTCTACTAGAATTATGTAATTACGATCACTTATGTTATTTGAATTTATCTAAGGTATATAAAATTATATACCAATTTGCTATGAGGTTGCTTGGATGATTTGGACCAATTAACAATTTTGGATGTAAATTAAATAGAAAATAAACAGGTGTTACTATCTGTCCAGCATCCCCCCCTTCATAGTAAAATGGTGCTATGACTCAGGAACGTTCATCTGAGGTCATTAGAAATAATAATAATAATAATAATAATAAAGGAAAATAAATTTAAGTATTATTTTAATGTCACAATTTTAAAGATATTGTAGGTATTTAAGTTTAATTGATTAAAATTTTATTAAAATTAATTTTATTATTGTAACAATAATGACACACATATAATAATTTTATATAAATAAAATGAATAATATATGTTAGCAAAAAAAAAAAAAAAAAAAAAAAAAAAGGAAATGAAAAAAATAATTCTGGGATTTATAATAGGTAAATTTAGGAATTACAATTTTGTTTTTTTCTCTCTTTTCTCTTTTGGTTGGATCTCAGTTACCATTGAGAAATAATGGCATTCACATCACAGATGACACATTTGTAAAAATAATTTTTTTATATATACTGTATAAATAATAATAATAAGAATAATAAGTAAAATTTCATAATATGTCTGGTATAAAAATGATTGAAATGTCAATAGATCATGATTTTTGAAATTGTATCACCTTGATACAAAAGAAAATTTATGAGTCGTACTACGAAGTAGTAGTACATTATTTACATAAAAAAAAAAAAAAATAAAATAAGATTGTTTTTTCTGTAGAAAAAGACAGATACTTTTCTGTTAAATGAAATTATGTTGTTTTTTATATATACGTGTATTATAAACATTTTAGGGGTATTTATGTGTGTAAAAGAATAATCTACAAAACAACTTCATCCCCTAAGAAATTTTTTTAAAATTTTAGTGCTGTTGTTTTTATGTATTTATGCAATTTAGAATATTTTCATACATATGTTGTAATATAGAGAAAATAGTATGAGATGCAAAATATTATTTTAAGAGGTAATAGGATCTATTTTGAATTGATATTTTGAAAAAGTATACATTGATTACTAATATTTGTTAAAAATGACTCAGACGCTGGATATAGATACACGTATTAAGTTAGTGTCACCATTTGACAATAAAAAGAACAAAAACATTATATTTTTCTTAGATGAATTTGATAATATTTTGAATTCAAACCAGGAGAAAATAATGCAAGAATATATAGATGAAGAGGCATACGAAAAAGTAAAGGATTTAAATTTGGGTCAAACAGTATATTTAAAATGTATTGGAAAACAAGGCGCATTAGAGCCAAAATTTTAAGGACCCTACGAAGTTACCAAAAAGTTTAGAAACTTTAATTATTTATTACAATATGTTCCAGATAAATCAATAGAGCCGATCAAACGACATATGGATCAGCTGTACGCTCCGAAATATGCAACAGGTCATACAGAGGCGGAAATTACGAATTTACAAGGGTCTCAGAAAAAAATTAAGGGTGATAAAAATTACAAAAATAAATGTGACATTTGTCAGAGAAAATCACACTCAAATGAAAATTGTTGGTTTAAATTAGACAAAAATACGATTCAAAAGGGTGACAAAGGTACTATAAAGTATTATAAAAAAAATAATAAATATTCTGAGAATGTAGACCCATATTTAAAGTATCAAATAGATTATTATGATAAAAATATGTCGTTATATGGTTATACACCATATACAAACTTATACGGGGATGTTATACAAGATCATTACCCTTTCCCCCCTCCCCAATATTATCCATGGGATATGAATTGGTATTAAAAATAAATCAAAATACATAATTAATCGAATTTCAAAATTTAAAAATTTTCAAAATTTAAAAATAAATTTTTCCCTTTTAGGTAAAAAAAATTGAAACAAAATTAATAACTTGCCTTTTTAAAATTCAAAATAATAATAAGAAAGGATAGGAACATGGGAACGCCAATTTGTCTCAGGGTTACAATATTGAGCAAATGTGCAGGGCGCACCCGAAAACATACTTATAAAATTATGAAATGTGCTTCACAAAACTTCAATGGAGCAGTGAAATATTTCTCTCCAGGCGAAAGTTATATATTTTTTTTTCTTTTCGAATATGAATTAGAAAATATAAAATCTTAACAAAGCCAAATAACATTAAAACTTAATTAATTTAATAGTGAATAATGTTGGAGTAATTTAAAAAAAAAAAAAAAAAAAAAAAAAAAAAAAAAGAGAGAATTTTTTTTCTGTCTTCTATAAGGGTAGCCTTTGCTAATAGCCTTACAATTTAGATGACAGAATTTCAGAATTACTCTTTAAAATGAGTAGGTGTAAGCTATTAGGTTCAGGGTAGTTAGAACAGCTTTATAACATACTCATATATATATTTTTTTTCATCTTATATAAATATATGGTTGACAAGGAATAAATTATTAGTGCACTCTATATTAGGATAGCGGTCAGCTATAAGCCTAAATATAATAAAATATGCAAAAAGTACTAAGATTTATTCCGGTAGTTCAATTACAACTTATATGCTAAAGTCTAGAATTTAGACAGCAGGGATAAGTTTTATGAACAAAAGTGTTATAAAAAATTTAAAAAAAGGATTTTGGTGTAGCACATTGGTTTTTAAAAAACATATATATGTATAACAATGGACAAGGCAAGTTATTTCAATATGATTGCACACAAAATTATTGTAAAAAAATTACACAAATAAATAATTGAGGTAAAATTAAAATTTTCTCACCAAAGGCTTTCTGTATAGGGTGCAATTTTGGGCCTACGGCTGGGTATGCACCAACACCAACAAAATTTTTGTAGAAAATTTATCAATTCATCAAGGTAAATCAAGGTCATCACTTAGGCATTAACTTCAGGATTCTTGGCTGAAAAAGGAATCGAAGAAAAAATTAAGTATGGTATAATTACTAGATGTTATGCTCAGAAACAATAAAATTAGTAATATTATATTGTAAAAAGCAGCATTTTGAGTTTTATTTAGGAAAACTTTTGATTTTTAGGTTTTACACATTTATGGAGTGTCTAGCTCAGTGTATAGTTCCTAGATTTAATAAAAAAATAATAAATAAAAATATAAGTTGGTGTTGTTTTCAAAATAAATAACAAAAGGTATAGCAATTAGCATTTACAGTTAAAATTTATGGAATTTTCAGCAAAATTAACATTAGACAAACATAGTTTATATTATATTTAACTTGATAAGCTAATTTACTTTTATTAACGGTATTCAATTAGAATTAAAGTAGGCTTAAATCCAAGTTAAATTAATTAATAACATTGTTGTAGTGTAAAATTTTATGTAAGACTATTATATTTTTATTGTATATATATATAAAAATATGCGAATTTAATAATTAATAAAATGTATTAGCAAAATTATTTAATATAAATATTAAATGACATCTTGCTGAAATCAGCTAGAAATTAGATTTTTTTTTTTTTTTTAAATGAAATATTTTATAAATTTATGTTATTTTAGAATTTAAGCATTTTTTTTTTCTCTTTACTTTCCCTTAGAATTAAATGCAATTCTAAATTTAACACATATAAATATACATAGTATTGATAAATTTGAGTGTGTGAGTTCATAAAATTTTTTTTATATAATTTGCCAATTTAACATAAGAAAACAAAATAAATATATAAATATATTTATATATATTGGCCTTATTTTTATTAAAATATGTAGTATGGCTTAATAAATTTATTTACTTAATTTTTTTTTATAGTACGTACAGTAATTATTTTAAAAACTTGATCTATAAAAAAATTGGATGTGGTTGTTTGTGAGTATACAAAGATTTTTTCTGCTGGCAGAAGTTCTTTGGTCCGGCCGGGTACTCATAGATGGCTGCATACGATGTTACGTAGTAATTATCATTTGCTTTTTTTTTTTTTTTTAAATTATACAAGTGTATTAAGTACATTTTTTTTTTATAATTAAATAATAATTATTAATGTTTGATTAATAATAATAATTTATTATCTTTTATTTTTAAACATATCATTAAATTTTAGACAGTAGAATTCACATACGGAATGTTAATGATAAATAAAATTTTGAATAAATAAATTTTTATTTCATTCAGTAAAAAATAAATAAATATGAAAATTTAACAATCTTTTAAGATAGAATTGTTGGCTAAATAAATAATAATTAAAGACAAAAAAAAAAAAAAATTGTTCTCTTCTTCGTCAATGGTATTTTCTGACAACACTATTTAATAGTATTAAATGAAGGTGCATTTTTAAGGTCAGCGTAATGCATATTTTGCATTTTGAGAGGCTGTAGAAGTCATATTTCCGTGTTGTTTACATTTTAATAGTAAACAATATCATGAATCAAAATTTGTGTTTGTTAGAAAGGTCTAAAAATATACAATGTAATCAGTTAAAGAAAATTATATGCATTTTTTTTTAAATCCTGAAAGGCAATTTGGTTTAGATTTGAACCTGACAGCATAAAAAGCCACGCTCGCTTCAGTCGCAGTATGAGGCAGGAGAATTCAAATGCTAGAATCGCCATTTTCCCCTACAAAATAATAAAAAAAAAAGCAGAAGGTTTACATTAGATATGATACAAATACATACACTGTTTATGCATAGATTATGTTAAAAATTACATACAGGCATGCACAGTTAGTTAAGAATAAAGTATATCAAGAAATTATACTAATTAATAAGGTAATTACAAGCATGAAATGGTTTTAAATACATACTTTGGGAAGTCGTAAAATTTTGTCACAGCACAAATCACCTCGCAGAAAGTGATTAGTAGCTTGACCAACCCCTCGTTTCGAAAGGATCGGGACGGTCAAAAACTGGTTTTATTCTCCTCTCCTTCTTCTTTTTTTTTTTTTTCTCGTATCGGGTAAAGTTGGAAAGCATTACGTAATAATATATTAAAGGAGATGAAATAGCTTGTATATGTTGACGTATCATACATGTTAGAAGTAACAAATAAATAAATAAAATAATGTAACCAGTTTGTATACAATATTTTTCTGATTATAATTTGAATACATCAGATTAATTATGTGAAAATATAACATGTCATATTACAAGCATTGTATTTACTTTTATTCAGTATAAAATGTGTTTTAAATGAAACACTGTGTCATAAGGTTATATGTGATGAAATAATATGTCAAATGTGTATGCCATTATTTTTCTTGTAATTAGGTTTATTTCGGCATATTAGTTTCATACAAAATTATAGCTTTGAATGTATTTTGGGCACTTAAACTGTAAAGTTACAAAATTATTAAACATGTGTGTGGTAAAGAAAAAAGGCTTCGAGAAAGACGTCAGATTTTCAGTACAGAGGTCTTCTATAAATGTGAATGTCAACAGACAACTATGCTATCATGTGTTGAACTTTCTGTTAGGAAAAATAGAAGAACTTCTTATAAAATATACCAGAACCATTGATAATTGAACTTTACAGACTTAGTTCAAAAACTGTGTAGATACACAGTCATATGGACACGTACATTCTTTTATGCTTTACAAAAAAAAAAAAAAAAAAAAAAAAAAAAAAAAAAAAAAACCAGCAATCAGTTTTTATTTTTTTTTTCTGACTACCGGGAGAGATGCTGGGCAACATATAACTATGATATGTTCCCGCACCATGTTGGTTAAATCAAAGTAAAATTGCGTAATTTGTTATTTCTGTTTGTATAAATATTTTTTATAAAATATAATTATGAGTGTAAAATTATAATGTTTATATATTTAAGTAAAATAGGAGTGTAAGTTCATACAAAAATTATTAAGTTGATTTTAAATATTAAATATATATTTTTAAAAAATTGTTGTATTGTAAAATGAATGTATAATGTTGAATAGAGTTCGGATCTCAGACAACAACAATAGCCAGACGCCATGGTGTCGTTTTATGACAAGCCAATGGAAAGTGGTGTATAATTAGAAATCGTAAAATAATAAAAACGTTGGAATAAATTTATGGCCTTAATAAAAGTGTTGGGATAAATTTATGGCTTTTCAGACCACCCAAACTTTAAGGCAGATAATAATATTAAAGTATATGTAAGGGGCCATTTGCAGACTGTTAGCTAATAGGCCTATCGAAGTATAATAAAAAATCTTCTCACATCCAATAACAGTGGACTAGACAAAAATAGTTCCACCCACTGCAGGAGTTGGTGTGCAAGAAGAATAAGGTTTGAAAAAGAGAGTCTAAAAAAAGATGTAGAGGACGCAGGAGCTCTCCTGAAAGCCCGTGCAATGAATCCAAAAAGCCCTAGTAATGCCCAGGCGAGATGGACATATCGGAGCGAGCCTAATCAAGCCTAATTGAGGATGTCTTCCTGATGTACATATCGGAGTGAGCCTAAGCAAGCCTAATTGAGGATGTCTTCCTGATGTTAAAATAAAGTGGATTGATCTACAGAGGTCCGTAGCTATGCATCATGCCATCCCGATGTTGCCGCTCTGATACGAAGCGAATTCCGGATGACATATGAATATGATCCTAAGCAACGCGACAACTCTGAATTTGATGAATAAAGGCCACCATCCCTTATTTTAAAAAAAGGTACTACTTTGAACTTTTTCTTTTACCACTTAAGATCATATGAAAGATCATAAATATACTTTTCTGATATTTTATGGTAGAGAGTAATCCGAGATCCGACAAAACCGATAATTAAATAAAATTAAGGTAATTTAAAAATGAAAGAGAATTATTCTTTTAGCAAAAAGAAAAAAATATAATAATTAGAGTACATGAAAATATTGTCTTTTTTTTAAAGATTAAATATACATAAAATAATGAGAAGCAAACAAAAGTATTGCTTTCTTTTTTTTGAAATAATATTATCTACTTCTGTATATAGTTGTGTTCAATGTAAATAAAATATTTAATCAAGTTTTAAAAAGTTTCTGTAATTATTTAATTGATAATGTTTCAGGTGTGTCAGTTTATTTTTACAGCTTAAATTTTAGTTTAATTCATAAGTGGAAGAGTTCGTCTAAATAATTCACAACGCAAACTCTTAATTTTATTCGTAATTATTTAAAATTTAATAATTACATTTTGACGCGAATTATAATTTAATTTTATTAATGCTTCGCGTTGCTCTTCTACTAGAATTATGTAATTACGATCACTTATGTTATTTGAATTTATCTAAGGTATATAAAATTATATACCAATTTGCTATGAGGTTGCTTGGATGATTTGGACCAATTAACAATTTTGGATGTAAATTAAATAGAAAATAAACAGGTGTTACTATCTGTCCAGCACATTCTAAGTACATACCAAATTTCAAGCTTATATCTCAAATTGTTCGGTATATAGAGTGTTTAAAATCGTAGCTTGATGACGTAATAAACTTTAAATGCTCTATTAATGAATTGCGTAAAAAAAACATCTTTATAACTCCAAAAATGATAATAATATTGACTAACAGTTTACTGCATCGGATTAAGCGTCTCATTTCCAATTAAAATATACCTATTTGAATTGAAATTTGAATGAAATACAGTGTCATACAAAATCGAAGGGTGTGAAAAATATAATTACAAATATCTCGGCAACTAATTATCTGGTCGATTTCATTCGTTATAAAAATTTTATGTTTCTTTATTGTATTTTACATTCACTCCTTAAAATAAACAATTTCGAAAATTTTTATGTACCTTTTATCAGAACGAATATTTCGAGAGCCTGAAAAAATAGTTCCGGATAATCGAGGCTAATGAAATTCAATTGGCGTCTTCTCATTATTACATACTAAGTACACACCAAATTTCAAGACTCCATCTCAATTTGTCCGGGAGATAAAGCGTTTACAGGCACACACACAGACAGACAGACGGACGGCATTTTTTTTTTCTAAAAATATGTTTTTCGGAATAGTGTAAATATGTCAAAAAATTTATTTCGTTTTTTAAAACGATTAGATTTACCCTATACTATAAGCGCACTTAATAATACATTTTTTTTTTTTTACTTTTGATTGCGTTATATAAATTTTAAAATGCCCATTAAAATCTTTTTATTTTTATCTAAATGTATTTCTTCCTTTGTATGACAGCCCCACCAGTGGCTGAGAGGTTTTGCTCTCGAAGCTGGTAGACGGCAGGTGCTGGGTTAGAACCCAATCGCGGCCGTCGGCCTAATCGTTTCGGAGTTTTCGTGGTTTTCTTTGAAACCTTG
This sequence comes from Maratus speciosus, assembly GCA_963932465.1. Lineage (NCBI taxonomy): Eukaryota > Metazoa > Arthropoda > Arachnida > Araneae > Salticidae > Maratus > Maratus speciosus. Next base: position 242,951,656 of record OZ010790.1, read on the forward strand.
GTTTTCCATGCGTAAATACGGGTTAGGTTACCTTGGAAAGACCCCCCCCCGGAGGGCACTCCCCCTAGGGCCTATATCCCAAGAGTAGATAATCAGCCGTCAAAAATCAACCCAACTCAACCCTTTGTATGACATCCTTGTTATTTATAATTTTACAAAATAATTAATGTTCGTAATAATTAAAATTGATTTATTTATCTTAATAAATATTTCTTTTAAAATTTTCCGCTAACTTTCGTTAATTTTTCGGTAGGCAGCTTTGGAAATTTTCTTTATTCTTATTTATTTTTTTTAACAAAGTTGTATTTTATACGTACAAATATCATTCTGTGCAATGGTAAAATAATAAATTCGGTTTTTTTCTTTTGTGTTTGTAATGTGGACCGTGGCTTTCTATGCATTTGGCATTTGGCCCCGAAGGAAAGCGAGTTTAACATGCCTGGTCTACAGGCACACACAAAATAATTCCTTTACAGTATGTATTTAAGCAATAATTGCTGGAAGTGAGTTCTCAATTTTAGTATGCGTTTTTAAATTTAACTAATATTTAGCATGTAATTCGATGTGTACAAATCTAATAGATCAAATACAGCACAAAAGAATTCCAGTACATTTCTACTTATTGCCGGAAATAGATGAAGGGGGATTTTCAACGGGGTTATATGTTTTCTGTCTGAACTAATTTTTTTCATACTGTGTAGTATACATATGCAAACTATATATCACATGCAGAGTTGAACAAAATATATCGGATAATTTTCGGAATGTAGATAGGAATTGTTTGAATAGTGATTTCAAATGAATTTTGCATTTTCTAATCTGTTTAATTAAATTTAATTAGACTTCATCTTTCACAATACTAAACGGCAAAGTTTTATTACATTAATTTGAATGTGTTGAAAAGTGTTTCATAATCTGTGTTTTGCGTATGATTTTTCTTTCTTGTTCTTTCTTTGATCATTAACGTTTACCTACAAAGTGTTATAGTTGATGTGTGTGTACTACCTGTACATACTAATACCTGATGTATACATATAAATCCAACCACTACGACTGCAGAAGGAAGGCTTTCTTCTACTCTCGCATGGGTAAGATGTCCTTTTGCATATGAAGAAAAATATTAGATTTTTTCAGTTAAAAAAAAAATACCGCTTAAATTCTAATTTTAAAACAACTTGAGCATTGATAAGTTAAACGAGGTCAGTTGATGAAAATCGTTGAAAATGAAATATTTTAAAGATGTTTATTTATTGGTTTTTTTCTAAAAAAGTATTGAACCAATTTTGAGGAATTTTGAATTCGAAATTTCAACCTGAGAGTATCCTCTTTTAAGTAAATAAGTAAGCACCCACCCTGGGAACCCGCTTTTGGCTTAAAAAAAGAAAGAAAAATTATGCGTCAAGCATAGATTATGAAACACTTTCCAACACTTCGAGAATATACTTTGACAAAACATCGCTGTTTAGGTATACATAAGGTAAATAAGGTTTACTTATTTTCCAATACAAGAAAAAAAAGTTTAATATTTCACTTATCGATGACATTGTGCAATACTATGGAAATTTTATCCTCTTAAAAAGAGTATGCGAATCATCAATTAATGAAACGTCTCGGTTACAGTACTGTATCCAAAGTACTGTCTATTAGCCATAATTGATGAAAATACGTTTTCAGTTATGATATGCGTTTTTAGGTTTTTTTGCTATTTTGTTAAGACATAAAATTATTCTCATGAATGGCTAACAAAACAACCTCGTAGCTAAAAGAGTAAACATTTTAGAAAACATAACACATTTGAAAAACGGATTTCGGCCATTACCGTTCATAGCCGAATATGTATTCCAATTCTTTTGCGCAACCCTGTATTTGATCTATAGATTGGTGGGCATTCTTTACAGTATGCAAAAATTTAGTTTAGTAAGAAAACGCATAATACGTTGAAAATTAAGCTTCAGCAATTTATACCATTAGACGAAAACATACAGGAATACATTTGTAAAGCCCTGTATTTTACAAACTAACTGTTAATACACGCCACATGTTAAGCTAAAATTTAATTCAGGCTAAAAAATGCTTAAAACTACTCAAATCATATTTCCAGAAATGATCATCCATAGGCGGTGATGCATCAAATTCTTTGCGTGGCCCTGTATATGATTTTATCTGTATTTTACAAACATGTCTTAATATACTAAATTAAGTTCTACTTCAAAATACATAACTCAATTACAAAACACCCTTAATCAATTTACGCTCATACTCAGTAACCCTTACGAATTTTTTTGTGATCTATAGCATTTATACACACCACGTAGTATGCAAAAATACAGTTAAACTTAAACATGTACCATAACTCAAAATGCACTTCCAGCATCTATCACTTATATACAGTACTTTGGATACAGTATACTGTATCCGAAATCTTTTGTGTGTCCCTGTAAATGAATAATAAATGCTTTTTTATACACTCCACATTGCATAGGAAGTAACTTGTAGTAAAGCTGAGTAACGTATGTCAATTTCATTATATTTGAAATACCATAATATGATTTAAATACGGCGCAAAAAGGTTTTCCCGTCGATACCATTATGTAAGGAAATTATTTAGTCTGGCTCTGCAAATGAATAATAAATTATTTGCACCCGATATATATTTTACTGCATTTCATAAATGCATATAAAATTCATCATGTTTAAAATGATGTAACATTATTAAAATGCACTTTGAATGATTTTTTTTCCTTTGACCGCAATGTAACTGAATACTTTTGACTGTCCATTGTAAACGAACTAAAAATGCTACACGCTTCATTTTTAATAGCGTTCGTGATGTAGTAAACTTCAATAACATACAAAGCCGAAGCTGTAGCCACTTTACAACTATTGGAAAGTGTTAAAAATCGCATGAATCGGTCGAGTAATTCAGAGTAATCGGTGAACATACATACATAAAAAAAAGATATATAGTACATAAGCGTCGAATTAAGAACCTCCTCCTTTTTTTTTAAAAAATCGGTTAACAAATGGTCTTTGTTGAACATTCAATTGTCTATCGTCTACAAATGTTGTGCTGTATGTCCAGGTTGTTTTTTTATAAATGGTACTGTATATAACGACAAAATATTGATTTTATTTTAATAAAAAAGTATTGAAATAATTTTGTACAATACTTAAAAATATTAGTATGTTAACAATCTGGAAATAGTATCGATCTAATCAATTAAATAATACTTGAATAATGCTAATGAAAAATTAAAAAATTGTAGATTATTAAATTAAAACGGATTCTATCTGAGGTATTTTGATTAAATGAAAATAAATTGCTGCAAAATTCCATTGTGTTGTTAGCTTTATGGTCTAAATATTTTTAATTCAGCGTCTTTGTATTAAACGTATAATGAATAGAGAGTGTTCATTGACTTCACTTTGCAAGTATAAAATATTTTAGAAAATTATAAATATTCTCTGTGTCTGTAAAATCAATGAATGCAATTTTTTTTATTGCGTTGTATCAATATTGTTTTGTTTGCGAGGGAATGATCTATACTAACTTATTTTTACACAGTTTTCTATGATTGCAAACTTCACAGTAAAGAATGTTTCGTAAATTATTTCCTTGTTGGAAAATTTATGCTTGTTTATTTTTGTTTAATATTTCAAAATTCTTATATCGGTTCGTTTCTAAATAATTTGATTATTTTTTATAGACACACACACACATGTATATATATACTACAAATAATTCCTTTTGACCTACCCTGATTTTATATGTATATATTTTTTTTCTGCATGTACATAAATTTCTGAACAGGAGAAACTCTAATACCATCTATATCTATTTTTAATAAATAACGTTTCGGTAATCCGATAAGGTTAAAAATGGCGAAAAGGAATTTATTATTTGGAAAGGAATTGAACAGAACGAAAATATGCTTAAAATAAATTTAATCAAGACTGGAGTGTATGGAATACAAAGACATCGGATTACGTAAGGGTATTGTACTAGATAAAAACTGGAGATAATATGATTATTTTTTGTTTTTGAATTTTTCTGAAGAAGGAAACACATGTTTCGGAGAATAGAATGAGAATAAGCTGTTATTTAATTTAAGAAAATATATACTTTTTCTTTTCATGATATGAATGTAAAATAAAAGCCAATGCGTGGTAGTTTTATATTTTTCATTCAAAAATTTCCTCTTGAGTTAATAATATTTTTGAGGAACTGTTTAAGGGCATAATATATAGGGTGAACAAAAAGTCTTGCCTTGATTATAAATATTTATTATACTCAAACTATTATAATTTGAAAGTATGTAAGTATAAGTAATAAGTAAGTAATTTGAAAGTATCCAAACAAACATATGTTTGTTTGGATACATTGTAAGCACTGTTGTAATTTTTTTTATAAGACCACGTACCTCAGTAAATTTCAATTTGTGCCCCCTTGGTAGCTCGAAGAATGTCTAAACGGTATTTTACTTCCCGCCAAGTGTTCTTTAACATGTCTTCTGTTACAATGCACACAAAAGCTTGTATGCTAGTCTTCAGTTCTTTGACGTCAGCAATTGGTGCAGCAAAGAGTCTGTCCTGGATATAGCCCCAAAAGAAAAAAATTCAGAGGATTAATATCTGGAGAGCGCGGAGGCCCACAAAGTCTTCCTTCCCTGAGTCGCTCTTGAAAGAGCAATCGCGCCGTCTATTACACACACATACAAAAAAACCTACTAAAACTGACCTATTCAATGATATAACAAGTTACATTATCATGCAAACGGTTAATTTGTAATGAATTATTATAATCAGGTCAAGACTTTTGGTTCACCCTGTATGTTTAAAATTCGTGAAATTGACCATATTTATAAATTTAGTCAAATCAAAAATTAAAAATCAAACTATTACTCGTACTTACTTACATTTGCAAATTAATGAAAAAAAAATGTCTTATTGCTTGGCTTACATTTTCCTTTGGCAAATTATTCAGATTCATTTTAAACTATCCTGAAACCTATCTAGCATTTGGTAAACTTCAATCTATAGTTTCTCTAGGCTTTACATTTTATCTGCAACCAATGTGATTTGAAATATTCAACGATAACTTTTTTATTAGAAATTTTTACAAAACTAGAGAATGCTTAATGGTCTTATTTTTCACAAATATCTGTAATCTTTAAAAAAAAAGGAAAACAAATACAGCAAAAACAGTTAAAACGAGTGTATATATTACAACGATATCCTACTTGAAATTCATAAAATAAAAATCAATGCTTAGTAGTTGTATATTTTTCATGCAAAAATTTCCTCTTGAGTTAACAATGTTTCTGAAGAACTATTTAAAGGTATAAAATATGCTGAAAATCCTGTAAATAGAGAAAATTTGTGAAAATAAAAAGATGTCTTATCGCTTGACATAATTTTTTTTTATGAAATACAGTAAAACCTCCCTAAAGCGACCACGTTCTGTTCCAATAAAAATTGGTCGCTCCGAGAGGTGATCTCGATATGGAGGTCATGCTTAAATCTAGATTTTAATTGTTTAAAAAAAGGTAACAATTAATGTTACTAAAATTTATTTTTCACATTAAGAAAAAATACGAAAATTTAAGAATCAAAACAAAAGTTAATTACATAAGTTAATTACTGCAGAGTTTAAAAAATGAATACATTGACGTTTGCTTTGATTTTACGGTTTTATCTTTTATAACCTTTACTTCCAAGTCCTTTCCAAGTTCAGTAAATAAACGCTTTTTTTTTTGACGGGAACAACAAATAATGAAGATTTCATTAATTTATCTATTTCTTTGAGAGTTTCCTGACAGAATGGGGCAGGGGAGTTTATTGACCGCTATTCTTAATTTGTCATCAGAGTTAAATTCATTGCCTAAAAAGTCACAAAGGGGTTTAAACACTTAAAAGTTACCGGTATGAAAAAAATTCTAAACTTAGTTTAGAAATTTGATGAATAATAATCTCCGGAATTATTATTCTAATAAAACCTTCTTCAAGCGACCAGGGAAAAACGGAATTTGTCTCATTTTCTTCAAAGAAATGGGTCGCTCATGGAGGGAGTTCAACTGGGATGGTATCTGAATGGAGGTAAAGTTACTACTGAGTCTATGGGAATAAATTTTGTTCCATGAAAAAATGGTCGTTCGGGGAGGTGGTCGCTTATTGGAGATGGTTGCACAGGGAGGTTTCACTGTATACATATTTACTTTAAACTATGCTGAAAACTATCGATATTTGGTTAAAACTTAAACTAGTTTTTCTAGGCTTTAAATATCATTTTAAAATACTCAAAGAGAACTTTTTCTCAGTATTTTTACGAAATCCTAGAGCATGTTAAGTATTATTTTTCATAAATCTGTCTTCAGTAAGATTAATACATAAAACTGCTAACCTTGTATCTTTGAAATTAACTGAATTATAATAATGGGAAAATGCGGATTCTGACTTTTTTTCGTACCATTTAAAATGCTACTTCATCACTAGAAATATAGACCATTCACAAATTGATGATGGCGTTCTTTTGATGAAAAATAATATATGCTAACAAGTGTTAAAAAAATTACATTCCGAATACATGTCAGTAAGCTGTTCGTTCAACCCCATCGTACAGATAATGTCTCAGGACTAGCAACGCTAAATTGTACGATGTACTAGTAGCAAATAGGCCTACTTTTTAATGTATACATACATTCGTGATGCTATGCATTAGCTTTGTAAATTCACTGTGAGAAATTTTATTTATATTATGCGTTATTAAAATAGTGCACGTGTACACATGTAGTGTACCCTTTTGTAACAGTAATTATGAAATATACCCTAAAGTAGCTACTTTGGCTTAAAAAATATGAAGAATTGAAAGTGAAATGTATTGCTTAGTTATTGGAAGGATTATGTTCTAACCAAACATTCTCGGTATTGTTTTTATTGATAATTCCATAGAAAACGTAATTATAAAGTTTCTAGAATGCTTTTCGCGTATTTTAACCCCTTTTAAATTACGAATTTTACTTCGACTGTTCTTAGAGAGCATTTACATCGTATAAGAAATTACCATGCCAAATTTCAAGTTGCTAGTCTCAGCAGCATCATAAAAATCGCAGTTTTTAACTGTAAACCCCCAAGTGATAGTGACACCTACATAAGGTACCATTTTAAAATGGTGCCTATGTTGGAACAAGGACTTCCACCATCAATTTCCAACCATTAGTTTTGAAATCGGTTTGGTACTTCCTGAGATTGAGTAGAAATCGCAATTTAGAACGTTTTTAGAACACTTTTCGCGCATTTTCACGCCTTTTAAATTTCGATTTTCTTAGAAAATGTTCTTAGAGATAATTTATATCTTATAAGTAACAAGTATGCCAAATTTCATGTTTCTAGGCCCTTTAGTAACACAAAGATTACATTTTTAGAGTGTTGTTTGCTCCAGCAACCCGTTTGGTGTAGTGGTACCGACATAAAATAGAGCCCATGTTGGAACAGGAGCTATCAACCATCATTTTGCCACCATTATTTTTGAAATCGGTTCGGTAATTCCAGAGATTAATCCCTACAAATAAGTAAGCAAACACACAAACTATACTTCTTTATAATATTAGTATAGATTTATGAGTTTAGATTTCCGTTCCCGTTTATTTATAAAAAAATTAAGTGAATGAATCTCAATAGCTGAATAAATTGGGTTCGTATGATTAATCATAAATTTTTAAGAAACTGTGTGGCAGGTAATATATTTAAAAATTTTAAATATCTGTAATATTTCTCCATGATAGGCAGATGCAAAGATTAAAATTTAATTATTAAACATGAATTTTTATGCGGGAGTGATTAAAGTTAAACGTTTGGTGATTTTTGTAAGATAAATAAGCACTGTCACAACTAGAACAATTTAGTTCTTATGCTATGCAAATATTCAAGATTGCACATTTCTTTCCATAGCATTTTTTGGTAATAAAATGTATATAATTCTCATGCCAAACCTATATCAACCTTATTAAGCCTAATTGCTTGGTTAATATTCCAGAGTTTGGCTTGTTTAAAATCAATTTAATAGAACGATTTAATAGAACTCAATAAGTTTTTGCTCTCACATATTAATTGAGTAAAATTTATGAAACTGCTACATTGTATTAACCCTTTTTTATATAGTTACCGTGCACAGTAACACATTTCTGCAAACAGTATTTCAAAGAGAGGGGGAAAATGTATTCCAGGAGCTGCGATGGTAGACACAAAGGGGGTCATTTTTCTAAAGTTTACCGACCCCCACATGTGACACATTTTTGGAAATGCCTGTGACCACTTATTCATGCTATGCACTCATCGAGCCCCTCCCTCCAAATTTGCTTTCCGGAGGCACTTTTCTAAATTTTGCGGACATCATTCATGCACCTCGGGGCGCAAATTTATGGGTAGGGGCTCGTGAGGTGCATAGCATGAATAAGTGGTCAGGGTCACAGACCTTTCGAACGATATATCACATGTGAGGGTCGGCAAAAGTTAGAAAAATGACCCCCTTTTGGTCTACTATCGCACCTTCTGGAAAATATCCTTCCCCTTCTCTTTGAAATATCGTTTGCAGAAATGTGTTACTGTGCACGGAAAATATATAGAAAAGGACTAATACAATGTAGCAATTTCATAAATTTCTCTCAAATATTTCTATGTGAGGACAAAAACTTATTGATACACACTCGTAGTATTTCACCTGCTTCTCTTAAAAAATGTCTACTAGCCACTTATTAAAAAAAATAGCGCTAGCCACTTTTTAAAAAAGGTTGGCGTAAATTGGTCTTCAAAAAGTGAGATGTGTTGCTAAATGATATAAACAGCCATGAAAACAAAACTCATGATCTTTTCCGTTTGTTTACATATATACAGTATGGGTCATTTCTTTGTTTACATTCTAATATTTGGAATTTTAAAACAAATATAGTATTCACACAGTATTAAATAAATAAGAAATGAAAGAGAATGCTTTTATTTATATATATAAAAAAAACTTCAATATCAGAAATACGTTTAAATGATATAATAAAAAAATTATAGAAAACATTTCCACAGGCCCTTTATATCTTAATTTTGAATAAAAAAATTGTTTCATCTGAATTATTTTTTTCGTTAATGTTTAAGATATCCAGAGAAACATATATAATAAAAATTTGATTTTTAGATAACTTTTTTAATTAAAACTGATTTCCGGTAGTTAGAGCTCTTTTGGAAAATATTTACTAGAATAATTAGATTAATTAACAAAAAAATACTGTTTTGGAAATCTCACAATTATTACAAGAACAGTGTAAATAAATGAGTTGTGATCCTATCTGTAACAGAAGTGTTTTGTAGCTGCAACTTTTTCGTATAACATTTTTTAATAGGATAAAAGCTACACCCAGGTAAATGGTTAAGAAAATAGCCGCATTTAAAAATATTTAGCTTCGACTGTTTCACCGTGCTTTCTAAATAAATATGATTGAGCAAATTATTTTGTATGAAAAGTGCAACCCACTTTTATTAGTAGACGAATTAAATAAATTTTACATTGAATCTTCTTTAATGGTAGTTAAAATGGTCAGGATATAAAGGGTTAAAATAGCATACAACCAACTTCTTAAAATATTATAGAAAACAAAAAGTTGCCGGGTGGTTCGATGCAATCGGTCGAACACTGATAGTGATCGGCCGATCTGACGTGACGTCAAACCCCAGCATTTAGGCATTATCTATATATGGATGGTGTTGTTATATTTTATATGTACAATAAAGAATATTTTCCAGGTGTTGCTGTCTTAATCATCATTATCAGTGTATGTTTCTTCCTCGATGATTACGGTGCTAAATATCAGTAAGTGATTGCATTTTCATAATATATATACAATAAGCGATTTTTTTCTAAAAAGACAGAACTTCATCAGATTCTCAAAATACACATGGTGGCAGTTTGCACACAGAACACATTTACGTATCACAGTAGCGACGTTCACTATATGGTCAAAAGTCACCTGACCCTTTCGATTTTAGATGTTTTGTCAAATAGCTAGAGAAATATTTGACAAATTCTAGAATTTCAGGGATATTAAAGAGCATGTTTAAACTAATATTTTTCAGCGAAGGTTTGATCACTAGGCCAATTAGGGAACAAATAACAAATTCAACAATAACAAAAAAAATCCAACACCCTGTAAAATAAAATGCTTGAAATGAGCTGTATCAGTAGCACCTGGCTAAATAGATCTTGTGCAACATTTGTGTTTATTTGTGTAAGAATAGCACATATTTTCATAGAGATATAAAGATATCTTTGAAAAAATCAAGAAATTTCCGCCTTTTTTTTTTTTACTTATAGCATGCGAGTTTTAAACCCAATTTAACGTAACTTTCAGGAAACTTGGCAAAGTACAGTTGAAAGTATATGTTACAATTAGAATATAAATATATTAAATATTTTATAAAATATGATCATTTATATGAAATAATTTTTAACTGCGCATGCGCTAAAAACAATAAACCTAATTTTGTGCATAATTTATCAGTTAACTATACTGAAAAAAAAATATAAAAAGAGTAGTCGAATGCTCACTAAATCCAGAAAGATATCGGCAATATAGCATGGTTTTGGAAATGTTCCTTGTATTTTGGTAATTGTTTTTTTTCTTTCTTTTGATGGACTGTTTCTGATAGTTTTCGAAGAAGAGCAGACGCCAATAATTATTTTTTTTGATGGACTCGTTCTGTAATTTTCGAAGAAGAGCAGCACCAATAAAAAATGAAAAAAAAAAATGTGTGAAAAGCTTTTATAATTCAGCTACTTTTAGAAAGCAACTGAAATTTAGCTCACTTTTACGCCGATATGTTTCAGAATTTTCACAATATCCGACGGGTTTTTTATGAGTTGCTCTATATAGTTGACTGATAAATTATGCAAAAATATTTTTTTTTGTTTTCAGCGCATGCGCAGTTAAAAATAATTTCATACAAATGCTCATATTTAATTGAATATGTAATATATATAAATTCTAATTGTAGTATCTTGTTTCTACTGTACTTTGTCAAGTTCCCTGGAAGTGGCGTTAAATTTGGATGAAAAAAGAAATTTCTTGGAAATTTTAAAGAAACCTTTGAATTTCCATGAATATATGTGATATTCTTAGACAAATGAACACAAACGTTGTACATAACATACAATGATGAGCTACAGGTATAGATAATTTTCTTTTACAATAATATATATTTTTATTGAATGTCTTATTGGTCTCTTTATTTACCTATATAAAACCTCCGCTGAAACATAGAGATCAAACATGTTCTTTATATCTTCACAGTTGGTGTAGCAGAGTTGAGCTTTATAGTTGAGCGAAAAATATCCTGACTGGATTCGAACTTGGATACCTTGGCTTGCCTTGCCAATTCTCTACCTATTGAGCTATCCGGTCGGTACCTGGCTGACGTAATTCATTCTTATTTGCAAGACGGGGCTGCGAACTGCAGCGACATGTCCAACTGTGCTACTCTAATCTTGAAGATGATTTATTCAGTTGCAAAAAATTCCCTTCCCTTCACTATGTTCTTTATATTTTTAAAGTTCCAAAAGAATGTCACAAGTACTTCTCTAGATATTCGACAAAACATCTAAAATCGAAAGTGCGCGGTTGCTTTTGGCCATATAGTGCATTTGAAGTGAAATTTGATTGGTCGATAGTATGTTGCCAAAAATAGACTTGGTGAACGTGCCATGATCGCTAAGCTATTTTTTGCCTGTCTAATTTGTTTAAGCGAGTATCACTAAGTTTTGTAATGCGGATTGCTTTAGTTTGAACAAAAACTTCCAATCTGAGCACGTGCCTTGTGTGCATTCTGCTACTCACTTATTGGCTTGCATTGACGTCACGTTGCTATTAGTAACGACTGATACTATTGCATCTGGACCACATACGTGGAGCACAGAACTGCCCGTTTGCCGTTAAAAGCACGTGTTATCTTTCTGTTTAATTTAGATCTTTCTTATTTTTATTATTATAGTGCAAATAAGCCTAATAAGTCAATTGGAGAGCACCACATTCGCCTTATGTTCGGGCGCCATATGAAGCGATGCCAGGCATGTGACGTCATGTGCAACCCGTCTATAAAAGTACCCTTTTTGAACGTAGTGTACCATAGAAGCTCCTTCAACCTGATTTTGTCAATCTAATGAAGATTTTCCCTCCCTTTAGTCATCGTGATCATTGTTGCATTAGTTATTAATTTTATGGTGTTATAACTATAAGACCTTTTAACTACATTTTTTATTGTGATTACAAAAATGCCCTTTTTTGTGCTGCATTTTGAATTTAAGCTTGAGTTTTTAAAATAGCTTTTTGTAGCTGTAAAATAATCTTAATATGTTATATTAAGTTATACGGAAAATTTATTGGACTCTTTTTATTTAAAGATGAATAATGCAAGTGATTCCATGTTATATATTTGTTTGTTTATCAAGAAAATTCCCGTTAGCAGTTAACTACAACCATTCGCTCTTTTTCAAAATGTCGAAAGCATAGCTACCATCCCTCAGGATTTTTAAAAAGCGCTATTAAAAAAAACCCACTCAGAAATTTTGAGGATACTCGTCCTAATAGCAGTCTAGAAGGATAAATAATCAATTTCTATAATGAAAAAAATTTATTGAAAAAATATGCTAAAAAAATAAAATGTGTTTTAGCACCCAATTAAATAGGGGCACCCGATTGGAGAAATTTTAAGAACAAAAACAACTTATGATCTAGGCTTTACAAATCATGTTACAAGTAATTAAATAGTAACACAAAACAAGAAGAATAACTGGATTTTTTTAAAACTTCATCAGAATAAAACTACAAGATTTGCTTAGTTAGTTTTTAGTTAGTATGCTTTGTTAGTTTTCAAACACTTACTGATTTTTTTTAATTTTTTGTGAATTATGAACGAATTATACAAAATACCGTCAACCACGGCTACTTTGGTCCTTGTACTTTGGTCCATCCCATAAAAAAAGTTTTTATTCTTTGTGTTGAACAAACAATACAAGAAAATTTGGGGGTTTTGCACTTGAAAAATAATTTATACCCTATTATAGGGTATTTGAATAGTTTGGGTGTAATTTAATTTTTTTTAGTGACAACACTGAATGTGTTTGCAAATAACTGTTTTCGTGTGTAAATTTTTACTCTCCAAACTTTGTATTGTGAAACAATCTTGATAAGAGCTAAAAATAAAGTAAGTGTCAAAGTATTACCTTTAGCAACCTGTAACCAATGTATGATCATAATTTTTCCTTTAACTTTTTATCTTGGCAGAAAATTTTTAAGTTTTCATAAAGCTAGCATGAAAACTAGTATTTCGGGGCTACTTTGTACCAGGCCTATTTTATCCGAAAATAGCCCCAATTACTTAGAAATGCCTTTTTTACAACAAAATCTCTTAAAACATGTTTTAAGTAACTTTTGTTTTCAAATGTTACTGTTGCAAAATGTTACATTAATTGTTTTTGTTCCATTTGCTGAGGATAACATGACGAAAACTGTTTCTCGTTTCTTTAATTTTAACAATTGGTTTATTGTGTTTATATGTTTAAAAAAAAATGTTTATCGGATTTGCCGTGTTAATTTATTAGCAAATGCTATTGCTAGGGGTTTCCATAAAAATGTATTCATTTACATATGAAATGTATTCATTTTATATGAAGTGAATGGACCAAAGAAACACCTAGCAGGGGCTACTTTGCTCCAAAACTTTAAAAATAATTAAAAAATAAAAAATTTAAAAATTTCTTCTTTAAAACCATACAGTTTGCTTCATTGTTTCATGTAAATTGTTTACAACTCCCTTTCGACGTTGAAAAATCACATATAGTATTTTTTATCAATGAAAATGTGAGTGAAACCAGGAAAAACTGGCTCAAAGTATACATTTTTGACGGTTGACGGTTGAACATTTGGTTGACGGTATATCCTCCGAATGTTTATATAATAAGAATTTATTTTCAGTTGCTGGACACAGATGGATAAATCTCTGGTCTATCTAGTATTAGGACCTGTGCTTATTATTTGCATACTGGATTTCGTAATGTTAGAGGCCGCAGGTAATGCAGATTACAAACCACTCAAAATTCTTGACCACAGACAGTTGCTGAGCTGCAAGTAAGTTTCTTATATGATATTCCGTGTCTTATTGACTATAATTTTTAAGTACATGAGATGCAAAGAATTATTTCTTTAACTATAATCGAGCACTTTTTAATGTAATATGATATTTTTCAAGCAATTCAACCTATCAGTATTGTTAATATGAAAAATTTCTATTTAAATTACTTTATACAATAGAATCTCGAAAATCCGACTCTCAGAAGTTCGAGGTTCCGCTTAATTCGAGGAGTCAAAAATAAAAATAAAAATTTCTATTTTTTTTTCTCTTCGCCCGAAATAATGCACGAGAAATATTGTTTACTGGATAGCTGATTCTTGGGAAGAAATTCAATCTACAACATTGAATAAATCATGGTTGAAAATTTTACGTAAAGTGGTAACATCCACTGAGAATTTTAATGACGACGATGATGAAAACATTGTTTTGAAAGATTTGGTGAAGGTAGAACCTGGCAGTAAAAATTGTAATGAAGATGACGTTAAAAAATGGCTAAACAGTGATGAAATACTGGAAATAACTGAATCGACTATTGTAGTAATGGTAGAAGATGAGAAGGAATGTAATGACACAGTAGGAAATGACTCCCTGCCATTTGAAAAATACTCTCTCATAGTGAAGGTTCTGCATCTTTAGAACTGGCTCTAAAATATGTAAAACAGAAAAATGAAGCTGCCCATGCTAATGTTGTTCATTTTAAGCATTGGCTAAATATTGCATCTAAAAAGAGAAGTTGATTTTTTTTTTTTAAATTTGTAAAGTATCCTGTGTATCATTACAAAAGGAATAAAGGTATGTACATCCTTTGTCATCCTAATTGAGTAAAATTATAATTGGTAAGAATTTTTTACTTTTTCGGAAAATCCGAGTTTTTAGTAATCCGAGGGGGTGTGAGACCCAATTACCTCGGATTTTCGAGATTCTACTGTATTGGTATATTACCAATGTTCCCTCTGTTATTCAGAATTCGCAGAATATATTGCTCTTATATTGCATGTAATGATTCGAGGTATCATCTAAAGAATAAAATTTATAATCAATTTTTCATTCACTTCTTGATATCCTAATATTATAAAAATATGCACATAGGTAGGTTTCCGATGATAATACAATATTTTTATATTTTTATATTTTTAGAATTTAATTAAAAATATACAAATTAATTTTAAGGCATTTTTATTATTAGCCGACTGCAGGTGATAAATCGCCAAATATTTTTTATGATCACAACTGTTTACTGAATTGTACAAATAATGGAGTTAATTATGCACCAAGCCACGTTCGAAAAAAAAAAAAAAAAAAACGCTCTGAACAAATTGTGATATAGTTTTCAAACGAATTATGTTTGAAATTATATCTTTTTCTATCTTAGTAATTTAAAAAATTGCATTTAAAGATAATAAAAGTTAAATTTAATTGTTGCCATTCGTAAAATGACGGCAGCGTTACGCACATATACGTTTGACCCTTGTAATATAGATTCAAAGTGAAATAACAATTGTATTAAAACTTAAAGCAATGCATTAACGTAAAGCGAGGAGAGTAAGCGCGGTAGGAGAGATTGCGCACAAAGAGATTCGACGGGAAGGAGTAGAGTGCGCGCGCAGCGTCCCCAGGTACCCGTAAGGCATGGTGACGTCACGGCGACGTCATTGTGAAGTCACACTGTGATTTTGTGACCGTCGATGTGACGTCACGTGACGTCGATGTAACGTCATAGTGACTAGAATGCGAGGTCGTCATGGCCGTTTTAGAGGTCGTTTGTGACGTCACATTGTGACCACTCTGTGAAGTCACGGTGTGACAAATTTGTGAAAAGTGTGTCATTTGTGACTATTTTGGCATTAACTTTGTGACGAACCTGTGACGAAAGCGACAATTCTTTGAAGTCATACTGTGACCTATTTGTGAAATATGTATCATTTGTGACGAACTTGTCATAAACACTGTGATTTCAAATGAAAATCAAATTTCAAATTAATTGCTTAAAAGACGCAAATAGTGAAAAAGATTCCATGCTGGGACTCGAACACGGGCCATCAAAACAGCGCACTGACATTCTACCGACTAAATCACATGGAACGATACCCAGGCTGGAAAATTTCTCACTATTACATGTTGGCAAGGCTACAAACGCAGCACAAGATGGAATATTTAGCGTGAGCCACCAACATGATGCAAACACGAAACTTAATTAAATCCAGCATCGATTGAAATTATATTAATACTCGGAAATTTTTCCAGAGAGAACCATTCGCCTTGCATATTATATTTCAAATGAAAATCAAATTTCAAAGTAATTGCTTAAAAGGCAATTTTAATTTGAAATGTTGTATGCAAGGCGAATATTTCTCCCTGGAAAAAATTCCAATTATAAATATAGTTTCAATCGATGCTGGATTTATTTAAGTTTCGTGTTTACCCCATGTCGGTGGCTCACGATAAATATTCCATCTTGTGCTGCGTTTGTAGCCTTGCCAACATGTAATAGTGAGACATTTTAGAGGCTGGGCGTCGTTCCATGTGGATTAGTCGGTAGAATGTCAGTGTGCTATACTGATGGCCCGGGTTCGAGCCCCGGCATGGAATCTTTTTCACTATGTTGGCCTTTGCGCCTTTTAAGCAATTAATTTGATATTTGATTTTCATTTGAAATATTGTATATAAGGCGAATGATTCTCTCTGGAAAAATTTCTAAGTGTTAATACGGCGATGAATTTTGAAATAAACTTTTGCTGTAAATATAAAATCTTATCTTTTTACCGTACTTTTTAACAAAATATCGCTATTTTGGAGTCCTATTCTTCTAAAACATTTTAAATTTTCCCACTTAAAAAGCAATGCTTATCAACGGACATATTTTTTTATTAAGTTCTATGCTTGATATTGAGTTCAAGCTTGATATTTAGAATGTGTAAGGTTTTTAATTTGTTGTGATTTGTCATTGCTTTATTAAATACGAACATGGAGACTAACGGATATTAATACAACTATTATTTATAGAGCGGCATGATAAGCGATATTTATTTAATTTTTTTATTCCCGTGTATATTGTATTTTGTGAATATGAGATAAATAGATTTGGTATGTTTTATAGGAAAAGACTGATCTGGGAAATAGAAAAAAAACGAGTAAGAAAAATCATGCGTTAAGCATAGATAATAAAATACTTTCCAATACTTTCTGAATGCTTTAACAAGACATCGTAATTTAGGGAAATGACGTAAATAAGATAACTAAGTAAACATTTAAGAAAACGCATAAAACATTTGAAAAACTGATTTCAGCAGTTACCGTCCATAGCCAAATATGTTTTCCAATTCTTTTGAACAGCCCTGTATTTGATCTGTAGGTTGATACACTGAAAAAAAAAAGGATTCAAAAATGAGTAAACCGACGTACTCATATCGAATTGAATATTTTTGGATCAAAAATGAACCTATGCTTTCTCTATTTTGAAACACCACAAGTTATCAAACCCAAACAAACGAATAGTTTTGTACCCTGTAATGGTTCATTTCATTTATGGCGGCATAAAATGATGTTTATTAATGTAAATATTAAATTATGCACAGCATTTTAAAAATAATTTGAAAGTGCTTGGAAATAATACTCTTTTTTTTTGGGGGGGGGGGGGGCAGTACATAACGATTCATATTTGATCACAACCATGGAATAAAAAATGAGTACATGTGTTTCTCAACTTTGAGTACATTTGGATCGGAGCTATTTTGAGTATGTGACGCATTTAAAATTGAGTACTTTTTACTCAATTTTCAGTACCCCCCTTTTTTTTTAAGTGTATATATACTATATAATGGTAAAACTTAGTTTAGCAAGAAAACGCCTAACAGGTTGAAATTCTTTTTCAGCAATTTATACTAATGTATGGAAACATACTTGAATACGTTCGTACAACCCTGTAGTTTACCTACAATCTTTATTACACGCCATTATTTAGTTAAAATTTATTTCAAACTAAGATACTCTTAAAACTGCTGAAATCACATTTCCAGAAATTATAATATATAGACGGCCATGTATCCAATTCTTTACGTGACCCTGTACATAATTTTATCTATATTCTAGAAACATTTCTTGGTAAATTAAATGCAGTTCAGCGAAAAAAAGCATAACTCATTTAAAAACCACCTTTAAGCAATTTGCGCCCACACCCAGTAATCCTTACGAATACTTTTGTGTAGCCTTGTATAGGAATTATAGCATTTATATGCACCATATACTATGCATAAATATAGTTAATCATAAAAGCGCATATCATAATTAAAAATACATTTCCAGCAATCATCGCTAATGAACAGTACTTCGGATACAATATAGTATCTGAAATATTTTGTGTGTCCCTGTAAATGCTATATACGTATTATTCGTATTATACATGAAATAATTTATAGTACGTAAATCTCAGCGACATACATCAATTTCATTATATATGAAATAGATTAACATAATTAAATTATGCCGCAATCAATTCCCTCCACCCATATATCATTATGTATTTGAATTCCTTTCTTAGCCCTGTAAATGAACAATAACTATTCTTTGCATCGCATAGTCAACAGAATGCATATTTTAGTGCATTTCATAAATGCATATAAATTTTATTCTGTTTGAAAGCGTGCATAAAATCATTAAAAATCATTTGAAACGATTTTTTCCCATAGGCCGTAATGTAACGGAAAATTTTTGGCTGTCCCTGTAAATGAAAAAAGCATGCTACAAACTTCCTTATAAATAGGTACCGTGCTATGGTAAACGTCAATAACATCCAAAAATTTCAGGGCAATCCGAGTATATTTTCGAGAGTTAGAGTGCGGACAGACTGCTAGACGGACAGACGGAGAGACAAACCGAAGTCATAAGCACTTTTCAACTTGTGTCCTATATTATGTATCCTGTATTATAAGAACTTTTAAAAAATATATACTATAGCAGTTTAATCTATAACTTCCTATCAGGCATGAAAAAAACTTTATTTCAATGCTTAAATATCATATTTTACTTTTTAGTGCCAATAATTACGCGTATCATAAACGTTGAAAATGAATTTACAATAGAAAAAAAATTAATAACCGATTCAGAATGTCTATAATTAAATGTTTGATTAAAATCACAAACAGAAAAAAATGCTTACATACAATTTAAAAAAATAAATATACCAATTTGAAAAACACTAAAAATAATAATTTGTATTTATAATTGTAGTATTAAACAAGAGCAAACTACAATAGATAAATTAAATGCATTATTAGATTTAACAATATCTCAAAAATATTTTCATATGGTATAAGGAATTCCTGTTATTTTATAATTTTGGTAAATGTTAAATCTGAAAACTTTGGTTTGAAGATTTAGGATTTTAAAAGATAATTTAAAATATTATTAGCACTAAAAGAGAATTCTTTCAAATTATTCACTACTGTAATATGTAAAAATACATTTTCCCACTACAATTTTAATTTCTTATCTGAAACAGTTTCGTAATCTCATGATAATCGAACATCATATTTAACCCCAAATTAATAATAACTATAAGTGTTAGCAATAAAAAAATAGTAAGAAGCCGATAAAATAATTCCAAATCATTGTCGTTCCATACATTTTCAATCTCAAGTAAGAGTAAATTAATGTTTATATTAATTGCAGTATGAATGTAGGCATGAATCAGTCTTTGCGCAGTTTTTTTTCCAAGCGATGGCAAATTAAGATTTTTTTCTGTACAGTCAGGGGCCTCGGTAGGGGGGGGGGGCAGGGGGAGCCTCCCCCCCAAACGCTCGCCAATGCTGTTAGACTTGGCAAATTTGTTTAAAACTTTAATGAAAACTATAATACATTTTCTATTTCTGATAGACTTGGCAAAAGTTTCAAATTTAATTGGGAATATTATTAAACTTTTTTTACCAATAAGAAGTATATTACATTTTTTAATTGTGGTAAGTTGGCAAAATTATAAAACTAGTTGGCAAATATTGAAATTTGACTTGGCAATTTAAGGTCTTGAATACAAATTATAAAAATATTCTAAAGCAAGAAATGCATAGATGACTAAACTCTGAAGACTCTTTCTACGTGCTCATTAAAAGGTGCAGATTTAACTGTAATAGAAAATTTTTAGTTTGAAACCACAGAAGTGTTTCGAATAATCCTGGTCGGTAAAAAAAAGAAAGAAAGAAAAAAATTTCCTCCCAGCAAACTAAATATGTAAAGTGTATAAATTTAATATTCCTAATTCTAAATATATTATCCAAATGCTAGATAAAATTGAAATCATGAAAAAGTATACATTCACTGTCTTAGATATCAAATTGATAAAATATAGCCTGAAAATTTAGTTTATTAATGCTTGTATCGTGTACTTTATTTATTATGCCCCCCCCCCCCCCCCCTTTAGTGACAGAACTTACCATTTGCTATCCACTAATATATTTTCATTCCTTATGCCGCTGTAACTCGTGACTGCTTAAAATATTTCTCTTCATTTTCAAAGATTTTTGAAGTTCATATTTTAGTCACACTGTGACTTACAATATGGTGGTTTTTTGTCACATATGTGACGTGACATACGTTACATAGCAGTGACATAACAGTGACGTCACAATTTTTTTTTTAATTGCCAGAAAAATATAATTTTACAGTAAATAACCTGTTTTAAAGAATTTTCGTAATTTTTTAAAGTTTTCTAAGAAGTCCACATCTCAGTCACAATGTGACATCACTGAGTAGTGGCATTTTGGTCACAGATGTGACGTGACCACAGTGACTTACAGTGACGTCACAATGACGTCACCGTGACCATGCATGCTATGAGGGTAGTTGTACAGGAGCATTAGTGCAGTGTCTACATGAATGTGCACATTGATTGTTCGAAGCGTCTCGGATAAAGCAGTGCTATTTTGTTTTGTTTTTCAAAAGTGAGCGCTTGAATTTTCATAACTGTTCGTCAGAATTTTTATAGAACGTCAGTAATACAAAATATTTTGAACTTAAACGATTTCTTATAAACTACTAACCTGAACTAAGTATGCGAACCCCAACAATTCATTTTAGAAGTGGCCATATTTAAATAAAAGGCCGCACAATCTCTCCTACCAAAATAGGAGAGTTTGCGCATCTGCTACTTAGGAGAGATGGCGCATTTCCCCATAAGTTTAAGTGCTAGGAGAGATTACGCAGCTTATTGATAAATTTGTATGAATTGCAAATTACGTGTAAAACATATGAATGAATCAATTTTGAAATAATTTCGGAAAAACACATAATTATCAAAACTAAATTTGGCAACAAATTAAATTACAAAAAAAAAAATACATTTGCAGATAAAAATTTTATTAATAAATTAATAATACAGTTGTTATTAAATAAAATTTATGTAAATACTTTTATTAATAAATTAATAATATATTTGTTAATAATTTAATTAAATATTTATATATATATTTTTTAATTTATGAACAATTAATTTGCTAATAAATTAATTTTGTTAACTAAAATATATTTTCTAATACAATGTTTTGGAAAAGCTTTCACCCATTCCAAGTAGTGTAATGCCATCGAAATCAAAAGGAAACAGAGTGCAACTAATGTTACTGATCCACAAAATATACATGAAAATAGTCTTAAGAAAGATGCTGGTAAAAAAAAAAAAAAAAAAAAAAAAAAAAAAAAAAAAAAAAAAAAAAAAACAGCTGAAAATAAGGTGCTTCCACAAAAAGTGGGATAAAAAAAACTCAAGGGAAAAAACCGAAGGTCAGTGAGGATGAGTGTCTGGATGATGTCTGGAACTGTACCAGGGGACAACTTAGACAACTGACCGGATTCAATGTATTGCTTGTTGCAGGTGATTGCACGAAAGATGCACGATTTACAACAATAAGTGCATCGATTGTGGATGACGACAACTTCGATTAGCAAACAAAATACAATGAAACTATGGAAACGGAAATGAAGTAATTTTCAAGTTAAACATGTTATCAACTAGATTAAAGTTATTTTGTAATCTTAGTAGGACTTGCTTTTTCTGATATTTTAATCTTCTTAAATTAAATTTTTTAACTGTTGTTAAAATTCTTTCTTTTATTTATTATTTAAACATTTGGTTGAAATATTCATTCCTAATACAATAATATTTGCCTTTCAACAATGTTAATTAAGTGTAATTATTATTGTTAACAATTTAATTGTAGTTATTATTAATAACAATCTCTTCTATATATGTGCGCATTCTCTCCTATCCTGTAAGGAGAGATTGCGCAAAATAGTTTTCTTGGTTTTATTACTGCTGTTTTATTAAACTAGGGGGCTCTGCCCCTTGCAAGCTACGCTCGCCAACCTCCGTTCAGACACCGCAGAATCTAAAACCGCGTTTATTTGATCGGTTTTTAAAAGATTAGAGAAGATTGAATTATAATGAAAAAACCTATAGCGATCTCCCTGTAAACGGATTTCCATTCAATTCCCTTTGATTGCGAAAATTTAATGCCGAATCAGTTGTTGTTAAGACATTCAGTGGTTGTTTTCGTGTTTGGTTAAAGAAGATCAGTTAAACATTTCAAAAGAAGCTAAAATAAAATGAATTAAGTAAAAAGAGTCTTTGCCGACCGGTATTTTTTAACAGCGTTATAAAACGATTGATATAATACAATTTACTACAATTACTACAATTTTCTGCTTTAACCCCCTTCAAGGGCGGTGGTTCATTTTTGGAACATTTAATTTTAATTATTAAATGCCATATTGGCAGCAGAATATTGGAATGAAAATTTTCCTTTTATTAAGTAAGTGGACAACTTGTTAGTTAGATGGTGGAAGACGTTTTTTGCCAGGGATTCATGGCCTTTGCCATTATTTGGTTGGCTCCCTGGTAGAGTGATCAAGTAAGTGAACAAAAGCATTTTCATATTTCGAAATTTGGTTGTAAATTCTGGTGCCATTCACTGATTTCAACATTTTACGAATAGAAGTAACTTGCCCCTGAAAGGGTTAAATGCATATTAATGTATTTATTATTTTAAAGTTTCCTTTCTCTTTTAATATTCACGTGTAAATACGATTTTCAAGACATAATTTTCAATATTTTCCTGCTTTTAACACGTACTCATTTAATAGTAATTTTAAAGTTTTTTTTCTGTTTTTAATAGTCATGTGTAACTAAATTTTAAATCGTTAGAAAACATTATTCTTTGAGCTGTTTTTAGAATTGAAAACAATCTCTATAATAATAGCCTAAGTCATGTGACTATCATCAACAGTTCCTTCGTTTTTCATAAGAAAATTTTCCATTTTGATTAAAGGATCAAAGTTACTTTTTCGAATAAAACTACATAAAAGTTGCCATGATCGCAAAGAATTCTTGGTACTTTTATGTTAGCTGGGTTAAAATCTCGCCAATAGCTTTTTTTTTTTTTTTTTTTTTTTTTTTTAACTTGCCAGTTAGCATTTTTATTATTTTTCGAGTGGTAAATTATAACGGCACTACTTGGTTATACCATCGACCAAAAATCTATCGCAAGAATAAGATTAAATGCCAGTGATGGTTGATCGTAAATGTCACATCCACTTGACTGTAAGGAAGTTACATGTGTTTACGCCATCAAGTGATTTTTATTTCGACGTTTTATTTGTATTTGTATTTTTATACTAATTTATTTGTTCTTTAGTTATTTAAAATAAAAATTACGTCAACTTGTATAATTTGGCGAGTGGTTGGGCGATTTATATAATTTGGCGATATTGGTCATTGACTTATAAGAGGGCTCTCATGTCAAGCACACAAGTCATATGTTTGTTGTTCAATAAATAAATAAATCAAATAAATGTCTTGCACAATTTCTAAATTTAAACTATTTTCAACATTATTTTTTGTTCATTTTATGTAATAACTGTAATGTGACGTAAATGTGACGTAATTTCTCCTATTTAAGACTTCTAACGCATGTTAATGAATTTATTATTTTACAATATCCTTTCTCTTTTAAAATTCACGCGTCAATATAGTTTTTATGACTTAATTTTTAGTAAGTTCCTGCTTTTTATAATTAGTTATTTAATTCTAAGTCCAAATGTTTTTTTTCTGTTTATAATAGTCATGTGTAAATAAATTTTTAATTTGAAGCAAACATTATTGTTTGCGCTGTTTACACAGTTGGCAACAGTTGAAATTAATACCATTTTCTAAAATCTGTAAAAAGTATCTCTCGAAATGCTGAAAATTTGAATTTAAAATAGAAATAAAACCTCAAAAAATGAGTCAAATTAACAAAATAAATACAATCTGCACACCGGGAAATTTCCTGGGGTGTAATTTCCTTTTCATTTCTGCTCACAAATAGTATCTTAAAGCTCAAATCTTCCTCGTCGTTGCTTTCAACTCTTCCAACATAGGGGATATCAGATTTATTTGTTAATTTAACAAAGCAAAACTCTTTAAACCTATATTTAGTTCATCTTTACACCAATCTTTTTTTTGTATATTTTCATGCTCATTTATAGTGATATGAATGCTTATTTATCAGATGTGTCATATGCAGAAATAAGTGATTCTTCATCGGTGGATTCATCAATATGAAACTTCCTTTTTTTCTATGATTTTGATTCCTTTTTAGCTTGCTAATAAATTTTATTTTTTACACTATTCAATTCGAAAACAAGATAGACTTATAAATATAAAATATCAAAAAATTGTTTGTAATTAAACATAATTATTTTGGTAGAGATATCATTTGGGAGGTATAGGACGTGTCCCATCCTTTCCTGAGTCATAGTGTTACATTCCTCCCTTAGAGCAACATTAAAAAAATAGGTTTTTACAAGAAGCATGTGGCTTTTATGCTTAATTTAAATATTAATTCATAAAGGATATATTGTTGAGTTTATAAAATATTAAAAACAATTAAGTTAGCAACAAAGAATGATATTGAAAATTTACATTAAAAATCTGAGTAGTTAGTTACTTTTGATATTGTAAAGAGTTCTTTTTAATTCACAAACTCGTAGTTGCTTTCAACTAAAAAGGTTTACAGCAACGAGTATGATGCAATAATTACTTCATCTGGTGCAAGAGTCATAAATTAAAAATAAAGCTTATTTTAAGCATTACTGCAGATATCCCATCCTTCCCAGTGTCTCATCCTTCCCTAATCTCCCCTATGTCTCTAGATATGTGACAAAATGTCTCAAATCAAAATTGTCCATGAATGTTTGGGTTATAGTGTGTATTGGACTCTTCTTTACATAAATGGTTCTGTAATGAATCAGTGTTTTTAATAATTAATCAGAAATATTTGTTTATGACATAAAAAATGACACAAAAATGATGAAAATATTAAATTGAATTTTCAGAAAATGATATTTGTAATGAACTATGTGCCTCTTTTCAGGATTCATCAGCGGTCTAATCTCGTCATTATGCCTCTGATTCTCGCCTCTTATATCATCGGCATGGTTTCAGACTATGAACAGAATCTAGCTATGTACAGTGTGTTCGGCATACTGAACACTGTTATAGGAATACTCATATTTTTCTTCCACACTCTCGGAAATGACTCAGTAAGTAATTTTTTTTATATCTTCCGTGTATGTTCTACCTAAATAAGCACAATTATATCCCAATACACACACACACAACAATAGTAGTTCTTGGATGATTGGATTGTTATTGGTCAAAGTCGAATATGGCGGACACAGGAGAGAGGGAAAAACTCGTTTTTCGCCTTCACAACTTTGTATAGGGAAAGTCTGACATACAGGGAGTTGCCGAATTCTACCAACAAATTCAGAAAGGCATAATAGGCCAGAGATAGTAGGCATCAAAACGAACAAAAATTGCTATGGAACATGGTGTCTCAAAACCACCTATTTAATAAAAAATGCACGGTATTTCCACCCTAACTCAACTTCGATTGTCATAATAACTTTCAGAAACCTGAAGTATATTACAATGGAAATTTTAATAGATATGCTCACTTTTATTGTAAATGGGATAACATAAAAAAGTGAAGTGGGAGAAGTTTCCATTATACGCGCCAGCAGTATGCACTTGATGCACCCTATTTTGTACTGCCAATTCATACGGTATAATCGATTGCGTGAGTACCCTGTTTTACCAGAACTTTTCGTGATGTTGTCACAATTCAAACCATACGACGTACATATCGGTACATTTTCATTGCAGTATTTTAAGTTTTTAAAATTATTATCCGAGTTAAATTAGGTTGAAACACCGTGTGTTTTTGACTAAATAAGTAGTTTGCATGTTCTATGGTTATTTTTCATCCTCTTGATGCCCACTATCACCCCACTGAATTTGTCGGTCGAATTTGGCAACACCCTGTATAAACTCCTCTCCATGATCAGTCCAGAAAAAAAGAATGGATTTGATGAGTAGGTATCGCAGTACTCTGGGGGAAGGAGAAAAAACCAACTTTTGAAAGCAGAAAACATGATTTCTTTATATGATTCGAATTTACATTATTAAACTCATGGATAATTAATGTCATATTTCTGCTTTTCGTAGGTTCGGCAGAAAGTAAAAGAGATATTCAAATGCTGTTGCAAAGAAGATCAACCTGGAAAATAAGGAGAAAAGGAAGCAGAAAAAGACTCTTAAACTGTCTGTTTTCTGACACTGAACTGATTAAGAATATAATCACAGAGATAATGATAACAGAGTTAATTAATTTGTAAAATCAATAGAAATAAAACATTTTTATTTAAAAATATTTTTTGTTGATGGATTTAAACATTTTGAAAATAAAACATCATTCAAAATTTTTTTTCAGCAAAATGAGCGTGTACTGAATATGAAGATTAGAGATCGTTTCGAAGTGGGGATGGATTTAGGCATGGATCACGTTGCCCCTGGTCCTAGGACCGAATATTAGTCGGCAGCAATTGAAGTTTCGAGAGTATTATTTCTATTTTACAAAATATGACAATTCTTTAAATGTCGAATGGATAATCACTTAATGTATTACAGATAAAAGGTTAAATATAATATCAGTATTCCTTAGAAAATAGATTTGATTGTTATTAAGCAATCACCTTTAGATAGTTACACGGAAATGGAATGCTCGACTTTCTAAATAATGAAAACTTTATATTATTGCTTAGAACTTATCGTTGAATTTATCCCTTTTTGAAACCTTTCTTAAATCTGAATAAGAATCCCAGCTAAGTTAATCACAGGTAATTCATTTATATGCCGAAAGAAGGCGATAGTATGCAGAGAGGTTTTGACGCCATGTCGTGAATGCGAACTGCGAAACTAATAATTTTTAAATAGTAGAGATTAAATAAAGTAAACAGTTTTTAGTATAAACTTTGACTTAAAAAATATATTTTATGAATTATAGAGCCTATTTCTGTATTTCTTTAAATAAGTTTTAAAATTTGCATATTTTACTTTCACGCTTAGATTAACTGTAATGTATTTTAATCACAACTGCGACCTTTTGAAATAGTATATATTTTGGTTTGAAGAAGAATAAACATGCATATACTAGTAATTGCTCTTGTGCTTTTTTGTGCCTATGCTTTTAGGAAATTGAAATGGATATTTTAGGAGTTTAAAAATACAACGAATTTGTATTTTTTGTTGTTCCCGAGAAAAATGTGGAAGTATGTGTTGTGGTTTGTATGGTAGAAGGTGAAAGAATATCTTAAAGTTATTTTAAATACTGAAATTCTAATTAACAACCCAGAAATCATTTTTTAGGATCAATCGTATAGTGCTATTTACATTGTGCTGTGGCCACAAAAGACCAATCTTGACATAACAGTCATTAATTAAAATAATTCTGTACTTATTTTTCATATATTTGATAGTCAAGAACAATAAAAGCAAAAGCATTACCTGTATTGACCTGAAAAAAAAAGGAACGATGGACTCATTAGTGAAATGAAGTACACAGATGATAAGCATCCTCAAAAATCTTTATTCATAATGAAGATCTCTTGAAGCAAAGACACCTTCTATGTAGTACATCTCGTAATAATTAGATGCTCTTCTTTTTCTGATGAATATAAACAAATCGCTCTTTTATGAGCATATATTTCGAGATAAATATATCAGATTTTCTCCAGGGGAGTGTAGAGAGGTATATCTAAAACAACACAAGTCTTTTGTATGATTTTTTTTTAGCAATAGAATTCTACGACTCATAACGGGAGCAACATTTGAATTAAAAAAATGATGATGCAGCCAGGGGCCGCAACCCATTTCAGCGCTTACTGTCAGAACTCTAATAGCTGGCGCGGACATGAATCTTCACAGAACGGCAAAAGGCGAGCGATTCTGCATTGAAATCCCAACTCAGCTAACTGCGCAAAACGTACTGCGATGTAAAAGGGAGAAAATGTTACCATAATAATGAAAGACGCCAATTTGGCGGAACAAACATATAAGCGCCCTGCGTTGGCATAAATTGCAATGCTAAAGCATATAAAAACTGCTTTAAATTAGAGGAAATTTTATAGATTTCACTAAGATGAGATGCCAAACAGTAGTAAAGTCTTACGAATTATGAAATTACGTATTAAACTGATTTAAATATTATTGGCCAAGGGGCGGAGCTACTAAAGGAAATGATATCAGAAATAGAAGGTTATGGAATGAACCAGAAAAATCTTTTGTCGGAAGTACAGATTTCAAAATGATGTTTATGATTTTAAAATGAAACGAAATGCTACGCCAGAAAGAAAAGTTTACAGGGGAAGGTTGAAAAAAGAGGGAATTAAAATAATTTTAGAATTCGAATATTAAAATTAAATGAATAATAGATTAATAAAAATATGGCAGTGGTTGTAAGCAACCACAACATATTACTCCGGCCTCCCCAAAAGAAAATATTGGTAAGATGGAGAAATTTAATAATTTTGACATTGAGCCAATATTTTCTAAACTATATACATATACAACATACATATAACTTCAAATAATGAGAAACAAAATAAAAATAATAATGGGTTACATTCTTTTGACAAAAGGTACACAGAGTCTTTCAAAAAATGTTGCTAAAAGTTCATTCACTGATATGTGAAATAGAAAATACAACACTGTAAAGTAAGATCAGTGTATATTAAAAGAGGGGGGAAAAATTGTAATAATGTACACCTAAGCAAATAATATTATATGATACAAATTGACAATCATATTAATAATGACTTTGCATCCTTCAATATAGTACAATATTAGTAATAAAACCTTTCTATTTTTTGAAGGAAAAAAAAATAGCAATAATTCAAAGTAGTACCTTTAAATCACAATTCTATTTCAAGTCACTGTCGATGAACTACATTCCAATTTTTTTATCAATTCTTCAATAAATTACTCATCTGAGAATTTTCCATAACAAAAATTCAAAATGTAAGTAAATAGTCAAGAGAGAATATTTACACTCTCATTAAAAATATTTATATATAAATATAGCACTTTTTAAGAAATCAACTTTTCTTAGATGAATAACTAATATCGTGTTATTCTACAATCACAATAATAATACTTTCAAAGAAAATAAATGCAAAGAGAGGATTTTTAAGCTCTCATAAATGTAGTACTACATAACTTTAATAACATTGGTCTTACAAAAAAAAAATCATCACACAAAGTATTTATACTAAATATTCTGAAATGCTTATCGAATTATGTTTGATTCAAACATCTGTAGGAATAAGTATGTGATTATTTTTTTATGTAAAATACATAAGTATTTTTTGCGTAAAGACCTAAAACAATCTTTGTAAGTATAAACATGTTACATTTTTTCATGTAAAATACATAAGTATTTTTTTTTTGTAAAGACTTAAAACAATCCTTGGAAGTATAAACATGCTACTGCTTTTTTTAAAAGTAAAATACATAAGTATTTTTTTTCTAAAGGCTTAAAACAACCCTTGGAAGTATAAACATGTTACTGCTTTTTTTTAAGTAAAATACATAAGTATTTTCTTTTGTAAAGGCTTAAAACAATCTTTGGATCCAAAGTACAAAATTTTCATGTGCACAAATATTTTTTCAATTTGTGAATTTTCAAACACTTAAAAAGCTTAATGTATTTTCAATCACTTTACATAATGCACCAATAATAATAGTAGAAGTATTAGCATGCATAATTTTTATCATTATTATTATTTTTAGATGTTAGAAAGAGGTTAGTTGTTAGAACATGCATGAATTATAATTAAGATAAAGTAATATTTAAAATACTCTAAAAGTCACAATAGGGAAAGGGATGATATACGTACTCATATTTCATTTTATATCAATAACAATTTACTTTTTAAGATAAATACCATATCAAAATAAAGCAATCAATGACACTTCATTTCCAACTAAAATATTGAATTATAAAAAATTTTATTTGATTTTTCTAAGAATCTTTCTTATTATTTAAATCAAATACTGAAATTAAAAATTCTGAGTTATCAGCACACATTTTTTTTACATTAAATATAAATTCTAAAAAAATGAATATGATTTTGAAGAAAATATTTCAGTGAGCAACATAGTAAACAGGGAAAAAAATAAGATTTACATACTTTTGCAGGATGACAATTCCACAGTGTCAAGGCGAAGGCGACTTAAAAAAAATAAACATGAAAAATTACACAAATGCTGCCTACAGCTTTGGTAGAAGTAAAAAATAAAATAAACAGCCAGTCTTCGTATTTGACAATCCAATCTAGCTAGCATAGATGAGATTTTTTACAATGGTAAAGGCATCCTAAATAAAATTGAAGACTAGGACTTCACTCAGAGGGATTAGCCTGAGCGATATTGCTGAGAACATAGATTTAATAATAACATGTGGAAGCAAGGAAAATGAGATGTTATATTTAATTGTCCATATACTGCGATAAATTGAAATGATGAAAATAAACGAATCGTAGAATTACAAAATCTTATATATAAATTCGTATACACTGTTTAAAAAAATGGTAAATCAAACCATTCAAGACAGCCATGCATGGATATAAAATTGAAAGTACGCAATATATTAAAAGTAAAATAGAAAATGAGACACTAAATTACTTATATCGGAATTTTAACTTTATAAAATGATGTCAAGACCATAATCAGACGCTCCGCACCAATTTGAGTAACTTTAAATGACAAATATATGATGTTTAGAAAGAATGGACTTTATATGGTGTGCGCTCCCCCGAAATAGTTAATATTGTACAATATCTGTTTTCCACGGATGCAATAAGGTTGTCGATAGCATTTAAGGAATTCTCTCCTCAAAATCTGATATAGTATCAAAGTACCGAATGCATCAACAGTGGCACGTAATGCTTTGTTAGAGTGTGTTTTAGATATGCTCGATCGGATTTAAATGATGAGTTTATGCTGGCCACTACATACGCTGGGTTGTTTTGTTTTCAAACATATTCTGCACAAGTTGAGCTGTATTTAGCATGTATTAAATAAAAGAAATCGGCAATGATTACAACATAAAGTATGACACAAGATCTGAATATATCGTCTGCATAACTTTTGAGCTGTCAAAGTGTCATTTGAAGTAATTTACAAATCCATACATATTTATTCAGCAAATCATGCAAGCTAACATACGCCAATATGAACACGATTATGAAATTTCACCAGAATAAGTTAATATGTAAAAAATCTACTAATGATAATTGAGAATATGACCTTATGATAAAATATCTAGAAAAATGAATCTGATAAAAAATTCATATAACATTTAAAACGGCACTTCCCTCTGTTAGTGGCCTTGGCGAGAGAGAGAAAAGCCTAGAGAAGGAACATTTTAACAAGTAGTTTCGGGCAACCTACTCACTGTTTCATACAGGTCTTTATTTAATATTTACACAATTTATTTAATGCTAGGTGGGTATCTATCAGTTTTGTTGCGTGTAAATTGAATGTTTTGCGGAGAAAATGCAGCATTATGAAATATTTAAAGTTGCTGTACCTAATAATTCCAAATTAATGGTAATTGAGATCGCTTTCCGTTGATTTCATCTTTTTTAAATTTTTAGAAACCATTCATAGAGACAATTGTATATTTTAAAGCTAACCCGAAGCAAAATTTCAAGATTTTGGGCTCATCAGTAACACAGAAACAGAAAAATTTCGAAAGTTTTTTGTTTCTGCACTGCTTTATATAGCGACATTTTTAGAAATTGTTCTATTGCGAGAATTTACGTCATGATAAATACAGCCATGTCAATTTTCATGTTTATATTCCTAACAATTCTATGTACTTCGTTACTTAGATCATCTTTAGATCTTTTTCCGCTTTGTTTAGTCTTTCGATTTTTTAGAATTCATTCTACAACGAGCATTTAAATCTTATTAATTACTACCATGCCAAAGTTCTAGTTCCTAAAACCAACAGTATCCCAAAAATTTCAGTATTCCAAATAAATCATAGTTTAGAACCTTTCTAGAAATTTTTACGTTTATCCGTCAAATTGAACCTTTTAGAGAGCGTTCATTACGAGTATTTACATCTTAAAAGTAACTACCGCACCAAATTTAAAGTTTCTAACCCAATCAATATCGCAGAAATCGCAATTTTAGAACTTTTTTGCTCCTGCAGCGATGTAGGTTCTTGCACTGACATAAAATAGTCGTTTTTTCGGAGCAGAGATGGCCACCAACATTTTTTTAATTTGGCTATGTAGTTTCAGAGATAACACCTCAGAAACGTACAAGCATTAATAATATTATACACTTTATAGTATTATAACGCTTTATAATATTAGCATTAGATGTACAGATACAAAACCATTTATCTGTTACAAACTAAAGTGCCCGGCGTCGCCCAGAATTTGAAGGATGTTTGTTCTGAAAAATATGTTTCAAAATTTAACATACAGCACAAAACAAACATTAAAAAAAGCAGTCGATATGTTGTATGAATGAATCATATGAAAACGCTATATAAAAATGTATAAATGTATATAACAGACGCAAAAGAATACAGCTATAAATGAACTTATTTCAATTTATAATTGGAGCAATAATGTTAAAATACGCCAATATTTCCCTAATCGGGTTTTTATCATGCTTCAATACATTTTTCACACTCATATGACGTTATACTATATCCACCACGTCCTTTATATTTCCAATATGACGTTATATTTTCCTCTTTCACGTGGAAACCTTGAAATAGAAAAGTTATGAAGTTATATTCACTTTCATTTAAATTCGTCAAACTATTTATTTAATTTTCATTTTTCAGGTGAATACCTTGCAATAGAAAAGTTATGACATAATATTCACCTTTTTTTAAAATTCGGCAAACTATTTATTTCATTTTCATTTTTCACGTGCAAATCTTGCAGTAGAAAATTAATTGTTGTAGTAATACTTTTATTGTGTTTTTTAATTGTTGGTAACCGCTACAACGAAAAATGCTTAAATTTGATAAGAAATTGCTGTTAAATTGTTGGTTTTTTATTAATTAAAAATTAACTGTAAATTATTTCGATTCCGGATTACTTTAGTTGCCTCGGCCATGTTTTAATACACATGTACGTATCTTTTTACAATTTCGGCTTCTAAATTGTGGATTTTTATAGAATTACAAACAGACAGTTAGACAAGTTTTCATTTTTATATATCTCTCTATTATAAAAAAAAAGTAACTAACGCTGTCACCGCCGCCGCCGCCGCCGCCGGTTTTTATTTTTTTGTGACCGGAGGTCTTTCTTCGGTAATATTAAGAAAACTATTGCATACAAAAATATGAAAATTCGGTGGTATTATAGCGAAATGTTTGATCAACATGCTGATGCAGACAGTTTTCAAATCGAAGTATTATTTTAAGAGATATTTAATGCCAAAGTTGGACAAAATCGTTCCATTAAAAAAGTTTTATAGGAGCAAAAACGATACATGGGAATTTAATCATTTTTAGATCATTCTTTCAATAGAAGATCCGGTGTGCAGATTCCATTATTATTTTTTTTATTTGACTCATTTTTTGAGGTTTTATTTCTATTTTAAATTCAAATATTCAGCATTTCGACAGATATTTTTTACATATTTTAGAAAGTGGTATTAATTTAAACTGTTGCCAAATGTATAAACAACGCAAACAATAATGTTTGCTTCAAATAAAAAAAATTATTTACACGTTACTATTATAAACAGAAAAAAACCCTTCAAATTAGAATTAAATAATTAGGTATAAAAAGCAGGCACTTATTGGAAATTACGCCATAAAAACTATATTTACATGTGAATTTTAAAAGAGAATGGATATTGTAATATAAATTCATTAACATGCGTTAGAAGTCTGAAATAGAAGAAATTTCGTCACATTACTCTTATTATGCAAAATGAACAAAAAATAGCATTGCAAAGCAGTTTAAATTTAAAAATTGCGCGAGATAAAATATTAGAGGTTAAATATTAGATTTTTTCAAAATTTTATTATTTGTCGTTTGATGTGAGGTGTTCAGCTATAAGTATGCAAAATTTCATGTCTCCAACTTAATTAGGGGCTGAGTTAGAAAAAATATTTAAGATACACAAGTTAGAGCCCAGAGGGTTAAATAATAGACTGTTTCAAAATTTTATTATTTGTCGTCTGATGTGAGGTGTACAGCTATAAGTATGCAAAATTTCATGTCTCAAACTTAATTAGGGGCTGAGTTAGAAAAATTGTTTAAAATACACAAGTTAGAGCCCAGAGGGTTGAATATTAGACTTTTTCAAAATTTTATTATTTGTCGTTTGATGTGAGGTGTTCAGCTACAAGTATGCAAAATTTCATGTCTACAACTTAATTAGGGGCTGAGTTAGAAAAATTGCTTAAAATACAGAAGTTAGAGACCGGAGGCTTAAATATGACTTTTTAAAAATTTTATGATTTATCGTGTTATCGCAAGTGTTCAGCTATAAGTATGCAAACTTTCAAATCTCCAACTTAGTTAGGGGATGAGTTAGAAAAATTGCTTAAAATACATAAGTTAGAGCCCAGAGGGTTAAATCTTAGACCTTTTTCAAAATTTTATTATTTGTCGTTTGATGTGAGGTATTCAGCTATAAGTACACAAAATTTCATGTCTCCAACTTAATTAGGTGCTGAGTTAGAAAAATTGTTTAAAATACACAAGTTAGAGCCCAGAGGGTTAAATATTAGACCTTTTTTCAAAATTTTATTATTTGTCGTTTTATCTGAGGTGTTCAGCTATAAGTATGCAAAATTTCATGTCTCCAACTTAATTAGGGGCTGAGTTAGAAAAATTGCTTAAAATACACAAGTTAGAGCCCAGAGGGTTAAATATTAGACTTTTTCAAAATTTTATTATTTGCCGTTTGATGTGTGGTGTTCAGCTATAAGTATGCAAATTTTCAAGTCTCCGACATATATAGTTTCTGAGAACGGGCTCTGTGACCGACAGACAGACAGACAGACAGACAAAGGAGTGAGACAGGTAGGGTTTTGTTAGATGAACGAAACTCTTAAAAACATGCTGCGGATGACTGTAACAACATCCTAAAATTACATTACCGTCAGCGATCTACCAATCCCGAATTTAGTTTATATTCGTTTCATATATTCTTATTCTTTTGTGCGGCCCTGTAAAATAACTATCAATAATATATACAGTAAAACCTCTGAATAACGGACACCTCGAGAATGCAGAATTTGTCCTCTATTTGGAGGTGTCCGCTACTGAGAGTAAAACATGTACAGTTATTTAAGTGTTGGTAATCGAAAAAATGTCCGCTAAATAGAGGTATCCGCTAATCGGGTGTGTCCGTTATGGAGGTTTTACCAATAAAACCTCTGAATAGCGAACATCTCGGGTGGGCAGAATTTGTCCTCTATTTGGAGGTGTCCGCTACTGAGAGTAAAAAATGTACAGTTATTTAAGGGTTGGTAATCGAAAAAATGCCCGCTAAATAGAGGCGTCCACTAATCGGGTGTGTCCGTTATGGAGGTTTTACTGCATAATAATATAATCCTTTACAAGAAAATTGCATGCTGTATGATAGACAGACATCCAGAGAAAGATAACAACCCGGAGCAATAAATACTCATGTCTTTTGTTTTAATCATCCACAATTGTATGTCATACAACAGGCCAGATTTTATACAACAGGCAAAAAACGGTCACCGTGATACGGAGTACTGTATTATTATTTGTTTGCCCACCAAAACTGGTTGCCACGGGTTGTTGCAAGGTTTGTGATCACGTGGTTGAAACTGATCTATTCAATATTGCTGCGTGCGTATTTTTTTTTAATTTGTTCCATGTGTTCAAACCAGTTGTCTACGAAAACATCCACTGATGAAAGTGACGCACACCACATTTCTGTGACGTATGCAGATAAATTGTGCTTTTTCATCAGTTTTTTTAATATAATTTTTAAACGGTTTGTAACTTATTTTTCATAGTAGGTGCATTCAGTAGGTGGCCCTCATAGGTACCTTCTGGTGCAATCAGAAACGAAATTCGACATACATTTTTTGAGTTATGCTTGACGAAAGGTTTTTATTAGGCTTTCTTTTTAGTAGGACATGGCGTTAATATCCATCGTAGTTGTAATGTGTCCGGACAGTAATATTTCGCTGAGTATTAGCCTTCGCTTCGCTCACAAGGAGAGGGTCCGAGGTTGGTCTCACGGAATCCAGCAATCCTTTGTACATTGATAGAGTATTGTCAATAGATAAATATATCAATAGGATAAAGTGCAATATTCAGGGGGGCCGATAAAAACGAGCCCCAAAGTTCACCCAATTGACTCTTTAGTATATAATCGGATAAATTAAGTTCATTTGCGACAGGCTCGATAGCACAGTTGGCAGCGCGCCAGACTTCTATTTTTCATTTTTACGGATATCTGCAGGTTCGATCCTCCAACGAGGATTTTTTTTCTCCCGACAAAATAATGATAAATTATTTTTGAACCACAATTAAATATATATATATATAACTATTTAAATGTAAGACAAATATAAATATTGGCGCATTCACACATATTTATTTATTTACAGAGAGAGACAGTTTTATAGCATCCTTATGGATGTAATGAAAATAAAAGCAAGAATCTTATGCAGTATATACGTATTTTTTTGCATTCAACATTTTTGTAAATTTTATATTTAGTTTTATTTACAATCATTTATATTTATTTTACAATTACTTACATATATTTCACAATGACGTACACTTATTTTACACTTATTTAAATTTATTTTACATTTCTGTCTATATTATGTACTTAAAAAATAAATGTGTTCTATTAAAATTGAGGTTCTGATTACGGGCAGGAACCGGGATGATAATTATCATAAAAACATATGAAACAGAAACTTTTGCGACAGCGTGCACGAATAATAAAAGAAGTGTTTTTACAGGAACAAGGCGTTTTAAAAAAGATCATTTGGAAAACACACTTCATTGACATTCATAAATATTATTCTTTTATGTGAAAGTTTCCATGCATGCCAGGCGTATTTTATCATGTTACAAAATATAGGTGAAGAGAGTTGATAATGCACAATTGAATGAATTTTTATACAATCCTAGCGAGAATTAATTTCTCTTTTCCGTTCAATTAAACACTTACAATTTTGTAACCGCTTAATCATATTTTTCACCTGCCTATAAAAATAAACGTCGCCTAGTTTTACCAAAGCTGTGCTTCAACTATAAGTTTTTCTACCACAAAGTAATTCTAGATTATTGTGAAAAAGTTCATTCCCGATAAGCTTGGCTTCACAAGAAATAGCGTCTGAAGACTCCGATGAAATTAAATTATTTTCAGAGAGTAACTTTGTGTAATAAACGACTACATCTTTTAATATCAATTTTGATGATTCGCTATGAATTGTGTATTATGAAATTCGCTTTTCAATATTTGTAAATTTAGAAGCTTCTTCACTAGAAATTTTTTACAAAATAGCTTTTTTCATTTTAATTATGACACTATAATAAAGAACAACGTCTAATCACTTCAAAACATTAAAAACAAAATGCCGTACTCATTCGCTCTGCGGCAGATGGGTGCTTAAATTTCAACATAAGAAAGGTAAATATTTTAAACCCACCCTGTTCATTTTCTATAGCGTACTTGTTTTGCTTAAAAACCACCTGCAAATCTACGTTACAAGGTTTTTAACCGAAAACAGTTATTCTAATTCCAAACATGAGATCCCATGATAAAAAATAATTATGTTTTAAAAATTAAAAAAATTTAAAAAAAATTAAAAATGATAACATTTTAAAATACAAGATAAAAATAAAATAGCATATTTTAATTTTATGTAGCGTATTTTAATTTACTTCGCTGAAAACAACAGGTATCTATTCATAGACAAGTCTATAAATAAATGTGAATAAAATTAAATTTTGTCGACTGAATAATTCAGTTATTTTCCCTTTTCCCCCCATTAGATGCATAAAACGGCAATATCTCTGTAAATTAATAAGCACATAATATATATAAGTGTGTGTCTGCGTGCAGAAGCATATTTTTATGAATATTTGTCTAACTTTAAATAATTAGATATATTTTTTTAATTATGGTTTGAAAATAACTGATCATTATTTTGGCTGAAAAAAAAAAAAAAAAGCTTGTTGGAGTACCGAACCCGCAGACGTCCCAGAAGGAGAAAATAAAAAGTCTGGCGCGCTGCCAACTGTACTACCGAGCCTCTCGCAAGCGCGAGTAATTTATCCGGTTATATACTAAAGAGTCAATAATGGGTGAACTTTGGGGCTCGTTTTTTACGACCCTCCTGAATATTGCACTTTATCCTGTTGATATGTTTATCTATTAACTATACTCTATCAATGTACAAAGGATCGCTGGATTCCGTGAGACCAACCTCGGACCCTCTCCTTGTCAGACAATTAATTTATATTTTATAGTGTTTATGACTGCGAGGACGAAGATCATAATGTTTTTTACTTTGAGTAGATTTATTTAGAACTGTAGTGGAAGTTTTACTACCAGATGCTTGAGAATGCACTGAACTATGTGAAAGCGAAGATGTTTGTTGGCACTTCGAAGAGGTGTGAATTTGAGGAGAATCACAATTAGTAATATGAGTAGGAATATGTCGTTTCATACGAGAAGAAGATGCACTATCAACAGGTGTTTGATCATGTGTTGCATTTCTAGATGAATCGGAGGGATGAAGCAATGCTTCATTTCTTTTCTGGAGTTTCAAGATTCTGTTAGCATGAATTAACACAGGTGATGTTTGATTATTATTGCAATCTTGAATTTGAATAAGTACAGGTGAAATTATTTTCTTTACCATATAAGGTCCTTGTACTTTTTTGTTAAATACACTGGGAAATTTTACATAAACAATATCATCAACTTTGATATTAGCAAATTTTAATTTTTCCCTTGATTTTTGATACACCTTTTGTCTAGAAGACTCGTTATTTTTGTAAGCTTGGTAGTATACTTTTTCAATTACATCCATTAATTTGTGGATTTCATATGCAGTGTTGAGAATTTTCCAGGAAGAATGAGTTTTATAATTGGCATAAATATCATTCACCTCCCTTCCAAAATGAAGAAGATTTGGAGTAAATTTTGTGGCTGGATGAGGTGTAGCGTTGTATATGGACTGGAGAATTTTTAAAGCAGTTGGAACATCAAATCCTTGGAAAGCCGTTGTATTCACAGATGACTTTATTTGAGTGTTACATCTCTCACTCAATCCATTAGCCTGTGGATGCGCTACTGTACTGTGCTCTAGTTTTATGCCAAGTTTTTTGTTGAAATAAGAAAACAAATCACTAGTGAACTGGGAACCATGATCTGTAAGAGTTAACTCGGGTTTCCCATGAGTAGAAATATAATTCAACAGAGCTTTAGTCACCGACTCAGCATGAATGCTATTCAAGGCATATAATTCAAGATGACGAGAAAAATGGTCGATTACAGTCATAACAAACTGGTGATTTCTCAAAGGACCAAGTAAATCTATCGAAACTTTTTGATTGGGAGCTGTAGGAATTGGTGCTGGCAGACATGGAGCAGTGTTTTTCTTATGATTTTTATTTACTAAACAAATTTCACAAGAGTTGACATAATTGATTGTATCAGAAACTAGAGTTTTCCAAGTGAATCTTTCTTTAAATTAACAATGGTTTTATGAATACCAGTGTGAGTAATATGAGCAATTCTTAAAGCTTTAGCTCTAAGCGAATATGGTAAAACAGCTCTATGTAATTCAATCTCTTCTGAAGAGAAGTGTCCATTATAACAAAGCAACTCATTACTTGGATTAATGTAATAACCATTTAAACTTTTAGATTTTTTATTAGTTTTAATATCTTCATAAATTTCTTAATTTGAGGATCTTTTTGTTGTTCAGAAAGGATGGTTTGATCAAAAATTTCTAACAATGGGTCTTCATTACTAGCATTATTTGTAGATGGAGGGTCACTTTGAAGATGGCAGTTATGATGTTTTTTACCAATTAATCCACATGGATACTGAGCAAATTCATTATGTAGGTCATTTTGATCATCAACAATAGGCGGTACTTCTTGTTCAAAAGTGAGATCAGGGTTAGTATGGAGATTTTCAGTAGGAATATGAGGTGTCCTACTTAGAAAATCTGCTAACACATTCTCTTTGCCTGGAACATGCTGGAATGTGTAAGAGTATTCTGATAGTTCTAACATCCAACGTGTAGTGATGTCAGCAGGAGATGTTGATTTTTTGTAGTTATTGAGAGGTTTAGCATCAGACAAAAGAATGAAGGGTCTGGCAAAAATGTAATATTTAAAAGCCGTTATACCTTTATAAATGGCATAAAGTTCCAGTTTAATGGCTGGGTACTGTTTTTCAGACTGAGATAAAGTTTTGGAGCAATAAGAAATGGGGCGAAGTTCACCTTGAATTTTTTGCATAAGAACGGCTAAGATTGCTGTCTTTGAAGCATCTGTATTAACATAGAAGATCTCATTCAATTTGGAAGATTGAGCATGGGTTTATGGAAGAAAATTTCTTGCAATTTATTAAATGCATTTTCTTGTTCAGATTTCCAACGTAATTTATTTTTACGCTTGGTGATTTCAATAAGGGGGTGATCAATCTAGCAAAATGAGGTATAATTGACCTGTAAAATGACCATAAGCCAATGAAACTCTTTGTCTGCCTCTTAGTTTTTGGCTTTGAAAAAGAAGTAACTTTCAAAATATTGCTTGTAATTGGAAGAATTTTATGATCAGTGAGGTGGAAGCCTAAAAAGTTAATGCTATTTTGCATAAAAGAACATTTTTCAGGTGAAAGAGTAATGTTGTTAGCAATAAGAGTATCCAAGAGTTTTGTGAGTTTCGCGATCATTTCTTCAAACGAATTAGCGCCAACAACTATGTCGTCCTGGTATGCGTAACAAAAGTCAATTTCTGATAGTTGAATAACTGAATTAATTAATTGTTGAAAAGTACTTTCAGCTGTCTTCAAGCAAAAAACAAGACGAAGGTAGGTAAACATTCCCCATGGAGTGGTAAAACTGAGCTTATCTTGCATCTCTTTAGGTACCGCAATCTGCCAGTACGCAGAGGGTAAGTCTAGTGTACTGTAGTATTTAAATTTTGACAATTGTACTAATAGGCTTTGAATGCGAGATAGAGGATATGAAGAAGGAATAATAATAAAATTTAATAATCGTAGATCTAAAGCTAAACGATATTTTTGAGGTTTTGACATGTCAGTTCTTTTCTTCTTAACTAACAGCATGGGGCAAGCCCAAGATGAATTTGATCTTTCTATAATGCCAGCATTTAGCATTTGATTAATCTGGTCAAGAGCTTCTTGCTCTAGTGCCTTTGGCACAGGAAAAGGTAGGGTTTTCACCGGATGAGAATTCATCATTGAAAACTGAGGGTTAACTAGGTCTGTATGACCCAAAGTGTCTAAGGATTTAGAAAATGCTTGAGCTTTATTGCACAATAATTTTAGTAAACAGTCACTTTCATGTGGGGACAAGTGCTTTAAGTCAAAAACATTTGGTGACAGCTCTTGTATTCGTTTTCTTTTAATTTCCTCAGATGGTAAAATTAAATTATAATATTCATTTTCTGAATCTAAATCAAAGGAATATTTTTTAATATCATTCTCATCTACATTAATGCACTCACCAAGAATTGTATATTTTTTTAAATGAACATCCACTTTGGATATATTCTGACATACAACTAAGAATAAATCTTTTTGAATTGAAGATTTAGAATGCAATGATTCATGCAAAATAAGAGCTTTACTTTTCAAAGCCGGCTTAAAAATAAAATATTCAGATGGGGAATTCAAGTATTTGACATGTAAATAAACAGAAGAATTGGGGGGAATCAACTCTCTATTTACAGTTTGTACCATGTTAGAACTCAATAATTTTTCATTACCATTTTTTAAATTGGTGTACTTTTTACCAAGATAACTAATGTTATTGTCATCTTCAGATATGACATTTTTTTCATCAGAGGTAATTTTCGTATTACTGGTATCAGAAATATTATTTATAACATTAGGATAATCAAAGTTTGTATGAGTGGGAAAATAATTAGGAAACTGAGTAAAAACTTGAGCATGACCTTCTAAATTTCTGATATTGAGATTAGCATTCATAAAAGAATTATCATAATTCATAGCAGTATTACCAACACTATTTATAATCAAACCATTATTTCGAAACTGTAATTGTAAGGATAATTTTCATAATTATTTACCAAATGCAAATAATTATCACCAAAATTTCCATTCATATTATCAAAATAAGTACCATTATTTGTGTTAACTGACATAGAATTTTCATAAATAGGCACATTATTGGTGTCAAAAGAATATGGCACTGATATATTGTCATTATTATTATACTGAGAATTCAAATAAAAACTGCTAGGAGACTCTTTTTGAATGTTAAAAGGTATATGTTTATCTTTAATTAATATAGATTTAAAAGTTGGAGAGATGGTTATAAAATGCTTGTTTATAAACTCAAAACCAAGTATGGCTTTAAAATTAACATTCTTTATATCAGTAAGGTAAAAGACATGATGAAAAAAGAATTTATCTATTTTGAATGCAATCTCGATACATCCTTTAAAAAA
The DNA here is from genome assembly GCA_963932465.1 of Maratus speciosus. Classification (NCBI taxonomy): domain Eukaryota; kingdom Metazoa; phylum Arthropoda; class Arachnida; order Araneae; family Salticidae; genus Maratus; species Maratus speciosus. The sequence goes on from OZ010790.1 coordinate 242,994,910, forward strand.
ACTGGCCTCACCAGTGGCCGAGAGGTTCTGCTCTCGAAGCTGGTAGACGGGAAATGCTGGGTTCGATCCCAATCGCGCCCGTCCGCCTAATCGTTCGGAGTTTTCGTGGTTTTCTTCGGACCTTGGACTTCCAAGCGTTAATACGGATTAGGTTCCTTTAGAAAGACCCCCACGAAGGGCACCCACCCCTTTAGGACCTATATCCCTCGTATTGATAATTGGCCGTTATAAACACAACCAACCAACCAACCTTTAAAAAAACTTTAGAGTTTATAGTTGATATAGAAACATTTCTAGATAAACATTTATTATGGATTTGGATTTAATGCTGTTAAAGCATTCATGATCCAACAAAATTAATGTTGAGCCTGAATCAATGAGAGTTGATATCTCATTATCTTGAACATTCATAATTATACATGGAAGTGAATAAGTGTTGTCAAAAGAGCTGCAAATTACATGTCGTTGTTATACACAATCCTCAATTTGAGAAGAATACTTTGATGACCAAGAATTTTCAGAACAGCGAGGTCTGTTCATTTTTTGCACCATTGTAACAGCGATTGAAAAGGAAGTAGTTGAAGAAGAATTTTTGTCAATCTGACATTCGTTTATATTGTTACAGGAGTGTACTGACCCTAACGAGTAAGATTGGGAGAGAAGGCGCTCAGTTGGACCAATCTCCCTTACTTGTTTAAATGATAATTTTTATCATCATTTTTATTTTTAGAAAAAGAAGTAAAGCTTTTCTTTCTTTGAGAAGAATTTGAAGAAAAATGGGAGTCTTGAGTGTGGTTGGCATTTGGCCTAGAAGAGTCAAGTAGATTTCTAAACTTGTAACATGACTCCATAAGATGGTTAAAACGACCACAAAAAGCACATTGGATAACATTTTGTTTGCGAAAATACCCTGAAGAGTTTTTCTTGTGAGAAAACTTGTCAAACTTTGGCCGAAAGAAAAATCGTTTCTGATCTGGCTTATGCTGAATAAAGTTTGTTTTGTTTCTGGAAGCAACGTTTTGCCTAATAGGTGAAGGAGAGTAAGTTACACGCTTTTTTTAACATGTCTATGTCTAGGAGAATGTTCATTATGAGATTCAGATGGCGAGAATGCTATTTGCGAATTTCTATAGACTCTGTCCTTTTTATGTCTGATAGGAGCTTGTCAACAAAATTATCAGAAAAATTTGAACTTTCACCATTATTTTCATTATTCAGAGAATAAACTTGGTCATAATGTTGATTAGATTTTTGAGTAGGTGGTGAATCATAGATATCTTGTAAAAATTGGGCTCGTTCAAGAGCTGACTCAAATGTGGAAATATTTTCTTCTAGAATTTTTCTTTTAATTTGCTTAGGTAAAGCTTGAATAAAATGAGTAAATTTCAAAGAATCTAGAGCAGCTGGATCTAACTTAGAATAAGCAAGTCGAAGCTGTCTAGCCAGACGATATGAAAAATTTTTTACTGACTCATTAGAATCCAATTTTACATTTTGAAGAGACTTCAGAGTGTCAGATTTTTTACTTGGCAGAAAATAGTTAATAAATTCTTTTCGAATGGTTTGAAGGTTAGAATTTTTAAATTGAAATTGTGTTTCGAGAAAGAAATGTAATGCAGTACCCTGTAATTTTGACTTGAAAAGAGCAAAAAGTTCTTTGTCAGAGTAATTATATAATTCCTGCAAATCTGATAACTGGTCGAAGAAAAACTCGACCGACTCAGGATTTCCATCAAAAGGTTGAATACAAAGGTTTAAATTTGATTTTGGAGGCATGGCGATAAATTTCAAAACAATTTTGAACAAATTTCAAAACAATTCCGAATAAATTTCAAAATAATGTGGTTTATGAGTTAACTGAAGTGAAGTAAAAAAAAATTTAATCTCATATGAAGTCACCATTTAAAAATAATGTCAATTCAACAGAATAATGTAATAATTGTTCTCGAAATATTATCAAAACAAAATGGCATCAATAAATCAATCATTTACTTATAAGTGAGAAAATTATTTTTCTTAACTCATCTTTTTTGTAAATAACATCATAAGCAATCATTTTTCCTTAATAATAAACTGTAAATATTCCATGAAGTCTTTCTCTCTTTTTTTAGAAAGATTATGTGATGATTTTTTAATTTGATTAATGATTTGATTAATGATTTTTTTAGCAATAGAATTCTACGACTCATAACGGGAGCAACATTTGAATGAAAAAAATAATGATACAGCCAGGGGCCGCAACCCATTTCAGCGCTTGCTGTCAGAACTCTAATAGCTGGCGCGGACATGAATCTTCACAGAACGGCAAAAGGGGAGCCATTCTGCATTGAAATCCCAACTCAACTGAGTGCGCAAAACGTACTGTGATGTAAAAGGGAGAAAAGGTTACCATAATAATGAAAGACGCCAATTTGGCGGAACAAACATATAAGCGCCCTGCGTTGGCATAAATTGCAATGCTAAAGCATATAAAAACTGCTTTAAATTAGAGGAAATTTTATAGATTTCACTAAGATGAGATGCCAAACAATAGTAAAGTCTTACGAATTTTGAAATTACGTATTAAACTGATTTAAATATTATTGGCCAAGGGGCGGAGCTACAAAAGGAAATGATGTCAGAAATAGAAGGTTATGGAATGAACCAGAAAAATCTTTTGCCGGAAGTACAGATTTCAAAACGATGTTTATGATTTTAAAATGAAACGAAATGCTACGCCAGAAAGGAAAGCTCACAGGGGAAGGTTGAAAAAAGAGGGAATTAAAATAATTTTAGAATGCGAATATTAAAATTAAATAAATAATAGATTAATAAAATATTTTCTAAATGAAATTAAATAAAAATATAGCAGTGGTTGTAAGCAACCACAACAGTATGTAAAATGTAATTCTGTGTGGTATGAACACTAGGTAAATTCACTAAGAACATGCATTTATCGTAATGTTCCTACAATGCATTAGGTATTTTTATTAGAGCTGATCAGTTAAGGGAAATCTGTTATTGATTCTGTTCTTAGAAATTGAAGTATTCAAAAAAATTTTAAATGTATATTAGTAATTTCTCTTCAAAACAAAACATTATCTAAATGAGTGTTTTGTTAGTATTCTATATTGCATTTGTAGGCCTTGGAGGGAACAACAATGGTTGACGTACATAAACGGAAAATACGGCCCAGTACGCAAACTTGTAAAATCATGTATGAGTGTTCAAATTAACTATTTGTTGCATTCGTTGCAAATCACTGTATTTAGGCCTCTTTAAAATTTGTTTACATTGAGCTAATGAACAACGTATTTTGATGGAAAATAATTATAAAAATATTTAAAGGGGTTTAGCTGTCTGGAGAATTATATATAGTCGAACGATTAAGGTGATACTGAAACGAACAATTTCTGACTGCATATTTCCCAGAGTCATCCTCAGTTTTTTAATTTAAAAAATATTTGATTTAAAAAAAATGAATAAATTTAATGGCTGCGGGAATATTTTCTTATTATTTATGGATAAATGGATATTTATGGATATATTATTAATTATTAAGGACACAATGAAGTGTTGAGAAGTGTTCTACAGATTCATGCAATGCGGTAAAAGATGTAGATCAGAATCTCATCAGACGGATTAGAGGTAGACATCTTGATTTCTAGAGAAATCTGGTAATACGCTAATGGCAGCAGTGAAACATTTCCCATGTTTAGTAAAAAATTTACAAGTAATAGTTCATGCACGAAACTCTTAACACACGGAATTTTTCAAACAACAATTTCAGGCTAAGATCCGTATTTCAGTTGAATACGAGGGCTGTTAAATAAAGAAAGATCATAATTCTTTTATTGGCATACTTTATTGCACACAAATTTACTTTTATGTTCGAATGTTAGTTTAATGTGTAATGAAAAACGTGACAATTCTTTTGTTAATTTATTTTCAGTATTACGTCAGTAACAGCCATGAAAGTTCAGATACTTTCAGTAACGCGTATGGGAACGATGGAGACAACACGCAAAGAGTAATTATGCTCTTGCCTGCTGGAAATTTTGCTTTCGGCAGAAGAAATCATCAGTCAAAGATTATGCTATAAGAGACTTATGGAGAGTCTGTTCTTCCCTGTAGCACCATTACATAATGGTTAGAGATGTTTAAGAAAGAGACAGACAATCATTCTCAAAGGAAGATGAACACAAAGTTCCTATAACTGAGCTTGAAGAAGTCAACATAATACCGTCGCTATTACTGTCAGAGAAAATCGTTAGATATGAAAACTGTTAAAAATATTGCAGTTATAATGGCTGCCACTGACGTACTACTGGAAATAATGAACAAAAAATTACCACGTATTCATTACACATTAAGCTAACAATGGGGCATAAAAGTAAATTTATGTGCAATAAAGTATGCTAATAAGAAAACTATGATCATTCTTTATTGAACAGCCATCGTATTTATTCCCACAAGAAGTGTGACAGTGCTTTAAGTGACTTAGATGGAGCAACAGCAGAAAGCTTAGCGAAGTGACTTCAAAAAAGCTTTGACCATTTAAAAACCGTAGAAGTGGAAGGTTAAAATTAAAATATAAAGTCTCTTTCAGCAACAGGGTTATTAATCCCTTAACGGTCGCATTACATTTACGGTTTAAAAATTCAAATTGCTTATTGGTACCACTTTTTTGAAAAAGAGATATTTACCTTATTTAATGACAGGTAAAATATCATAATAAAGCCAATTGCACTATTTTATAATACTGGTGGGAATCAAACAATCTGAATAAAAGTCACAACCCGTGAATATCACGTGAGCGAGAATTAAGAGGTTAATGTCAAGACTAGGCCTAAAACTTAAGTAACAGAAGGGATTTTAATTAAAGAAGGTATTCGGAGCTGAGATGTGAGCTTTAAGTTTTACTTACGCAAAATAAAAAGAGTTAACCACCTGTCTATCAACTTTCTGTACAGTTTCTGTCCTATGTTTTTAGTAACTCAGGTACTACAAAAGAAGGAATGCGAGAGGTCATAACGTATTTGCAATGAAATTGAAAGAAAACACTCTCATGATGAAAGATCTAGAAATTATTAATAGTAATATATTGATTGAAAGAGGAATCCTTCGACGAATGCGTTCAATATAATTTGATTAAAAATTGTTTTGTTCTGAAAGCTTTAAAGTACGCTCCATATTTTATATATCAACCGCATTTATTATTAAAACCCATTTAATTGTGTAAATTAATGAAGCTTTCCTGATGTTCTAGTAGAATTCTGCGTATACTAACATGGTAAAATTTTACAATTTTCTTTATAAAATAAAAATACTATGTGTAAGATGGTTATACTTATGGTTAATTAGATAATTATTAGCAGCTTTCTATTATTTTAAATATGTTCATTTATTAAAATATATCAATTTGGATTATTTTTAGATCAGTATTTAGATCATATTTAGCTTTTTTAGCTAAATAAGGCTTCATTAATATATAAAACTGAATATAAACTTCAAATATAACTCCCTCAAGGTTTTTAGTTTTCTCAGGTTTAATTAAGAAAATAGAGATCAGATTTCCGTACTTTCGTTATATTAAAATAACTTTTCTTACATCATTAAAAGTTGGGTTATTTCCTATAAACTTAGAAGTAATTATTTTATCATGATATTCTCCAATTTCACATAAATTCAATCAAGTTTCATATTTTTATCGTTGCTGAAAGGTCTTTCCTTAATTTTCCTCCATTTTTCGTGATTTGCATCAGGTAAAAAAAAAAGGGAAAAAAATTGAGATCAATGAATGCTAGAAGTAATAAAGTAATCAATGAATATTGTATTACCCTTCAAATTATTTTTGAATGTGTAAATGTTTTTGATTTGAGCTTTAAACATTATTGATTTTGTTCACTCTTCTCGATTTATTTTTAAAAGTAACCTAATCGAAATTTTTTCCGATTTCCAGTTTTTGACTGATTTACGCGTTTTAGGGGTAAGAGATCTCCAAAAAACAGTTTATACAAAATGCCTGTCTGTCAGTCCGCGTGCTCGTGTGTCGCTATTATACCATCGAAAAGTGTATGAAGTTATGCATAGGGGAATTTAACAAAATTTTTTGTGTATGTTTTTGGCTATGGCAGGCAGGTCTTCCCTGAATTTAGAAAAATTCCGCTGGAAGAGGGCGCTGTAATAGCAATTTTTGTGCCATTTTCATTATTGTACCATCGAAAAGAGTAGTTATGAATAGAACTGAACCAAATTATTTCTGCATGTTTTTGGCTATGGCTAGCAGGTCCTCCTTGAATTTGGAAAAATTCCACCGGAAGGGGCGCTGTTATAGCGACTTTTGTGCCATTTTCCTTATTGTACTATCGAAAAGTGTATAAAGTTATGTTTAGATTTGAACCAAATTTTTTGTGTATGTTTTTTGCAGTGGCAAGCATGTCCTCCTTGAATTTCGAAATATTCCGCTGGAAGTGTGTGTGTGTGTGTGGGGGGGGAGGGGCGCTGTAACAGCAATTTTTGTATAATTTTCTCAATTTTTTGTATTTCTATTGTCCATCGGATGCTAGTACAGCGATGGGAACTTCGTATCCTGCTAAACCGGCTATTCGGAAAAAGCTGATGTACAACAGAAAAATGAAAAACTATTGATTTTAATAAATATCATGATCCAAATTAACTTGTTTTTACTCGGATTAATTGACTGAAGCAGAAATTTAAGATGAAAATCAAAGATGATATAGTATTGGACTAATAATATTCAAGTATTCACATTTGTAACTATAGTTACAATTGAAATATAAAGATGTATGAGATAGAAAAAAGTTTTGGAATTGGCACAACCAGGTAGTTTATTTGGATACAGAAAAGGAAAATATTTTTGTGAAACTGAATTTTTATTGAAATAATTGTTTTCTATCAATAAAATTAAAGAGTTTTACGAAACTGCAAATTCATTAGGAGTTCAGTAGATTAAAAAAAAATTCTTGATTTTCTGCTATAATTATAGCATTCATTTTAACTAAGGTATGGTCTCTGAAAAGAGTCTTTTTTTTTGGGGGGGGGGGCACCCCCTGGTAGCTTTTTCGCCTTTCCTTTCTTTTTTTCTTTTTTACTTAATATTTTTTTTCTTTTTCTTTTTTCTTTATCATATCATGTTATGCTTAAGTACATAAGTACTTTTTAATTTTTTGTTAATCTTTTCTTAACTTTTTGAGTAATTTTAAATTTGTGGCTATCAGCCACGTCTAAACATTATTTTTTTTAAGGCTTCCTAATGCCCTTGCAACACGATCACCTTTCCACTGGATGTAAAGTTGCTACGCAAGTAGGTAGTCCTTAAAGCTGATTACATTGTTCCATTGTTCCAATGCATTTTAAAACCAAATATTACCTCCAAGCTCTCTTGCCTTTTATGACGGACACATGCACCACGTCATGTAATAAGGGAGTCACAACGTAGTAAGGAAGTCATAATTCACATTTCAAGTTTAAACGGACAAGTTTATTTAAACAAGAAATAGTTGGGCTCACGGTGAACCTGAAGGATTTAACTATGATGATCAAATCTGAAATCAACGTAACTTCGAATAATACTCAATTCAATGAAATGCAAAATCTAATAAAAAATCAACATACATGAGATAAAAATGTCTGCTCACAATCACTACGGGTGGCTTCACTGTCTAAGAAACTATATTTATAAAAATACTTCTCTAGAAAACAAATTTTCAAATCTCGAATGTCACGGTAATAGAAACCTGCGGTTTCCGGATTGTATTCTATTTCAAATATGAGAAGTACTTTCTTATCAATATATCGATACTTTCTGCTAGAATTATGCTGCAAATTTCGAATACTTGTCAGCTACGGTGAATATCGAAATTTCAGGCGGGAACATCAAGTCTGATACATCCTCTCTCAGGTAGGATCTGATCCCAAAGCTGCTCATCCAATCTTTCATTCCTAAATTTATAGTTCGCCGATTGACCGTCGTTCTTCAGATTCTTACTTTTCTCAATATTAGTTAGACAGTATAGAAGACCGTGTGTTTTCATACCTGCATTATACTAAATACCTTTCGTCACTAAAAATGAGTCATTCCTTATCCATATAAAAATAATTATTTAATCTCGATATTCTTCCATTTCAAATCAGTTCAAGCAAATGATCTCTATTTTTTTTTTTTACCGTTAGTGAAAATACATTTAATAATCTCGCTAATTTCATTGATTTGCATTAGATAAAATGTGTTAATCAGAAAAAATGAGATTCAAGGAATTATAGATTCTTTCGGATTATTAAAGAAGGTAGTTTTATATGATTTGCTTGTTGGAGATTATTGATTTAGTTAATTTTATTAATAATTCCTTTTTATTACTAAGAACATTAAAAAACAACAACAACAACAACAACAACAAAAAAACATATAAAAACTTAAGTTTGCTCCGGTCTTTGTTTATGTTTTTTCAGATTCATGCTGCAATTCCTATTGAAAACGAAGTTCTTGGTTTGGTTTAGTTTAGTGCACCACCGTAGTGGAGATTGCTTTGGGGTCTATAGCAACTATGGCTTTTCGCCTCGAATGATCCTTATTATATACAGAAACAACCTCAAGTCACAACAATTTTTATTTCTTGTTCCATTACATATTTATATAACTACAAAGCGACATCAACAAATACATCCATGTCTCACCCGAGGATTCGAACCCGGGCCCCTGCCGTGGCACCAGCTGTCGCTACCGACCACGCCACTAGGCGACAACGAAGTTCTTTTTAGGTGCGTTAGTAATTATATAAACGAGTTGGAACCCGTCGAAATTCGACGAATTAAAATGTTTAGAATGGAACTGTTAGATCAAATTTATAATAAACCTACAAAAATAATTACAATAAAAAATTCATCTTGCATTGGTTGTCTAACTCTTAAAACAAATAATGTCTTTAACCTAAAATTACCAAAAACTTAAACTGCTTAAATTATTGAAAAATTAAACTGCATTAGTATACGTAATCAAGATGAGTAATTATGTTGAAGTTACCGATTGAGGCTCTTATGTTTGTTTTAACGGGATGAAAAATCAGTAAAAAGGATTTCGCTTTGTCAAATCATAAAATTTTCCGCCATAAAATCAAACTGTACGTTATTTTCACATTCTCAAAATTTCCATACGCACCACTCAAATTCACAATTTAAAAGTATTTTAACGCGCAATACATTATTAATGAATGTATTTTCAAACTTAAAGTCACTTTTGTCCGATACAACTTTTCACGTGAACATTCGCACAAACTTTAAGTTCTAATCTCAGTACCTGCGAAAATTTACCATCTAGAAATTTGGCTTTAGTTGCCATAGTATTGGCCATTTTAGTATTGGTCAAATATTTAGTTTTATCAAAGAAAATCGTTTCGTTTTGTTGATCGTTTTGTTTTAAATATGACATCATTTTTACTCTCTGAATCACTTATTTGCTTAGAGTCTCAAACTCAGTATCAGCGTAATGTAAAAATATTGAAATATCTTCTTCAATCTTTTGATTTATGAAGAAGAATGCGTGTTTTTTTTAATGGCTGACGTCATTTTCTGTTCAAAAATTAAAAAAGTTACTTTTATTTGTAATGTGAAAATGGCATCAATAAGGGTATAATCAATAAAAATAAATAAACTCTGACTATTTTTCCTTTACTTTTAATAAAAATGGAGTACTTCAGTTGCCACAATTACAAAATTGGTGCTAAAAACTACAAAAAAATTAATATCTCAAAAATAAATTGAGATAGAGCTTTCAAACAAATTGATTTAAAAGTACATTTTTTCCCCTATACGACGGTGTAAAAATTGAAACTGTGCGACGTTTAGAAGTTTAAAAATTTGCAGCAGCGAAAATTGCAAAACCAAAATTTCATTTCAAATTTCAAAGTGTTGCCATTCGCAGAATGACGTATGCGTTACGCACAGATATGTTTGTCCTTTATAATATAGATACGTAGCACGTATAGTAGTCGTCTGGTCCATCCGCCTGTCTGTCTTTCCATCTGTTTGTATAAAACAGCGCAAAAACTACCCAACCGAATGGTTTGAAATTTAATATATATAATCGTTGTAGAATTTTGTTGAGTCATTTCAAATTTGATGAAAATCGAATTAAAACTTAAAAAAATATTAAAAAAAGTTTTCTTTCAAAGTTTTCTTCTTATTAAATCATATCATACATAATTAATTTAATGATATCCCATGATAGGTTATGATTCTAACTTGCCATGGTGATTACGTCATATTTAAGATGGAGTTATGTTATTTCAGTTTTACTGAATTTAATATATGTAATCGTAATAAATTTTGTATTCATACATTTTTGAATAAGAATGCAACAGCTATTGTACCAATCTGAATATTTTTAAAACTAGATATAGCACGAACGCACCACATTTGCCACGTTTGATGTGCAATTTCCGACTTGTTTATTTTATTTTTATTTGAAATTATATGAACTACTATATACTGTTTGCTTGAAATTTCGTGCGTTTAATTTCGGAAATACTATTTAAAAAGTTTCTTCAAGGAATAGATATTCATAAAATTTATCGATAAAATGCTGCGTTAAGGGGACCAAGCAAGCGAAATTAGGAAAAAAAAATCGATTTTTACTTTTTTTATATCATTAAATAGTTTAAACTTTTATCTTTCCAACGATGTGTCACACATGTTTATATATTAAAAAAAAGGAGTTTTAATTATTCATTCTTTCTAAGAGTACTTCACAGCTTAATGGCCATTTAAATCTTTAATTGACTTTTTCTCAAAACTTGACTTTTTCGTGTTTGTGTTCCTTTTTTTAAATATCTATTAAACTTAAGAACTTAAATTTTTTAAATACTTTTATTATGTTATATTGTATACTTTAACAAAGGGATTTAATGATTTGTTGAAAATTATTTATTTTAGGCAGTGAAATCTTACCAAAAATGCTAATTTAAAAATGCCTTTCAATAAATAATTAATAATTAATTTTCAGGTTCACTTAGAAAGAAAGTGGTCTGTTAAAATACGTAAAGCATGTTATTCAAACTACTATAAAAATTCTAGATCTCTATATTTCCCCATTTCCGAGAAAAAGGTACATAAAGTTGGTGTATTTTAACATGGTGGAGATAGAGCTTACCCGGTCCCCTTAAGAAAAATCATGGAAAACATTGATCTAATGAACCAATTGCCAACCGGTTGTACTTGTTCCACATAATGAATTGAATCCTTCTTGAATAGTTTCTACCTTGATGATAAAATTCTTCTTTTTTACAATATAAAATATCCATAATTATGTAGTTTTCAAACACATGTTTCATTGTCTTAAAATTTGCTTGATAAATTAAAAGTACCATTAAAGTGTACTGGCTCTTTCTGCCCGCGGTCCTTTATTCTTCTCTTCTTCCGACTCTTTTGCGGAAGCCAAGTTCATAGGTCCCCAGCCACGTCCCGAGTATAGGAGACTCTAGCGGATGCTGCGTCGAGCTTATTATTAACCCTTTAAGCCCCTGTGCGGGTGATACAAAAGTAAATGAGAATGACTATTTCCTATTTTTGTGATATTTAAAACCAAATCTGCACATTTATATGAGTTAATTGGCTTCAGATGTTTTGATAAGACACAACTAGGGGGCACCAACTGCAATATAGGGTTAGATTTTCTGCTTTTAAAAAGACTGTATCATCTGACAGCAATAGACAAAAAGTATGTACTGTCGTAATTTTTTTTGAATATGATTTTTAGTGTTTGCTTAGATTTAATTTTTCTTTTCATATACTTTATTCATGATTTTAATTGATTTTGTCTTTGATAAATTTAATTAGGCTTTACAAATGTTGAAAAACAAATGACCCACACAATTGTGCGGGTTCCGCATTTACCATTTCCAAAATGGGTACAATTCCTAATATATAAATTTTTTAGTTTTAAGTGATTTTTTTAAAATTATGTTTTTAGCAATTTATTTTTATTAATTACATTTTTAAAGCGAATTAATTTTAAATTAATAGGCTTGTACTATTCATGTATTCTATTTAAAACTGATAGTATTAGATATATAATATGCACATGCAACGAATTGTATGTTTCTGCTCTGAGGTACAGATGTAATATATGATTTATAAGTTTTATATGAGTTATATGCATATCACGAAATAGATTTTTAAGTTTGATAAATTCATTCCATTTTCTCGAAACAGCAAGTAAACCACCAGGAATAAATAATAAATTATGGAAAGTTCAGAAAATGCTCGACAGATTCCGTAGTGTCTACTTGAATTGACCAGGAGATCAGGGAAAATTTTCCATAGATGAGCAGACGATTCCTTTTTTTAGGGCGTGCTTCAGTAAAGCAGTATAAAAAAAACAAACCACACTCTGTTGTAACAGTATCACCTGGGATAGTTTTAAATTTTGTAGTTTACCAGTGGGGAGTACAGACCTAGGCCACAAGGATCTAGGCTTAGGACCTGCTGTAGTCCTTACTCTGGTTCAGACCTAGTTTTATGTACTTCGATCGGTATTTCAACAAAATACCGCTGCTGGAAAAACTAAAAAAAGAAATTTGAAGGATCAGGCACAATCCAACCGGAGTGAAGGGCATACCATTTGTCAACGGCTCTTAAGAGGGGCGCGAGCATTGAGCACGTCTCAGAAAATGAAATTGTAGTAGTCTGTCCAAAAACAAAAATTGTTTCAAACATTTTCATTGTGGCTGATGAAAATTATCTCAATAAACAAAAACATTTTTTGCTTAAGCTTTTATTTTTAGACATTTGCACACATAATTCCAAAGTACACAATTGTGTAGATTTAGCCCAATAACGGCTGCATTAAGGCCGAACCCGCACACTTGTGCGGGTTCTCCCTTGGCATAACCTGACATCGGGTATTTTTTTTAAATATTTTTTTTCACTCAAATACGAGCCTATCGATAAGGCGAAGCCATCCAAACTTTAAATTTCTACAAAAAAAAAAAAAAAAAAAAAAAAAAAAAAAAAAAAAAAAACTCCCGGTCTTAAAGGGTTAACCGCCGCGGAGAATGACCTCTTTCCGTCCGCGACCCTTTATTCTTCTGTTATTCCGACTCTTTTGCGGAAGTCACGTTCATAGGTCCCCAGCCACGTCCCGAGTATAAGAGACTCTAGAGGAAGGCAGGTCGAAAATTTCACAATTTTATCAAGAAATTTTTTCTTACAACATCTTCACCACATAATAATTGTTTCAGTTTTCTTCCTATTCTAATAAAGTAACCATCGCTGTCGTTGCCGTAAATGAATTTTTGTTTTGTGTGTGGTCTTTCTTGGCTAATAATAATAAAACTATTGCATAAAAAAAATATGAAAATTGTTCGTTTTATAGAGTTCAAAAAACACCCTGAAGCAGAAATTTTTTTAGATGAAACAATTATTTTAAGCGCTATTTAATGCTGTAGTCGGTCAAAATAGCTCCGTTAAAATAGATTTATAGGATAAAAAAGTACGCATAGCAATTTAACCATCTTTCGCAGGGACATACTTGACGAGCTTGCGGTATGCAGGCGCAACCATCTTTCAAATTTGACTAATTTTTTGAGGTTTTGGTTTAATTTTTTTAAATTAAAAATTTCATTATCTGAATAGAGTGAAAGTACATTTAATGATCTCCCTATTTTCATTGATTTGCATAAGATAAAAAATGTTAATCGAAAAAAAAACGAGATTCAAGGAATTATAGGTCCATTCAGTTTATTATAGAAGGTAATTTTATATGATTTGCTTATTAGAGATTATTGATTCAGTTAATTTTCTTTCTAATTTCTTTTTATTGCTAAGAACATGAAAAAGAAATACACGAACAAATTTAAGTTCGTTCTAGTCTTCTTTTATGTTTTTTCAGATTCATACTGCAAGTCTTATTGAAAATGAAGTTCTTTTTCTTTTTATTTGAACTTATATGAATAAACTCCTATCTACTGTTTGTATGAAATTTCGTGCGTTTAATTTCGGTAAAAATTTAAAAATGTTCTTCAAGAAATAGAAATGCATACCATTTACCAATAAAATGCTGTGTTAAGAAAAATCATAGAAAACATTGATCTAATGAATTGGTTGCCAAACGGTGATCCGTGTTCCACAGAATGGTTTGAATCCTTCTTGAATAGTTTCTACTTTGATGATAAAATTCTTCTTTTTTACAATATAATATATTCATAATTATGAAGTTTTCAAACACATGTTTCATTATCTTAAAATTTTCTTGATGAATTAAAAGTATTATTAAAGCGAACTCGCATTAATAATTCACAATTTTATCATGTAAGTTTCTCTTAGAACATTTTCACCATATAATAATTGTTTCAGTTTTCTCTCTATTCTGAAAAAAGTAACCTTAGCTGTTGGTGCCGTAATTGAATTTTTCTTTTATGTGTAGTCTTCTTTGGCTAATAATAATAAAACTATTGCATAAAAAAATATGAAAATTGTTCGTTTTATAGAGAAATGTTCGAAAACTCGACGAAGCAGAAAGGTTTTAAATGAAACAATTATTTTAAGTGCCATTTAACGTTGTAGTCGGTCAAAATAGTTCCGTTAAAATAGATTTATATGATAAAAAACTACGCATAGCAATTTAACCGTCTTTCGCAGGTACATGCTTGACGAGCTTGCGGTATGCAGTGTACAATCATCTTTCAAATGTAACTAATTTTTTTAGATTTTGGTTTCAATTTTTTTTATTATAAATTTCATTATCTGAATAGAGTGAAAGTACATTTAATAATCTCCCTATTTTCATTGATTTGCATTAGATAAAAAATGTTAATCGGACAAAACGAGATCATGAACAAATTTAATTTCGTTCCAGCCTTCGTTTATGTTTTTTCATATTCATATTGCAAATCTTGTTGAAAACGAAGTTCTTTTTCTTTTTCTTTTTATTTGAAATTATATTAATAAACACTTATCTACTGTTTGTATGAAATTTCGGTAAAAATTTTAAAATGTTCTTCCAGAAATAAAAATACATAAGTTTTATGTGTAAAATGCTCTGTTAAGAAAATCAACGAAAAGATTGTTCTAATGAACAAGTCGCCAACCGGTGGTCCGTGTTCACATAATGAATTCAATCCTTCTTGATAGTTTCTACCTTGATGATGAATTCTTCTTTTTTACAATATAATATACCATAATTATAGAGTTTTAAAACACACGTTTCATTATCTTAAAATTTGCTCGATAAATTAAAAATACCATTAAAGTGAACTCACAGTAATAATTAAAAAATTTCTCAAGCAAGTTTCTCTTACAACATTTTTACCACATAATAAATGTTTCAATTATCTCTCTATTCTAAAAAAAAGTAACCCATCGTTATCGCTGCCGTAAATGAATTTTTCTGTGTTTAGTCTTTCTTGGATAATATTAATAAAACGATTGCATAAAAAATATGAAAATTGGTCGTTTTATAGAGAAATGTTTGACAAACAGGCTGAAGCGGAGAGCTTTTAAATCAAGCAAAAGCGATGTTTAATGTTGCAGGCAGTTAAAATAGTTCCGTTAAAATAGTTTTATAGGATAAAACACTACGCATTGCAACTTAACCATCTTTCGCAGGGACATACTTGACGAGCTTGTGATATGCAGTGTGCAATCCTTTTTCAAATTTAACTAATTTTTTGAGGTTTTCTTTTCAATTTTTAATTCAAAATTTCATTATCTGAATAGAGATTATTTCATATTTCGAAAAAGTCATTTTTTTTTTTTTAACCTATTGTAAAATTTTGAAAAAGCTCAAATAATAATATTTCCCTTAAATAAAAAAAGTGTTTATACGTGAACATTAAAATCAGAAAGAATACTTTAAAATAAAAATTAAATTATTATGCGTTAAAAGCAGTAAATGGAGAAAATTAAGTAATATTTAAAATGCTTAAATAATAATATTGCCAAACAGTCTCAATTTCAAAATATATTTACACTATATTTATTTCCTATTTCGAAAAGTATTTTTACCTATTGTTAAATAATATTATTTCCTTTCAATATAAAATGAATTTTCATGTGAACATTAAAAAAGAAAAAAAACTTTATTGAAAATTACATGGTTTTAAAACGATACATTTAAAACGTCTTATCGAAAATAATCTTCTTATAGCGTCGTATAAAATTCCGGGAGGCAGCCGGTGTTTTTCAGAGTGGAAAAAAATCGAATCCCTGGGTGTCACGTGTAAATCGGGTCTCGAAATGCTCTGGACACCAGTATTTTAAAGTAATTTTCTTCGCCTTATCTAACGTCAGAATTATCTGCAATTAAAAATGGCTAAATAAACTATAAGAAATTAGTGGTGTCCAAAACATCTGGAGCTCTGATTTACACGAGACACCTGAGATAAGAAGATTAGATCAACCTGAAAAAACGTTTACCCTATTGCATAATGTCCTTCAGTTTCCTTTTAAAGCCATTAAAGATGAAAAACACAGTGTGACCGCAAAAAAGCCCCACCTGACAAGAACAAAGAGACCGCGAGTGGAATGATACGCCTATCTGGAGCTTAATATTTGCTTGTTTTTTGAGCATTGCGTGTCGGAACTAGGGTTGGATAGCGTATAGCTCGTAGGAGTACAGAACCCTAGGGTTAAAAAAAGAAGAGTAAAAATTCTTTCAGATGTTAGCCATCATCATAAACTGCAAAGTGGAAATGTTGTGTAATGAAGTAATACACTTAAAATTACACGTGCTTTAAACAATTCTGGTTGGGCTACGTGTATAATAATGGTCTAATATTGTTTTGTTACTAGGATATTACATAACTACAAAATATAGGTATCCAATTTAAAGCTAGAAATAAAAAAGTTTGCTTAGTAGCCACTGGCCAGTAGATGACATTTTTTCTTTCGCCAGTTCTGAAAGTTATTTTTTTACTTAGTAGCTATCTACTGATCATTGTAAATATTTTGAATAATAGGCCAAAATGTACATAAGTAGCATTTTATAACTGAAAAAATAAAGTGTATAAGTTTCTTAAAATTGTTTTTATTTAAAGCTAATACTAAAAGGAAGGTATTAATTTGCAAAACAACCATTTTCACGAACAAGTTTTGTTGAAATAACTTTATATAACTGTATCTTTATGTGAATTTATATTTATTATATTTATTTAAAAAAATATGTGGTAATAATTTTTTTATATTATTTGATAAAAAATTGAAAAAATTAAGATCATCTCCGTTTCAGAAAGTTAGCTTAGTTGAAATGAAAAAAAAGGAAAAAAAAAAAAAAAAAGAAAAATAAATAAAGAAAAAAAGTAGAAAAATATAGTATTTGACCAGAACGAGTAAATTTGTGTAATCGCCATATTTCAAAGTTTAATCGCCTACTCGTGATTGGAAAGCAGTAATTTTCAGCTTTATTCCAATTATCTAAAAATACACTTTTAGGTAGCTTTCTTTACAAAAAAGCTACCTATTGCAGCCGTTCGGAGGAAAGCGATTTCAAAAAATTTTGGTATATTTTCATCGATCATGACCCCCAGACCCCGAAACCACCCTCCGTTCAAAATTGATATATATATATATATATATATATATATATCTGACCTATGTCACACTGTAACTCCCGTAATTATGAACCGATTTCGATGTAATTCGGTGTATACATAGTACATACCAATGTCTCGACCGAGTTCGTTGGCCAGCTTCATCCGCCGTTTTGTTTCAAAATGGCGGCCATTTAAAATTTTTAAAAAAATTTAAAACTTGAAATGTGGTACCAAAAAATTAAAAATGGAAAAATATTTTTTTCTTATGTATTTGACCTTTATACAAAGATTCCGGAGCAGTTTTTGTTTCGTCTATATCTTAAAAAATGGCTGAGTTATAGCAATTTGAATTTCTAGCGTGGCCGACATTTTGAAACGTCCTGAATTTTGTCACGCGATAAAAGGCGTATTTATGAACCGATTTGGATGTAATTCGGTGTGTACATAGTACATACCAATCTCTCGACCGAGTTCGTTGGCCAGCTTCATCCGCCATTTTGTTTCAAAATGGCGGCCATTTAAAATTTTTTTAAAAATTTAAAATTTGAAATGTGGTACCAAAAAATTGAAAATGGAAAAATATTTTTTTCTTATGTATTTGACCTTTATACAAAGATTTCGGAGCAGTTTTTGTTTCGTCTATATCTTAAAAAAGGGCTGAGTTATAGCATTTTGAATTTCTAGCGTGGCTGACATTTTGAAACGTCCTGAATTTTGTCACGCGATAAAAGGCGTATTTATGAACCGATTTGGATGTAACTTCGTTTATACATAGTACATACCAATGTCTCAACCGGGTTCGTTGGCCAGCTTCACCCGCCATCTTGTTTAAAAATGGCGGCCATTTAAATTTTTAAGAAAAATTTAAATTTGAAATGTGGTACCAAAAATTGAAAATTGAAAAAATATTTTCTTCTTATGTGTTTGACCTTGATAAAAAGATTCGGGAGCAGTTTTTGTTTCGTCTATATCTTAAGAAATGGCTGAGTTATAGCATTTTGAATTTCTAGCGTGGCTGACATTTTGAAACGTCCTGATTTTTCTCACGTAATAACAGGCGTATTTATGAACCGACTTAGATGTACCTTGGTGTGTACATAGTACATACAAATATCTCGACCGAGTTCGTTGGCCAGCTTCATCCGCCATCTTGTTTCAAAATGGCGGCCATTTAAAAAAATTAAAAAATAAAAAAAATTAAATGAGATACCAAAAAATTGGAAAATGAAAAAGATTTTTTTGTATGTGTTTGACCTTAATACAAAGATTCCGGAACAGTTTTTCTTTCGTCTATATCTAAAAAAAAAAATGGCTGAGTAATAGCATTTTGAATTTCTCTTGTGGCTGACATTTTAAAACGACCTGATTTTTGTCACGCGATAACAGGCGTATTTATGAACCTATTTGGATGTAACTTGGTCTGTACATAGTACATACCAATGTCTCGACCGAGTTCGTTGGCCAGCTTCATTCGCCATCTTGTTTCAAAAGGGTTGCCATTTAAAAAAAATTAAATTTAAAATTCAAAATTAGGTATTAAAAAATTGGAAAATGAAAATTTTTTTTTTATGTGTTTGGCCTTGATACAAGGATTCCGGAGCAGTTTTTGTTTCTGAAAATTTGTTCTTTTGTTGATATCTTAAAAAATGGTTGATTTATAGCACTTTGAATTTCTAGCATGGCTAACATTTTGAAACGATCTTGTATTTGTCACGCGATAACACACGTATTCGCCTATTTCGATGTAAGAAGGCATGTGGATAGTATACATCAACACCTCGACCAAGTTCGCTGGCCAGATTCATCAGGTATCTTATTTCAAAATGGCGGCCATTAAATTAAAAAATATATATATATTTAAAGTGAGGTGCAAAAAAATTAGAAATTGAAAAAGGTTTCTTTCTTAAGTATTTGATCTTGATATAAGGATTCAGGAGCAATTTTTGTTTGTCTTTACATTAAAAAATGGCTCAGATATAGCAGTTTCAATTTCTATTGTGGGTGACATTTTGAAAAATCTGATTTTTTGCATGCGACAGCACTCCTATATATTAACCGATTCCGATGTGAGTGAGCATGTGCACAGCAATTACTAAGGTCTCGACCAAGTTCACTGCTTAGCCTCATCCACCATGTTGTCTTAAAATGACAGGCACTTTAAGAAATTGCCGAATTTGGCAGCCAAATATAAGTTACTTTAAAGAAAAGCAGCTTGGATAAAGCTGACTAATTTCGCGAAATTCTCATTCATTATATTGATAAAAATTAGTATTGAA
Source organism: Maratus speciosus (assembly GCA_963932465.1). Taxonomy (NCBI): domain Eukaryota; kingdom Metazoa; phylum Arthropoda; class Arachnida; order Araneae; family Salticidae; genus Maratus; species Maratus speciosus. The sequence continues at coordinate 243,014,711 of OZ010790.1, forward strand.
TCTCCTATATACGGTTTCCACTAAATTGAGCTTCGTGTGTTTGCATGATATAAGTTGGCTTTTTTAAAATAAGGATTATGAAAGCTACCTCTTCCTCCCGGAACTGGCCGGAAGGACTTTTTTATTTTATTTTCTCTCATAGATTATATCAATCCGTTCGATTTGTAGATAGTTTTGCAAAATATTCAAGTTTTTATCTAGTTTATTTAAACTTAGTTAAAGGATTTAATGATTTCTAAAACTGAATATAAACTCCAAATAGAATTCCCTAGAGGTTTTCAGTTTTCTCGAGTTTAATTAAGAGACTAGAAATAGAGTTTCCATAGCCGTATTAGACTAAAATATCTGTCCTTGCATCATTAAAAGTTGGGTTATTTCTTATCTACCGAGAAATAATTACTTTAACATGATATTCTTCTATTTCAAACAAGTTCGAGCAAGTTTTATGATTTAAAAAATAGATTAATCAAAGTTCTTTTATTATTTTCCCTGCATTTTTATTGATTTGCATCAGGTAAAAAAGCTATCCAGAAAAGAAATCAAGATTAAAAGAATTTCAGATATTTTATTTTTATTAGAGAGAGTTTTTTTTGTCTGATTTGTGTATTGAAAGGTATTGATTTTGTCCATTTTCTGTAATTTTTTAAAATTTCATTTTTAACAGTTTCCAGTATAGTTGAAAAGTGTTTATGATTTCGAATTGTCTGTCTGAGCTGTAACTCTAGTAAATATACTCGGATTGCCTGATTTTCTTTTATGTTATTGATTTTTACTACAACATTAACGGTATTGAAAATGAAGTGTGCAGCAATTTTAGTTCATTTACCCTGGACGATCAAAAGTTTTCCGTTACATTACCGTCTATGGGAAAAATCGTTTCAAGTTCATTTTAATGACATTAGGCAATTTCAAGCATAATGAAATTAATAAGCATTTATGTAGTGCGCAGAATCATGCATTCTGAAGATTATGTATAACAAAGCATTTACAGGGCCACACAAAAGAATTCCGTTACATAATGGTCTACGGGGAAGTGTTTGCAGCGTATTTTAGTTCTGTTACATTATTTCGCATATAATGAAAATGATACATTACTGTGGCTTATTACAAGATACTTGTTGCATAATATGATGTGCATAGCATTTATCGTGAATTTACAGGGACACGCAAAAATATTCGGATAGAGTACTGCTTGGAAATAACTTTAGCATGGTCAACGTCTATAAATGAAATAAGTTCTTTATGGAAACTTCTTGAGAGTGCTCTAGAAAATTTACGAAACTTCAAATCATTTTTGTGTTCATCTAGTCTTTCAAAAAATCGACGTTTAGTCATACCTATATAGGAAGAGATTATCCAATCTGTAAATTTAAAGGGAATTTCATACACCCCAGAGAAAGATGAAAAAGGAATTGGATCTATTTTTTTACTCATAAAATTAAATAATGTCATAGAATTAGAGGCTACAAGTTGTATGTTGTATTTCATGAATAACTTTTTAAACTTTTCAAATAAGATGGGAACATATGGAATCTTTCAGTAAATATAAAGTTTCCGTTAATCCCCCCTCCCCCAAATTAAATCAAGTTTACCGAAAGATTCCAGATAGTAGATTCTGTATACTGGAATCAGACAATAAATAAATGTATTTTTATTAACACTTTCCAACAAAGTTGAAAAGTGTTTATGACTTCGGTTTGTCTGTCCGTCTGTCCGTTTGGCCGTCTGTACGCACTCTAACTCCCGTAAATATACTCGGATCATTCTGAAATTTTTGGATGTTAGTGACCTCTACCATAGCACGAACCCTATTGCAAATGAAGTTTGTAGCATGTTTAGCTCATTTACAGGGATAGTCAAAAGTTTTCCGTTACATTACGGCCTATGGGAAAAAATCGTTTAAAATGATTTTTAATGATGTTACATGCTTTCAAGCATAATAAATTGATATGCATTTATCAAATTGACTAAAATATGCATTTTCTGTACAATATGCGGCCCCAAAAATAGTTATTATTCATTTACAGGGCCGCACAAAAGAATTCCTTTACATAATGACATAGAAGTGGAGGGAATTTTTTCCGTCGTATTTTAATTATGTTAAACTGTTACATGTATAATGAAATAGATATACGTTGCTAAGGTTTACTATAACTTATTTCATGGATAATACGAAATGCAGAGCATTTACAGGGACACACAAAAGATTTCAGATACTATATTGTACCCGAAGTACTGTAAAGTAGCGATGATTGCTGGAAATGCATTTTTAATTATGTTATGTGCTTTTATATTTCACTATATTTATGCATTGTATATGGTGTGTATAAATGCTGTTATTGATATACAGGGCTACTCAAAAGAATTCGTAATGGTTACTGGGTATGATTGCAAATTGCTTAAAGCTGATTTTTAAATGAGTTAGGCATTTTTACGCTGAACCGCATCTGGTTCACTAAGAAATGTTTGTAAAACATAAATAAAATGACATACAGGGTCACGTAAAGAATTGGATACATGGCCGTCTATAAATGATAATTTCTGGAAATGTGATTCCGGTAGTTTTAAGAGTGTTTTACTTTGAATTAAACTTTAGCTAAATAGTGGCGTGTAATAAAGGTATTAGGTTAACTGCAGAGTTTTACAAAAGTATATAAGTATGTTTAAAACTATTAGTATAAATTGCTGAAAGAGAAATTTCAACCTGTCATGTGTTTTCTTGCTAAACTAAATTTCTCCATTATATAGTATATATATCAACCTACAGATTAAATACAGGGCTGTTCAAAAGAATTGGAATACATATTTGCTATGGACGGTAACTCCTGAAATCAGTTTTTCAAATGTTTTATGTGTTTTCTAAAATGTTTACTTAGTTCACTTATATACCTTATTTCCCTAAATAACGAAGTTTTGTTAAAGCATTCAGGAAGTGTTGGAAAGTGTTTCATAGTCTATGCTTAACGCATGATTTTTCTTACTTGTTAATTCGTATGTAGGATTCATTTATGCGGTATGTACTGTAATAATGAAAAAAAATACGAGTTTTTATTTCACTAATTTTTAACGTATTATTATTGCAACATCTTGGTTATATTTTTCCAAGTTGCATTAAACAATATTCTAATAATGTATTGATGAGATTTTTATCTTCCTACATTCGATGGAACATGCTTCATATCGGGTTCATATTTTATTATTTTTACAAATATACGTAGCTAAATTTGATTAATTAGCCATTTTATTGCAGTGACTGTCAAACGTTAAACATTTTAAGATTACAGCTTTTTAAATTCATATAGAAATGTAAAATGCATGTCAAAAACGCAACATAACATTACAGGAAAAGAAAATTATGTGTTAATTCATGCAAAAAATAAATGCATTATTTGTGGCAGTTTGCCCATATGAAACAAAACTTTATTGTTTATAAATGAAATAAAATATGCATTTTACCTGTATAACAATTACCAAATATAATTTTTTCACGTGCCAGAAAAATCAGCTTACGTGCCAATTCGGGTACGCGTGCCATAGGTTCGCCAACCCTGGTTTAGAGATTACAATGGGCGATGTGTGCTCTTTTTCTTTTCTGACGGCTCTACATTTTAATGATACTCTACTCTCTAAAAAATAAATGCGCAAATTTATACATTAAAGCAGGTGTATTGATGATACAAAATGATTTGTCTGTATGTGTAAAGTGGCGTGTAAATTGAGAAATACACGGCTGATGTGTAAATTTCAAAATACACATTGTTTTGTGTATTCCTTATAATAAAATAATTGGAAGTGCTTCTGAAACTTTGCTCTAATGGACACAAGAGTAACGTATGGACGCACCCACCAAGTAAATTGGAATTTTTTTCAGGCCCTAGCGATTCCGCTTTCACTGTATAATATTGTTTTGTTTATTAAGGATAATAAAACTTGCTGAGACGGAATCAGAACAGAAAAAAATTCGTTTTAAGCAGGCTTTCGTCTTAGCCGGTATAATTGCGTGGTATTCTTACTATAACGGCAATTAATTTTAACATTTTAGAGAGGGTTTCATCAGAGACAGGTTCTGCTTTCATAGGATTTACTATATTTTTACATTCCAATTTAGAAGCCGCAGTTGAAATTTTTTTATTTCCCTGCTCCGTTTCGGAACACTGGACCTTCCAAAACTAGTGTCAAGTAGCTTTTCCTCTACTTACTGGGTATGGGTAATCTTTTGTTTAACCCATTTGCGCCTGAATTTTTGTTTTCTCAAATTTGTTGGTCAAATCACTTTAAAATGTTGCAAATTGAACTGGAAAAATACTAAAAAAAATTACGCTAAAATATTTTTGTATTTATTTGATAAAATGTAAACGTACTAAATATGGAAATATCCATTTGTGGAAAAATGTATAATTATATGTTTTGTCTAAATTTATATAAATTAAGCTTTTAAATTTAATATTATATACTGTAATTAGTATTTTTGTGAACTATTAAAAAAATATATTTATTTCTTTACAGAGACTAATAACATTATAAGTATTATTAATAATATATTAAGGATAATCGTATTTGAGGCTAAACCACAATTTATTTCAAAATCATCTTCAAAAGAACTTTACATAAATAACTGCCCCCTAAATGGCTAATAGAAATATATATCCATTTGCCTTAGCGCCCTATACTTTGTACGTTAGAAACATGCATAAAAAATAGGCTTGAACATATAATTTCGCAATTTAAAAAAATACGTATTTCAAAGAGGTCTACAAGCTAAGATTATGACTTATTTATTTGGATCCTTGATACAAAAGATACAAATAAACTTACTTTTTTAATTTCACTATCTTGGAAAATGAAAAATCTATAAACACCGAAAAAAAGCCTTCATTTAAGAAAATAAATATCAATCTTATGCTGCCATCTCTCGGTATAGATAAAGACATTTATAGACAATTACTTCATACAAATTTCATGTTGTAAATAATAAGAAAATGATAAAAATTTATTAAAATTCGAAATGTCCCAAAAATGGGACGCTAGGCATAAATGGGTTAAATAAGAGTTTTGCCCTGTTACAGTTCTCCGAAAGAGGTTTTCGATTTCAGGGAAAAAAAATGTTCTTTAATTATTTCAAATGATACGGTAGGTCAAGAATTGAAGATTCCTGATTTACAATATAGGTGCAGATATCCGAAAATTTTAAGAAGCGAGTGGCTCCTAAACCCAAATAATCCAGTCGCCACATTGTGAAAAAAACGCATAAAAGTAATAAGCAATTACATGGGGAAAAATTCAGGAATTCAAAGAGAAAAATAACCTACACATGTACAAAAAAACAGACTAATTACATCAAATGTGTATATTTCATTTAATCACACAATTCATTTAATTTGGATATAAATTAAGAATAATATAAATCTTAAGCTATGTACAGTCAGAAGATAAAGTTGGGCAACATAGAGGAGATATCAAATTTTGTCACAGAATTGAGGAAAAAACGCGAATTTCGCCAATCTTTGCAGAAAAGGTACCCATTTTGTCAATAGACCAGGGAAAAAGCGACAATTTCGTCAAAGTATCCCGAAAAAACTAATTTAGCCAGAGAATCGCAAAAAACCGCGTATTTCGTCAAAAAATCGCAGGAAAATGCGAATGTCGCACACCTTCGCTGAAAAATCGTCAACTTCCTCAAAGGATCGGGGAAAGAACGCGAATTTCAACAAAGAATCCCGAAAAAACCTGCAAACTTCGTCAAAGGTTCACAGAAAAAACCGCAGATTTTATCAAAGGATCGCGGAAAAAACGCTAATTTTGTCAAATGATAGCAAAAACAACTCAAATTTCGTAAAAGGATTATTATGAAAACCTGAATTTCGTCAAAGGATCGCGGACAAAATGCGATTTTTTATCAAAGGATCGCGTAAAAAATGCGATTTCCGTCAAAGGATCGCGTAAAAAATGCGATTTCCGTCAAAGGATATCGTCAAAACTGCGATTTTCGTCAACAGATCGCGGAAAAAACGCGATTTTCGTCAGAAGATCGCGAAAAAATACGATTTTCATCAAAGGATCGCGGGAAAAAGCGCGAAATTCGCCAAAGACTGGCGACTTAGACGCCGAAAATTAGTCGCCAAAGCAAAAAATTTAGTCGCCAAGTGGTGACTGGCTACAATAAATCTGCACCTATAGGTTACAATAACCTACAAAATAAGAATATTACATTACTGTCTAAAGGCAGTAATAGTTTGAAGTCGTTTTAACGATGATAAGTAATTTCTAACATAATAAAATTGATCTATATTATTGAGGGGCACGATAATATAGTCTCTATAGTTAACTGTGGATGTAACATTTAATTTTCTTTTACAAGACCGCATCTAAAAAATTCATATACATTACCAATTATCATCTATGGTCGATGATTACTATAAGCGCGTTTTCGTTTTTAGGTAGATTTCGTAAGAAATACTACCTATTGCAGTCGTTACCATGGTGCGACTTTTGAAAAATTCCTTCATAACTTTTCATTATATGACCCCAGGAACCTAAAACCACCCCCACCTAAAAAGTTTATATATATATGTATGTACTAAATTTTGTCCGCACGATAAAAGTCGCAATTATGCACGGATCGTCTTCAAACTCGCCAACAACTTTGAGATGGTTAATATCTCGGCGGTGATTGAAAATTGGGGAAAATCGGCCCAAGGGAATGGAAATGGGAAGGGTTAAAAATTTTGAATACCGTCTTAAGAAGATTCTGATAAAACCAGCTCTTACACAACAATGACAGGAAAAAATAAATATTTTTCGTTAAAGCAGTTGCCAACAATTAAAAAAGCAAACCAATAAAATTCTCACCACAACAATTGCTTTTCTGTTGTAAAATTTTCACGTGAAAAAATAAATTAAAAAAATAGTTTGACGAATAGATCAGTTTCAACCACGTGATTTTTTTCAAACAAATTGAATATTACGTCACAAGTTTTCTAGAGCAAGATTTCAGCGTGAAAACTCAAAATGAAATAAATAGTTTGACGAATTAAAAAAAATATATATATTGCGTCATATTGGAAATATAATGCACGTCAGCAGTTGAATATGTAATGTATTTAATACGTTTGAAGAAACGCATGATATTGAAACATGATAAAAACACGACTATGGAAATATTGACATATTTTAACACTTTGAGGTTCTCTGAATTTGTTTTAGCCATTTTTAAACCTATTCCATATACATGCGTGTGTGTATTCGTGTATATTAGAATTTTCACAAAATGTTTAGCTCCCTAGAGTTCATTCTTAGTAAAGGAACTGGGTTTATTTACTAATCTTGATTTAAGTTTTGTTGGTGAATTTAGTACTTAACTTCGAAATCTACCTCCGCCAGTAGGCCCGAGTCGACAGGGATTTTTGTTATGCTTTTTTCAGATGAACTAAATTGTAACATATCACATAGTAATAGTGTGTGTATAATATAAATAAATTAATGTACAGGATGGCACAAAAGAATTTGGATTCATTGCCTTTTGTAGATGGTGTATTCCAGAAGTGCATTTTCAGTCAGATTTTTTAGCTGAGTTAGAATTTTTAATACTATGTGGAGCGTATATAAATCTATAAATTACATTGACGTCCAAAAAAGTAAGAGACAATGGCCGGATGCATTTGATTGTACACTGTTTATCGAATATCTACTGAAATTCTTGATTAATTGTCCTTGAACTTCGAGGAATAGTAATAAAATAATGTTTGCGATCACCCATGTAATAGAAAATACTCAAAATGGTCTGTAAATGTAGAAATGACTATGTAAGTCCTATTTAACGTTTGTGTACATTTGTGTAAGCATAGCACGCATATGCATGAAGGTGTTAACGCTTCTGTGAAAAATTCAAATGTTTTTTACTTTCTTCTATATTTACAAGAAGAAAGTATTGGATTCATGAAAATTTTCGAGTTCCGGTTTTCGACGGATTTACACGTTTCAGGGGTGAGAGATCCCGAAAAAGATGTTTTTGCAAAATATCTGTCTGTGTGTCTGTGTGTGACACAAATTTTGTGGGCGCTCTATCTCAAGAACTAATGAACGGAACTTAATAAAACTTTAGATTAAATTAGTGCTTGATATAAATTGGTGCTGATTACTTTTTGGTGTAAATCGCCCAGCAGGTGGTGCCGCTATGCTGCCTTATTCATGATTTCCAAAATAGCTATAGCTCAAGAACTAAAACAGAGATTTTCAGAAAACTTCAGATTCAGTGAATCCTTGATATAATTTAGTGCTGATAACTTTTTGGTGTAAATTGCCTTATAAGTGGCGCTGCTATACTGCATTATTCATGATTATCGCAATAGTCCTATCTCAAGAACTAATGCACGAATTTTCATCAAACTTCAGATTCAGTTAGTCCCTGATATAAATTAAACCTGTTTAGTTTTTGGTGTATATCGCCCAACAGGTGGTGCTACTAGGCTGCATTTTTTATGATTTCTGCAATAGCTGTATCTCAAAAACTAATGCATGAATTTTCATCAAGCTTTAGATTCAGGTAGTCCTTGACTTAAATTGATTCCGATAAGTTTTTAGTATAAATTGCCCAACAGGTGCCACTGCTATGCAAAACTTTTCACGATTCCCGCAATAGCTCTATCACAAAAACTAATGCACAGATTTTCATTGAACTTCAAATTCAATTAGAAGTTGACATAAGTTGTTGCTGGTTAGATTTTGGTGTAAATCGCATAACCGGCGGTGCTACTACGCTGCATTTTTTAGGAAGTATTAACATGTATGAGATAGAAGAAAGTTTTGGGATTGCCACATCCGACTAGTTGTTTATAGCATAAAGAGTTTTCAATCAAATGTAACACCACTTCCCGAAACTATAAAAAGAAATTGGAAACAGTATACTACAATTAAATTATAAATATATTCAATATTTGATGAGATATGAGCATTTGTATGAAATAATTTTTAATTGCGCATTCGTGAAAGATTCCGAAATTTGTATTTCAAAATTATGTGGCCAGCTAATTATGGCAACTTTTACAAAAAGTCCAGTCAAATACTGTGAAAACTCGTAAAGATACAGTGAGCTGATTGACAAATAGCCAAAAATCCTTTCTAATAAAGCTACTTTTAGAAAGCAACTTACTATATCGCTCCTATCTTTCTAAATTTTTGCGATATTTGAGTGGACATCATATATGCTGCCCTAAATAAGATTACTAAATTATGAAATAAAAATTTTGGAATCTTTCATGCATGCGCAGTTAAAATTTATTTCGTACGAATACCGATATCTTATGAAACATTCAATGTATTCATGTTTTAAATTGCAATTTATTGTTCTAACTGTTCGTTTTCAAGTTTTCGGAAAGTTGTGTTAAATTTGGTTGAAAATCTGTATTGTATAAACGGAAAACATTTGAATTTTTCCCACAAACGTTAACGCCTTCAGGAATATGCGCGCTATGCTTACACAAATGCACGCGAACGTTAACCCTTTGAAGAGCACGTAATTGCGTTACTGTAATGTCGAATTCACACCGGAATCTTTCAAAAATTTTATTGCAAAATAAGGAAAAGCAATTTTACGACTTTTTTCCACCAAAGTTAGGAAAGTAAAATTTAATAAAATTTGTTTGGTGCAAATCTTCATTAATCGTAGGTGGGATATAATATATCCAACCGCCCCTCAAGGGGTTAAACATGATCCACATAGTTATTTGCTACAGTGACAGGCCATTTTGAGCACTTTCTGTTACATGGGTGATCGCAAACATTATTTTATTATTGAATTTATTATTAAAGTTCTAATTGCCCCTGAGACTAAATCTTCTCAGGAAAATATGATACGCATGTTTTTTACATCCTCGAAATTCAAGGACAATTCGTCAGGAATTTTAGTAGATATTCGACAAACCGCGTACAATCAAAAACATTCGGTCTCTGTCCTTTAATTTTTGGACGTTAGTGTATATACAGGACTCCAAGGAATATTCGAATACACCAAAAAATATTCATAGATATTTCGAAATTAAAATCTATGGTTAAATATTTATAAAGTAGGTTTTTGACTGTGTTATCCGTTTTCCAAATTCTCTATTTAAACATGACCTTTCGCCTTGTTAAAACTAGTTGGATGTTCCAATCCCAAAACTTTCTTCTATCTTATACATCTTAATATTTCAAGAAGTAGATACACATGCGAATACTTCAATATTATTAGTTCAATACTATACCAACTTTGTTTTTCATCTTAAATTTCTGCTTCAGTCTATTTATCGGATTAAAAACGAGTTAATCTATATCAAGATATTTGTTAAAATCAATCGTTTTTCCTTAACCTGTTGTCATAAGCTGTTTGCGAATAGCCGGCTTAGCAGGACACGAGTTCTCGCCGCTGCACGAGCCGTCGATGGACAATAGAACTACGAAAAATCAAGAAAAGTATACAAAAATAGCGATCACAGAGCCCCTTTACTGAGCAATATTTCCAAAGTCAAAGAGGACCTGTTGGCCAAAGCCAAAACCTACACAAAACATTTGGTTCAATTTTATACAGTTTTCGATGGTACAATAAAGAAAATGGCACAAACATCGCTATTACAGCGACCTTTTCGGGTGGAATATTTTTAAATTCAAGGAGAAACTGCTGGCCATAGCCAAAAGCATACACAAAAAATGTGGTTCAATTCTATGCATGACTTTATACAGTTTTCGATGGTACAATAATGAAAAATGCCACAGACATCGCTATTACAGCGCCCCCTTCCGGCGGATTTTTTTTTGAAATTCAGGTAGGACTTGCATGCTATAGCCAGAAACATACACAAAAAATTTGGTTCAATTCTATGCATAACTTTATACACTTTTCGATGGTACAATAATGAAAATGGCACAGACATCGCAATTATAGCGCCTCCTTCCGGTGGAAATTTTTCAAGTTCAGGGAGGACCTGTTGGTTATAGTCTGAAGCACACATAAAAAATTTGGTTCAATTCTATGCATAACTTCATGTACTTTTCGATGGTAAAATATTGAAAATGGCACAAAAATCGCTATTACAGCGCCCCCATTAAGCGGAATATTTCAAAATTCAAGGCGGACCGGTTTGCCACAACCAAAATGATACTCAAAAACTTTGGTTCAGTTTTATGCGTAACTTCATGCACTTTTCGATGATACAATGACGACATACGGACTGACAGACAGACATTTTGTATAAACTTGTTTTTCGGGATCTCTGACCCCTAAAACGTGTAAATCTGTGGAAAACCGGAAGTCGAAAAATTTTCGATTACAATATTTTTTTCTATTGAAGATAGAAGAAAGTGAAAAAAAAATTCGATTACAGTACTTTCTTCTATTGAAGATAGAAGGAAGTAAAAATGAAATTGATGAACAATATTCTGGTAGTGTTGTTGTAAAGTAACAAACACGTGTTTCCCAATTTATGCCTGTAGCATTATTTTTCTTCATTGTTTAACTATGTGAAAGGATTAATGAACATATTTCATAAAAGATCTTTGACGAAAATGCTTGTGAATGACAAACATTTAAAATATTGATCGTATTAGTAATTATTTACTGTTAATAAACGAAAATTTTCTAAATAAACTGTCAAATTACAGCTGTTACATTACGGAAAACATTTTCTACATAATACACAAAAATTAAAGCAATTTGAATTTAAAGTAGTATGTAATACAGAAAATTTAAAATTTTAGAATTTCTTCATACGCATATAAAGATTTGAAGAAATCACATAGTATTAAATGTATTACAAGTTTGTGCATGAAATAATTTAGCATGTTTAATATAATCAGAAAAAATATTTTAATGAAAATAGTTTAAAAAAATACTTTGTTATTCATATTCTACCTCTTGACTTAATTAAATATTAAACAAGAACATAAAAAAAATAGAAATTATAGTTTTTCTGAGGAAAAAGGAAAAAAAAAAAGAAATAGCCTGAAATAACATGGCATATGCTTAAAAACGCTCAAGTAATCTGCATTGATTATCAAATAAAAAAAAAACTTCAGAAGCTCAGAAATAAAGCCATTAAATAAACATTTTTTTTTGTTTCTTGCTTCACTTAATACTTAAAACCCTCGCATTTTATGTTTTTTGCAATATGTTTTTACAACAAAATTTGCAAAAATTAATCTGTGACCATATAGTTTTTGTTAAAAGAAAAAAAGTTTTTTTAGTGTGAGGATAAATTCCGAAAAATTCACAGAAAAACCTTACGACTTAAAAAAGACGTCAGTTAAGTTGAAAAAAAAAATACATGGTAATACTGGTCTTCACTACGCACAGCTTGTTCTGCTTTATTTGACAGGCCGCCTCTTTCAAAGTAACTAAGTGCTTTAATTTTTAATTTAGTTTTTAATGTATGTATATATATATATATATATATATATATATATATGGGGCATTCTCACAATCTTTTGACTTTCATGTTCCTGAATAATAATTTTTATTTTAATACACTTTTTTGTGTTTTTTTAAAATTTCATATATTAAGGAACATCCCATTGCATGATTACACAAAAATATTAACGAGATAAATAAGTTTCGGACGATGTTGGGGGTCCAAACACCTGGAAAACTCCTATACCGTCCCGTGTCCCTGATGCTGCCTTTTTAAGTTTGGAGCTGTCTGGATAAAATTGTTTCAATAAAAATAATTCAATGTAATTTTTTTCTGAAACTGGAACTATTGTTTTATATAAATATGTAGCTAAAAATTAAACTGCACACATTTTTATGGTTGTTATTAATTTTTAAACTCTGTCCCTGGGTTTTTGATTTCGTACCATCCGTCTTCTAAAATTATACAGAAAATCATTTCAGATCCAGCCACAGAATTTTTTTAAAGTTTTTTCTCATGCAGAAGTATGCTAGAGAAATAATGTCTAAAGTTCTTTGGCAGGAAATTTACTGTAGAATTTAAATCAGCATTTAAATATCAATTTCAAGCATCGTGACTTTATTGGTAGTATCACCGTTCCCAAGGTTTATTCCTGCACTTTTCGAGGTAAATAAATAAAAAAATAATAATTTAATCCAATGTTAACAACTGTTTCTAAAAATCAATGAACATTGTGGCTATCCCTTAGTCTTAACATGATTTTCCTAAAAATAGATGGTAATTTTCCTTCCCGTTCCATCCTTACCGTCCCTTTTTTTTACCATTTCGTCCTTTTTTTCCAATACCATCCCCCTTTTTTACCTTACCGTCCCTTCGTTAACACCCCTTTAAGACAATGTTATACAAAATTCTGTATTAAAAGTACTACATTGTTATTATTTCCTATATGAATGTCCTGTGGGTATTATGCAAAATTATTATAAGTATAAAATTTAGAAGAAAATAAAAAGTTATAGGGGTAAAATGGTAAGGAAAATTAAACTCGCAAGTTTAACTTAAACCTCTGTTAACTAAAAATTTTTTCGCTGCTGACCACTTTTCCTTTATTTTGAATCATTAAGGCATTCGTCTATCAGATTAAAATGTTATTTTAGCAAGTTTAATTTTGTCAGATTTTCCCCCCAAAAGTCAAAAGATTGTGAGAATGCCCCATATGTAGACATTTTTTAGTGAGATGGTGAACAACAATATTTTTAAGCTGTCGACGTTTAGTTAGCTTAATGTTTAATTAACATACATTTTAAAATAATAAATAGTATTTAAAAAAATTATTACCTTTTCTTAATATTTTCTACTTTTTAATGTTAAAACATTTTATTGTTGTAGTTTCATAACCAGTTGGCATATTTTGGCGAGAGTGATTTTGAGGCGTATGATTAACTCCATGATGACGAGCTTGTAAGAAGTTGTAACCATAAAGACTTCTTGCATTTTATCACCTTCGGTCGGGTAACGGAACAATGCCTTAAAATTAATTTATTCTATGATATTTAAGATATAAAAATATTAAAAGGCTATTTTGTCATTAGAAAAACACCCGGTTACCTAAAATTTATAATTCTAGCATATCAGGAAGTAAATGAAAAATTTATTGCGAAATTCCATCGGTATTAACAAAGGCCAAAATTTATATAAAAGACCTTCCGGCTTTTACCGGGGAAAAAAAGTCATGATCAGTGAAAATATACCGAAATTGTTCTGAATTGCTTTTCTCCGAGCGGCTGCAATAGGTAGCTTGTTACTTTTTATAATGGAAGCTACTGTAAAAGAGCGTAAAATGTATGTTATATACTGTTCAATAATATCAATTATATATTGTATAAAGAATAAATTTCAAAGGAAGCTTTTATGTTGTAATTTCAAGTAAAAGTTGGCAGCTTGAAAATATCATTGCAGGAAATTAACGTGTGAAGTCATGAATTCTTATACTACACTTTATTGTTTTAGTTACAATTATAGAAGGCACTGCAGTGTTACAAATTATAAAAACTGCTGAGAACTGACTGCTAAAACAACTGAACCGAATGAAGGTTAAAAGCTGTATACGTTAGTTTGAGCGTTTTAAATGTTTTAGATAGCGCATCGTCCTACCGGAGATATTTGGAACTAAAACAAAAAAGCATAGTAAGATATTCCAGGTTTCACACATGACTCTTCTCCAACATTAACTTCCATAGCAGTCTGTCCTCGTTTGCTTGTTAATGTACTTTAAAACCGTCTAGAACACTTTACTATCTTCTGTACAAATTAACGCAACATAGTTTTTTTTAAACCTTTTGTCTTACAGAGATATACTAAATTAGTATGCATATTGGCATGATGTGTACTGTAAATAATGGTAACCCTTATAATATCGTAACCCTTTAAATTTCATTCTGAACTTCCCCTAACCTTCTTAGGATGTATTTTAAATTCCCAAGAAAGGAGACAGATTATAGGAATATTTATTTTTCAGAATAATGCCAAAAATTTCTATTTACTTCATATTGTAAAACGCAGCACGATTTGACGTACCTAAGTTTTTGTTTCAGAGGATTTTAATATAAGTATTTTCGATAAAGATATATTTTCGTTATTTAATGAAGAAATTTTGAGTTTAATTTCGATCATTACTTCTAGAAAAAATTGGTATTCAAATTCCAAGAATCGCAGGAATCTTGATGGACTATGAATTTCTGTTGAAATGCTTTACACTTTGACGTTTGAAAATAAGATTTTAAAAAATGCTTTCAAACATGGCTGAAAAGATTTTTGGCTTTAGTTCGCCTACTTGTATTATATGTCTGCTCACACTAAATGTGATTGGGCTGTTACGAAATTAGACTTATTATTACAAATCATTATATCATGCTACCAGCTGAAAACGGTGTGCGTAGCCTTTATAATTCTTTTACAGCGACACTAAGGTCTATGGACGATAATTGTAATTGTAATAAAACACTGAAACTTTTAAAAGTAAAGAATACATATGTATCAGAAATTCCAGTTCAGAAAAGCAAAAATGAAGATATTAATTTTATTATCTTATTAATGCAACTTTTATCTAAGCACATGCAGTTAATTTCAAAATTAATAGCAGCAGGTGCAAATGAATTTATTCTGTATGTCTCGCCTGTTGAATCCCTGTAGGTTCTGGATTGCTTTAGTATATGTTTAATCAACGGATATAATGGTGATAGAAGTTTGTCATCAGTTGCTCTCTAAGGTAAAATGAATGTTTAACTATAGTTTCTATTTCGATATGTATTTAGATGGAACAACTTCTATGACTATCATTATTCTAGACATGTACAAAATTATGTCACGAAATATTTATTAAACAAGTAATTGCAATTGAAAATATGTTATAATGGAAATAATGTGCAGTATAAAAGCACAATACATGTAAAGAGCTTAAAATTCTGAATATAATGAGTACCCACACTTAATATTTTTTTTGAACATTAAGCTCACAATTCTACTTCCAATTTTAGCCTAAATCGCTAATCAAGAGCTTGAAGCCAGAAAAGACCCAGTTATCAGTCAACCCTGCTTATAGTTTTGCATACATATATATATATTAATTTATTGAGGCATTTACGATGTTTTTGTAATTATTTTCGCTCATTATTTTGGATATTTTGAGAATTACGGTTTAACCTCTTGATTACGGGCCCAAGGGTAAGGGATGAAGAAAAGACCGAATTCGAAATTAATTTGGGAAAAGCTAAAAATTGTTTTAATCCCTTCGACTTAGGTGAGAAATTAACAAAAATACATGCATATAAAAATTTAAAGCAGGGTGGACTGATAACTTGGTCTCTCTTGGCTTCAAACTGTTGATAAACGATTAAAGCAAAATTTTGAAATTGAATTGCGGCTTTAATATTGAACAAAAGTATTAATGTGGGTACTTATTTTATTCATAATTTTAAGCTCTACAACATTTGTATTGACAACGTTTTTGATAGAGTTAGTTTTTTTTGCGATATTGCTATAGTATTTTTTTTAAACGTGTTTTTTGACTATAAATCTTTCCATATTTTCTAACGTTCACCTAGTACGAGGAGGAAAACATAGCATATTCATTCTAGACCTAAATTGAAGGGATTAAAACAACTTCTAGCTTTCCCTTAATTAATTCCGAATTCAAGCCCCTAACCACTGGGCTAATATGTTTAGTGTAGGTGTAGAAAGTCTAGAAGGTGTAGGTGTAGTAGGTGTAGTTAAAGAGGTGTAAAATTGCAGCACTTATTTAAAAAATATGTGTGCACTGTAAAGTAAGATAAATGTTTTTTAATCTAAGAAACAACACGATTAAAAATATACAATATAACCACGATTGAAAATATACAATAACCACTTCGTGTTGCCCATGATTCCAAAAGGCGTTCTTTATCCTTAGAAAGCTCAAAAAACAATATATTTTCGTGTTTTAAAGAATCAGTTATAAAAACAATGTTTCTTTTGCTGCCACTGATTTTCGGAAACGCTTCCGAGTAATTTTTATTGTGTATTAATCAGTTTTCTTAACCTCGAACATAGGATTATTGTATACTATCAATTCTCAAGTAAACATTTTCATGTTGAACCAACGTATGTTACAGATAGACATTATAAATTAACAGGATTAGCGTTAACAGTAAAATTAATATTATTTACTTTTTATTACTCTTGCATGTATAAATCCAGTTACGCAGTTGGAAATGTTTAATTGAGAATAAATAGCATCCTTGAAAGCGATATTTTAGTTTTAGAAAATTCATTATTACGCTATAAAAAAGTACTCCATAAGATTTCCAAAAATCAGTGGCAGCAAGAGATACTCTGTTCTTACAGAATATTCTTTAACTCTCTAGTGGATTTTTTTGTATTAAGATTTTCCGAATTCATACCAGAAATTTACCATAGTAATCTTTGCTTTATTTAATAACAGGCATTCTATAATTAAATATAGCGAAATTTATTTTTTAAATTGTCTGGTATGAATTCGGATTCTCTGAATGATGGAATTTCTAGAACGCCTTCTACTATGGGCATTAGAGGGTTAAATCGCGGAAATATATTAGAGCGGGAGGCGGTAGCACAGACAATCACCTCATCGAGTCCACGGCTGAAATTCCAGAATTAGTTAAAACTCGATTTCATATTAAAACGCGATCGATCTTCCGAGTCATATCTTGGTGGAAAACACGTAAAAGTCCGATTTTAGCTGTTGACTCGTAGATTTACCATAGCGCTTTTCTGCGTCCAAAGGTACTCTGTTAAAAATCTGCAGAATTTGCTGTTAAGAATCTGCAGTATAGTCACTCCACCGCTTTTATAGAAAACGATTACTTGACTATATTATGGAGCATTCTCGTTGGTCAGAACAGAGATATCCTATAATAGTGGCGGAGTGACTAATGCAGCAAATGCTGTAGATTTTTAACAGTGTATGAAAACATGGAGAACTGGGAGCAGGAAAACACAATAGTAAACATACGAGTCAACCGCTAAAATCGTGTTTTCAGGCGTTTTCCACCAAGATATGACTTAGCAGACCGATTGCGTTTTAATATGCGAATCAAGTTTTAACCAATTCTAGGATTTCAACCATGAACTCGACGAGGTGATTGTCTGTGCTGTCGCCTCCCGGTCTATATCGGTTTCTGAGGTTTTTGTGGATTGGATCATGGTAAATTGGAAGAGCTTATTGCATATTTTCGTTCGTGGTTATATTGTATTTTCATAGATTAAAGAACCCTTTTCTTTGTTTCTGAGTAAATATACAGGGTGTCCAAAAAATTCTGGACACATTTTAAAATTCAATGTAAAATCAAGTAATTGTCGTATAGGAGTGCGATTTGGACTAAAAGGCTTCTCGGGATGAAAAGTTTTATTAAAGCAAATGAAAATAATTAGTTAAAATTTAGATCATAGATAGCGCCACTTGTCCACATGTTTGTTTCCAAACATGCATTTTTTTCTGATTTCCATATTAATTTTGATGCTGTAATGACGACTTCCAGCGCTGGGTGTCAGTTACTTGATTTTATATTTAACCCTTTGCGACAAGTTTGGTCCCCCTTAAAATTTTTGTTTGGGAAAGCATACTAACAGCTGTATCATGTTACTTTTATTCATAATTTAATTTACTTGGACTCCCTTAAATATAAATAATATAATCGCTTATGCTAATGTTAGTTTTTGTTGCATTAAAATATCTCAATTTCTGTAAGCAAGTAAAATCTATTGGTTTACAATAGAAGGCCATGGGAATTTGGCGCAACATTAGAGATATCGCCAAGTTGGCGTCACTTTTGGTGACTAATTTTGGTCGCCAAATTTGGCAACATATCGCCAAGTTGGCGACAGCTTAGCGGCATTTGGTGACATAACAGGTCCCCCCTATGGTAACCCCCTTATAGGTATAGATATGCATTAAATGCTGTTCAATAACCAATGAGATTAGTTTCATTCCGGCGTTGCCATTACACAATTAACAAATAATCGCGGTTTTTGCGCCACATACGATAGCGTGATATATATATATATATATATATATTAAAATGTGTCCAGGAATTTTCGGACATTCTGTATATCTTTGAACTACGTAATCTGCTTTCAACTAAGGTATAAAAAAATAATTAGAATGCTGTAGCGACATTCATTCTTCGAGAATTTTCATGACATTTTGCAATAAATAAACATAATATATAAACAAGAGTTCTTAATTAAATTACCCTCCATTTTTATGATGCCAAATGAAATTAGAAAATTCTTTTTTCACATACATCCTCCAAGAGTTTCCTCCATGAAGATTTTCACTGAATAGGCACAATATATGAAACTTTATTTTTATTATCTTCTTTTGAACAAAACTGAAGTGCAGTAAAAGCTTCATTTCAATCCTTTTAAATGTCACAAAGGGGATTTTATTAATTTAACTCTGATATGTTGTTAGAATGAGTGAAAGAATTAAATGTTTCATGCTATTAGCTGCTTGTAATGAGATCAAAGCTTCAAAAGAAATGGAAAGCATTTTTCTCGTTTCTAATGGCTGTTTGTTATCGTCTTCAAAGTGATTTAATTACGTTTGTCTGCTTATTTTGTAATTAAAAATCTTAGTGAACATGCATAATACTTGGGTAAATACGATTTACAGAAAAATGCAAATGAATACTTAAGCGAATTTTAACGCCTTGACTTTCATTATTGAGTTGATGTTTTTGGTTCATTAGCACTGATGAAAAGAATAATAGGTTTCACAAAACAATTGTTTGGTGCTGTTGGAAAAAGAAAGAAAGAAATATATCACACACACAAAGAAATATATCACGCACAGTATGCATTATGGAACACTTTCCAAATTTACACGCAGACATCACACTATGTTAATTTTCGGCCAACTTCAACAATATTACACTAAAATTGACGCATATTTATTTTATGATGAATTTTTTAGAGAAGTTATCGCTTATGATATAATGGATTTCAAAAATTAATATTAGTCATTTTATAGTCTTGTTTATGGAGCTTTTATAAATTTGACACTAAATATACCACCAATCGGTCATTTGACTCGTATCAAATGAAAATATTTCGATATCGAACAAGAAATTTCTTTATAAAATAAGTAAGATGTAAATTACACGATAAGTTAAATGAAAAAGTTATATAGTTTTAAATAAAAATTCTGGTGTGAAATATTTTTAATAAAACTTGAGTAAAATTTCCGGTATGTTTAGTATTAACTAAGGGTTGTTAAAAAAAACATCTCCTCTACTCAGTCTTCGATTTTTCGCAAGCGCCGGTATTACAATTGGATGAGGAAAGTTATCCCAGGAGGTAGCGGCCGGTTACTAGAGATAATTCTCACATCAATCTCTACGTTGTTTCCCCCCTTTTTAGTGGCTTGAATATGTTGACTGCAGAAAGTATTATTACAATATGATTTGCATGTCATGAGATTAATTCTTTCATAATTTGGGCGCATAACGATGCCTGTTGACGCTATTAATTGTAGCACTGATTACAGATCACAAAGCATAATTTGAGCACTCAAAGATGACTGTTGTCACTACTAATTGTAGTGTCATTACAGATCACAAAGCATAATTTGGGCACACAAAGATGACTGGTGACTAATTGTAGCACTGATTACAGATCACAAATTGTTTTAGATCCGGACGATGTATAATTCACACATTTAAAGATGACTGAAGACTCTTCTAATTGTGGCACTGACTAAGTTCACAAGAAAAGAGAACCAGGGCGTTGCATAATTCGCACAACTTTAAGATGACTGTAGACATCAGTGGTCACTATGAAGATTTTCTTTTTTCATTATTAACAGACCACAAGCTCATTCAAATCAGTGCGATGTATTATTAACTCTTTAAATTCAAACTTTTGAAACAATTTCTGGCCAGCGACCTTCCAGAAGAGAAAAAAATTCGCCACTGAAGGGACGCCGACTCTTTTTAACCACCATCTGAATCGGTAATTACCCGCTTAAGAAAAGAAGATTACACCACTAGAAAAGGGGAAAAACGTAGAGATTGACGTGAGAATTATCTCTAGTAACCGGCCGCTACCTCCTGGGGGAATTTTCTTTATCTAGTTGCAACGGCCGCGCTTTCGAAAAATCGAATACTGGGTATAGAAGATGTTTGTTTAACAAGGGTGTTGGTCACTGAAATCTCAAATTCTTCTGAATAATGTTAAACCTATGAACGCAGAATGCATTCATATATTTAAAACATTGGATTAAACGAGCAAAATTATTTTTTTTTAACTTCTTCTTTTTGCACACTCTTCTTGAAGGATGTCTCTTTCTTTTTTTCGTTTATAAAATATTTCTAAAATCTATGTTTAATTTAATATTTTATGTGTTAAAATCTGATGAGCTGTGAGTCAGATTTTAACACTGCAAATGAAATTAAATATGTATTTTCGTAATATTTTGACAACTTAAAATAGTCGGATGTGGCAATCCCAAAACTTTCTTCTATCTCATACATGCTAATACTTCCTGAAAAATTCTGCATAGCAGCGCCACCTTTTGGGCGATATATACCAAAATCTAATAAGCAACAACTTAATTCAACTTGGTAACTGAATCTGACGCTTGATGAAAATTCACGTATTAGTTCTTGAGGTAAAGCCATTGCGGAAATCGCAAAAAATGTTATATAGAAGCGCCACCTGTTGAGTGATTTACACCAAAACGTAGTAAACCCCAACTCATATCAACGACTAAATGAATCTGAAGTTTCAGAAAAATCCATGCGTTAGGTCTTGAGATAGAGCCATTGCGGAAATCGTAAAAAATGCAGCATAGCAGCGCCACCTGTTGAGCGATTTGCACCAAAACTAATCAGCATCAATTTATACCAGAGACTAACTGAATATAATTTTTTATTAAATTTCGTGCATTAGTTCTTGAGATCGCTCACAAAATTTGTGTCACATATAGACACATAGACAGACAGACTCACAGACAGACATTTTCTAAAAACATGTTTTTTGGAATCTCTGACCCCTAAAACGTGTAAATCTGTCGAAAACCAGAATTCGAAAAATTTCATGAATCCAATACTTTTTTCTTGTAAAGATAGAACAAAATAAAAAGATACATTCTTTATTACATCACTTTCAATGATTACTCAATCCCGACCATTAAAGAATTTTATTTTCTCGCATTTGCTTAAACAATCTAAATTTTTCCCGCACTTTTTGACGATTTTATTGAATTGTTTTTCTCTCTTATAGCAAGAACACTTGGTTTCTAATCTTCTGAAATTGCATCATTGTGAATACATTCTCATGTATCTAGTTTTTGTGTTTGCTCAGGTATTCATGAAAAAGGATTTTCAACCAAAAATGAAACGTTGTAACTCCTTTTTTGGATGAAATATCCTTAACGATAAAGTTTAAATGTAAAATTTAAGATGTCTTAATTACATCTCGTATTACATTCGTGTTTTTTCAGTGCAACAATTCTCTTTATATCCTAGCATTTCATCTCATTGGCCCTTGTATGAGTGGTTTCACATGCATTTTCTAGTCAATTTTAAATCCGATTGTAGAAAACAAGCAAACAAAAAAAATTCCCAGAGAAAATTTTATTTTCTCTTTTTCAAGTTGCGTAAATGTCTTTGGATATCTTTAAAGGTCACGAAACAAGCATTTTGAAGAAATAAACTGGGGTGTAACGTTTTTAGAAACAAGGGTTTTAAAAATCTATACAGATGAGCATGATTAACAAACGTTAAAACAGCTGCTCTAAATGAGTCACAAGCTAAAACTACGATAAGAGTTTTTGATGATATCTTGAGGTTATTGAAACATTTGCCTTTACTAGTACTTTTCAAATTGCGAGTTATGGAATTTAAGGTGCAATATGTTCCCTTAAGCACTGTACCTTAAAAGTTTTTTAAATGAAGCAGTAGATTGTAAACACTAATTTTACACACTATTTAATTGAAAGTTTACACAAATTCACAAATAAAATATCCGCTTAGGGATCACAATACACACTCGTCAAATATCACAAGCTCAACTGGAACAAGAATATCAACAACAAATTCCCTGCACAGAGTGAAAAACAGAGTACGTGTTTTCATTTATCCCTACGCAGAGGGAAAAGGAGTGGAATCAGCGTCACTTTAGCACAACTGAAATATATGCAATTAAGAATTATGAAAGCAATTTAAAAACTAAACAAGCACCAATATTGGCATTTCCGACCTTGTTAATGACTTTCTGGACATGGCCAAATGTCTTGATATGGACCCTTTGTTATAATGACTAACCGGCTCAAAGGTGTAATTATGTAGCTTGATTGAAAATTATTAGTGAACAAAAGATTCGTCCAATATCAGAAAACATTGCAAGAAACTTCGTTATTACGAGTGAACCTATAACGAGCAAAGTATCTGCAAACTGAGGAAAAAGTTCAAGAAAATTATTAAAGAGTTTTCTTGAAAGAAAATATCCTTTTCAAGGTTATTTTGTGCAGTATTATAATAAGATATCTGTCGTTGCTCAGCTGCTATATATACTTCAAATGAAATCTCAATCGGAACTACCGTTAGGAAGTTGTGTTAAATCATACGCACACACATAAACTTCATGATTATAATTATATTTGCACTATGTGCTAGGAATGTAATCTATCTATACTAATATTATAAAGAAGTAAAGTTTGTTTGTTTGTTAGAGGTAATCTCTGGAGCTACTAAACCGATTTCAAAAGTAATGGTATCAAAATGATGGTGTTAGTCCAACTTAGAACATAGGCTATATCTTATGTCCGTGCCACTGGCCAAAAGAGGGTGCAGGAGCAAAAAATGTTCTAAAAATGCGATTTTTGTGTTACTGAAGGGCCTAGAAGCAGGAAAATTGGAATGGTAGTTACCTATAAGATACTAATGATTTCTAAGGACTTTTCTTAAAAAAATCGAAATTAAAAAGGGGTGAAAATGAGCGAAAAGCGTTCTAAAAAACGTTCTAAATGGTAGTTTCTACATAATCTCAGGAAATACCAAACCGATTTAAAAAATATTGGTGACAACGCTTGCTCCAAGATAGGCTATATTTTATGTCGGTGCCACTACCCCAAAGGGGGTACAGGAGCAAAAAACGTTCTAAAATGCGATTTATGTCTTACTGCAGAGCATAAAAATATGAAATTTGAAATATTAGCTACTAATTAGATATAAAGGATTTCTCAGAACAGTTCTTAAACA
The DNA here is from genome assembly GCA_963932465.1 of Maratus speciosus. Lineage (NCBI taxonomy): Eukaryota > Metazoa > Arthropoda > Arachnida > Araneae > Salticidae > Maratus > Maratus speciosus. Next base: position 243,038,862 of record OZ010790.1, read on the forward strand.
ATTCGAAATTTAAAAGGGGTGAAAATGCTCGAAAAGCGTTCTAAAAAACGTTCTAAATGGTGGTTTCTACATAATCTCAGGAAATACCAAACCGATTTAAAAAATAATGATGTCAAAATGACGGTGACAACCCTTGCTCCAACATACGCCATGTTTTATGTCGGTGCCACTACTTGAAACGGGGTGTAGGAACATAAAACGTTCTAAAAATGCGACTTTTGCGTTACTGAAAGGGCCTAGAAATATGAAATTTGAAATATTAGCTACTTATTAGATATGAAGGATTTCTAAGAACAGTTCTTAAACAATTCGAAATTTAAAAGGGGTGAAAATGCGCGAAAAGCGTTCTAAAAAACGTTCTACATGGTGATTTCCACACAATTTCAGGAAATACCAAACCGATTTAAAAAAAATAATGGCGTCAAAATGATGATGACAACCCTTGCTCTAACTTAGGCTATGTTTTGTGACGGTGCCACTACCCCAAAGGGGGTGCAGGAGAAAAACGTTCTAAATTGCTGCTTTTGCGTTACGGAAGGGCCTAGAATCGTGAAATTTGGAATGGTAGATAGTTATAAGATATCAATGATCTCTAAGGATATTTCCTAAGAAAATCGAAATTTAAAAGGGGTTCAAAATGCGCAAAAAAGCTTTGTAAAAAACGTTCTAAATTGCGATTTCTATGCAATCTCAGGAATTACTGAACCGATTTCAAATATAATGGTGTAAAAATGATGGTGACAGATGTTGCTCCATGATCGCCTATATTTTATATCTGTTTCCACTACCCCAGAGGAGATGCAGGAGCAAAATACGCGAAAAGCGTTCTAAAAACGTTCTAAATGCCGATTTGTCAGCAATATCTCAGGAAGAATCAAATTGATTTCAAAAGTATTGGTAGGAAATTGATGCTGACAGCCTCTACTCTAACATAGATGCTATTTTATGTCGGTATCACTATCACCTAGACGTTGCAGGAGCAAAAAAGCTTTCTAAGTTTCAATTTTTGTGATCGGTAGGGGCTAGCAACTTAAAATTAGGCGAGTTACATATTTATTAGATATAAATGATCTTTGAGAACAGTTTCGAAAAAATTGGAAATTTAAAAAGGGGTAAAAATGCGCGAAAAGCGTTCTAAAAACGTTCTAAATTGCGATTACTACTCAATCTTAGGAAATACCAAAACTATTTCAAAAGTAATGGTTGCAAATCAATGGTGACAATTCCTGCTATAACATAGGTTAAAGGTTATATTTTATGTTGCTGTCACTACCATCTGAGGGTTGCAAAAGCAAAACATGTTCTAATTTGCGTTTTTTGCACAACTGAGGGGTCTAACACTTTGAAGTATGGCATGGTATTTACTTACAAGATGCAACTGCTTTCTAAGAACAGTCGAAAGAAATTCCAAATTTATATGATGAAGTGAGCGAAAAGCGTTATAAATTACACTTTTTATGCAATTTTATCAAATACCAAACCGATTAAAAAAATAATGATGACAAATTGTTGGTGATAGATCCTGCTCAAACATAAGCTATATTTTATGTCTGTGCCACTACCACCAGAGGGTTGCAGGAGCAAAAAATTTTCTAAATTGCGATTACCGTGATACAGAAAAGGCTAGAAACTTTAAATATAGCATGGTAGTTACTTATAAAATAAAAATGACCTCGAAGGTTTGTCGAAAATAAATTCGAATTAAAAAGGGGTGAAGCAAAGAGGAGGTACGAAAAGCACTCTAAAAAAGTCCTAAATTACGATTTCTATGCAATTTCAGATAATATAAACCGATTATAAAAGTAATAGTTGCGAATCAATGGTAACAGTCTCTGATCCGACACAGGCTATATTTTATGCCGATGATTCTACCACCTGGGGTTCAAAGGAACAACAAACGTTCTAAAAGAGCCTTTAAAAGCTTTCTAAATTAAGTTTCTGTGGAATATTAGGAAATAACAAACCGATTTCAAAATTAATGTTGGCAAATTAATGGTGACAGTTCCTATTTCAACATAGCCCTTTATGTTGAGAGATATGGTAAAACTATTAATGGTGACCTGATGATACTAATGGTGACCTGAAAACTATTTAGGTGGCCACTTTACCAAGGTGGTAACTTTAGCAGGTTCCACTGTATTTTATATGTAAATGAGATTTATTTGTATTTATGAATGTCTGCTTGCTATAAGCCACACTGTATGACAGATTAGGACCAGTTATTGAATAGTAGGTAATCTGAGCAAATCCCGACTATCGCCCCATTTAAAAAAAAATGGAATTCTTATTTTATTTATTTGATACTGTGTAATAAACATTAGCCAAATTTTCATCTAAAAGTGTTTATTTTAATTGTTTAACACTAAACATATCGGAAATTTTACTCAAATTTTATAAAAATATTTCACACCAGAGTTTTTATTGAAAACTATTTAACTGTTTTTTACTTATTGTGTGATTCACATTTTCTTAATATTATATAAAAAAAATTTCGAATGGAAATATTTTCAATTGGTACCGGTAAAATGAGCTTTTGTTGCTATATTTCACAGAGTAACGAGAAAGAATAGGGATGCAATATGCCGCAAAAAAAGGGTTTGCAATACGAAGCCAGTTATCGCTAAAATTTAAATGACATCATTCTGCTCAAACAAAACAAGCACGTGGAACAGGGATAGAATTCTTTGCATTTTTTAAAATAAAGTGATTTGTTTATGTTTAAGCTTCTAAAGTAGCATTTCACAAGGGAGGGATTTTGTATTAATAAAGGGAATTCGAAGAGATGAATTATTACTGAAATATATTTTCATAGGAAATGATAATTTTTCAAAACTGTCTCACTTGCATTGTTACTTATTAAAATAAATTTTTGCTTTTAAAAATAATTAGAATTAGAAAGCTTTGTGATAACTGAATGTCAAATAAAATCAAAATAAAACATTTACAGCATTTGGTACGAAATAAAAAAATTATTATTAATAGTTTTACAACATAATAATAATTGCATGTAAATAGATAAACTATAACAATAAAAGAATTATTTAAAAAGTAAGTATGAAAATTTAAATTACAAAAATTAATCGAAAATCTAGATTTTCGAGGGCAACGATTTTAGGACAATAACGAATGTCAAACAAAATAATTGTATTCCTTTCGAGCAAGATCTTAAATGACGCTACTGATATTGATACCAAAATACATGTGATAAAGTAATCAAATGATTCTTACCTATGATGTGATATATTAGTATTTTTGATGCATTCTGATCTGATACAGCACTCTACAACTGCACATAGTGTTGTGTTGCAGCAAAAGCGCGTCAAGATCGTGGTTGTGTTTGGGCGGAATGTTAGGGATTTCAGGGTTGCATTTTCGGCGTCTACCCCAGCCACAATACTTCATCGCTGTTGTTTCTCTTTACTCTGTGGGTATATTTAGTATTAAAAGTAACTTTCTTCCTGTTGCCACACCTTAAAGAGAAACTGCTCAATAATAATAATAATAAAAGAATTGATAACAATGTATGGGCACGTGAAATTTTGTACAGATTTTTGGATTTTTTATTATTTATTTAATTTGCATGTTAAATTGCGGCAAACTTATTTAAACACAAGTACATTCTCAAAAGCATTAAAAATTAATATTTATATTCACTATGACACTACAAAAATATTGTTCAATAATTTAAAATTTTAATGCATTTTTAATTTTTTGCAGGCAAAAGTAATGCCACATTTAGCACAAAACATGCAATTTTAACGCCGTATTAACAATTTATAGCCACAAATCGCAGAGTACTCCGTTATAGTGAGGGCTTCTGTCATAGTGGTAGTCTTTTAACGATCTATGGAGAGCAAAGCATACAAGGCAGTATAATATAGATCAGGGATGGCGAACCTATGGCACGCGTGCCGAACTTGACACGTAAGAAAACTTCTCTGGCAAGCGAAAAAACTTAGACTATATTCAGTTTATGGAGAACTATCCATTTTATGTTTGCTTTTTTTACAAAAAGTATAGTTTTGTGTAACATGTATATAATTTACTTTAAACTAATCTGTTACTTTTGAATGATTTAAGGTATTATAAATTCCAATTAAAAAATTTTGTAGCGTCATTTTCTTGCCAAACCATTCAACATAGTGATTTTTCAAATTATTTTCCTTCTTTATCAAATTTCAAAGGTTTTAATTTTGAAAATTGAATTGTAAGATATTAATATATACCTAATTGACACGCTTTGTACTTCAGATTAGGTTTATTTTATTTAGATTTAGGGTTTTAAGTTATTTTAGGTTTTATTATATTTAGGTTTTAATTTTGAAAATTGAATTTTAATTGTTAGTGTAAATAATCATACATCTGTTGAACCTGCTTCTACCTAAAGAACTAAAAATGGTCTGATTCGGAAGTAATACAATAAAAGAAAAACTCATTTATAGAGTATTAATATGGAATTTGGTGCGACATGTCTATATTGTTGAGTAAATACAGCATAATAAATGAATTAGGAATCGAATTTAGTATTAACTGTAAAAATATTTAAGTAAAATTCTATAAAAATTAATTATTGGATTTTATCTACATTAAAGTGTTCCTGGCACGTTAAAATTTTGGTACATAATAATTTTGAAAATTTTAGCACGCATACTCAAAAGGTTCGCCCCCCTAATATAGATTGTCGTAATAACAGTTTTATGGGAACGAAGTCACACAGACTCCCGTAATAGAAAAGACACACACTTATAGCGATTGCCATATTCATGGTTTACAGCTCAAAGGTCCTATTATAGTAATTGTTCTTTAATAATATTTAATAAGAACACATAATTTAATTATTATCATAGCTATATAAACAGTTGGGTCCCAGTTATAGTGGTTATGGTATTTGTTGGTCGATTCAAAAATTTATTTTAATCTTCTCGGGAGGATCATTAAATTAGCATGGGCGGGGCCAAGCATGTCTGCAATTAATACAAATAGGCACCTTCAATGATTTTCAGGAATATTTACATATATTTATAGGACAAATAGCCAAATTACGCAAATGTATGTAATTCGGACTCTAATAATTATGTACAGTACACATGTATTTGTGCTCTGTCGTATACTTACATATGCACAGACACAGTAATTTTTTCTGTAATTATATTCTATCGAATTAAAAAAAAGTCCAAATCAATTGAAAATCTTCTTACACGCATATTAATTACAGGGTTATACACAACACATACACATGCATATATATACATACATATATGAAACATATGTATTAACAAACACATGTACACATGCACATTAATACTACACAATTATCGTTAACCGAACAGGAGCTAGTTTTTTGCTTTATCTTGTAAATCCGAATAACAAGTTAAAATAATTAAACTTCCAATTTAAACATACACTGAAAAAAGCGAAAGCGGGGTAATTAAAATCCATAAAAAACGTTTAGTGTTAAATGCAAACCATACAAGAAAATTTTGTTCATCGAAATCAATTCATTACTTTTTATTTTATGGAGATTTCAGTAATTGTCAATTTTCCAGACCGGAACATGTGTTTTTCATTTTTTTTTGTTTGTTCCAGTTGGATTGTTTTGTTTCCGCACAAGATTGCGCCTTGTAGTTCTTGTAATTCTATACTAATTATCCCGAACTAATTAAAAATTAGAAAAAAATTCGCATTGGCTTGGTAGCTGTGATCGATAGTTAGAATCGAGGCATTAGTGCTAACGTCTGTAGTAATGGCAGATTTTTTTTTTTTTTTTTTTTTTAATGTACGTGTTAGTTTTCCAATAAATTCAATGATTACTAGAAGAAAATTTTTTTTTAAAGTTTAGAAATTTTTTTAAGAATGATTTAATATAGAATTATTTTTATAAATTCTGTGTAGGGAAATTAATAACTGTTCTAACACCAGGAAAATGTTAAAGCAGAGCAATGCTTGTTACATCATAGTAATTAAAAATGCTTTTAATGAAACAGTTAAAAATAAATATAAAATCAGAACAGAATAATTATGAATGCAACAAGGAAGAAAAATATTAAAGCATTTTTCGTTTTTCGATTGTATCTCATAGTATTTTGTTCGAAATTTCACTGGAAAATATCCAGAACATGTATATTAACTTACAATATTTAATTTCCAATAATTTAACAATATAACCTTTTAACTAGTGAATTTTGGATTGCTGTGCATGTAAACTGGCACATATATACCTTAAGGGTTGAAACTCATTAGAATTGGTTTGCTTTTCTTACGACATCATGTCTTGTAAGAATCTTTTTTAATGTTTCAAACATCGTCAATGTCACGGTTTTTACTTTCTTCTATCTTTACAAGAAGAAAGTATTGGATTCGTAAAAATTTTCGACTTCCGGTTTTCGACAGATTTACACGTTTTAGAGGTCAGAGATTCCCCAAAACACGTTTTTACAAAATGTCTGTCTGTGAGTCTGTGAATCTGTCTGTCTGTATGTATGTGACACAAATTTTGTGGGCGATCTATCTCAAGAACTAATGCACGGAATTTAATAAAAATTTATATTCAAATAATCCCTAATATAAATTGGTGCGGATTAGTTTTTGGTGTAAATCGCCCAACAGATGTTGCTGCTATGCTGCATTTTTCGCGATTTCTGCACTAGCTCTATCTCAAGAACTAATGCACGGATTTTCATCAAACGTCAGATTCAGTTAATCCTTGATATGAATTGGTGCTGGTAACGTTTTGGTGCAAATCGCCCAACAGGTGGCGCTGCTATGCTGCATTTTGCAGGATTTAGACGATTTTCGTAACAGCTCTATCTCAAGAAATAATGCACGGATTTTCATCAAACTTCAGATTCAGTTAGTGCTTGACATGAATTGACGTTTTGCACCATGTGGTGTAAATCGCTCAAAAGGTGGCACTGCTATGCTGCATTTTTTGTGATTTTCGCAATAGCTCTATCTCAAGAACTAATGCTTGGGTTTTCAACAAACTTCAGATTCAGGTATACCTGGATATGAATTAGTGCTGTTTATGTGTTGGTGTAAATTGCTCAACAGGTGGCGCTGCTATGCAGAATTTTTCACGATATCCACAATAGCTCAATGTGTAGAACTAATGCACGGATTTTCATCAAACTTCAGATTCAGTTAGTCCTTGACATGAACTGATGTTTTGTACCTTTTGGTGTAAATCGCTCAACAGGTGGCGCTGCTGTGCTGCATTTTTTGTGATTTCCATAGTTGCTCTAGCTCCAGAACTAATGCACGGATTTTTATTAAACTTCAGATTCCGGTATACCTTAATATGAATTAGTGCTGTTTGTGTTTCTGTGCAAATCGCTCAACAGGTGGCGCTGCTATGCTGCATTTTTCAGAATTTCCCCTAGAGCTCTATCTCAATTACTAATGCACGCATTTTCATCAAACTTCAAATTCAGGTATACTTTGATATGAATTGGTTCTAAATTGATATAATTTCTTTTACTATTTAAATGATTTAATTGACGTGATTTATATAGAAGAAAGTTTTGTGATGGCCACAACATACTAGTTTTAAAAAGATTTAACAGCTTCCATTTCTGTGCTATTCATTAAAATTTTAACATAATGTTTTTTGTCTTTTTTAAATTGGACTTTTCAAAGTGGGAAACGCGTACCCCAGGGACGTGCGATAACTCAAAAGATTGCCCAAACTATTATATAGTTAAGTTTTTCACCTCTTACCATTAACTTACATATGATAATATTTATGATATTTTTAATTAAACACATTGGTACCAGTGCATTCACAAAATCTATAAGGCTGTGGAAACCACTATTTAAATAGGTTACACATAAAAGACTACTGAAATAGTTATATGGCTATAATATATACACTTTTATATGATATCAGTCAACCCATTTCAAATGATATTAACCAGGTAGTAATTTCAAGTGCCCGAGCTGGGCTTACTTTGCTTAGATGGACTGCGGTGGTATGTATAGGTATGCGACGAGTCTGAGTCGAACAATCATGGAATTTGAGCACAAGTTTATCTTCATGTTCTTTGCTAGCTTCAAAGGAAATCGAATGTGATATATTGGTCTGGCTTCTATATGTGCAGAAAGAAGCTCCTACCTTGGTTCCTGAACTGGTGCGATTATAGCTTTCAAAGCGACTAAATTTGAATTGAATTTTCTGTCAGAGTTTCAAAAAATAACTTACCAGTAATCTATTTTGATGGCATCTAGAAAGACACTAGTAAGTTCTTCCATTCCTTGCATTGAGAATAGATGTCTGGGCCCAGAAATGTGCTTCAAGTAAAATAATTCTTAAAAATTAGTGGTGTTTGTCAACAACAGAATTTGATGAAATCAAGAAAATATCAGATTTTGATTTTTGGTATCATTGTCCTGGAAATAAAAACCTTGCTGATGCGTTTTAAGGAGGCGAAAATTTAACCTGTCTAAAGAGGCATTAACTCTGTTGGTTTCGGCCATCGAGGCTAAAGACATGCCAGAAACGATGGCCATAATGCAACGTTGATGTCGTTCAAGAAGACGAATTAAAAAATAAGGAACATAAAGCAGTGACTAAGCACATAACGACGGAATTTGGAGCTCTTTTTGACATCATAAGATTTAGCAAGATAAGCAAAATATTGCAAATAACTGTATAAATTCAAAAATTCAATTACAATGTAAGAAACACTCAGAATAAAAGAGTTTGTCCCTTATCAAGGAAGAACTTCAATTAGCCAAAGAATACTGGATTAAGAATACTCAAATGGACCATTTTACCGAAGAACATTTAGCACCGATGATGCAAGAAAAAAAATACCAACTATTTGATATTTCAATCCAGCTTTAAGTGAAAGAAAAGTGATCCCAACTGATAGAAGATTACAGCATGCTGACATCCCATACTATGAAGCTCATCTAGTTTACTTCCAATTATATGTCATTTATCAGACCTTTTCACTAAAGACTGTCATGAACGAACAAAACACTGAAACGGCGCAAAAGCTTTAACACAGAGAAAGAACTTGGATTTTAAGATCCAGACAAATAATCAAAAGTTTGATATATAGATGCAATTTGTGTCAAAACACCTGATACATAGATTTCTATCTCTAAATGCCGATAAAATTATAGGCGCTTATCCGTTTCAAGTCACAAGGTTATATTTTTTAGGGTACATGACGAAGAAACCTATACATTGCTCTTCACATGCGATGTAATCAGGAAAGTACACTTAGAATTGAGTCCGGAATTAACCACAGAAACATTCATACATGCCTTCAGAAAATTTGTATGTGGAAGAGAAATTTGCAGCACCATATACAGTGCTAATACAAAAATCTTCCACAAGGCAAAACGATAATTAGATTTGTTGGAAAAGTACGAAGAATGAAGAAGTACAAAATTTGTTTAGAGGCTTGTCTATCAAATATAATTTCAAAGTTGAAAGAAGAGCTTAATGGCTTCAGGTTTCTTGGAGTGTCTGGCAAGATCTATTAATATATCTATAAAGAATGCTTTTGGAAAACATTGGTTTTCTTTAAAGGACTGGAAAAATAGTGATTGGAGATTCACAATATCGATTCACAAATAGCGATTCTCAGCTCTAGGTTTCTCATCTATGTTTTCAGAGATTCTCGTGAACCAGAATCTCTCTCTCACACCTGGTAATTTCTAATTGTTAGAAGATTAATCGCTCTACCTTAGTCAAAGGTAACGGCTGTTTAATCCGCTGAATACTAAAATGAAAAAAAATACCAAAAAAATATTCTGATTCCTGTTTTGAAACGCTGGAAATTAATTTATCTTCTTGAATTAAAATGAGTTCACCAGCATAGACAAACGGACCAACTAAGTGAGCTTAAAACAGACACTATCATTTTCATAAAAGGCAACAATCCATGACACATTTTGAAAACGGGGGGTGTTACACAAACAGATTCTGGACTTGATAGTCGAACAAGGTGATGTATGGTAAAATCGCCAACAGAGTTATTATCAAGAAAAGCAAGGAAACGTTTTCGTAATTTTGAACTCTCAATCCTTTCGTCTCCAGGCGTACCTCGTCCGGTGGAAATTATTGCGAAATGGGCAATAATTACACAGATGACGCTAAGTGCTTCAAACTTTTGTTGACAGCAATGTTTATTTTTTTTGTATATAGCTGCTGTGTGTCACAGGTGTAAAATTTGTCCCGACTCTTGTAATAAAATGCTTTATTTGTTGAAGAAGTCATCTGAACCTTATTGTAGCCAATGAAAGAACTAGTCAATGAAATAAGGTAACATTTCTACAGGAGTTTATGTTGAAAGAACTAGAAAACAACTTTTATGTTTTATAATTAAGACATTGTTTCATGTGCCAAGAACCAACATACGATAAGGTGAAGCTAAATCAAACTGTTAAAAAGTTTTTTCATGTCATTGACGGTTTGGAAAACAAACTAGAACAACCAACTAGATGTTTAAAATGAATTATGTTTGTATTTCAACAATTGACACAAAAATTCAACAAATATGCAAGGGTAAAAAAATGTACCTATCACAGTAAAAGTTTATTATCTTTAAAGCTTACATTAAATGTAACGTATGTTTATTTGTATTGATTGTTGTTTTAATGACACTTACAGGAGAAAAAAATAGGGGGTACCACACGTGTAAGTAATTCTACGTAGGATACATAAAAGTTTTAGAATTGTAGAGAACTGGCAGAGGTGTAATTTCTAAAAAGGCAACTTAAGAAGGAATTTATAGACAAAGATATTAACTGCACATTTCGAACATATGTGTAATAAGTGATTTTTTTAACTGAAAAAAAATTAGGGAGAAAGACCTTTTTATTTGAAGATGGAATTTTTCGTCGTTGCCAAAAATCTGTAGTCTATTTTTAGACGGCAGCAAAAACGAGTTGCTACTTTTAGAACTGTAGAATGATATGATACTGGAATATATTTGCGCTAATATTTGCGCTTTTAATGCTCATATATCACTTTTAAAATCACATAATTTAAATATTTATATCGACAAATAAGAAAGAATATGTAAGGGTTAGTCGAATGAGAAGAAGAGTACGGTTAAAGAGTACGGTTTAGTATTTTAATTAGAGACAATATGAATCCCCGGTAATCTGTAGTATGATACAAATGCATAATTACCATTGATATAGATGCAATGAGTACTGGAATGAAGTAGAATGGCTTCGGCGAAGAAACCCCTTTGCTGCCTATGGATTCATTTTTCCCCGGTGTTCTATACTTCCCTGTCACAGATGAAAATTTGACATTTCACTAACTATTTAAGGAGAAGAGGACATGGAAGTCACATGGAAAGATATCCGGGCTGTATGGAATATCTTTGAAGAGTTACCATCGAAATGCTTTAAGCCTTGATGCTTTCAAGTTCTTCGACCAAGTCACTGATACAAAAGGAATATGGTTACAAGGTGCGAGACACTGCTCTCAATGCTTTTTTTTTCATCTTGCGATTATTTTCTGAAGCATACTCGCATTCTGCGCAAAAAAACTTCATAACAGCTCTTTACGCTGATCTGGAGGAATCCATCATGCACCTCATCTCTCAAAACAACTTTCCACAACTAAAGATACAGAAAGAGAAGCCATACGCGACAATTGAAACTGGGAAAAAATTCCAGGCTATCTATTGGGAAACCATTTTTACCCATTTTGAACAGATACTAAGCCAATACAGTAAATGGCTCCTTTTAATTTGTTCGCATCGTATTGCAGACAGAACCTCCCAGTTCTCCTCATAGATGTCAGAGGTGTAATTTTCATGCTCATTCTTTCGTTTTTTTACAATATAATGGTAAGAAAATAGCTGATGTGAACGGAATAGAGACAGATCAAAGAGGAAACAACAATGAAATCGGATTGACAGGACTTATTTTGGAAGATCTTATTTGCAGCGGTAGCTAATTATTCTATTAAAGATGTGAAATTTTAACTCTGTATATATATATATATATATATATATATACAGAGTAAAAATTTCATATCTGTTATAGAATAATTATACATTCACCCACATTCAAGTTATTCACATCTTTAACAGAATAAATCTTTGTAGATAAATTTAGATATAACTACTTATTAACCTAGGAACAAGTCTTGTGGCCAGCTTTCAAAATGTCTATCCTTTAGTAAGTCAGATGTCTTCCAGTTCCCATTATGGAGACAGACTAGCTTTCACTTTTATTAAAATTACATAGCTTGTTGCTACAAATTTTAGTTTTTATCCTCTTTTCTCTTTTGATTTATATATTTCAACAAAAAAATGTTCTCACCTGACTAGAGGCAAAGATTTGAAGTCAGCACTATAGATTATTTATGTATATGGGTCATTCTCCCAAAAGTGTACATTTTCAATACAAATTTTTGTCGTAAAAAATTTGTTTTTCAAGACAAATGTTATCATTTTTAGAAACTTTTCACTTACTGCAAGTAAATACCAGCAATAGCCCAGATACATTATATTTATTTTTTTCAGAAGCACATTTTTTTTATTTACATCATTTACGGAGGTGAATTTTATGCTACAGTTATGTCTGTGTAGTAAGACAAAGCATTTAAACTATTTATTATATTATATATATAACTAAGGAGCAATTCTATATAAGAATGCATAATGAATTTATTTGGAATTAATGTAAAAAAATACAAAAGATTAATTTCTCATCTGAAGATTCTTCTCATCACCCATCTGGCGCTCCTTTTCATCACCCATCTTTTGTATGTTATTCAATTCTTCTCTTTTAAAGTTTTGAAACAATCTTTTTTGATTTACAGTCATTGTAAATTCTTGTTAAGCAGTTTTCTCTGAAATATACATTTTCGAAATTAAGAGATTTACGGAGGCGATAATCACGGAGTTGAGGAACATGCTCTAAATATCAACCTATATATTAATTTTTTTGAGATTTTTTTTTGTTCTTTAAATCAACATCTGTTAATATAATTACATAAGCAATATATAAGCAAATATTTTAGTATTGATTTAGTTTCCTTGAATTTTCAGTTCACGGATGTGAGAATCTTCAATAACCATGGTTGCTTTTTATAACAAAATCTAATACCTGACTATAAAAATTAATTTCTGACTTATAATTTAACAACAAAAAACATACTGTCTAACTTTAGAGTCATGGAAAACAAAATCTGATGATAATTTTGCCATTCTTTAACATGAAAAAGCAACTTAATGTTTGGTTCATGTATGTGAAAATTTATTGCGTGACACTCCTTTTCGAACTCAGAAAACAAACAAAAATACAAAGAAAGTAATTAACTATGCTATGTTACTTCCGACGCAGTTCGGCTCAACTTCTAGCTGAAGTTGGTCTTCGTTGCCCGGCATTTTTTATAGTGGAAATAACAAAGGATTTCTCATAGACTATAAAACTTATTTTTACAAATGAGGTAATACTTATTATCTATATACACTGCGTTTGGCCTAATGTATATGACATCACAATAATATAATATTGCGAACAGGGGACGTTGTGGATTTCCCTTTTCATTTTTCGAATGTCACCAAGATGGAATGATGAATGAAAATTGCACTTGTAGGTATACATTAAACATAGAAACACAAATTCTCGGACCCGTGAAAACTCTGCAATAGATTTAGCTATATGAGCGAGGAATAATGGATATAAAAACGAATAATAATAATCTGGGAAAACTCACTGAGAAAAGGGTAAATATTAAGCAGATTTTATTTATTTTAAAATACGTACTTATAATGAACAGATGTTTTAAGATTTTTATATGTTATATAAAATATGTACCCGATGACTATAACGGAAAAATACAAGAAGGATTAACCTGAAAACTCTACATCTATACATCGATTCTGCATTCATCAACTCCAAACTAGTGAGATTTGGATTCCGCAGCTTCGACTGCGTGTAACTTTGTTGGCAATATAATGACAATCTATTTATATAAAATCCAAGTCTCTGTGTGTCCCTCACGATTCCGGTAGGACCGCCTCATTGAAATGAGTAATTGTTAAAAAATACTAATGCAGGGTTACCACAGTAGCGCCAAATGTTAGCCAGCTTTGTGACAGCTGGCTAATATGGCAAAATTTCCATTTAAAACCATTAATCTTTCATAAAGGAGGTCTCCGAAATTTAATTTAAACTCCGCTCTTTTAAGATATTTTTTCAAAATCTATGAGTGAGAATTTAAAGTACATCTTTACATCTTCCTCCCGATGATACTAATAAAATAACCGCCAATAGACACTGTCTGCACTGTGTGAGCTCCTAACTGTGCGATTTTAATGTGCTTTAGGTACTTTTCCAGTATAGGTGCCTTGGCGAAAAAGGAAATTTGGCAACATATTTTCCTGGAACTTATCCACTGTTTCCTTTTATATACACACGCTGTATTTTCGATATTTATGCGATTTATTTAGTATAAAAAAGCCGTTTCTCTAATTTTATACAGAAAAAGATGTAATTTGTACATAAAAACATCAATAATATACATATAAAATAAACATATAAAACAAACAAAAACGCTCATCAAGTTTGTTTTCATAGCTATTTATATGATTTGACAACAAATCTCGATACTTTCCCGTTATAGGGACACCATGCCAAAATGTATGCTAATGCGCCAATTATTTTAAAATGCTAAAAGATATTTGTAATTTGATGCTAGCAGTTTAATATGAGTTTTATTTTACTGCTTTATTTTATAACATTTATTTGTTCACCCTTTTTAAGTATATATTTGTGATTTAATGAAATAGTTCGTAAAAGTCTGGAATTTTCAAATGTTATATTTTTTAAATGCTCACTTTAGTATCGACATGTTTTTCTTTTCTTTTTCAAATGCTTAAATTCACGTGATTTTCATTTTGCGCCCACTATTACGCTTGGCGACAATGGTATCCGTATAACGGAAAAGTACCCAAATCTCACTTTCTGATGCCTAAATTACACCAAGCTTTAAAAAAAAAAACGCCAAAGCCCCTACAGTGGAAAAGTACCAAACTGTCTATTATTTTGCGCTAGCTGTGTTATAGTTTGTACTATATGCAAGGGGATTGGAGCGAAGAGTTTAAACATTAAATATTAAAGTTTCGGCACAGATGTCATATACGCCCCATATTGGCGCGATTTCTTTCTGACGCCAATGCAATATACACAACGGGTACTTAACTGGCTCCAAAGTGTCGTTATTTTGCTTGATATGGTAACCCGGATGTTGTTGTTTGTGCTGTTGATGTTTTCGCCAAATTGGCGTATATGACAACTGTGACAAAGTTTCTATAAAGCAGTATAAGACTAAAAAATTAAGAATAAAATAAATTCAAAATAAGACTAACGAACAAAGAAAAATCATGCGTTAAGCATAGAATATGAAACACTTTCCAACACATCCTGAATGCTTTAACAAAACTTCGTTATTTGGGGAAATAAAGTAAATAAGATAACTAAGTAAACATTTTAGAAGACACATAAAAAATTTTAAAAATTGATTTCAGCAGTTACCGTCCATAACCAATAGTATCGTTATTACATGCCACTATTTATCCAAAATTTAATTTAAACTACTCTTAAAACTACTGAAATCACATTTCCAGATATTATCATCCATAGACGGTTATGTATCCAATTCTTTGCGCGAACCTGTATATCATTTTATCTATATTCTACAAACATTTCTTAGTAAGCTAAATGCAGTTCAGCGTAAAAAGGCATAACTCCTTTAAAAACCACCTTTAAGCAATTTACTCTTATACTCAGTAACCCTTATGAATTCTTTTGTGTAGCCCTGCATATGAACTGTAGCATTTATACACACAGTATAGTATGCATAAATGTAGTGAAACATAAAAGCGATATCATAATTAAAAATGCATTTCTAGCAATCATTGCTTATGTACCAGATGTCCGAGAAAAGTTTCTTGGCGAGAAAGAAGTTTGCCAACGTATTTTCTGACAACCTATTTACTGCTTCATATTCACAAGCAATTTTTCCCATATGTATATGCAATTTATTTAATATAAAAAAGCTATTTACCCATTTTTATATAGAAACAGAAGTAATTTTTGCAGAGATGTCATATACGCATCGGGGTTGGCATGTTTTTCTCTGACGCCAATTTGGCAGAAATCTCGCTTTCGAATACCAGTTACTTATATATTTTTAAATTATTTGCTATCATTTTGAAAAGGAAATAACTATAAATAAATAAAAGTTTGAATAATAACTTTAGAACAAAACAGTTTATATAATTAAAAACAGAAAATAAAATAAAATAAACAATTTATTAATAAGTAAAAAACAATAGCCGGGTTACCATAGCAGGCAAAATAACACTATATTGGCGCCAGTTAGGTATCCCGGTTCATATCTGAAATCTGTGCCGTAATTTGTATATAAAAAATATCATATATATTTAGAAACGATTTTTTCTATGTATATAAGTGCATATATAAACAAAAATAAAAGTTCATTAGATTTGTTTTCATAGCTGTTAATATATTTTGTCAACATATCTCACTTTCTGATGCCCGAATTGCGTCAAGCTTTTTTTTAAAATGCTCTATAATTGGAAAGTACCTAAATAAATAATTAACAGAAATAACCAATTATACAAACTAAAACTTTTTATTTCGAGATCAAAGCATTGTTTTTAATTTCAATTAAAAATACATATATCCTTGGATAATTTCAGTTGAAATTAGTTCACAGCTTAATATCTCATTCCATAAACCTATACAAACACAAGTGATTCATTCATCGTGAAACGTAAAAAATATTAAATCATTGAGGTAATCATACACAAAGTAAGTTCTCCAACAATCAATGGACAATATTCTAATGACGTCATAGTAGGTAAAATGGTGGCGGTATCGTTTGTTTATGGTTTGAAATCACTAAGATTTAATTTTGCAATGTCTCTTAGTTACATTATTTTATTGTCATATTTATGAGCTCAGAACAAAAGCATATTTTTTTCATTATTTAGTTATTAAAGACGGAAAAAAATTATAAATGCATGATTTGAAAAATTTAAATAATTTTCGTTACTTCTTAGTTATCCCGTCGACCAAATTACTGTCGCCAAATTGCAAGATTAATTGCCAATAATGGTTGCCATTAATTAATTAATTGTAAGATTAAATGCCATTAATGGCCAATAAATCCATTAATTCGACGTTTTATTTGTATTTTTATTAATGTTTTGCTAATTTATTTGTTCTTTCGTTATTTAAAACAAAAAATTATGTCAATGTGTATAATTTGGCGAGTGGTTTGGCGATTTATATAATTTGGCGAAATTGGTCGACGGGATAACTAAGAAGTACCTAATTTTCTTTTTTAATAGAAAAAAATAACATCGGGAAGTAACAGCAGGTTTAAGTTAAATAAGTTAAACTGTTTAATTCTGTTGTAATATTCAAAATAACTGTATTTCTTAGATTTCAGTAAACAACATCAGGGCCCGATTAAACTTTGAAATTAGAGAAATTACAATGTCATTTCAGGACCTTTCTTTTGGAGAAGCTTTTCTAAATTCCACATATACATGGAAACTCTTCAGTGTTAGAAATATTATTCTTAGAACTGGCATAACATGAGAACGGCCTGCAATTTTACACAAGTTTTTGAAAACTACTTTATATCAGAAATTTTACTAAAAACTGGTTACTTTTTTGTTATAGTGGCCCACACTATTAGGATTATGACAAGTTGCAGCCAATTTCGCCAACGTCGTAACCAAGATCGTGAAGCACACACATATAATATCATTTCATGAAATCGTATACGATAATTTAATAGTTTTTACCTTACTTCAAGTGTGTAATTTATTTATTTTTAAGGCTTAACAATCTAAATTGTCCAATATATGAATTATAAAAAATGTCAACAAAGATTGAATTGACATGACCGCAAAAAGCCTCAAATCTGCATAACACTTGGAACCAAACTGTGCAGATTAGTGGTCTTCTACTGTACACAATTTTTCATAAATGTGTTTCGTTCTTAAAATGTGTAATTTTCCTCTATCACTGCGGAACAAGCGAGTAAACTCATATTCTTGCACATGAGTTGTATATATCTTTATATCTAAATTTCCGTCATTTTTGACGGGCTACCTTTCTAGTAAAATATAACAAGCGATTCTTATAGGAAATGTTGGTGATTTTTTTTTCATTTTTCGATTGTCGTCAAAATGGAATTCTAATTGAAGATTGTACTTGTAGTTATGTAACAAACCTATAAAGACAAGAAATAGCCTGTGATTTTACAATTAGTTCCAAACTAAGACGACACGAATTAATAGAATGTTCTCACTTGTCTATGAATTTGAGTGCTACTATTTTTTAATAGTAATATCCACTTTATTAGTTGAGAGAAATTCTGAGATTAAATAAGTCTATTTGGAAACAATGAAACTCAGATTCATGAACGCGTGAGAACTCTGCAATAGATTTAGCTATAAGAATGAATGTTCAACAAAGATTATCCCGTGAACTCCACATTTTGGTTCAGCATTCGCCCAGTCCATACTAGTGCAATTTTTGATTCCGTAACTGCAATAATAAAGTGGATACTTTATTGGGGGAAATATAATGATAATTAAATATAATACACGATTCCTTTTAGAAATGTAATGAGAAGCCAAAGTGTGTATTTATTTTTATGAAAATTTCGTTTTATTAGTAGGAAATGCCAATTAATGAAAGCATATTTACAAAATACGCCAGCATTTAAAATTTTGATCCATATGAATTAACCTATTGTGGAGTTCACGAGTTGAATTAATAAAAATTATTAGCTTTTGATAAGAGACCAACTCTGATAAACTACATATTCATCAAATATTAAATTAATGAAAAAAGACTTATTTACAGTTTGACTTATTGGTAGACCCAGTCTATAAATTTTAGTACTACGTACTTTTATGCGGTAGACAGATTTCATTATTTACATCTAACTTATTATCTCTATTTAGAGTGATGAAAAGCAATTTATAAGAACGAGCCAGAAATAATGTTGTTTTGTTACAAAGCATTTAATTTTATTTTTTGCACAATATTTAAAATTAAGGACAACCTATAAGAAAAAAGAAGTCGTTATACTAAAGCGATTTATCAGTATTCGATAAGATGCACCTTTAAGCACATTAATATAGGATTTTCATTTATTTATTTTAAAAGCTTATTATAAAAAACATGTATTTTCTTTGACATGCTTCTCTTTTACGAACAATTTTCTTTTTAAACGCATTAATAACCTTTTAACAGCCAGTTACATAATTGATAATCGATTTTTTATTATACACATAATATTCAATTAAGAAAAGAGGCTCATGAGATTTAAAACAACATTTTGTGGGTAATCTTTCAAACTATTGGAACTGTCAAAAATTCTTATTTGCTGGAAAAGACTTTTAGAGATTTTTTTCGCTAATCAACTGTTTTTTCTCTTCAGTGGAAAACGTAGAATAAATAAACGTACTAAATACAAGGCTTTAGAATAGCATACAATTTGATTTTAAGAGAATTTATTCGCTTAAAACATCAGAATACACCCATTAATTATAAATAATGGAAAACGTTTAAGTTAATAACTTTGTTGTGGATTTTACTTAACGTAATTTAACAGTCATCCATTGTAGAAACAGTTCCATTGCTTATCAGTTAAAAAGCTTTTTTTAAGGTGTTCGTGTATTTTTTTAATTTTAATGCTGCTCAAAATCAAATATTTACATTTGGATATCTGTACCTTTTAGGTTAAATATTGAATATCTTATTGTTAGATGCGCACCAAATCTATTCAGGAAGAAAATAGAATGTGATCTATTATGTTTTTCAACCTGTGAGTCATAGAATGCTAAATTTGACTATAAATAACAAGAGATATAAACTAGCAATTCAACGGGGGTTAAGTTAATGAAAAAAAATCTCATATTTTAGTTCAGTTATTCATAAATTATATTATAACAAGTTGACATAGCAACCCGATGGGTTTCAGTTGCATTGTATGATATCTTTAGATTTTTGAGGAATAATAGAATCCTTATTTTTATTATTTTATAGAGATTTATCACACTAATTTTGCTAAATTTGTAGTTATGAGCAAGAATCATATATACAATGTAAATTAAATGAAAATTACGAAAATTACTTTTTGCAAGTTACGTGATTTTGATGCAATTGTTGTAGAATGCTTTTATAGGAAAATGCAGACATACGCATTCCATTAGTCGGGAGGAATTTGGATAAAAACTTGAAGAGCTTACCATTATCGCCAAGCTAACGTTTAGTTATTTGTCTAACATGCCGTAGCGAATTCGTCCAGGTGAAAATCAACAAATTCTGTATCGTGGGTTAAGAGCCGATGCAGACTTTTAAATAGTGCAGATAAAACGAAATTAATGAATGTGGCTTTCGGAAAGGAATTGTTTTGAAAGAGTTAAGATTGATGTTTTTTAAAACCGAAGACGTCCTTTTAAAAGAGAAGACACACTGGCTAAGTGGGTATATTTTGTTTTATGTATTTCGATTAAAAATAGCTATTTCAGAAAGGGTTTTTAATTGTTCCGTTCAAAAAGGAAATGAACGCAGATATGATTTCGTATTTTTCCTTTTATTTGTATTTCAAATTCCTGAGTAGATGCAGATTTTTAAGCGCTGCAGATAAAGACGAAAACCCCGAAATGGTATTAGGAAATGATCTTTTTGAAAGGGTTAATATTGATTTATTTTTAAGGCATTACGCCGTCACAAAGGAAAAAATAAGCCAATTTAGTTGGTACTTTTCGTTTTTCCGTATTTCCAACAGTTAGGCCAATGAGAAAAACGGGAAGAACGGGAAGACTTCAGAAAACGGGGAAAAATACGAATTTGTTGTTTCTAAAATTATTTTTTGAAAGATTTAATATTCATATTGTTTCAAACTGATTACAGCGTTGAAAAGGTTAAAGTACGAAATTTAAGCATGTTTTCCTTTGTTTTTTTTTGTGTTTCAAATAGTTAAGGCTAAGTTTATAGTTTTAAGCATCGAAACTTCGAAAAACGCGAAAAAAAGATTATTTTTACCTTCGGACTTTTTCCCCTGCATGTTTATTCACGAAATGCTAAGAAAAATTCGCAGCGCGTCATTTTGAAAAAAAAAATAATAATGATGAGCTTAAAACCACATAAAAAAGTAAATTAAAAAAACATCCAAAAATTGGCTGCGATGTGCATAACTGCAGGCACTTTCCTGTCAAACCTTGTACCTCTATGCGCAGCGATCGCTTTTAGAACACAGCACACAGACAGATACACAGCTAATTAAAAAAAATTTAATTTTCAGAAACACGTTATGATGTATTTAGTAAAGGAGAAAAGGCTTTCTATCAACGCATACTTAGGTATTCGACTTACATATGGTAAATTTTTATCAAAAAATGTTAAATAAGTACCGTAATATAAGCTTGGAAATTTGATATCACACTATTTTTTAGCCACAACTTTCACCTTTTTTCTTTTCTTTTCTTTTCTTTTCTTTTTTTTTTTTTTTTTTGCTTGGCTTTTTTTTATTTTTGAAAAGTTGTTTTTTAGTAGATATCAGTTCTTTTTTTAAAACAAATGATATATAATTGAAATAATTCTACTAGCTCAAATTAAAATTAGTCCTTGTATAACCTTTATAAGCAGGGAGCAAACACAATATTATACATTTTGCTTACCTATCATTCATTTTTTATAGTGATTAATAATTTAAAAGTAAGGGAAGTCAATTTCTTCTTTCAAAGTATCAGTCTTTCTCAATTTATATCTCCTTAAAATTTTCTACGAAAGATGAAAATTTAGTAAAAAACAGAGTCGAAATAAAATATATATTTACAGTTAGTCTGTCAGTTAATTGTTTTTTCTAACTTTTTTTGCTGACGGTTTTGCAAAATAAATTTACCTTTACAAATACCTACGGTTAATCCGAGAATGAAACCCCGCAGGCATCTAAAGAATCGAAGATCTGTAAATCTAGCAATTCTAGACATAATAAAGGAACATTTTTGATTAAAAAAAATCTAATAATTTAAAGATATAAACTGTACATATAACTTCATCTTCATTTAGATCGTGTTATAGAGAAGAAAGAATAAATATGTAATTTTACTCAAGTCTGTTTATCTATACCTATTTGCATAAATGTGAGGATATTAATTTACTATAAAATTTCCCCTAAATTGATTATCGTTAATAGTCTATTATTAAAGCCGCATATACATTAGAATTAAATATTTTTCGGTTAAAAATTGCCTGAAATCTATAGTCTTATCGTTCGTCAATTTTTTTTTTTTATGCCCAGACTCTTTTTCTGAACTCTGACAAAAAATCACAGACATATTGAAGCTATCCAAATTCTTATATCTTTCTATCGTATTTCCTTTTTTGAGGGGGCGGGGTGAGGAAGAGCCCTTAAGAACTTCGTTTTGTTCTCAGAATTCTGAATTATTCATTCAAAAGATCTATCTACATAAGTCTTGTTGCAGAATTTTCATTAGCTAAGAGTTGCATCAAGTTATACATCATGTGAATCTATTAAATTAATTTTGTGAAATACTAGATGGGAGCCATTGATATGTCCAGACCATTTGCCTACATTTTAAACTTGAATCATTTAGTACTAATCATTAATTTTCTATACGAATTAAAGAAGTCGTTGTTTCCATGCCAACTTTACCTTTCACTATTTCTTGCTTGTTTGTTTGTTTGATTTATTGAACACATGCATCATATCACATGCGGATCACGGCAGGATTCGAATCTGCTTCCACCTACGCTCTCAAGCCATTAGCGGCATAGTGTCTTATCCACTCAGCCACGGTGGGCCACTATTGCTTTCTCTAATGCCCAGATACTCAAATTTAACCAACTGCACTTAGAATCATGGTCATAACAGAGAACATTTATATGTTAGAGCAGTGTTGCCAGTGGGCTACTTTTTTTTAATTCAGATTTCTTGATTGCCAGCACTTATTATAAACGGTAAAATTCTCTTTGTTTTCGCCTTAATTAATATGTCATTAAATAAGGCGCATTTTACAATTTCAAAAAAGGGGTGCCAATCAGGTATCTGAATTAAAAAAAGTAGCCCATCTGGCAACACTGTGTTAGAGTGGTGACATATGCACAAGTCGTGTACTCATATTCAATTTTTTGTCCAAAGTACGGTAACTCAGTTTTCAGTAATAGACGAGGAGGATTTCAATTAAACTAACCAGAAAAGTTAATAAACATTGGCTTCCTGATTTGATTTTATTCAAAATTGTTTTAACCAACAAATTAATGTCCAGGATCCAGATAAATTTTGCTCTGTTAGTAAAATTACATTGACCAATCAGTAGCCTCCATCCTTGCAGGCTTTTCGGTGTTTACTGCATACATCAAAAAGTTCGGAAAAATGCACACGTCTGATTGATCAATCTCATCCCGCTAATAGCGAAAAATCTATCTTGATCCCGGCCTATTCAACGCCCTTTAAATATTGGAGAAAGCCTTGGCACGTGTCAGGAAAACGTCACACAAAGCAGGCAAAACAAAGAAGAAAAATCATTCATTGGCTCGTTCATATTCACGAGCGAGTCAAGACTTTCTCAAATATTTAGGAGGCTTTGGCTTATTTCACCACCATGAAGTTATGAAAGGAGAGGAACAGACATGTCAATCTTCCCGTGTGAAAAACTAGTTACCAAAAAAAAACGAGTTCTTTCCCTTTCTTCTGCCCTTTTCTCTCTTGATTTTGACGGATAGCAGCCCATTTAGCAGTCTCCAATACAAGATGCCGCTATATACGGTGGACGCAGGAGGGAGGGTGTTAGCGCGACCAATGACATAATAGGCCAGTTCATGATATTTAAAAGTCACACGGAGTTGGATCGAGGCTAACGAAAAAGACTGGCTACCGCGGTGGGTCCGATTCTTCTTTTTTTACAAACCGCTGGAGTCACGTGATGCTCTTTTCACGCACCTTCTTTGGTGCATTCGAGCATCACGTGACTCTAGCGGTCTGTAAAAAAAGAAGAATCGGACCCACCGCGGTAGCCTGTCTTTTTCGTTAGCCTCAGAGTTGGATCATCTTTACACGATGATTAGTACAAAGCTGCGCGCCGATTTTTTTTTGTGTCCATTGCCGTGTATAGATAATCAACTTGTGTGACGTTATGAACTGGCCTTATATGTTGTTGGCCACAGTTTAGGAACAGCTACAAATGACTTCATCTATATCTACTCCGAGGTAAACGAAAAAGACAGGCTACCGCAGTTACAGCACCTAGAAGATACAGTGTGGAAAACGGCTATTCCTATAATGCTTTAAAAAGTGCTAAAAACTTGTATCCCATAAACCTCTAACAATGCTCAGCGGCAATATGCTGATACGAGCGCCATCTCGTAACTCTTTTCAATATAGTCAAAAATCGTCTCTTTTCAAAAATTATAGAATGTTAAATATCGGACACTATAAATATAAGATATTTTGGTCTGTTATAAGCTAATTTAGTTAGGAATGACGTGAAATAGGTTAAAGAGTCTCTTTTAGAATGACTATCTTTTTTAAATCACTACGATGGCGCTACGATCGACATCTTGCTATTCAGCATCGTTGTACATTTATGGGATTCAATTTTTTAGCACTATTTTGTAGCCGTTTTCCACACGGTAGCTTCCAGGCGCTGTACCGCAGTGCTACAGCGCCTAGAATATATAGTGTGGAAATCGGCTATCCCAGTAATACTTTAAAAAGTGCTAAAATATTGGATCTCTTAAATTTCAAATGATGCTGAAAACCAATGAGTCGATCACAGCGATATCTGCAGGATATTTCCTAAAACTTTATGACGATTTGGTAACAGCGTCTAGAATACCTAGTGTGGAAATATTTTATTAAACAACGCTAAAAGTTTGTATCCCATAAATGATCGACGATACTGCTAAAATCCCAAGTGTCGATCGCAGCGAAATCTGCGGGATTTTCGTATTACATTGTATAGACTAGCAATATCTTGCAGTTATAGAAAATATCCTGCAGATGTCGCTGCGATCTGTATATTTCAGCAGCATCGTTGCACATTTAAGGATGCAATATTTTAGCACTTTTTTAAGTATTACAGGGATAGCCAATTTCCAGACTATATATTCTAGGCGCTATAATTTGGTCTAGACGCTGTAGCATTTTTTTTTACATTTTATTAACATACATCTGACCTGTGTGCTTGGCGTCAAGCCCGCTATAATAATACGATGTTTACTTTGAAAGTATATCACAGATGTCGCTGCGATCAGCTCCCTGGATTTCAGCGTCAGTGCACATTTAAGGGATACAACTTTTTAGCGCTGCTTGGATAGCAACATTTCCACATTATGTATTCTAGACGCTATTGCGGTGCATTACACGTGCCTCTTTCTTCTTTAAAAAATATCCTGCATATGTCGCTACAAATGACTGTTTGGAATTCCACATCGTTGTACATTTAAGGGATTCACTATTTCCGCGCTTTTTTAAGTATTGCTGGGATAGTCGATTTCTACAACATATAATCTAGGCCTATAACGGAGCTATACTATCTAGAAGATATAGTTTAAAAATCGGCTTATTAAAAAGGTGCTAAAAAGTTGTATCCCATAAATGTTGAACGAGGCTGAACGATGAATGTCGATCACAGCGACATATGGTAATTCCAACGTAACTATTTCAAAAGATATCAAATGAGAAAACGTTTCGCTCAGAGAAGATCTAGAAAATGTTGCTGCTATCGATATTTGTCATTCAGTATTTTTCAATATTTATGGGATTCAAATTTTAGCAATTTTTAAAGTATTACTGGAATAGCCGGTTTCCACACCATGACGATGATCTAGGTAGATTTTTTCTTTGTTATCGCAACGAGATTGACCAATCAGAAGCCAGAATTATTGCTAACTTTTCACTATTTTCAAAAATGTACCTGGATCCCGGCCTATATTTCTAGACGCTATAACTGAGCTCAGGAATAGTACAGAAAGCAAACTCCGTATTTTGATACATTAAGGCCAGGATCCAATTAGGAACAAGTGCGTCGCTATAACGAAGTAGCGACATATGGCCAATAAATGTTTATTGGTAGAAGTGATAAAAACAAATCGTTAAAGGTCTTTGCGAGCGTGTCATTATCGTCAGGCTAATGCATATTGAATTATTTCCCTAGTCTAATAAAGCTCGTCCATGCGCGTATCGTCTAATGGAGGATATTCCAAATATGGGTTCAAGGCTGAAAAAGTCACGTGGTACCGGTAATTTACCTAAATAACTTCTAACTGATGAGAAGGAAAACAGGAAACTAGTACTGCTTTCTCCCGTGAACTGTTTCATTGGCTAGCAGGGATTTACATTACGTCGACGGAGCCTTCCCTTCTTTACATTAGACGTTTTTGCCTTGACCACGTGATCATAACGTAGATAGAATAGCCTCTGTTCAAGAAAGAGGATTGCCGTACTATAGCACCTAGAATATATAGTGTGGAAATTGGCTATCCCTGTAATACTTAAAAAAGTGCTGAAATATTGTATCCCTTAACTGTGCAACGATGCTGCTGAAATATACAGATCACAGCGACATCTGCAGGATATTTTCTCAAACTGCAAGATATTACTAGTCTATACAATGTAATACTAAATCCCGCAGATGTCGCTGTGATCGATACTTGGGATTTTAGCAGTATCGTCGCACATTTAAGGGATACAAATTTTTAGCGTTGTTTGGATAGCATATTTCCACACAAGGTATTCTAGACGCTGTAGCCATACTTTCGGCAAAAACTTGAAATGAGCATGCTTCCTGTGCATATATCACTACTCTTATGTATAAAGGCTCTCTGTTATGGTGTTGATTCTGAGCGCTCTTTGTTAAATTTCTATATTTGTGTTTTAGAGAAAGCAATACAGAAAAGTACTGTTACTATGGAAACAACAACTTCTTTAATATCGAAATGTATAGCAAAGGAGTTCAGAATCATTGCCTTAAATAGTTTCGAATATGTATTGTTGTTATGACAATCAATACCCTTCCTGGATGTGGAAATGCAAAATTGTGTTCAACATAATGGAGGATATTCCATCTACATTTTGATCACGTGATCAAGGTAAAAACTTCTATCGTAAAGAAGGGAAGGCTCCGTAGACGTGTAATGTAAATCCCCGCTAGCCAATGAAACGGTTCATGAGGCAAAGTAGTAGTATCTTCCCTTCTTATCAGTTAGAAGTTCCTTGGATAAATTACCGGTACCACGTGACTTTTTTCAGCCTCGAACCCATATTTGGAATATCCTCCATTGGGCGCAATCTAGATAGATTTTTGGCTGTTAGAGAAACGAGATTCATCAATCAGAAGCCTGCATTTTTATGAACTTTTCGCTGTTTGCAGAAATGCAGGCTATTGATTGGTGATTCTCGTTTCGCTAACAGCGAAATATCTATCTGGATCCTAGCCTACATTTCTTCAAACATTGCTCTTCACCCGAGGCCCTAAAAAAAAATGACTCAAAACTTTCATGACATAGGCCGGGATCCAGAAACAGCAAATATTCTCAAACATGCAGGCTTCTGATTGGTCAAACTCATTTCGCTAACAGCGAAAAATCTATCTGAATCTCAGCCATAGTTATTTTCGATGAAATCAATGCAAAAGGATAATATAAAAGAAAAGTATAAGATTTCTAAAATATTTTGGCGGGTTTATCGCTATTTGGCATAATTTGTAAACTTTAGAACTAATTAACAGTTTTTCGCTAATTATGAATAGAAAATTAATGTTTTTAAAGCTGAATTTTATAAAAGCACGTAGACTGAGTAAATATCTATCCAAAAATTCAATCCTTACTTTTTTCTGTCCATTGTTTAAGTCTCTACCTCAATTGAAACATAAGTTGTGACGAAGAAAATAAATCTGTCATTTTCAGTATCTCGACTTTATTTAAAAAAATCTATATCTCTGTTTATAATTAATTTATGAGGATGCATTTGATCTCAAATTGAAGATCTTCTTTATTAGGTCCTTCTGGTGTTGGTTTTATTTTTCTGCGATGATTGCTTCTTTTGATATGGGAAATTTTACGCTGGCATATTTCGTTCATTTAACATGGAGAAGTTGTCATCAGTATAATAAGCAGTTACGGTGCCTTGCCGTTATTCTTGGCGTTTGTTTGTTTGGCGAGGTTAGCATTTTTTTTCAGCTTGGCTTGGCAGAACGACCGTCCTGCTTGATTAACTTTTTTCTTCCCATTTATACACAAAAATGGATTAATGTTTCTGCCGCCAATACAAAAATGCCGTTAAAAAGCACAAAAATCAAATCTGTAAAATAATTCAAAATTTAAAATTTTGATAGTTATTTTTGATATCCTCGGATCCATTCGAATAACTGGTGTTAATACGATAGTCCAACGCTTGTTATTATAGAAGGAGTAGTCGAAATATAAACAGCCAGTCAGGTTTTAATTCCATACTACCTATAAATTCTATTACTATATGTTTTTATATTGCAGTCAGACTTTATTTTTCTCTGAAATTATCTATCTAGTTTGTTATCTTTATTTTGACTCAAAAAAGCAATCTATTAAGGTCAGACAAACAGTAGGCTATACAGAGGATACTTACAGAGGATACTTTTAATACAGAGGATATTTAATATTAAATTTGGCATCATAATATATATAAAGACGTACTATTATTTAAAAAATAAAATAAATAAACAAAACTTAAAATCAATTCCAAATAATAGCGTTTACTAAAGTAATTTATCAGTATTCGATAAGATGTACCATTAAACACTGTTACGTAAGGTTTTCATTTATTTATTTATCCAAAAAAAGCTTATTAAAAATACCCTGAGTTTCCTTTGATATGCTTCGCTTTTAATAGCATTTTTTGTACGTATTACTAACCTTTAAACAGACCGTTATGTAATCGATAATCGAATTCCGATTATACACACGCATGCAATTAAGAAAACAGGCACATGAGATTTTGTGCAACATTTTGCTGATAATTTTTCAAATTATTGGAACTGTCAAAAATGATATTAAGCTGGAAAATTCTTTTACAGAATTTTTTACTAATCAGTTTTTCTCTCTGTTTTCTCTAAATTGCAGTATAAATAAACCTTTTAAGAAATTATGTTAAAGTGGCTTGAGAATAGCGAAAAATTTGTTTTTAAAAGTATTTATTACATCAAAAGTCTTTCAAAATTTCAAAATACGTCTATTAATTATAAATAATTAAAAGAGTTTCAGTTAATAACGTTAAGATTTTTACTAATAGGGAGAGTTAGGTAATTGGTGCACATGAATTTCTTTCCTATTTTAGTGTTTGAATTTTAACAAAAAAACTTATAGCTGATTCAGCGTTCTAGTTCAGTTTTCTAGGGGTTTATATGCATGGGAGCTGAGGGATGAATGGGACAAGGGATGGATGGGACATTCTCAATATTTCATGCAATGAACGTTTTTTTAGTTGATTTCTATTCTCATGTATGGCCCTACCATAGTGTGTTTTAGAATCAAAAGCAAAACCACATGGCTCTTTTAATTTTTTTGCAAAGTTGCATTTTTTGAAACTCTGCTTAAAAGTAACTTATTTTTTAAATTTAAAGTTGTCAAATATTTTATACAGTATATACAATAAATAAGATATGTTGTAGTTATTTACTTGAAGGTTCAATATTGGTAATTAAAATGAGTGCATATTAACCAATGTGACAAAATCATTTCTGAGGCAAAATAGCGGACAATTGAATCTATGTATATCATAGGGATGATTGGGACAATTTAAATGGGGATGAATTGGACAGTCACTTTCATCCCTAGAGATGTTAAAATATTTATTTATTGACTGAAAAATATTATATAGGTTTATAAATTAATGATTTATGTTAATTATTAGTATTAAACTGTACTCGTATTATATAGGTTGTTTATTATTAAAAATTATATTGATCTTAAATTATTGTATTGTAATAAAGGTTAAATAGTTTATCAAAAAATTGCTATTTAAACATTATCAAAATAGATAAAATTGTTAAAAGTAGTATATTTTATTGATCAGATGGGATAAATTATATTGAATTTGAAACTTGTGCTTAAATAAATTCCCCCACTCGCACCTTCCCTAACATTATTTCCTTTGTGTATGATATCTAAGATACATTGAATTAATATTTATTAATAAGTTGTGAATGAAAAATATTGCCTATGCCGTATTTTAAAGACATTTTTCACTTTCATTTCATATCTAAAATGTCTCGTAAGTGGAAAAGGGGAACAGATACACAGTCGAAGTTTGCGTTACAAATTAAAACTGCAATAAAAAAAGTGATTAGCAACGCTGAGATATAACAGTCATATTATAAGATCATATATTACAAATATAAATACATATAAGTTTGTAATTATAAATTTTAACTAGGTAACATTGAATACAGGGAAAAAATATTGGTGTTCCATCCATCCCTATTAGTGTCCCATTCATTTTTGCTATAGGGATTATTGGGACAGAGAGTAACGTTTTTTAAATTTTATAATATTTTACTGTATAGCAATAATCTAGACTAAATATGGTGCATAGATGTAGTCAAATACTAAATATATGAAATGTGATATATAATATTGATAATAACTTTAAAAAAGTATTAAAAATAAACATTTTTGCAAAAATGTCACATTCATCCCCTACCTCCCTACATCGTACATTTTGTCATCGAAATCATCTTCTCGCTGATTTTATAATGTGTCGAATAACTTTATGTTGGTCTCACTTCGTTAAACGTGATGTTAGTTGCACTGTAAATAGGCAAATGTTTCTCAATTTTGGAAAATGTAGAATAATCACGGAAATTCCGAAAAGCATTCTCTATTTTTATAATTTCCGGAAACCAATATATTTTCGAGAATTAAAGAAGCTGTTATAAAAAAAAGTTTCTTGTTGCCACTGTATTTCAGATACGTTTCCGAGTAATTTTTATTAATGATGGACGTTTCTGGAAAAATCGATTATCGATGAACGCCGACATCGCATAAAACAGCATCGACCACAATAAGAATCGATTCCCAAATTCTAGCATCGGATGTTCTAGAATCGATTCTTTGACTCACACAAATAAGCTTAAAAACAGTAATTCCAAAACTTAGTGATCATTTTTGCAGGAAATTTGATCGTGAATCGTAATAACAGGGGCAAATCAATACTTCTGGCGCTAATTTCGCAGCAATATATTAATTTCAGAGCATAAGATGAATGTGGAGACAATAACCTATCCAATGATATATCACGTTATTGGGTCAGAAAAATTTAGAATATGACCCCGGGGGGCAACAAGTAAGTCCATAATGGTCAGAGACGCTAATCGAGATCACAAAACGCTTGGTGACGTCAAATATATCTTTAGGCAAGGTTTGGAAATCGGGATGGGCAGCCAAATGGAAGACGGCAGCAAGACCGTTCAAACAATTACATGATGGGTCTGGAGATGGGTGAAGAAGTGCCGCCCAAGAGGGGGTAAATAAGCTCCAAACTGACGGTGGAGCAGACCAAGGGTTAAAATTGGCTAGATGAATAAGAAGTTTAGGGGAAAATCAGGAGAATGGTAAAAGAACCAAGTAAATCGTATGATTAGCGCTTGAGATATTAAGAGGGGCTCAATGTGAAAAAAACTTGTCCAGAATGAGGGCCCTAATGACCAGAATGTGTCAAGAAATGAAAGAATTTTAGTAATGATTGAAAAAGAATAATGAAACAAAAGAATTTTGAAAATCAGATGTTAAATGTCAAAAGCCGGAGTCTAAATATGAATAATTTCAAAAGGGGACGTCTCCTGTGGTAGAAAAATGAGATTAGAATAAGAAGGGAGGGAGCGGTGAGAAGTTTTTAGGCTATGAATTTCATAATTTTTAGACAAAAATAGGCAAAATATTTAAAGAAATAAAACTTTAAAACGTCCTCTTGCGGTGTAAAAGCGAAGTTAAAATTGTGCAACATTTGTCAATATTTTTTTATTCGAATTTAGACACAGATTGATATGATTATTGAGAGGATCTTTATTGCACATTTGTTCTTTACTCAATATCTCGAGTTTTATGGGTCCGATCCTCACACAACTGGGATCATTCTTTTTGGTTTATTTTCAACCAATAAAAACCAAAGTTCTTTCCTAATTCTCCCATGATTGGAAGATGCTGAACCTGAGTACGAAAAAACCGCCGCTTGATGCCTACTTTTTACGCATTTTAGGCCATGGGAATTAAAATTACCGGTGGATTTTGAAAAGAAAAATAGATTTAGAAAGGTTATGAGATGACCAGTTTTCTTAGGCATCACGGAGGGTAAAATAATTTTAAAAATCCCTTCGCTTGAAGAGAGTATTAAAATCTTTAAAATCACATTAAATGTAGTACAGTTAATAATTAAATATAGTAAACATTGAAATGCTAAAACTCTTGAGAAAGCTAAAATAATGATAATATACAACACTGCAACACTGCAATAGTAACAGTATACGAATTCCATATACGAAGTTTGAGAGCAACTCCGCCACTAAAATAGTAAAATAAAAAGAAGAAATATGTCTAATTACTATGGAATGAGCTCCAGATAGATCAATCCGGACATTGTAGACGATATAACGGGCTGGTAACGGATTTAGATCGATCATATCATTCCTCAATGAGAATTTCAAAGAAAAGTAAAATGAACGATATTTTTACTACCCCGCATCGAGGTATCGATGCGACCGCGATGATGATTTGAAGGAAAATAAAAATGAACGATTCTACCAGAATTGATGCTGAATCAATGTTGTCCTGAATCGATGTTGTCTTAATCAACACGTAGTGCCGATGTGGTTACAAAAATGAACCATTCTTATTGAGAGGATCTTTATTGTACATTTATTCTTTACTCAATATCTCGAGTTTTATGGGTTCGATCCTCACGCAACTGGGATCATTCTTTTTGGTTTATTTTCAACCAACAAACATCAAAGTTCTTTGAGTCCTGGTTCTCTCCGCTAGGAGCTCTGCAATGTCCTGTATTTTTTGCTGCATAGTGTACCATTCTTCTTTATTCGATATCTCAGGTTCTATGTGATCGATTCTCATATAACTTGGAGAATTCTTGTTTTGCCCACCCCACCATTTTAGTTCTGGTTCTCTTCGCCAGGGGGTGCTGCAATGTGCTGTATTGGTTTTTATATAGCCTTCAACTTCCATTTTTTACGACAGTTCAATGAATGAAGGTTCCCTTAAGCTTTTTGGCTTCCCTCAGCTCTTTAGAAAACTTAAATAAAAATCTCCAATGTTTCAAGAGCTGTTTTGAAACTGTTAATGCAAAATTAGTCCTATTACAGTGAATGTAATCTAACAACAAAACTAATCTTAAATTTTTTATGGTAATTGTTCACAAAATCGGATCTGATGTCGGTTAAGAATAACAATTTATTGACTAGAGCCATTGATAAAAAAATTGATTTTATCGATATAATCGAGTTGGCCATACTATCGATTAAATTGATAAAAAATAGCGACATCGCCCGTCCTTAGTTTTTATGATGTAGTAATCAGTTTCATCAATCCAGAATATAGTTTTTTCGAAAGTTATCTAATCTTAAGTAAACATCTTAATATACAACATTACATTTGAATATTCAACAAAAATGTTTTACAGATTATAAGATTAACTAGGGGGCTCTGTCCCCTGCAAGCTACGCTCACCAACCCCCACTCAGACACCACAGAATCTAAAAACACGCTAATCCGACGGGTTTTAAAAATATTAGAGAAGATTAAATTATACTGAAAAAAGCTGTGCAGATCTCCCTGTAAACAGGTTTCCATTCAATTCCCTTTTATTGCAAAAATTTAAGGGCGAATCAGTTGCTGTTAAGACATCCAATGGATGTTTTCGTTTTTGATTAAAGATGATCAGTTAAACATTTGCAAAGAAGCTAAAATAAAATAAATTAAGAATACAGAGTCTTTGTCTCCCGGTACTTTAAAACAATCTCTATAACAATAGCTTAAGTCATGTGACTATCATCAACAGTTCCAGGCGGACCACTTCGCTTTTTATACTCTAAGTGCCATTTTGGTACTTTAATGTTAGCCAAGCACAGGTGATAAGTCACCAAATATTATTCTATCGCCATCATTTCATCTATATTATAATAGTTCAAGCCATTAACTGGCATAAACAAAACGGTCTGATCCCTTCGCCGTTCATATGAAAGTTTGGCACAGATGTCATATACGTCCCATATTGGCGCGATTTTTTAACGACGCCAATTTGGGGAACGCATCAACAGCATAAACAACAACATCCGGCTTACCATATCAAGCAAAATAAAGATACTTTGGTGCCAGTTAAGTGCCCGTTCCGTATATGACATTGGCGCTAGAAAAAAATTGCGCCAATATGGGACCGCAAGTTTTCCATTTTGATTAAAAAATCGAAATTTTTTTTCGAATAAATAAAATTCTAATAAAATTTGCCATGGTTGCAAAGAATTCTTGGTACTGTTACGCTAGCCGGAAGCAAATTTCGCCAATAGCTTTTTTTCAACTCGCCAGTTCGCATTTTTTTTTTCGAGTGGTAATATTTGGGCAGATGTCATATACGCACAACAGGTTTCGCGTGATTTTTTTTTTTTTAAATTTGGCGAAAACCTCGTTTTTAAATACCAGTTACATATGCATTTTTGGTATTACTTAGTTATCCCGTCGACCAAAAATCTATCGCCAAACTATAAGATTAAATGCCAATAATGGTTGATCGTAAATGTCACATTCACTTGACTTTAAGCAAGTTACATGTGTTTACATCATCAAGTGATTTTTATTTCGACTTTTTATTTGTATATTCATTAATGCTATACCAATTTATTTGTTCTTTCGATATTTAAAATAAAAATTATGTCAATTTGTATAATTTGGCGAGTGTTTTGGCGATTTATATAATTTGGCGAAATTGGTCGACGGAATTACTAAGTAGTACCGTATTTTTAAATTATTTTCTATTATTTTCTAAAGGAAATATAAAAAAATAATTAATAATTATAGAACAAAATAATTTATATAATTTATAAAAGGAAATAAAAGTAAATAAACATTTATTATCAAATAAAAAACAATAGCCGGTTTACCATGTCAACCTTTTTTGAAATATCTGTTTGATTGAAATTTGAATTGCCATCATTAGAAAAAAAACATCATTAGAAACGTATCTGTGCTTTATTTATCTTAATATTTCGTTTCATTCGGATTTTATATATACTAGGAGATCGTATCTGGGCTTCCCGGGTTAAAGAATATAGTTGAAAGCATTTTTTTTTTATTGAAAACTAATAATTTTTTTATATGCAATAATTTTTTTAGATTCCCCACTTTCATTAAAAAAGAATTTTCATGTGAGAAATACGAATTATACAATCAAATAAATTTTTGAAATTTATCAAAAGCGATATTTTTTTATTAGCCGCATGCTAAGAGTTATTTGATCAAGATGTTGCTACTTATGGAATCCTTTTATATTCTGATAATTTCAGAGCTTATACATGTCTGTTAAATTTGTGTTTTATTTATATTATTTTATTTATTTATTCATAGGGAAGTTTTTTTAATGGATAATAGCCGTAAGAAAATGATGGGCTCATTATTTTGTTTTAATGGCAAACGGATTAATTTTTCGTAATCGAGTTCCGCGTGATATAGATATATTAAAAAAATATTTCATGCTTTAAAATTGTTTTTAAAACCATAGACAATCAGTAAATTGAGATGAACTTTGCAAACAAATTCCATTTAAAAAAAATCCTATTCGGTGATCTAAAAATTTAAATTGTACGATTACAAATATGTTAGATTTGTGTCTTTTCAATATTATCCTTTCTATTTGTTGATAAAAGAAGTATTAATTTCGTTAATTCGTCTTTCACAAATACGTTAGATTGGTGGTTTTTTTAATATTATTCTTTTATTTGTTTATAAAGGAAGTATTAATTTCGTTACGCAAAAATAATCAGAAACAAATGCTGAAAAATGTTTGTTGCTTTATGTGTAAAATGTTTATTATTATCATGTATTGAAACGGGCACGTGATAAGATAAAATGAGAAAAATCATGCTTAAAAATTATTTTAGAAAATATAATACATCAGTCAATTAAGATACAGTTTTTAAATAAATTGTATTTGAAAGTAAATTTTTTCCCTATGCGACAAAAATTCAAAATGCACGATGGTCAGAAGATTAAAAAATTGCAGTAGCGAAAATTTCAAGACCGAAATTTGATCGTGAAATGTTGCCATTCGCAAAATGATGTCAGTGTTACGCACAGATACGTTTGTTCTTTATAATATAGATACTTAATCAGTAAAATAAAATAAAGATCAGTTATTAGGATGTGGTTATCATTTGAGGTTCTTATGCTCGGTATCCCGGAACGATAAACAGCAATTTTCACCTTCTCGAAATTTGCATACGCACTTCTCAGATCCATATTCATCATTTAAAAAAAAAAAAATGTATTTTGTTTAATTATTTAAAAATCATTTTAACTCAAAACTTAAAGTTGTGATTGTCAGCAACATCTTTTATGTGAACAGACGTACTCTTTACTTGAGATTCTAATCTCAATTCCGGAGAGTAAAAATTTCATGTTCGTGCGCAAGGGTTTTGATGCTGGTACTATGCGAACCTTCTATTCTGAATGACGCGGAGTTTAACCTCTCCTGTAAAATTGAGAACTTTGTTGCATGACAGATTGATCCATTGCCGATGGAAGAATTCTCGGGAATCTATCGAATTCTAGTCACTACAGAAATAAATGAAAATGATAAAAAATGCTATAAAGGACTCTATAGATATCACCTTAAGGGAATTTCAAAACTCGTTTGAAAGAACATATTTCAGATATTATCAAGATTAAAACAACTGGAATCAGTCAAAATACATTTTGATCAAGCTAAAATAATTAAACGCACGTCAACCTATTACGAATCAATAATTAATAAATCCATAGAAATTGTATGTAAAAAAGATAAAACATGCAATGATTCATTATCCTACAATATTCCTAAATTATGGTATAGACTCTTGGGAACAGTTCAAAACGAGATGTGATTATCGCATATATCACTCCCCATCCCCCCTGTTTTATTTTAATGGTTTGTTCCATTCTACAGCAGTTAAACGATATATTGCACTGATTTTATCATTGTGTATTTGTGTCCGTTTATAAAACTGATAATGAGCAAGTGTTTGCTCGAAAGCGCTCGGTTTATATAAAAATGAAAGTTTTGTACATAAAGTATATATTTTAAACACCTCCAGAAAAGTTTTTATAAAGTGATGTATGTGTTTTTAGAACATTTATCTAATTTTTAGTTATTTGTTTGTATTAAAATGTGAATCTGGATTCTATGAGTATGTTTTTACGATATCTCAAGTTTTTTATAACCCTCCAAATTATTTTATGAAAATTTGTATATTACACCGTCATGCCATACAGTTATGACGGTGCTCAATGTGTGTTTTTTAATAAAAGATGATAATTTAAACCTTTCCGTACAGAATACTACAGGCGACTATTTTTATATTCAATTGTACCAAAAAAAGTTTTCTTTGTGATAGATTTCTCTTGTAAGTATCTTAATATATGTATAATGCAAGACATTCGATAGCAAAATGTGGTACGAATAGAATAAAAAGAAATGCACTTGTACGTATTTGTACCAACCCTTAGCGAAAGGCTAAGTAGGATTTTACGAAGGGCTGTTCAATAAAAAATTATCATAATTTTTTTAGTAGCATATTTTATTGCACACAAATTTACTTTTATGCTCTATTCATAGTTTAATGTGTAATGAATACGTGGTAATTTGTTTGTTTATTTATTTCTTTTTCTACGCCAGTGGCAGCCATGAAAGTTCGGATAATTTCATTATCGCGTACGGGACGGATGGAGGCAACACGCAATGAACAAGTATGCTCTTCCTGATGGAAACTTTACTTTCGCCTGAAGAAATCACCAGTCGAAGCGCATTATTGCCTTAAGGGATTCATCTCATGTTCATGTAACATCAACCTCAATTTCCAAAAACCTCCCCGTGAACGCCCTGTTGTTCCGGTTATTAAAAATATTATCATCGTAATATGCAGAGTATGAAAGTTTCAAGTTGATTGATATTTAAATTAGTACACATTAAACAGAAATATACGCATTATTTAGAAAAGAAACTTGCGAAATAGATTTTAATAACATGAATGTCCACATTCATGTTATTAAAATGTGAATCAATATGTTGAATGTGAATCAATTATGTGAATCAATTATGTTGACTAACTCGCTATTACATTTTATATTTGATACAACGAGTTTAGTTGTCTTATACTGATGAGCAACTAATTAATGCACAATACACATGTACTACGTTCACGTGAGACAAAATATGAATTAATATAAAAACAAAAACTTCATTTTAACACGGGTATGGGGAGTCTCGGAATTAAAATCGCACAAACACGTCTCATGTTCACTGTTCTGTTACCAACGTGTTGGTGGCACGCCATTATAACTACAATATTTTTAAAAAGTTCTCATTAACGATCTTCTCTGACAATATTAGCGACCCTATTAAGTTGGCTTCTCTAAGCTTAGTTACAGAAATTCCGTGTCCATCTTTTTTGAAAATGATTGTCTTTCTTTTACTTAAACATCTCAAACTAGCACCTAAATGTGCTACAGGAAGGACAAACTCTCCATAAGTCTCGTATAGCATACTCTTTGACTGATGATTTCTAATGACGAAAGCAAAATTTCCGGCAGGCAAGAGCATACTTGCTCATTGCGTGTTGCCTCCATCGTTCCCGTAGGCGATACTGAAAGAATCTGACCTTTCATGGCTGGCGTGCTACTGTAAATAAATAAACAGAAAAATTACAACCTATTCATTATTCATTAAGCTAACAATGGAACATAAAATTAAATTTGTGTGAAATGAAGTATGCCAATAAAAAAATATTATGACCATTCTTCATTGAACAGCCCTCGTAGTAACATTTTCATGAAATTTTAAATATTAAAATTAAGTGAACGATTTATTAACTTGGATTACTGGGCACACATGCTCTTTGGTGACTCCTAGAATACTTTGCTCACATACTATTTCTTTTATTGTGCATACTTTAGAACTCTGGTAGACACAAGGAACGCCCTGCTGAAAACCAATCCTTGTTATCGTTACCTCCGTTATCTGGTGGTACGGAAAGAGTATTAACATCAATTTAGTTGTACGCCAGTCTGAAAATTTGGGAACCTATGAAGGAAAGATGAAACCTATGAATTATTTTCACTTATAAAACATCGAAACTGCCATGTATAGGTTTGTTCATTAATTATGCTCAGAAAAAGTCAGTTTAAGCTATTAACGTAAATTATTTCAAATTATTTATAGCTGATGCACTTATCCTGATGTTTGAAAGGAACGTTGAAGTGGAGACCTACGCATGTCGGGTTTTACCCGTCCCGCATACGAAAGCTTTATTTGAAGCCAACGAGAAACTCGACCGGAATCCGACAAAATATAGTCATCCCGAAATCCTACCAAACTCAACCCGAGCCCAAAATGCTTAAACCCAAATCCAAAATTGAACAAAATTAATCCATATATTAATACAATTGCAAAAAATAGTCTCTAACCATTTCTGTAATATCAATTTTATCTTTAATATTAAAAAATGAACATACGAGTATATATACGCCTTAACGTTTAAATATATAGTGTTTTTCTTCTGCCAAAATATGGCAGACATTTTTTAAAAAATCGCATCAACCCGACGCCGACCAGCAAGAGCCATATCACAACCCGAAAGCTACCCGAACACGAAACAATTAAAGTCAATCTGAATGAATCCGACACGCAGATAAAAATATGAGCATTAACCTGACTCAAATTGAACCATTGGTCAGGTCTCATTACGGTAAAATCGAGTTACTGATCAGATAGAGCTCTCTACACCTAAACAATAAATATTCTTAAAAACGAATTTTACCCTATTTTCAAGTCTTTATAACCTCGAACAAAAAATAACATTTACTTATTTTGTGTTTACGAAGGAAGAGGAGGAAAAACGCTGATCGGCAAAAATTTCTCTAAAATATTGTTTCAGCAGAAAAAAAGTTTTTGACAGTTCCAATATTTTTTGAAAGATTACCCGCAAAATGCTGTTATGAATCTCATATGCCTGTTTACTTAACTGCACATATGTATAATCGAAAATCGATTATGGATTGCATATCTGGTTGTTAAGAGGTTATTAATGCG
Source organism: Maratus speciosus (assembly GCA_963932465.1). NCBI lineage: Eukaryota > Metazoa > Arthropoda > Arachnida > Araneae > Salticidae > Maratus > Maratus speciosus. The sequence continues at coordinate 243,079,237 of OZ010790.1, forward strand.
TGTAAAAAAGGAGTTGTTTTTAAAAGTAAAGCATATTACACAAATTGCATTATGTTTTTAATAGGCTTTTTTTGTTAAATAAACTAGATGTAAACATTGAATTTAGGTGTTTAACGATATGTTTTACCGATGTTTTACCGATAAATTACTACAGAAAAGGTTCAATGTAGAGTTATATTTATTTTTCTTAATTCTTAAAATTAGACCTTGGGTATATACATAGTGTGTTACAAAAGAGATTGAAACGCGATTTAAATTTTTACCTGAAATTTTTACCTGTTGTAGATACATGGGAAATTTAAATTGGAACAGTGTTCAAAATAAAATAGCAATTAGGATTATGTTGGTGAAACAGTCATGCTATTAATTAAAAAAAAGTTAAACTTTTTAAATTTTTTCTATGGTCGCTGGGCTTTATAAGATGCATTTAGAAAAACATTCCCCATGCTTTGACAAGTACAATTGTAAAAACTCCATTCTTCTACGATCTAACTTCTCTGAGTTATGATGCTTTTTGAGCTAACAACCCGTTTATCTGGCTTTTTGTTGTTGTAATCATTACAACCAACCTGCTCGTAGTCTTCTGCAAACTTTTCTTGAGACATCACCTTTTTTTTTTCAACGTCGATACTGTTTTTCTATGTTAAATGTGTGTCATAGTACTTGCAAGTAGAGGAGGTGAACAGCTTTAATGCTTGTGTCACTTACATTTCTTTACAAAAGTGCAACAGTTTTTAACCCCCTAAAGATAGCTTAATGTTTGGAAAAACCATAAAAAAGTACCTATTTTTCATTACAGAAATTGACTAATTATAAGTTTTCTAAATAAAATAACGTAGGATCACATCAATAGGATCACGTCAATACTTCGACATCAGAGATATTATCCTGTGACGATATATATATATATTTTTTTTGGTTGCGATTAAAACAATTTGGCAGTTGACCTACCGGCATGGATGTAAATTAATACCTTTACCTTTTTGGCAGGCAGCTGTGTTCAGTTGAACATGTCAGAAATTTACCTAAATCCATGGTAGTCTATAAAATATTCCGAAAGTCGAAAGGAGTCATTTAAGAAGTTTTTAAATAATTCTATATTACATGTTTATTTTGAAAAAAAAAAATCCTGAAAGAAATCTTATGCAATTTATTCGTAGTAATAACCATTTATTTGAACATGTTTTCTATTGTTGGATAGTGGCAGGATGTTATATTGTTTCTTTTAGTATAGCTAATGTCTCTCTTTTTTATGTCCTTTCAAGTCACAGATAAAGTATAACACGATAAGAAACTTCAGTTATTTTTTTCTCTAGTGACGCCTTTTCTATGTTTTTCTAGTACGAATTGGAAAACCTGTTCATTTACTTTATTATTTTCAAATAGATCTCTTTTTATATAGTCGTACAGATGAATACTCACAAATATAGGTAAACAGGGGCATGAAAGTGCACACAGACACATGTAAAAATAGATATGCGTATGTGCTTTTAAGTATTGTAAAATTAATTTCAAATAAGAGTAATCGTATTGATAAATTTCTATAAATTCATTCTAAGAATGGAAAATTCAAAATACTGTAGAACCCCACTAATCCAACTCACGAATTGAAACATCTGCAATAAAAAAAATGAAATTAGACTAATAACGAAAAAACTAAATAAATATGTATAAAAGTAAAAATAATTTTTTGAAAAACACTCTTTTATGTTCTTGTTGAAATGTTTTATTCGGTGTTCCTATCTAGTACCTTCACTATTCAAATCACGATTAATTTTTTGACTGCATATTTTGTTTTTCCCAAAAAATTTCCATCACAATGCATTAATTTGGCGTAGGCGCCCAACTCGATTGTAAAAAATTTACGGATTTTTTTAAGCTTGTTAGAAAACGGAATCAAGTGAATTTATTAAAAATATAAATATAAGGTTTTCTCTGATTCTTTTTTTTAAGATAGGGCATGAGGGGAAAAACATGAAACATTATTTAAACTATCTTTTTAGAATTCCTAAATTGATTTCTCAGAAATAATCGTGAATTAATTAATATTAAACTACTAACTCATAAAAGCTTTTTTTTTTTAAATATTTCTCTCTACATTTTTACTTTCTTCTATCTTCAATAGAAGAAAGTATTGTAATCGTAATTTTTTTCGACTTCCGGTTTTCGACGGATTTACACATTTTAGGGGTCAGAGATCCCAAAAAACATGTTTATAGAAAATGTCTGTCTGTCTGTGTGTGGACATTTCCGTCCGTCCGTCTGTCCGTCCGTCCGTCTGTCCGTCTGTCCGTCTGTCTGTCGCCATTGCACCATCAAAAAGTGTATGAAGTTATGCATAGAATTGAACCAAATTTTTATTTTAAGTTTTTGGCTATGGCAAGCAGATCCTCCCTGCTTTTGGAAAAAATTCGCCAGTAGGGGGCGCTATAATATCAATTTTTGTGCGATTTTGAATATTGTACCATCCAAAAGTGTATGAAGTTATGCATCGAATTGAACCAAATTTTTATATTAAGTTTTCGGATATGGCAAGTAGGTCCTCCTTGCATTTGGGAAAAATTCGCCGGTAGGGGGCGCTGTAACAGCGGTTTTTGTGCGATTTTGAATATTGTACCATCCAAAAGTGTATGAAGTTACGCATAGAATTGAACCAAATTTTTATTTTAAGTTTTTGGATATGGCAAGTAGATCCTTCCTGCATTTGGAAAAATTCGCCGGTAGGGAGCGCTGTAACAGCGATTTTTGTGCGATTTTGAATATTGTACCATCCAAAAGTGCATGAAGTTATGCATAGAATTGAACCAAATTTTTATTTTAAGTTTTCGGATATGGCAAGCAGGTCCTCCCTGAATTTGGAAAAAATTCGCCGGTAGGGGGCGCTGTAATAGTGATTTTTGTGCGATTTTGAATATTGTACCATCCAAAAGTGTATGAAGTTACGCATAGAATTGAACCAAATTTTTACTTTAAGTTCTTGGCTATGGCAAGCAGGTCCTTCCTTAATTTGGAAAAAAATCGCCGGTAGTGGGCGCTGTAATAGCGATTTTTGTGTCATTTTGAATATTGTACCATCGAAAAGTGTATGAAGTTATGCATAGTATTGAGCCAAATTTTTTGTGTTTGTTCTTGGTCATGGCACGAAGGTCCTCCTTGAATTTGGAAAAATTCCGCCTGAAGGGGGCGCTATAATTGCGATGTCTGTACCATTTTCATTATTGTACCATCGAAAAGTGTATGGAGTTATGTATATAATTGAACCAAATTTTTTGTGTATGTTTCTGGCTATGGCAAGCAAGTCATCCCTGAACTTAAAAAAATTCCGCCAGAAAGGGCGCTATAATTGCGATCTCTGTGCATTTTCATTATTGTACAATCGAAAAGTGTATGAAGTTATGCATACAATTGAACCTAATTTTTTGTGCATGTTTTTGGCTTTGGACAACAGGTTCTCCTTGAATTTGGAAATATTGCACAGTAAAGGGGTTCTGTGATAGCAATTTTTGTATACTTTTCTTGATTTTTTGTAGTTCTGTTGTCCATCGGCGGCTCGTGCAAAGGCGGGAACTCGCTTCCTGCTAAGCCGGCTATTCGCAAACATCTGATAACAACAGAATAAGCAAAAACTATTAATTTTAGCAAATATCGTGATATAGATTAACTCGTTTTTAGTTCGTTTAATTGACTGAAGCAGAGATTTAGGATGAAAATCAAAGTTGGTATAGTATTGAACTAATAATATTGAAATATTATCATGTGTAACTACTTTTTGAAATATTAAGATGTATAAGATAGAAGAAAGTTTTGGGATTGGCACATCCAACTAGTTTACTTAGAATTTATTTTCCACTTTTTAACCTTTAAAATGTGCATTGTTGCAGTTTTACAGAAATTTGACATATTTTGCCGAGCGTTCATTGACGTGTAATTAAATCCATTGTTTTTTCAAATCCCGGTCGTAGATTTACGGTCGCCAGTCACGACTAAATTTTTTGCTGTGGCGACTAACTTTCAGTGTCTTAGTCGCCAGAGATATATTGCCAGTGTTCCCATTCTCCGTCGCGGAATTTTTATACATTTTTTCTTTTGTAAATAGAAAAGCACTTGCTCTTTTCACTGGCCGAGATCAAGTATGACCTTGATAAAAAGTCAGGGAATTTTTGCGATCTCAGTTACCGTCATGAACGCTGCCCGTGTGATGTACTACTTTCTTGCCGAACATTATGTTCGAATATAGTTCTGCGCATATCTGCTCCACTACAAAGCTTAGCAACTGCGAAGCTCGGCACATGAGCGCGCTAATGGTAAAGCTTCTTTTTACGAAACCAAGCATTTCTTCGAAGGTTTTGTCCGAAATCCAGAGATGAAATAAATACTCCTTTACTGCAGATCTGCTCACGAGATAGTCGAAAGTTCCCGATGCAGTGGAGACTATTTAAGGGCTTTGGATCATGAAGTCGCGAGGATAGAAGATTCCGAACTCTGAAGAAAAAATAACAAAAAGAAAAAGAAACTCGTACGGAAAAATACTTAACGCGTGGTATATTCTTGCTCTGTAAATGTTTTCTGCAAGTGCGAGATTTTTATAGCGCAAAATGATATTACACATTCCTAATTTTTTTTATATGTGTATACTTTTATATGACAAAATCAAAATAAGAAATAAAGTTTTCGTAATATTTCCCATTGTCATGACTGCTTAGCTTATACATGGTTTGATATTCAATTGTAGCTAGCCCATTTTTATCTTCTGATTTTTCCAGATTTATATGAAGTTTTTTTTTTAGTATTACTAAAGTATACTAAAGTATATTACGTAAAGTATTTTTATTATTATTTATTTAAGTTACTTTTTTAATATAAAGTTTCAAGAATTTTAGAATTAAATTAAATATACCCATTTGTTGTAATTAGTCTGTGTTTTGTTGTACATGTGTATTTATTAATTTAACTGTTTTTCATTTTGAATTCCTGAGTTTTTTGTTAAGTTTTTTCCATATAAACACTATTGTTTTATGAGTTTGTTTCACAATGTGGCCACTAGATTTTGGTTAGAAGCCAAAATGGCGACTGGATTTTTGGGGTTTAGGAGCCTCCTTAAAAATTTTGGCAATCTGCACCTATAGTTGAGACGTTGAAAGGTATTTTACTGCTCTCATTTTATTAACTACGCTGTTATTGGTAGCTTGGAGGTTGTTCAGGTGTAAGATTAACGCATTTGCTTGTTTAAGAAAGGGTGTTTACATGTGCATTCATGATTCTTCTGGAATATTAGTAAAATAAATATAGTGACGTCTAAAGTTTTTTTTTTTTGCCTATCATCTGCATGAACCCGAATTCCGTAGTAACTGGTGTTAGGAGTGTGGTCTTCTTGATTTGTTGAAGTTTAATTGACTGGCTTAGTACTAGAGCCGTGACTGCAAGAGCCCAGGAGGAGCGGCAACTAAAACAGATAATGGAAGCCACTACTGATATGGAATCGGTACAAGACCGAACATCAAATGAAAGCTGTACAGTACTAATTCGTGAAAGAAGTACAATCTTTACAAGAGGAAATGAAAGCTACTACACAAATGTGGTTACAAATCGATTAAAAAGGAAATCACTTGAGGAAGATATTACCAAGCAGGACAGATTGTTGTACCATCGTTGGCAGTTTTTGGACACCTTTAAGAAAAGGTAGGGTACAGAATTACCTCTAGTTTAGAGCGTATTCAAGCTGGATTCAAAGCAGCTGAAGGTTGAGCATTTATTTACGAATGGTTCGTTGTTCAATGGTATGGAAAGGCGGACATTTCTAACTGTGGGCAAACGTCGGAAAACAATTAGTCGGCAATTAGCCATCTTTGACCCAACCCTTTTGTGCTACTCGGTTTACGGTGGGTTAAGAAGAGATAGAAAAGAATGTATGGATATTGCTGCTCGGAAACATTATATGAATGTACCCGATATAAAAATTGTTGCGGGTCAGGTGGAAACGGACAAAGAGATGAAGAGGAGATGATCAAGAGGAGAGGAAGAAAGATCTTGAGTTGGTGAAAAATGTATTAGAAGGAGAATTCTTTACGGAAAATGGAATTGACAGCTTAGAAGAAAAAATTAATGAAACGGAAGAACACATTGATTAGAAAATGAACGATAAACCCAATTGACAAAAAAAAAGTGTTTTGCAAAGAAATTAGTCAGATACCTCAAGAAGAATTTCAAGGATAGCATTCTAAAGTAAATGAGAAATTCAAATATGTCAAAGAGCAAGTCAAAAATTTACTTATTGTAGAGAATAAATTTAGTCAAACATAGCACAACAGAAATACGATCAAATTGTATTTTTACGATGGAAAGGATTTTTTGTTGGATTGATATGGTGGTCCTATAAATAAAATTCCGTGTCATATGATCATCGACACAGAAGCCAATGTCGATTTCATTAGGATGGGCGTGGGTGAAGATTTGTGAAAAACACTTATATAGACGCCACATTGCGTTCCACTCCAAACTGTGAATGGAGATATAATTTAAGTTCAGGGAAAAGAAAGAACATCGCATTTCGGAATACCACTAACCATCATGTGGTATACGTGCATATGTGGTCAATGTAAGTGATGCTTTTATTCTCGGATTGTGGAGAAATTCCTGAAGGAAAACAACTTTAAACTGGATTTCAAGAAGAACTAACTGCGCTCGATATCAGAACACTTAGATTTTTTTAAAAACAAAAAATGTAGAAATTAAATCTGTTCATTAAGTAATAGAGGGATTTGAAATTGTGATACCTCTACGAACTGATACTTTAATTCAGGAAACTCTTATAGAAACATTAGTTTTCACTTCGGCTTCATCGAATTTTCGGACGCTAACAACAGCATTATAAGAAGAATATTTGTAAACTTCTTCCCTCGTCGAGCTTCCCATAAATACCATTTCTGTGAAAGTCGCTAATGTGTGCGAAAAAGCAAGGGTTTTCCAGAAAGGTGAAGTGTTAGCAACCTATTCAACAGTTACCTACATTAATATACAAGACCAACCAACGGCAGCTGAGTTTTCTGACGTTCGAATAAGAAACTACTTCAGAGTGCAGAATTAAATATCGAATAGAGGCATGCTGCAAAAATATTCATTTCCGCATTAAGAACACCTGAAGATATTGAAAGATCTGAACTAACGCAAAACCTAATTGACACCACCCTCCTATCAAACAGCATCTGAAAAGACTAATATTTGCTAAGCTGAAGGAGGGGATAAATTACTGAAAGGAATGCAGCGAAATGACGTCATCCAGCAGTCTACCAATCTATGGGCTACTGCTAAAGTCCTAGTACAGAAGAACTATGGATCCACTACGTATTGTGTCGATCAATATCTATCATCAACTGAATTATAACGCAAAGAAAGACTGCTACCTTTTTCCAAGAAGAGTAACGAATTTTTCGTCAATCTTTTTTGGATTTCAATGATTCTATCCTTTGGATCTGAAGAGCGGTTGTAGACAAGTAGAGATATATTCTGATGACCCAGAGAAGATTGCGTTTACTAAGAACAAGGACTTCGGCAGATGAAAGTTACACCATTTGGATTCTCTAATGTTACTGCAATGTTTGAATGTCTGATGAATGCCTGTCTGGTAAATGATATCATCATTGTCAGACGAATGTTTGAAGAGCCTTTGAGAAACACTCGGAGGTTTGTAGAGAAGCTGAAGATGACTAATCTCACGTTAAATCCCCTCAAATGCAATTTGTTTCATTGTGAAGTGAGTCATCTCGGATCATCCTACATTCCAAGCCATAGCAAAATTACCATACCTCTCGTAAAGGATTTACCGCTATCGTGAAGGCTGTAGATAACTTATCTCCTTGTTATCCTTACGGCAGAAAATTTCTGCGCCGAATTAATCATGCTTATTTAACATGGCTTTTAAATTTAAAAATTAAGATGACAAAATAGTCAAGTGGATACGACTCACTGAGAGGGAAGCAATGTTAAGAATTTTTGCAACGTTTATTTTTTTATTCTTCTCACGCGTAAGGGAGAATCGCCAGCTTGGCTCTTTGCTTTTCTCACTCTTGGAAATTTCAAATGCTACACCTTCAATATTTTCATTGGCGAAGTCAGGGAAGTGAGGTGATTTGTCTCTCATTAGCAAAACGAGCTTCCTGAAGTTCTCTTTGTGTGTGCGGAAGCTTCCAGATGGATTTCGTTTACTGGCGGAGAGCATATAAATAGAGGTGACGGAGAAGAAGTACCATCAGTCAGCTGTATTTATGTGAATAGGTTTTAATGGTGATTTGTACTGATTAAACTGTTGTTTATAGCTGTTCAGCTGTAAGACTGAGGCCTTTGCTTGCTTATGAAAAAGTGTTTACTTACGCCTGTGTATCGTTGATTCTTATAGAATATTCGTAAAATAAATATAATGGGACTTCTAAAATGCCTGTTTTCTTCTACTGTCATCTACATGAATCCAAATTCCGCTAATTTACGTTTAGTGATTCTCTCGGATGAAGAAATTTACTAGATTTACCTAATGAAGTAATATAAATTTTGATGATGAAGCGATATTACGCCAATATCTCATGAATATTACTTCAGTTGTCGTTACGTCTGCATTCTGCTTTAAATAGCTAAGTGCTATTTCAGCATCAGATGAGCACTATACGAACACTATTTGACTCATAAATAGTTTTAGGCGCAGAATTATTTTGAGGTTTAATTTAGAACAGGAAAAGGATTTATTTATTTGAGCACACTTGATGTACTCCAGAGTCAGATGGCATTAACTTAATTGCAGCATTTTTCATCTGCTTCCTCACAGCTTGGATTGCATTTCATAAATGGAAGAACTGGAAGAGTGGAAGAATGGAAGACAAAAATAGTTTTGTTTAACACTTTCCACATTACAATCTGTTAAACCTGGCCATATTTTTGACCGCCTTTTTTTAAAAAAGAATTTCGAGTTTTATTGTTTCGTGATTACGATGTCCAGCATATAACATTTTTAACTGTAACTTCCTTAATTAGTTGTAGCTGAACAACAGAAGTGTCAACATAGTGAATATGATACCGACGAAGCATTTTCCCGCGGCCACATTTTACGGTTTTGTAGCATTCTTTGGTGCCTTTCTAGTTATGTTTAAAAAACAAAGTCAATAATGATTATTAAATAATGAAAAAAATAATATGATAATTGAATAAGAACTGAAAACTTTAACAAAAGCATTAATAGCTTTTCTTTGAAAAAGGGAACTCAATACTGAATCACGAAGATGAATTGTTAATGGATAATTTCATGTTAAACAGAAAGAAGTGAGCTTAAATTAAAAGAAAGAAGAAGAGTATTAAAAGCTTTTTGTATTTATCACGATTGCACTCAGGATAATTTATTTTGGATAAGATTAAAGCAGACTACGAATGTGATTTATGATCCTCAATTTTTTGGAGAAAACGAAAAGGTGATTTATAAAATTGATTTAAGGAACGGTGATAAAATTAATTAAATATGAACTTTTATTTTATACTCGTATATCGTATGGGTTTCCAGTTTTTATTCACAATTTATCCAGTTTTATTTTTATTCACAGTTTTATTAATTATCAAGTTTTGGTTAGTTTAAAATTCAGAAATAGTGAAAAAAGGGACATAATACGATAACTGATTTAGAACTGAAACAATAGTTTAAACCATTCAAATAGTTTTGCTAAAAAATAATCCAGTAACTATTAATAAAGCATGGGTTGTTAATGAAAAACTTTATGTTAAATAAAGATAAGTTGTAATTAAACGCTTTTTATAAATTTATCACTGGATTTGGATTTAAGATAACCTAATGTAGATAAGGTGAAACCCGGATATGAGCGTAATTTATTATTCTCACTATTTAAAAGGAAGCAAAAAAGTGGTTTATAAAATTGTTTGTTAAGGGATGGGGGATTTTTGGTTTCCAGCTTAATTTCTATTCATACTTTATCCAGTTTTATTATTATTCATTTTATTACTTATATATTTTTACGTAATTTACAATTCAGAAATAATAATAAAAAAGAACATAACACAGCTAATTTAAACCATTAATAGTTTTGTTTAAAAAAATAATAAAAAACAATAAAAATTAGCAATGATTGATGAAACACGAATTGTTCGTGGACAATTTCAAGTTTAGTAAAAAGGAAATGTGAATTAAAAGCGTTTAAATTTTTTTTTAATTTGCTGTTACGCACGATAACTTACATTAGATTACGTTAAAGCAAGCTTCGAGCGTGTTATATGATCTTCACGTTTTGAGATAAATTGAAACGTGGATTCAAGTTGATAAAATTAATAAAATGCATGAGCTTTTAGTTTTTATTTCCTATGATTTTCTAGTTATATTTTTTTTCACAGTTTTATTAATTATCCTGTTTTAGTTGATTTACAATTAAATTTTGTTTACAAAAAATGAAACATATAGTAATTGAATCAGAAATGAAAGGAAAAATTAAATCAATTATCGTTTTACTGAAAAAAAGAGAACTTAGTTGTGATTAATGAAACTGAAATTGTTAACGGATAATTTGATGTTAAATAAAAAGAAGTGAGAATTAAAAACTTTTTATAAGTTGATCACGATTGGACACAAGATAACTTATTCTAGATAAGGTTCAAGCGAGGTAAGAGAATGATTTATGATCCTCTTTTTTTTAGGAGAAGATAAAAAGTGAATTTTAAAATCAATTTAAGGAATGGTGATAAAATTAATAAAATATAAGAACTTTTAGGTTAGATTTCCTGTGGGTTTCAAGTTTTGTTTTATTATCTCGTTTTCAAGTTGACTTTTTATATTTACTTGGATAAATCCCTTTGGAAATAAAAAAGTACATCTAAAAGATTTAAAATTGAAACTTGAATGGTGTTTTTTATTTGTTTTGATAATGGAATTGCTATTTTGATTCATCAATAACATGCTGAAATCCTTTACTTAAATTTCTAAGTAGGATATATTAAAACAGTATTTGAAGCAATATGTTATCACGGATAAAGAGATAACATGAAAATACAAAATTTGTGAATTTAATGCACGACATCGATGAAGAATATGGTTGTACAAAGAAATCAAAATAGTTTAATGTTGTGTTGATGAATGATTTTTATGTGCGTTCGTAATTATATAAATGCGTAGCCCCTACAGTCGTTGTCTGGTCCGCCCGTCTGTCTGTCCGCCAGTCCGCATATAACAGCGTAAAAACTACCCAAGCGAATTGTGTGATATTTAATAATATAATCGTTGCAGAATTATGTCAAGTTATTTTAAATTTTAAGAAAATCGAATCAAAACTTAAAAAGATATTAATAAAAGTTTTCTTCATTCTATTAAATCCTATCATAAGTAATTAATTCAATGATACCCCATGATAGGTAATAATTCTAGGTTGCCATGATGATTACGTCCTGTTTAAGATGGAGTCATTTTATTTCCGCATTACTGAATTTAATCTATGAGGACGTGAATTTCAAAACTCGCCTCATCCAAAATTTAAAAAATCGAGTTTTCTCTACCAATCTATTCTATTGGTAAACCTGCACGGAAAAACAGTATAATCTGTAAAAAAAATATTTTTATCCGTTATTTTTGGCTTCTTAAAATATTGGTTTGGTTTCAAAACTTGCCTTATCCACTAGGGAGTTAGCAACAAAACTAGCTTTATCCCTGCGCATGCGCACACCAAAGGACAGCTAGCGTATCAGCTACTATCGGACTAATTTTCCTTCATTTCTCTACGACCTGTTGCTATTTTTATTTAAACGTTTTTACCTGTTCTATTCGTACAAACTAATTAAATTAAGTTTTACAGCAAGTCTTATGTATAACGGACAGTGAATAAACTCTTGCAAAAAAGGGGGAAAATATAAAAAGAAATGCGAACACATGGGCTAGTAAAGAATACACGCACAGAAGATTAAAATGTAAGTTCAAAATAGAGAATCACTTTCTATATTTCTTACTGTCAGAGTGTGTTAAAAGATATAATTTTTATTCTCAGGCATAAACATAAGGCATTTCCGATCTTCTCAAAGTGTACTTACCAGAAAGCGAACCTCGAGTATTAAACCCTGTTAATGCAAGAAAGTATGACGCTTCCACCAAGCTTTTTTTTTTTTTTTTTTTTTTTTTTTTGTCAAGGAAAGACAAAGATGCATAAGATTATTTTCAAGTTCACATCTCAAACATCTCCTTCAAGAAACCGTCCAGGTTTCTTTCCTTCCATGAAAAATCCAGAAAAGTAAAATTTTCATCTCGAAAGTTTTTTTAAGTGCATCTCAGTGCGTTTTCGAAGGCATTACCATAAGGTACTAAATAAAGACTGACAACCATAGCCATCTTCAAATTTGTGGAAGTGTATTTTAGAAGACTCTTGGAATATCAAAATTCAGAGTATAAAATGTGTGCTAGAGGCATGTAAAAACTGGACTTTCTTTTTAAAAAGAAGGGAGAGGGAGTCCCCGTGAAGAAAGATAAACTTAAGTATGTCCACGCATTGTTAAAAAATTTTTTTTGATGGAAACTGGTCAGAAATAGAGGTGCTTACTTTCTATAAAAGTATTATTTATAAGGAATCAGAACAGAAGGAGATGGTCGAGGAGGATTACGATGATATTCCAGAAGAAAAACTCAATGAAGTAATTGTTTAATTTATTTTTGGATATTCTGTAAGTACATTATATATGTATATATATATATATATTTAACATTATATGTTATATAGATTATATTATATCACATTTTAAAAAAATTATTTTAATCATAAGCTAGTTATGATAAGGTTGCTTTTTTTTAATAAAACGTAATACTAAATTTTAATCATATTTATTGCTGTCATAAGGATTATTTTTGAATACAAAACTATTATAGAAACTATTCGAAACTATATACTACTACTATAGAAACTATTAATTTCTTTCAGCAAGTATGATAAACGATGTTTTTTTTTTTAAGAAATTGATATAAAAATTTTCTTATTCATAGGTTGGCAACAAAACTCTTATTATCCATAGGTTGGCAACAAAACTCTTATTATCCATAGGTTGGCAACAAAACTCTTCTTATCCGAAACTTTTTCCAATTAATTAATTAAATGAATTAAAGTAGATTTTCCAACTTAACACAATGATATCACAGAGCAACTAGCTATAAGTATACAAAAAATTGGAGGTATTTGATGCACGGGGTCGCAGTTACAGGTTTTTCGCGATTTCTCAAAATTTGATTTTTTGGATAAGGCGAGTTTTGAAACTCACGTCCTCAAATATAATCGTAATAAATTGTGTATTCTTGCATTTTTGCATAAGGGAGTAGCAACTATTTCACCAAAATCATTTATAAAACTAATTATAGTACGAACTTATCTCGTTTGCATGTTTGACGTACAATTTTCGACTTGTTTTTTAAATTTTAGATAATGAAAAAGTTATTCTAATTGTCATCTTTACTCGCATATTTTCTCCATTTCTTCGGTGCCAAAAATTGAAGGTACGAAAATAGGCGGACTACGTTTTAAAGTATTTATTAATAGTAAATTTAATTGGGGAGAAATCAAGAGAAATTAAGGAAACATCTTTCTTAAAGATAATTATGGCATTAAAAGATAATTAATATTAATAAAATAAAATATAGTCGCAGCAATTATTGAACTGGCATTTTAAAACAAGTTGAACATTCCTCTTTTTTAGCTTTCAGTAGTATTATAGGATAATAATAATAGACAATGTCATCTAGAGCATTAGAAGAATTTAAAAACTCTAATGCTATATATTTATGGAAAATTGATCTCCCTAAATTTAAAGTCTACGGTAACACTTATTTTTTTAATCATTATAATTTCACTCAACAACAATATGATTAAATGTCTTAACTTAGCGTGATTATTTTTTGGCAGGAAGTACTACTATATCACATGTATGTTGATGCAGCATTATTGATCTTAAAATCATCTGCACTAATAAAGTAAGTGAAAAAAAAACCCCACAAGATACAAACTAAAAGAACGGAATACACTCTTATGGATACACTGAACTAAACTTAAAATTGACTTTAAATCTCATTATGAAATGAAAATTGCTAGGATACATGCGGCTAGATTAATTTAAAATCCTGTTTGTAATTTCAGACTTTCCGTAAAGGCTTCATCTGTAAAAATTAGATTTTTTTTTTCATTTTTTAAACGCAAATTTTCTTTCAAAATTAGAGGTGCGAAAATTATGCAAATCTGTCTTTTGCTGGCCGAAATTTTCTTTCAAAAGCATTTTTGCGTAAATTACGCGGGGTTAAAAATTTTGAGAGTAAATACGACATCAATAAATTACTGAAAATTTTCCTGAGAGGCCCAAGTTTAAAATACAGAATATATATATGTATATATATAAATCTCGGAAGGGGTGCCTCATTGAACAGTCCTGGTCAAGAGCAGTTTATTAATCTAAGACGTTTTAAAGCGGGAAGAGATTGCGTGATCCTTAGAACATAAAATACAGATTGGCAAACAACAACAAAAAAAGATTCACAATTTAGTTTCGCCCTCGATGAAAAAAAAATGTATATAAATATAGATAGTTCAGTTTTAAGACTCCAAACACGCGCTTTTATGTTATATAAAAGGACTTCATCCACATCCGCTAAAGAGTTCCTCATTTACGATCCAGTCTTAAATAACATCTACAGTAAAATATGTATATGACATGACTATCGCTGAATAATACACAAATCCAAAGAAAGAGGGAGAAAGTCATTTCATAAACTGGACAAAAAAAAAAAAAAAAAAAAAAAAAAAAAAAAATGGGCTAACTAAGATTCATATGACTTCATTTGTTTGTAATATTAATAAGATACTTCAAATTAATTAAATTTAGTTTATAATAGCTCCTCATTTTACCAGAAATCATTCATTTATATTTTTTCAAAATAGCACGTGTTTTAATTACATTTTTTAAAGTTTTTATTAGAAAATGGCAACAAAAAGATATAATTGTTATTTTTTTAACTATTTTCCCTTTACTTTTTACAAAAATGGAGTACTTGAGTTGCCAAAATTAAATAAATGGTGCTGAAAACTACAAAAAGTCTCAAAGGTAAATGGAGATGCAGTTCTTAAACAAATTGCATTTAAAAGTACTTTTTGTTCCCCAATACGACGGTATAAAAATTGAAATTGTGCGATGCTTAGATGTTTAAAAAATTGCAGTAGAGATTATTCCGTATAATGATTCATCTGCTTTGTTTTACGGCTGGCTTATACAACGTAACGTTATTTAAACGAAACGACACATTATTAGGTAAGAGAAAGAAATAGCATATCAAGGGCTAAAAAAAAACTTCTTTCAAAACAAATATTTACAGCATCTATGATACGTATTTACTAGTGTGATATAAACATATCGGTCTTAAGCAGCAGCCATATACTCGCTATCTAACTCAATCGAGAAATAAAAGTTTTGCAGTCGTAAATTCATGGTTAAGAGTGGAAGATCAGGCTGACGTCTATTGGTAGTTTCCCGTAAATAATAACTGAAGCCTTTAGATTCATCAGGTAGTTATTAGATGATAATAATTTGCACCCAAACTCCACTAGCAATATCCTACGTGGTAAAATGTAAGCCACTAGATGTTAAATATTAGAACAACATGACGAAGATGCAGGAAACAAAGCTCTCCAGGTGACATAGGTTATTTAAGCAACTCAATAATCGTTAATTTATCTCTCTCCTAGCCAATGCAACAGGTTAAATACTTGCGAAAAATGCACGCGTATGAATACATTACAAGTGAAAGAACCAACCCGTAAAAAAAAAGCGGAAGGACGCGACGAGAGGCAGGCTTACGATAGGACTAGCTCCGGGGGAAGGGGGAAGTACGCGTGACGTCGATGTGAACTCTTTAGTCTCGGCATCAGATTAATAACGTAAACACATGTTGATGGACTTTGCAAGGAATTATGGGAAATAGAACATCAGAGAACAAATACTATTAATAACATTCGAAACAAAAAGAATTTAGTTTCAGAATAAAATGAAAAAAGTAATTTAATGGGTTTTATAAGATTAGACGAATGGAGTTAAGGTTTTTAGAATAATAAAAGAATACGCATTTAAAGCATGGAAAAAAAGATAAAATATATTTAAGATAGTATTAAAGCTAAGTAAAAAAGGTAGATATTATAGTAATTTGGAATAGTTTAAGATAAAAGGGCGAAGATTTTATTATTACACACACACACACACATATATATATATAATTATAAACAAACACAAATGATCAATTACACTTGTGAATATGCAAGTTAAAACTGAAAATTTTCCTTTTATAAAAAATATTCTAAACTGTGTTATTATATCAAACAAGGCAATGAATTGAAAATACAGTAAAACACTGTATATCATAAAAATAATGGAAATATTGGAAAAATGAAAGTATTTGTGGAACCAAGACAGAATCGTCAAGTCCAAATGATAGTTCCACAAATAACATGTAACGATTTAATCCATGCACTAGCTATAACAAGCTAAAAATGCAGAATCTTTGCTTTCGTACACAGTAAATCCAGAAAGAAACCAAAAATAACAAGTGATGAAAAATAATATATATTAAACGAAGCATTTACCTCCTGAAGTATTTACGAAGTCAGTAATGACACAACAAATTTTAAAAGGTGCTAGGAATGATTCGCATATCTTGCCAAAAATAATAGAAGTAAAAAACGACTTATATATTCATGGAGTTATCAAAAACAATGTAATAATGTTGAATAAGAATAAATACAGTACTGTCCACTGTTATTAGATACATTAGATACATTAGTATACATATATGTAGAAAAAATAAATTAAAAAGATTATTAAACAAGTAAGAGTGAAAATAAAAAACTATAAATTTAGGTATGTGTTACGGATTCTTCAGAGGAGCTTCATAAGCACAACCCATAGTAAATATATGTTACGTCATCAAATATTGTCCGGATAAGGCCTAAAAAGGACAATATAAAGTTTCTTATAACAGATAAAATGACCAGGATGTTTCAAATATATTAAGATAAGCAAAAAATGAATGAAAATTCAACAAAAATACACAAAATACTTAAAACAATAACAACAACTCACCAATCACAAAAACTGGCAAAGATGCAATAGGATACAAATTGCTGAGCTAAGTGCGATGAAATAGCTAAGTAAAGTGATCCAAGAGAAATATAGAGCAAAAAAGATAAATGAAATTACATAACTAAAATTCACAAATAAATAAAAATAAATAATAAAAATAAAGATGAGTATGTGAGTACGTAGATCTTAAATCAATATTAAATAAGTATCAGTATATTAATTTAAAGGGGATACAGTTATAGCCTAAAATAAGATATCATTATGTAGAATAATGTATGATAAATAATTATGCATGTCCATGCCCCCCTCTCACCTCTTAAAAATGCAAGTCTCTACGCTCTAAAATTAACCTTCAGTATAGTTAAGAAGTGATCTTTCAAGTAATGCTTTTTATTCTTTTATCTGATCAACAAATGTTACGATGAAAAATTCAATAATTTCTAACTCTTTGTACTTGAGGCCTTTCTGGTATGGGGAAACTATCAACTCGACGAGTTTTTTTTTTTTTTTAAAGCAAGCACAGAAATGTATTTATTACATGTATTAATACACGAAATTTATCTATTACCAGAATATATGTTTATAATATACTTATTACATGAATATATGATTATGTAATACTTATCTCTTAAGTGCGTAATGGCGGAGCCTTTATGTTGACAATAAAAAGAACGCGAGTAATTCCTTATGGCAACGCTCTGTCACCTCTGGAGTTGCCGCAATACCTTAAGTGGTGAGTGAGAGTCACCTCCTGAGTTCTCGCAATACATTGAGTGGTGAGTGAGAGTCACCCCTTCAGTTGTTGCAATACATTGAGTGGTGAGAGAGAGTCACTTCACGAGTTTTCGCAATACATTGAGTGGTTAGTGAGAGCCACCTCTCAAGTCGTTGCAATACATTCAGTGGTGAGTGAGAGTCACCTCTCGAGTTGTTGCAATACATTGAGTGGTGAGTGAGAGTCACCTCACGAGTTTTCGCAATACATTGAGTGGTTAGTGAGAGCCACCTCTCAAGTAGTTGCAATACATTCAGTGGTGAGTGAGAGTCACCTCTCGAGTTGTTGCAATACATTGAGTGGTGAGTGAGAGTCAGCTCTCGAGTGCAAAAAGTTAAAGATAAACCGCCCTTCTTCTTCTCTAAGGATGAAAGCGAAGCCCGTTTATAAAGTGCGGGGAATTGTTAAGTCTGGTTTCAAATCCGCATTGGGTACTTCCTGAAACATTTTTGAATTAATTTTCGTTCGTAAACGCATGAAACTCGCTGATTCTCTTATTCAGAAACTGAAATCGAATATTATTTTCCATTTTTCAATAAAAGCAGAAGATTTTTTAATAAAGCTGTAAAAGGTGGAGTTTGGACAAGATAGTCCAAAGTCTTTATGACACAACAATCGCTTGTTATTTTAGATGTATTTATTTATCAAAAAATAAAAATACTAATGGATTCCAAATCCCTTTAATAGTCATTCCAGCAAGTGTCATGCTTTTAGGTTAAAAAAGAACGCCATAAATGTATCAGAATTTTATTTTTGAGAACACTCTTAACACGGAGAACGCAGGAATAAATTTTATGAAATATACAACAACAACAACGACAAGAATAGGAATACTCTTCAAGCTTTCTATCTTATTTTCTTTCAAAAATTTCAAATTTTTCATATTTCCCAGCTTTAGTTGTGTTTTAAAGAATTAAAAAGGAAAAAGAAATTAGACTTGAGTTTCTATTTATACTTTACGGATAAAGTAAATATATTTTCAAAATCGTAATTTAAATATTTCTAAACCTGCTTATTTATGAGAAACAATGATCTAGAAATGCAAATTGAAATTCGAGGAAATTACAAATTTATTTACTGAAAGGATTACAAGTATTTTTATTGAAATTATATGATTTCAAAAGGCGATATACATTTGGAAATCAAGTACATTTCAAATGGAATACATTTTTTGGAATAAAGATTTTTAAAATATGTTAATAAAAACACGATAGTGCAATGTGATACATTATTTTTATTTTGCTTTTGAAATAGTGAAGAATGCTGTTGATACAATTTGGGGCAAAAGGAATTTATCACCTATTTTCAATAAATTTTAAATTACTTTAAATGGATTTTTGTATGAATTACAAATCAAGATATTCTAATGTTGCAGCATATATTAAATCAATAGAAAATAACAATATTTTTGGCCAATCCTATTTTTTTCATGTTTCCTTTTGTGTTTCCTTTTTAATTTTTCTCGCATGTGTCATTAATTGATACACACGCACACGCACACACATTAAATATTTTTAATATTTCTAAAATTTCTTCTCTTATTTTTACTATATTTTTGGTTTTAAATTACTTTTATTTTATTTTCCCTTTTAAAATTCCAATTATTTTCAACGCGTCATATTTATTTTCTCTTTTCCATTTTCCTTTGCAAAATTGTTGATCTGATTGATGCCTGTAATTTTTTTCTGTTTCAATGCAGTCAATTTAAATATTCTATTTTGACTCGGATTTTTTGAGAATCTTCTAGCATTTTTCTGAGCAGGTTTTTTTGGGGAAACTAATTACCGGGTTTTGTTAAATCCGAGGTGCATTGCACCATTGGTTTAAATACTCTTACATGAGCACGGAGCGCAGATTTTGTGGGTTTTGCCTGTTTTAAAGGTTAAGAGTATCAAAGATTTATATATATTTTTAATGATTTCTCCCCTGAATTGTATTTTTACTTTCTTCTATCTTTACAAGAAGAAAGTATTGGATTCATGAAAATTTTCGAATTCCGGTTTTCGACGGATTTACACGTTTTAGGGGTCAGAGAACCCGAAAAACATGTTTTTACAAAATGTCTGTCTGTGAGTCTGTCTGTGTGTGTGTCTGTGTGTGACACAAATTTTGTGGGCGCTTTATCTCAAGAACTCATGCACAGAATTTAATAAAAATTTATATCCAGTTAGTCCCTGATACAAATTGATGCTGATTAGTTTTTGGTGCAAATCGCTCAACACGTGGCGCTGCTATGCAGCATTTTTTACGATTTCCGCAATGGCTCTATCTCAGAAACTAATGCACGGATTTTCATGAAACTTCAGATTAAGTTAGTCCTTGATATGACTTGATGCTGATTACGTGTTGGTGCAAATCGCTCAACAGGTGGTACTGCTATGCTGCATTTTTTTTACGATTTCCTCAATGGCTCTATCTCAAGAACTTATGCATGGATTTTGATGAAACTTCAGATTCTGTTAGTCCTTTATATTAGTTGATGCTGATTACGTGTTGGTGCAAATCGCTCAACAGGTGGCGCTGCTATACTGCATTTTTACGATTTCCGCAATGGCTCTATCTCAAGACATAATGCATGGATTTTCATGAAACTTCAGATTAAGTTAGTCCTTGATATGACTTGATGCTGATTACGTGTTGGTATAAATCGTTCAACAGGTGGCGCTGCTGTGCTGCATTTTGCATGATTCTCGCAATAGCTCTATCTCAAAAACTAATGCACGAATTTTCATCTAACTTCAGATTTAGTTAGATGTTAACACAAGTTGTTTCTGATTAGGTTTTGGTGTTAATCGTACAATAGGTGGCGCTGCTATGCTGGAATTTTCATGATTTTCGCAATAACTCTATCTCAAAAACTAATGAACGGATTTTCCCCAAACTTCAGATTCAGTTAGACTTTGACATAAGTGGTTGCTTGGTGGTTTTGGTGTAAAGCACCCAATAAGTGGCGCTGCTTGGCTGACTTTTGCTGGATTTACACGATTTCAGATACAGCCATATCTCAAGAACTAATGCACGTAATTTCATATCTTTACAATCCTCATGATGGGCATAGATTGCCGCTTAATTTTGGCAGTGTGATAGCGAATTTTCAAGTATTAACATGTATGAGATAGAAGAAAGTTTTGGGATTGATACATCCGACTAGTTTTTTTATAAACGATACTTTTTAGATTTTTTTTTTGAAAAATTTAAAAAATGTTTTTGAAAAAAAAAATTAAAAATTCAATTTTTTTTATAACTCACGAATTACTTACCCGATTCCATTACTTTTTCACTATTGTGTGCAGAAAAGATTTTTTGGTATGCAGGATTTATAAAAATATCCCTTATACAATTTATAATAAATTTAAACGTAAAAAAAGGGAATTCTTGAGAGGGATTTTTACTGCGAGGAACATATTTTCAAAATTTTCAAATGTGATAAAAAATCCTAAAGGCAGTTTATTAAAAACATAACATAAAAACTCTGTACAAAATTCCATAATTCCATTCCAAAATTCCTCTTGCAAGATTGTTTAGATATATCCTTTTAACATGACAAATCTCTCTATTCCAACAGAAAAAAAAAAAAAAAAAAAAAAAAAAACTAACGCTGTCAACGCCGTTGTAAATGAATTTTTTGTGGCCGGGGGTCTTTCTTTGTTAGTATTAAGAAAACTATTGCATATAAAAATTTGAAAATAGATGGTATTATAGAGAAATATTTGATAAACACACGGATGCAGACAGTTTTTAAATCGAATAATTATTTTAAGAGATATTTAATGTTAAAGTTGGCCAAAATTGTTCTATTAAAAAAGTTTTATAGGAACAAAAACTATACGTAGGAATTTAATAATTTTTCTTCTGAGGATATACATTAGAAGCTTCGAGTGTGCAGACTGCATTTATTATTATTTTTTTTAATTTAACGCATTTTTTGGGTATTTATTTCCAGTTTAAATTGAAATTTTTAGCTCTTTTAGAGATATTTTTTGCATATTTTAGAAAAGGGTTTTATTTTAAATTGTTGCCAAAAGAGTTAAAACAGCGCAAAGAACAATATTTCTTTCAAATAAAAAATTTATTTACAAGGGACTGTTATAAACAGAAAAAAACTTTCAAATTAGAATTAAACGATTACGTATTAAAAACAGGAAAATACTGTAAATTACGTCATAAAAACTATTTTTACACATGAATTTTAAAAGAGAAAGAAAAATGTAGTATAATAAACTCATTAATATGCGTTAAAAGTCGTAAATGGATGAAATTACGTCATATTTAAAATTGACAAAAAAATTGCTAAACAGTTTAAATTTAAATATATATTTAGACCAGACATTTCACATTTCTTGATAATCTTTTAAACTATTGTTGCCAATTGTAAGGCAGTGCAAATAAAAATATTTCCTTTCTAGCAACAAAAGAATATTCACGCGAATATTAAAAAGAAAACGAAAACTTTAAAATAACAAATTCATTAATATGCATTAAAAGCAGTAAATAAGAGAAATTAAGTCATATTTGAAATAACCAAATAATAATATTGCAAAACAGTTTTCATTTAAAAATATATTTATGCAAGACATTTATTTCATATTTTGAGATGATCTTTTCAACTATTATTGTAAGTTCTAAGACAGCGCAAATAATATTCCTTTTCTAATAATTTCTAATAACAAAAGTATTTTCACGTGAATATTAAAAAGAGAAAGAAAACTTTCATGAAAATTACGTCAGATTTAAAACGATATATTTAAAATGTCTTATTTAAAAGAACTTCCTTATAGCGTTTTTAAAAAATACCGGGAGACAAAGACTGTTTACTAATTCTTTTTATATATTAGTTTATTTTTAAACATTTAACTGGTCTTATTTAATCAAAGACGAAAACAGTCATTGTATCTCTGAACAGCAATTGATTTGGCTTTAAAACCGTTTACAAGGAGATCGCCACTGGTTTTTTAAATTATAATTTACTCGTCCGAAATCTTTTTAAAGCCGACCAAATTAGCCTGCCTTTAGAATCTGTAATTGGCGAGCGTAGCTCATAGGTGGCAGAGCCCCATAGTTATGGAAAAAAATTCCTGCATGTTCGGTCTACAGGCACAGGTAGATTTTGAAGTTAAGCACTAATTTCAAAAACTAAATCAAGATTAGAGATAAACCCAGTTTAAAAATTTTATTTCGCCGCATTTGGCGAGTTTTTAATTTCATTTTTCTGTAAGAGTTGGTTTTATCAGAATCATGTAAACGTGATATTTTTCTTCTACATCCCCCTCCCACCCGCACCACATTCCTCGGTACCATATAAATACATTCAATAATTACCTCTTCTGATTGCCTGTGGTGGACATGTCATGGGTCCACGTGGTGTATGGAAGGGTGTTTTTGAGATTGTTTTATTTTTAAGAACTTAAATACCACTAGAAATATTGTAAATATGTATAAATATTTTTGTTTAAAAGGGTGAAAAAAAGGGAAAAAAAATATTTCTTATCAAATGAAAAGATGAATGTAAATACTTAAAATTTTTTCAAATAGTACGTAAATTCCAAAACATATAAATCATAATCGTAATATATTTCTAGGCTCGCCCTGAAACAATAGGGTAGCCAATTGTGATTGGTAAAGAATCGCCATCTTAAATAATCATAAATTTTCACAGGCGGTCCGGGGACACGGCACTTGCCTCTTGTGCTCTCTTCGGCGTGTCAGGCGGGTCGTTCTGAAGTCTTCTTTCCCGGAGACTGGGGTTCTGGGCTTGTTTCCGCAGGTAGTAAAACTTTTCCCTGCCCTGGGCTTGGGGGTTACACCTAACCATAAGCCAAAAGCGGGTTCCCAGGGTGGGTGCTTACTTACTTACTTACCACATTCCTTTTTTATTTACTGTAAGACTTAGTCCTATCAAAAACTTATCAATATAAAAATTGTAGATAATATTAAGAAGATTTATTATAAATTTAAGCGAATTTCATATCTTGTGAATTCGCGAAATTATGAATTTTTTTCTTCTTCACCCCCCCCCCCTTTTTTTTCATTTTTCATTTTTTTCTTTCTTTTTTCCCTGTAAGAATTGATCCTATCAAAAACTTGTCAACATAAAAGTCGTAAATAATGTTAAGAAGATTTATAATAAATTTAAGTGGATTTGATATCTTGAGAATTGACAAAGTTATACATTTTTTCTTCTTAAAACCCTATTTTTGCGTCCCTTGAAGCCATTTTTAATGATATAAAAAATATGTCAGATATAAATTTTCGGATTTTTTCCTAGAAGTAATAATAACTTTAAACTGATTCGATAGGTATCATAATTAAGAAGTTATGGGGTTTTAGCTGTAAAAGCCATATATACATACATATATATATATATATATATATATAAGCTCAGAAAAATCAAAAGTAAAACTAAAAGTAAAATATAAAAATAAAAATAAAAATAAAAATAAAATCCATGCGATAAGCGCTACAGCTGCATATAACCACACAGATTATATATAGCACATTATGTTTTAAATGCGTTTGTCGGACCCAGAATCCTGCACCATAAATAAACTAAGTATAACCATAAAACATCCAAGAAATTTAAACAGATATAACCTGAACAAGAAAAAACAACAAAAGGCTGTGGCCTCTTCAGCGGTGGGCATTTTAGAAAGCACAGCAATGTTTCAGATTAATTACAATTTACAACAAACTATTATTCAGTAGTGGCAGTGGGTTTCGGCCAGAGTGTCGCAAAGCATAAATCAAATGCATAAAAACAATTGAAAGCATATAGCGAACACTCCCCCACCGGACCCGACGCCACAATAAACAGTGCATCTCGAAGATACAACTGATTCAGAACGTATGTGTAATGTATACTGAAACAATAAAATTATTTTACCCAAATCCGAGCAACACAGCCACAAAAAACAATAACTAAATTCCAGTGATCCATAATCTGTCCATAAACGTTCCATGTCTGTTGCCACACAATTGCAGACATCCTTGTAAAACCGTCCAAAAAAGGCTTTAGGTTATACAAATCATTAACTGTCAATCGCATAGCAACTCCTCAAAAATGAAGACTGTCTGTAAAACTAGTATATTTATTAATGAAATTCAAAGGTATATTGTTTTTATAATACAAAATGCTGGTTAAATTAAAAAGTTCTTTAAAAAATAAAAAGTTCTTTAAAAAATAAATTTTTATTCGAACAGAGTTTATAGTAGCGAAAAATCTGACCTATTATGATATTGACATAAACGCGTTTATGGATATTTGAACTCCAATTAACTAAATGGTTAACTTCAAAATTAAAGTTATCCCGTTTATTATAAATTGATATGTGTATACCGTTTGAAATGTTTATTTTCAAATCAAGATAATCAGCAGCACTATTATTTTCATTTGTTTTTTTCAAAACCAGCATATCAGGATAAATGTTACATGATATCCCCAAAAAATCGCGATCACAGTTCAAAATTATCAAATCATCGATATATCTAAAAGCCAGAAAATTAACATCTTTATTGACACTACAAAATTGAAATTCATAATAAAATAAAAATAAGTTAGCTGCCGTTGAAGAATAACTTGTTCCCATTCCTATTCCATTATTCTGTAAATATATATTTGAACCTGTATAAACATAGTTGTTATATAAACAAAAATTACATAATAATTTAAATAAATTAAAATCTAAATCTGTGTCAGCTATAATTAAATCGACAACCTTTAAAAGGACATCATTTAACCCTGCAATAGGAATGTTTGTGAAAAGATTCTCAAAATCATATGTCTGGACACTTTGTATATCATCTTTAATTAGTTCATTCCTGATCTCATAACTGTTCAAAATAATCCAATACATTTTACTATCTTTATACTTAAATTTTAGTATATTTAAAATCTTTTTTAACATTTCCTCAAATTTTCCTCAACGGATTTAATCGCAAATTTGAGGAAATGTTAAAAAAGATTTTAAATATACTAAAATTTAAGTATAAAGATAATAATATGTATTGGATTATTTTGAACAGTTATGAGATCAGGAATGAACTAATTAAAGATGATATACAAAGTGTCCAGACATATGATTTTGAGAATCTTTTCACAAACATTCCTATTGCAGGGTTAAATGATGTCCTTTTAAAGGTTGTCGATTTAATTATAGCTGACACAGATTTAGATTTTAATTTATTTAAATTATTATGTAATTTTTGTTTATATAACAACTATGTTTATACAGGTTCAAATATATATTTACAGAATAATGGAATAGGAATGGGAACAAGTTATTCTTCAACGGCAGCTAACTTATTTTTATTTTATTATGAATTTCAATTTTGTAGTGTCAATAAAGATGTTAATTTTCTGGCTTTTAGATATATCGATGATTTGATAATTTTGAACTGTGATCGCGATTTTTTGGGGATATCATGTAACATTTATCCTGATATGCTGGTTTTGAAAAAAACAAATGAAAATAATAGTGCTGCTGATTATCTTGATTTGAAAATAAACATTTCAAACGGTATACACATATCAATTTATAATAAACGGGATAACTTTAATTTTGAAGTTAACCATTTAGTTAATTGGAGTTCAAATATCCATAAACGCGTTTACGTCAATATCATAATAGGTCAGATTTTTCGCTACTATAAACTCTGTTCGAATAAAAATTTATTTTTTAAAGAACTTTTTATTTTTTAAAGAACTTTTTAATTTAACCAGCATTTTGTATTATAAAAACAATATACCTGTGAATTTCATTAATAAATATACTAGTTTTACAGACAGTCTTCATTTTTGAGGAGTTGCTGTGCGATTGACAGTTAATGATTTGTATAACCTAAAGCCTTTTTTGGACGGTTTTACAAGGATGTCTGCAATTGTGTGGCAACAGACATGGAACGTTTATGGACAGATTATGGATCACTGGAATTTAGGTATTGTTTTTTGTGGCTGTGTTGCTCGGATTTGGGTAAAATAATTTTATTGTTTCAGTATACATTACACATACGTTCTGAATCAGTTGTATCTTCGAGATGCACTGTTTATTGTGGCGTCGGGTCCGGTGGGGGAGTGTTCGCTATATGCTTTCAATTGTTTTTATGCATTTGATTTATGCTTTGCGACACTCTGGCCGAAACCCACTGCCACTACTGAATAATAGTTTGTTGTAAATTGTAATTAATCTGAAACATTGCTGTGCTTTCTAAAATGCCCACCGCTGAAGAGGCCACAGCCTTTTGTTGTTTTTTCTTGTTCAGGTTATATCTGTTTAAATTTCTTGGATGTTTTATGGTTATACTTAGTTTATTTATGGTGCAGGATTCTGGGTCCGACAAACGCATTTAAAACATAATGTGCTATATATATATATATATATATATATATATATATATATATATATATATATATACATATATATTTGTACACATACACACACACAGAGAGAGAGAGAGAGAGAGAGATTGAAATTGAAAGATAAAAAATATTCATTAATAAACATTCATAAAGTATCATTTCTAAAACCTGTTTTGCTTTTTGAGTATTTATTGTTTAAACAGAAAAGGTCACAACTATCAGACTGAAAAGTTGTAAAATATAGATAAGAGACAGATCGGGGATATTTTAAATAGAAGACATCATTCTTATCAATCGCATCCAGTTTCTTTGTTATTAACGCCATAAAACTTAAAACATAACTATAATTTTTTAATTTAATTTTTTCATCATTATTGAAAACTTGCTTTATATGTATTTTAAAATTAATATTATAGAAATTCTTGAAAATATTTTCACAGAAAGTTTGAATTGGTGTTTTCATCCTTTTGCTTAAAATTTAAGTAATGTATTGTTAATTTAAATAATGCTCACCCAACGAAAAGTAATTAATAATATTTTATGACTACTAGCTAAAGTATCTGGCGTCACCCGGAATTTTAAGAATGTTTGTTTTGAAAAATCAATTTTAAAAAATCAATGATTGCTTGTGAATTTATTTAATTTTCAACCCCCCCCCCCTTTTTTTTCCTTTCATCTGGACGACAGATTACATACTTAGTAAATACGATCTGGATTGAGACCAAGATTGAATACTTTTGATGAAAAGTTGTTTCCGAGTATTTTGTTATTTAAATAATTTTTTCATGATTAAAGAAAAATGGCAAGTACAAAAATTCTATGAATTCTATTTAAAATAAATTTGAAATATTTATTTCAGCTCTTTACTAAGAATCAGCTCCAGGGACCTAAATTTTTGTAGAAATTCTAATATACATGCATACATGCGGAATAGATTTAAAAATGCGAAAATCAATTCAGAGAACCTCAAAATGTTAAAATATGCCAATATTTCATAATCGGATTTTTATCATGATACGTTTTTCAATACGTTTTTTTGAACTCATACGATGTTATATATTCATCTGCTGACGCCCATTATACTTCCACTATGACGTAATATTCATCTTTTTTTTAAATTCCTCAAACTATTTATTTCATATTCATTTTTCACGTGGAAATCTTGCAATAGAAAAGTTATGACGTAATATTCACTTTATTCGTCAAACTATCTATTTCATTTGACTATTTATGTCATCCATCATAGAGCATTTTAATTCGTCAAACTATTTATTTCATTTTCATTTTTCACGTGGAAATCTTGCAATAGAAAAGTAATTGTTGTGGTAAGAATTTTACTGTGGAATTTTTAATTGTTGACAACTGCTATAAAGAAAAATGTTTAAATTTGATAGGAAATTGTTTTTAAATTGGTGGTTTTTTAAAAATTAGAAAGTAACTATAAATTATTTCGCTTCCAGATTACTTTAGTTGCTTCGGCCGTGTTTTAATACACAAGTACGTAACATTTCACAATTCTCGCTTCCAAACTGTGGATTTGTATAGAATTACAGACAGGCAGACAAATTTTCATTTTTATCTGTTAGATTTGAAGAAGCACTTTTCTCATATAAATCACATTGGTTTTGTTAGTCGTTTAAAAAATGATTATTTCTTAAAAGAAAAAAAAATTATAAAGAGAAAAGTTGAGTTGTCGAACATGAAGAAAGACTTAAATAGAACAAATCAAATACACTGTGGAAAGATAATGAAACGCTACCAAAATTTCTCTTTAATAGCATCTCCTGGAACTCTTGGAAACAGATTATTTTTGTTTTGTTTCAATTTTTATCTTCTATTTCTTTTAACTTGATAGATTGAAGAGTACGTAAAACTACTTCTGTTATTTATCAGCACCATATTTGTATTTTAACGGAAAAATATTTTGTGGCTAAAGGGACAGAAAGTACGGAATATCAGTTTCAGAAAATTCTTGATGGATGGCAGTGCTAGAAGTCTAATTAAATTGCCCATTTCACTTAAGTTACACGGAAACATACCCCCCGAGTCGCTGCCTTGCTGCAAATGACATGTGCTCGCAAGTTAACAAAAACCAACTAATTTATTCAACAAATTTTAAGGAAGTTAGCAGTGCAATTAGAAAACTGGTTAGATAATTTTCCTTAATTCATATATAGTAGGACCTCTTTTATCCGAAACTATTTTAACCGAAACTCTCGGTTAACCGAAATCCATTTTAAAGCTTTATATTTATTTACTATCACATTCCTTGAGAGAAATCCATTTTGAAAGTTTTTTTTAAAACTAACATATTCCTTGTGTGCAAGCGGTCCTTTCCGTACTACGAATGCATATAAATATTTTCGATCCCGTTTCTTAGAGCTCCTTTGAATTTACTTGAGCTCCCGTAAGCTGCAGAATGGAAAGAAGAAAACGAACAAATTAGCAATTCTGAAGCTCTTGAATGTTTTGCAAAAGGTTTGGCATGGCTGGAGCAGTAGAAAGACTGTGATACTGGTGAATTAATATTATTAAAAAATTCCGTGAAAAAGCTTCAAAGCAAAGGCAATCGAAACAGCGACGAACAAAACATTTTTTCAAACCCTTGTAATATATGTAAAAGGTACTTAATTTCAAAATTAAAATCCAGGTAATTTATTCTTGTTTCTATTTTGGTATTGATTTATTTTTATTAAGCTCTTCTTACCATAATAAGAAACACTGCATACAGTATTTCTCCTTAATCTTAAAATTGAAGCATTCTCGATTATCCGAAAATTTCGATTTTCTGAAAGATGGTCGGTCCGAATTACTTCGGATAATGGAGGTTCTACTGTACTAAGAATAACTGAAAAGGGGAGGGGTGAACTTTCCGAACTTTGCTCCACTTTGTAATTCAGTCTGAAAGAAATTACGCTACTGGCTTAAGGATGACCTCAGACAACACAGTACAAAAGTTCTTTCATTTAAAACATACAACGACAACTTAAAGTCTAACGTGAGTAAAGTTCCCTGATTCTCAGCATTTCTTTTAGGCAAGCCCAAAAGGTTTAACTTCTTACCTAACACTGTACACTCGCAGCAATTTGACTTTCAGGACTCTGTAGAGAAATCAGGTACAAATCTACGCATCCAAACAGCACTAGGGAACTTTATATCTAGTATACAGGAAGGAGGAACAGGGGGACAAGAAAAGTGGGACAGCGACTTCTAAATCGGGACATAAAAATACTGTAAACCGTATCAAAATGAAACTTATAACGGAATCCTGTTTTATCCCGTTAATTCTATTATTCCTGCGGTAAGAATATCATACAGTTTCACCTGATCAGACAGAAGCCTGTTTAAAATGAAATTTTTCTTCATACCCTTTTCATTCTGCCTTAGCATGGTTTACTATATTAAGCACAAAAATCTTATACAGTAAAACTAATCAAAGAGGAATCACTGGGATAAAGAAATGTTTGCTTTTAAAACAGTTTCCGTTATAAATAGGTTCAGTTTCACAGCATTTAGTGAACAAAGTAAAGCAAAACCTTTGAAAACTGGATCGCTGTGAACCGCGAAAAATTCCGTTTTAGAAAGTCCTATACAGGCAGATAAATTTGTAAGGTATTCCTTTTAAAATGACTGTAAAAATTTTCCGTTGAGGGTAGGTTCTATTTTCACAGGTTTTATGGTAGGAAGTTCAAAACGATGCAGACTAACGAATCAGTGTTGCCAGATAGTCAAAAGTCAATTTCCCCAAAATTTCAAAAATTTTCCCCAAATCAGTGTTTTTCCCGCAAAAGTCCCCAACTCAGTTTTTACTCAAAAAGGGAATTTTTGAATTTTCAATTTACCACTATAAAAAATATTTAAGTAATTTAAGCTTAAAAATTTTCTCCAAATCAAGCCTTTTTTTAAAAAAAATTCCCCATTTACAAAAAATAAACTTTTAAACAGAGCTGAATGCATATTCTGTAGATAAATTAAGAGAATGAGAGATATATTTTGCAGTGACAAGTTATTTTAAGTTTGTTTTTAAAAGTATTGTCTAACAACGTTGGACTAATTTTACATTAGCTCCATAGCTATAAACATTCTCTTATCAGTTGAGATTTGAATGAATCCGAGATGGTGCTGTTTTAATTTTCTTGTCATCCCTATACTGAAGTACATAATCATAATGTATTTTCGCTGTGTCAATCGATGTGCTTTTGTATATTATAAGAGAAAAATATCTGCTTTCCACATTTTTAAATTAATTTTTTTTTAAAGTACGGCGAAATAATTTTTTTTATAAGTCCAGCAAATTTAGCCACGTGCAGGTTTAAGCTGCTTAAGACTTTAGACTGATGCATCTGTAATACGTGTAAACTGTAATGTAGTAAACAACGAACGCGACCACATCCAAGAGAATAATGATTGATATTTCCGATTTTTGGATTGTATTTTCGTTTTCAAATCAAAATTGAGTTTGTGACAGATCCAGTTTTTCTACAGCGCTAAAAGAAATCTTTACTGAAAATAGTAAAAAAAAAAAATCCCCAAGTTTTCTCCAAAAATTTCCCCACGAACTACTTGTCCCCAAACAATTCCCCTAGAGGTTCAATATTCCCCAAAATGGTAACAAAATCCCCAATCTGGCAACACTGTAACGAATTAAAAAGCGTGCAAAAATACAGAAGAATCCTGATTATCCGAGTTAATATGGACCAAGCTCACCTCGGATAAGCCCAAAAACTCGTATAAATCCGATTTAAACAAATCGTCACAAACTAGGGACATGAATATAAATTTTCATTTAATTCATTAAATTTTGTAGTTTTAGTAATATTTCTTTGATGTACAGTCCTGAAAAAAAAAAAAAAAGTAAACACCCCTTACTAACTCTGCAAAAATTATCGTAGAAGAAAGTTAGTGGTAGCACACGATTGGTAATAAAGTTTACTTTTAAATGATGTATATAAAATTTGCTTAGGGGGGCACCTACATATTAAAACAAACCATAACTTTGTTTTTTTCAGTAGCAGTACACAATTCTGACAGCATAAATGAACTCTACACCCTTCAATTAGCCTAACAATAAATTTTTATGCAATTCCTACGATAAGTTTCCGAGAAATTAATTATTTTAAAACGAGCGTATTTTAGGAGCTGTATCCCAATTGAAGTTCGGTATTCGATTGTTGACCGAGAGAGCCAGCCCCCTTCTTGATCAGGGATAATTAAGCACCACTCAAGATGTCATTGAAGACTGCTAGATTACAGAATAGCAGAAGAAATTTCAAAATATCTAATCACTTTTATCATAGACGACCCCTTAAATCATCATTTTTCTGTTTTCTTTTAAAGCATAATTAGAAAACTACTCGGAAGAAAAATGTGAAATTTTGGATTTCCATAAAGCAGGACTTAATAAATCTAAATCCATCAAAAAAATTGTAGGTTGCAATTCATATTTTTTTCGAATATTAATTTCATAATTTATAATTCATATCATAAAATTATCAAAATTGCAAATTCAACGTATTTATGTTTGGGTATTTTAATATTATTGCTACACAAAAAATTAACACATTAGGAGTATAATTTCAGGAGATATTAAGGAAAATATGAAAATTTAATTTAACGTTAGAAGCAATAAATTTTAAACGTTTATAATTCAAAAATTTATGATTCAAATGACTTGAAATTTGGTGTCTAAGCATAGTTCGGTCCCACTAACTTTCTTCTACGATAATTTGTTCAGGAGTTAGTAGGGGGTGTTTGCTTTTTTTCCCCACGACTGTACATTTCCGTTACTTTTAAGAAAAACGGGAATGAAATTGTTCATTTGAAAAATCCCTTGATAGTGTTTTCTTTGTTGAATGTTAATTTTGCTGCAGTTTTTTTTCTGCAGTATTACGCTGCTACATAGCTAAAAATTTATAAGATTTTTTTATTACCACTAAATCTTACTAGTAAATTTTGCCTAATTCAATCGCTGAAATCTAACATTTGTCAACGATTAAGTATGGCAAACATTTGTATAAAATTTTAGAGGTAACAAAACCGCACAAATTGGCAGCTATGTGACTCTATTAGTGCCATGAAAATTGCAGGTGGAGCCTCTTCTTTTTTCTCAAAGTATTGAATAGTTTTTTTCAATCGAACTTATACCTTTGGAATGGATCATTTTCTTCTTATGGACTGTTGGCTTCTATTATTATGAAATAGCCATTATAAATGAAGTGTTAGGTGAAGATGAAAGAGCAGCCTTAAAAAGTTAGAACTCTGATTTTGTGGTCAGAGTGGGAAAAAAATGTTTTCCCATTCTGACCATTCCATTTTCTTCCCATTCTGACCAGAAAATCAGAGTTCTAACTTTATACGGCTGCTTTTTCATCTTCACCTAACACCTCATTTATAATGGCTGTTTCATAATAGCGGAAGCCATCAGTCCATCAAAAGAAAATAACTCGCTTAAAGCGGAAACTCGGATAATCGGGACTCTACTTTAAATCTATAAAAATTTGTGTCATGAGAAATCGGGGCATTTGGCCTTCCCGTTCAGTGGTTACGCTTGACAGGTCTTGGAGCCCCTGAAAATCGGGACATACCGCGTAAATCGGGACACCTGGCAACGCTATTTATATCTGTCATTGTAATCCAATCCAAATCTGTTTATACTCGCTATTTATTAAACCCACGCTATTTATACTCATTGTACAACTCCTTTACATTGTGATTATGCAGTGACAATAAATAACTTCTCATAACTTAACAAAATACAAATGACAGCCAATTCCTGGAGTACTTTCATACTTTATGAAACTCAAAGAGAGACAGAATAAGATTCAGAATCACGCACAAAGCTTAGCATCGTAAGAATCGCTATCACCGCAAAACTCAGTCGCCAACTAGAGACTAGACTCTCTTTATCAAGAATTACTATGCTTACTGGCCAAAGCATTAATTAGGTAGATTTCTTAAGAAACACTACCTATTACATTTACCCTATATGTTGGAATTTCTAAATTTTTTTCCAAAACTACGCTGATCATGATCCCTAAAACCCCAAACCACCTCCAGTTCAAAACTTTATCTATCTATCTATCAGTAAACACACACACACACATCTACCCTATATATATAAAATCCTAATGAAACGGATATAGGAATCGACTGATTAAACAACTGATTATGTTTCAAGCGATTTCTCCTAAAATATGGAATACTTTGCGATGAAATTAACAGCAAAAATCAGCATTGATCCGCAGATCTCAAAACTGGTATTAGAATTTTTAAATTCGAATTAGTTTTCGAAATATTAATTTTTTTCTAATTTTCTATACATTTTTCTAATGATGGCTACTCAAATTTTAATCAAACAGATATTTTGTTTTCATATTTCAGAAAAGGTTGACATGGTAACCCGGCTATTGTTGTTTATTTGATAATAAATGTTTATTTACTTTTATTTCTTTTATAAATTATATAAATTATTTTGTTCTATAATTATTAATTTTTTTTTATATTTCCTTTAGAAAATAATAGAAAATAATTAAAAAACACGGTACTATTTAGTTATTCCGTCGACCAATTTCGCCAAATTATATAAATCGCCAAACCACTCGCCAAATTACACAAATCGACATAATTTTTATTTTAAATATCGAAAGAACAAATAAATTGGTATAGCATTAATAAATATACAAATAAAAAGTCGAAATAAAAATCACTTGATGATGTAAACACGTGTAACTTGCTTAAAGTCAAGTGAATGTGACATTTACGATCAACCATTATTGGCATTTAATCTTATAGTTTGGCGATAGATTTTTGGTCGACGGGATAACTAAGTAACACCAAAAATGCATATGTAACTGGTATCTGAAAACGAGGTTTTCGCCAAATTTTCGTGAAAAAAAAAATCACGCCAAACCTGCTGTGCATATATGACATCTGGCCAAATATTACCACTCGAAATAAAAAAACTAACTGGCGAGTTGAAAAAAAGCTATTGGCGAGATTTGCATCCGGTTAGCGCAGCAGTACCAAGAATTCTTTGCAACCATGGCAAATTTTATGTAGTTTTATTCGAAAATTATTTTTTGATTTTTTAATCAAAATG
This sequence comes from Maratus speciosus, assembly GCA_963932465.1. NCBI lineage: Eukaryota > Metazoa > Arthropoda > Arachnida > Araneae > Salticidae > Maratus > Maratus speciosus. The sequence goes on from OZ010790.1 coordinate 243,114,583, forward strand.
GAAAACTTACGGTCCCATATTGGCGCGTTTTATTCTAACGCCAATGTCATATACGGAACGGGCTCTTAACTGGCGCCAAAGTATCGTTATTTTGCTTGATATGGTAAGCCGGATGTTGTTGTTTATGCTGTTGATGCGTTTCGTTAAAAAATTGGCGTCGTTAAAAAATCGCGCCAATATGTTACGTATATGACATCTGTGCCAAACTTTCATATGAACGGCGAAGGAATCAGACCGTATTTGTTTATGGCAGTTGATGACTTGAACGGTGACTTATCACCTGTGCCTGGCTGACATTAAAATACCAAAATGGCACCTAGAGTATAAAAAGCGAAGTGGTCCGCCTGGAACTGTTGATGATAGTCACATGACTTAGGCTATTGTTATAGACATTGTTTTAAAATACCGGGAGACAAAGACTCTGTATGCTTAATTTATTTTATTTTAGCTTCTTTTCAAATGTTTAACTGATCCTCTTTAGTCAAAAACGAAAACAACCATTGGATGTCCTAACAGCAACTGATTCGCCCTTACATTTTTGCAATCAAAGGGAATTGAATGGAAACACGTTTACAGGGAGATCTGCACAGCTTTGTTCAGTATAATTCAATCTTCTCTAATATTTTTAAAACCCATCAGATTAGCGTGTTTTTAGATTCTGCGGTGTGTGTACGGGGGTTGGCGAGCGTAGCTTGCTGGGGGCAGAGCCCCCTAGTATATATATATATATATATATATATATATATATATATATATGTGTGTGTGTGTGTGTGACGATATGAACAAAAGCAGCGGGCGTTTATCAGAATTACTTTGGTTTCCAGTTTAAACAGCACAGGCGTTTTAGGCCGATTGGGTTCTTGAGAATAAAACAGTAGAGGGACATAAAAAATGTAGTCGATTGAAAAATAATCCAGCTTTATTGACATATTCAGAATAGACTTTAGGGGAAAATGCTCAGAATAACCGATGAAAAACATACGATTTACTTCCAGATGGTAATTGAAATTTGTGAAGAAAAAAGAATGTCACGTCCACTTTAGAAGTCACCTTCCTTCTGAACTCTGGCCTTCCACATTTTTCTCCCTATATTCTACACTACATCTTTTTACGTACGTCGATACCCATATCTCGCTGACTTCTGCATACACTCTGCACGTGGATCTGCGCGCTGCTCTGTACACACGTCTGTACACGGTCTGTTACACTATCTGCATTTTTTGGACTTCTGAACTGAACTGCACTGCAGTGAACTATCTGCTCTTCTTTCCAATCACGTATCTAGCTGCCGCAATCAGTATTATACTTTATCGGGGCAAGGTTACAAAAAGATCAGCTGATTCTTCTTTCACAATCATAATCGCACTTTAGACCTTTTTAGTATTTCCGGTCGGATTGATTTGGAAGTAAACAGATTTCCTGGCGCGAAGTATTGTTCCAGAACTTTCCATATCCCTAACCCTAGACACACACTGTGTAAATACAAATTAGTCTCTGACGTCGAGATTGCATCTAAAAATAGCTTTTTCTTCCCGACAGACGATAAAGAAAATAAATTTACAGTCGCGGAAAAGTTTCTATTTAGTTTCTAAGTAAATATCTCAAACACTTCTCAATATTTTTTCATGAAATTTTCAAACCTTGTTTCCTGTTGGTCTGTATAAACTGAACCTAAAATTTCCTTTTCATTGTTCAAAAAATATTTTTTTATGTGATTATACTGTTGAAATTTTCTAAAATTTTCATTAGCTAAATACAACTTTGTAATAAAAATATTAAAATACTTTAAATAAAAATGTATTTAGATTCGGACTAATTTTTACAATTTGAAGTATAAGTAAGCACCAAAATTTTCACTCTAGTTTCAAAATTTATTTTGTAATCCTGCGCGAAATCTGTTATACCGATTTTCTGCTCACCAAATGTTTGACAGTTTGGAGCCTCCTGTAAATGCTAACTCTGTATCTTGCAATAATTTAAATACATGAGATAAAAGAAAATATTTATATCTTTCATCCCAATTAACGTTGTGTCTTAAAATCAAATGCATTTTAAGATATTAAATGTTGGAAATGGTCTTTTTTTTTTCATTTTTCCCAGTTTTAAGATTCCCGAGATTCTTTAAAAGAGCGCGGGAAAAAAATAGTTCTAAACTTACTGCTTTTGTGATACTGAGAGAACTAGAAACTTGAAATTCTGCATGGCGGATACAAGGCGGACTTTTAAGATACAAATGTTAGCTAAGAAAGGTTTCTAATAAAATTCGAAATTTAAAAGGTTGACATGACCGGAAAACGTTCTAAAAATGTTCTAAATTGCAATTTCTATGGAATTGTATACAATACTTGTTAATTTACAAATTCCACATCCATTTCAAAAGCACACAATTTCAATTGGCGTATTTCAATGACTACTCGTGCAAAGCCGATAGTTTTGCTAGTTATGTTTTGTAATTTTCACAAATTTAAGTAAATTGAACTCAGTAAAACTCTGTAACGAGCACTTTCGAATACTAGATATTTCTATTTAGAGAAAACATTTTGGTTCTACAACATCAATATGATTTTTCTCTGAATAACGAACATCTCCGAATAAAGGGTTCTACTTCCGCGCGGTGGTGAAATTCAGTGGACTGCTCGGGGAGGAATCCCACCCCCACTAATATCAAACGTACCGCTGAAATTAACAGTCATTTGTGTTTGGTAATGATGCAAAAAATCGAATTCCCTGGAAATCCATATCCCCCCCCCCTCCGTCCCTCTGGAAAGGCAAGATTTCCTCCTGCAAAAAAAACTGTTGGAATTCAACACTAATTCTGCAGTTCTGAGAGTTAAAGTTTTTACTGAACTACTAATATTAATAAAAGAAAAGCTTCCAGTTTTTTTTCCATTTTAATATTTGTGCGAATAATTGTTGTGTTCCTAATATGATAAATTTTTCTGCATGACAGATAGTCTGTACTAATAAAATCACAGTGAACACATCCGTAAATTTGTTAGAATCTTTAAATAGCACAATGTTGTTGTTATTTTTTTTTTATGGACGAAATATAAATCAAAGAACTCGGAATTCATATATCGTTGGTACCATGATAAACAAACTATCCAATGTGAAAACAGTGGGCTAGTTTTTTTAAATTCTGATTTCTTGAATGGCACCACTTTTTTGAAATAATAAAATTCGCCTTATTTAATCTTATTTAATGACATATTAATTAAGGTGAAAAGAAGGGGAATTTTACCATTACAGAAAAGCGGTGCTAATCAAGAAATCTGAATTTTAAAAAAGTAGCCCGCTATTTTTACACTGGATAATTTGATATGGTACCGACGATGTGCACATCGATGTTTTTTGTGTTTTGTGATAGCTCATTGTGTCTAGAACAATGTTACTCACCACTTTTTCTTAAAAGAATTTTCACAGACCTATTTGCATAAAATTATATTCCCTTATTTAATAACAGAAATTTTGCGACAAATTAAGGTGAAGATTTTATGATATAAAAAAAAATAATAACTCTGCTGCCCGTGGGCCGTATAGTGAGTTTCACTGAATTAAAATTTATCTCCTAAACGACTTTTTGAAATTTGAATTAATATAAAAGTTTCAGTGGCAAATATGCCGCTATATTCGATTGAAGCTAAACGAAATTTTAAATCTAATTTTCTCAAAACTATATTTTTATCCTTAGCTGCTTTGGATTTCTCGAGAACTGCTCGAGCAATTTACTTTAAATTTTAATACAAATTTTCAGAATTGAATTTTGTATGGCGTTACGTAGAATTTAAAAGAAAATATTTCTATTTTTCAATTTTTACAAGCATTTTAAGACCTTTTTTATGGAGTTTTTTTTTATATGCTGCCATTTCCACAAGTATTCTGATCTTAAAAAAACAAAAAACAAATCCTACGCTACTCTGTAAACAATATGTTAAAGATTGATTGCTTCATAATTTAAAAAAAAAACATTTTCAGCCCACTCTCGTTTGGAGGGATGTTTGCCATTGATGATGATTAGTTTGCTAATGATGAAGTATGAGATATTTTTTAGTTAGAAAATTACGAAACACTCACAACAGTTTAAGCTGTTATTGAAGCACTTAATAATTCCTAAAGTGTGACACTTTTTCGAAGCTCAAAAAGTGTCCCCCTTTGAAAGTTAGAATTCCTGTAGCTACATAAACTCCTATGTACAGTAGCCCCCCGCTTAACCGGCAAAAAATGGGACCGAGGGTTAGCCGGTTAAGAGAAAAACCGGTTAAACCGGAGAAGTAAAAAAAAAATTAAATAAGTAACTGCATAATTAATTAATTAAATGCGTAGGATGCATTTAGTCTTTTAATTTATTTTGTTTTAAAAAAAGTACATATTTTCTATATTTTGTGAAATGAATACTAATTGTAATTAACTGAATTGAAATAAAAATTATCACTAATAACAAATAATGAACAATATTTATTATAAATTAAATTGTTGAAAATCTACACATACCTTTATAAGATGTTGAAATTATTCTACATTATGAAAATTTGAGTTAATTAACTATAAAACAATGGGAACGGAAATTTTCCTTTCTGAATTATGCCTGATGTTGGGAAAAAAAGTCGGCCGGATAAAGCGGACTTCCGGGTAAGAGGAAGGCCACTGTACATATAAATCTTCTATTAACAATAAAAATTAACAACGAGGATTGTAGGGCAGGGGTCTGTGCAGACTTTTCTCACAGGGTCTTGTTTTGTGAAATTGTGAAGTTTTTCTGATATTTGTGAAAATTCTAATCTTACTTTTGTGAATTTGAAATTATCGATATATTCAGGTTCTATCTTTCATGTATATAAAAAAAACCAAAAACTAAGCAATATACTCTATGGTGAGTTCAGCTGTTTTGTTACAGGTCAGATTTAATTTTCAAATGATTGAATTTGTCCTAAGTTCAATTTGAAGGTGGAAAAATTCTGTGAAAGATCTATTTAAGAGACAAATAATTTTGCGAAGGGTCCTGTTTTGGGATAAAAAGTTTTGTGAAGGGTTCTGGTTTTGGGATAAAAAAATTTGTGAAGGGTCCTGTTTTAAGATAAATTTTTTTCTGAAGGGTCCTTTAAAGGACCTAAAATTTTCGTAAACATATCCCTGTTGTAGGGTTTTAGGTATTAAATAAAGTGAGATTAAAATAAAAATGGGATTTGCGCTGCTGACGTTGAGGTATCTGATCTCAGATTTACAACAAAATAGCAAAAATATATTTTACATATCAAATAAAAAGAACTTTTTTCTGCTTATACATTTGTTATCCACTTACAAAACAACAAATTCTTCTTAATAAAATGATATTTTATAAAGAGTAAAATTGAGTAGCAGTACATGAAGACAGGCCTAAATGGAACAGCTTAAATGCCCTACAAAAAGATAATCAAAAAACAAAACAACAACAATAAAAAAAGTAATAGCATATCTTGGCGCTCTTGGATTTAGTTTATTTTCGTTTTCTTTTCTATTTTCATTTCTATTTCTTTTATTTGATCGGTTGAAACGGACTTTTTATGACTGAATGGTCTTTTTGTTCCCATTCAACAAATCAGAAGAAAAAACGTGTATTTATATAATAAAACTTCTTTTATGATGGTATTAGTTTAATTTTTTCTTTTCCGATAGATTTTTGTTGCTATCTTTTCAAAATATGAAATTTTATTTAAGGATCTTCAAGGTTTAAAACCAAATTCACTTAGAAAGCAATTGTTGTAATGTTTTCTTTAAGTTGATATTTAGCAGAAAAAAGATAAAAGTAAATTATACTTTTTCTTGGAAAAACATAGTTAAAAGGAGTTTTTAGTTCAAGCGAACAGTTAATCTATATATATAAAAGAAAGTCTGGATTTTGTATTAATCAACCCGCAACCAAAACTACTGAACCTAAAATCTTGAAAATCGGGGTAAAAATACTTCTTATGATATAGAGTGCCGCTAAGAAAGGATTTTCCAAAATTCCACCCCAAAGCGGGGTAAAAAAGAGAACGAACTTAAAAAAATTCCTTAAAAATCTGATTTTATAGTTATTTTTCAACTGATAACATATTTTTGTGTATTTTTGTATGCTGAATGGAATGGTTCTAACTAAATTCTTTTAAAAAGCCCAATAGTTCGAGAGATATTTCATATTTTTCTAATTTTCACTGGCGCCAAAACCTGAATTTTTCAAGTGATAATTTCTAAAAACTCATTCTTTGCATTCTGCTACTATAGCAAGGAAAAAAAATTCAAATTGAATAATTTTTTAACCAATCCTTTTGGTTAAATAAAAACAACTTCGTCAATTAGAAAAAAAAATTCAAACACCTCAAAAACTAAAACTAAATAATAACAAACTAGTCGGATGTACCAATCCCAAAACTTTCTTCTATCTCATAGATGTTAATACTTCAAAATCCGCTATCACACTGCCAAAATTAAATGGTAATCTATGCATCTCATGAGGATTCTAACGATATGAAATTCCGTGCGTTCGTTCTTGAGATATGACTATCGCTGAAATCGTCTAAATTCAGCAAAATGCTGCCTAGCAGCGCCACCTATTGGGTGATTTATACCAAATCCTAATCAGCAACAATTTATGTCAACCTCTGACTGAATCTGAAGTTTGGAGAAAATCCGTACATTAGTTTTTTAGATAGAGCAATAACGAAAATCATGAAAATTCCTGCATAGCAGCGCCACCTATTGGGTGATTAACACCAAAACCTAATTAACAACAACTTGTGTCAACATACAACTAAATCTGAAGTTAGATGAAAATTCGTCCATTAGTTCTATTGATAGAGCTATTGAGGCAATCGTGAAAAAGGCAGCAGAGAAGCGCCACCTGTTGGGCGATTTACACCAACACATAATCAGTAGCAAGTCATATCAAGGACTAACTGAATCTGAAGTTTGATGAAAATCCGTGCGTTAGTTCTTAAGATAGAGCTATTGAGGAAATCGTGTAAATCCTGCAAAATTCATCATAACAGCGCCACCTGTTGGACGATTTACACCAAAACGTAATCATCATCAACTCATATCAAGGACTAACTAAATCTGAAGTTTGATCGAAATCCGTGCATTAGTTCTTGCGATAGAGCTATTTCGAAAATCGTGAAAAATGCAGCATAGCAGCGCCACCTGTTGAGCGATTTACCCCAAAAACTAATCAGCATCAATTTGTATTAGGGACTAACGGAATATCAATTTTTATTAAATTCCGTGCATTAGTTCTTGAGATAGAGCGCCCACAAAATTTGTGTCACATACACACAGACAGACAGACAGACAGACAGACAGACTCACAGAGTCACAGACAGACATTTTGTAAAAACATGTTTTTTGGAATCTCTGACCCCTAAAACGTGTAAATCCGTCGAAAACCGGAATTCGAAAATTTTCATGAATCCAATACTTTCTTCTTGTAAAGATAGAAGAAAGTAAAAAATAGCTGCGGTACTTTTTTGTTCTAATTTTCGTCGCGATACCATGCCAAAATGTATGGTATCGCGCCATTTATTTCAACCCTAATCGTGCAAACGATTTTTATTGCAAACCGTGCCACATATTAGAATTTGCTAATTATTGAACGTGAATATCTTTATGCAGGAATTTTTAATGATGGAGTTTATTTTATTCCATCATAATCTCGCAAAACTTTTTAATTTGTTATTTTTTGAATGAAAATATTTATTACTGATACTGATATAGATTTTACCATTTCGTAGTTATCTGATGATGAGGAAGCTGCAATAAAATTATTTCAGAAGTTAGGAATTATACATATAAAAATCTATTTTGTTCAAAAAACCATGAATGTCTTTATTGAAAGAATGAAATGTTTACTGCAATGTGAGATATAGGTATTGCGTACGCCATGCTTCAGTAGTAAAAGACATTTAAAATTTCAAGACTGCAGTTTAAATTGACTATATTTTATTACTTGCAAAATATTTATTTATTCTTATATTTTAAGTATTTATTTTGGTACCCGTCGACCATTTTCGCCAAATTATATAAATCGCCAAACCACTCGTCAAATTATACAAATTGACATAATTTTTATTTTAAATAACGAAATAACAAATAAATTAGTATAACATTAATAAAAATACATTTAAAACGTCGAAATAAAAAACACCTGATGACGTAAATACGTGTAACTTGCTTATAGTCAAGTGAATGTGACATTTACGATCAACCATTATTGGCATTTAGACCAATGTCAGACGGGCGTCTGTTTTGCTGCTTTTTTGCTTAGGTATTATCCATTCACAATAGCATTGTGAATGGATAGTACCTAAGCAAAAAAGCAGCAAGAAAGACGCCCGTCTGACATTGGTCTTAATCTTATAGTTTGTCAATAGATTTTTGATCGACGGGATAACCAAGTAGTACCATTATTTTTATTTATTTAAAAAATCGTAGGTCAAAGTCTGTAATTTTCAAAAGTTGTATTTTTTTAAATGCTCATTTTTCTTTATCAACATTTTTTTTTCAAATGTATCATTTCATTTTTGCACAAACTATTACGCTTGGTGACAATGGTGTTGGCATAACAGGGAAATACCAAAACAGTTACTGATTTTATTTCAAATGTAAAGAAAAAAGGTTTAATGAGCAATAAATATTGTAAATATGACTATAACTCAGATTCTACTGAACAGAATTTTGTAGAACTTACACTGTTAAATAGTTGGTTTACAAATGGTTTAATGTAAAAACCATCATTCTCAGTTGCTACGGGAGTTCTAAAATTAGGTGAACTCGATTATGAAAGATTTCAAGTCAACTAATTAAATGCACAGTAAGTTAGATAATATTTCAGGGATTTTTTCAATATTTATCATATCATTCTGTGTTGTTTAGTTACGGAGCTATGCGGAAAAAGTTCTCAGTGGTACAGTAAAGAAAATTGGAAGATATACGCTACAGAGATAGGGTACACTAGAGAGTATATATGCTATAGTTATGGAAGTTGAGCTGAGTTCCTTAAAATATTCAGAAGTGATGCAGTATATACCTACCCTTACCTCCCAGAGAGTTCTATAATCAGGTTAAAGCGATTATGAAAGTTATATTTAACTATCTCAATATATATATTCAATGCAAAGAGAAATTTCATTCCGCCCGCTTTCTGCTGAATAGATTTTGACGGGACTTACATTGTTAGTTAGATAATTTTTCAGAAAAGATGTTAGTATAAAACATAACGTCCTACGTTGCTTAGTTAAATAATTATGCGGAAAGTTCTAAATCAGATGAACCCAATTTTGAAAGATTTGCTTTTTTTAAAGGTTCCACTGAATGAATTTTTATGGGATTTAAACTGTTAATTAGATCATTTTTAGGGAAGGTTTCGGTATATTTTCCAGTTTAAAAGATTCTGCTAAGTGGATTCCGATGGAACTTGATCGGTTAGTTATTTTTTCAGTGACTGTTTTAGTATAAAGCACATGTTATTTGCTGTTGATTGGTTGTTAGGTTGCTTGATTGTAGAATTATAGATGAAAGTTCTAAAATCAGGCAAACCCAATTATTATGAACGATCAGCCTTTTCAATAAGTCCAATTAACAGATTCTGATGACACTTGGATTGATAATTTTTCATGAACGCTTTTAGTATATTACATATTGTTCTATTGTTCTTTACCGAATCCTACACTAACAGATCAACTAAAAAAATTGTTCCTTAACAGTCTAAATTTTGTATGACTCAAAAAAAGATGTAATGACATTCATTCATATTGCTTTCAGCAATTCGGTTGGATACACCAGGTAAATGTCCATATTGCTTTAAAACGCATGATCAAATTCACAGATATATTTTGTTTCATTCAAAATTTCTTTAGAAAAACCGACCAGCGTAGCGGGCGAAGGCGGCTAGTTTTATCTATATTATACAAACATTTCTTAGTAAACTAAATGCAGTTCAGCGTAAAAATGCATAACTCATTTAAAAACCACATTTAAGCAATTTGCAGTCATACCCAGTAACCATTACGAATTCTTTTGTGTAGCCCTGTATATGAATTACAGCATTTATACACACCATATACCATGCATAAATATAGTGAAGCATTAAAGCACAAAACAGAATTAAAAGTGCATTTTCAGCAATCATCGCTACCGTACAGCACTTCGGATACAATATAGTATTTGAAATCTTTTGTGTTTCCCTGTAAATGCTATGCACTTCGTATTATACATGAAGTAAGTAACAGTAAACCTCAGCGACGCATATCCATTTCATTATACATGAAATAATTTAACATAATTAAAATACGCCGCAAACAGTTCCCTCCACCTCTATATCATTATCTAATGGAATTCTTTTGTGTGGCACTCTAAATGAATAATAAGTATTCTTTCCACTGCATATTCTACAGAATGCTTAATTTAGTGCACTTGGATCAATGCATATCAATTTTATTATGTTTGAAAGCATGTAACATCATAAAAAATCATTTTAAACGATTTTTTTCCATAGGCCGTAATGTAACGGAAAAATTTTGGCTGTCCCTGTAACTAAAGATCCCCAGATCAAAGAAATTGGTCCTTAACAGTCTAAATTTTGTATGACTCAATAAAAGATATAATACCGTAGTGACATTCATATTGCTTTCAGCAATTTGGTTGGATACATCAGGTAAATTTCCATATTGCTTTAAAACTCATGATCAAATTCACAGATACATTTTGTTTCATTCAAGATTTCTTTAGAAAAACCGACCAGCGTAGCGGGCGAAGGCTGCTTGTATAAAGTCAAATGGAAATATCGGGGAAGTTTTAAAAATGTAACATTTTTCGCTTAAAGTTTTGTTTAACAGTGTTATATTGTTGGAATTGGAATAAGAAAAATATTTGATTTCCCATTAATTTAAGAAGGATTCAAATGATGTGAATTATTAAGTACTTTAATTGATAATTTTCTGCCATTATAATTTTGAATTTAAAGCTCATGATATGTGCACATATCTTAATATAAGCTTATCAAAGTAATAGTATATTGCATTAAATAAACATCAGTAAGATCCAAAATACGTATATCTTAAAGAAAAAAAAGTTCCAGTCAAATGTGACAAATGAGGCGCGTTTGTATTATAACTAATTTTTTAAATATTCAGATCTTGGTACAATAGCTGTTCCACTTTATGCAAAAATTTACGAATACAAAATTTATTACGATTATACATATATATTAAATACAGTAATACGGAAGTAATATGACTCCATATTAAATATGACGTAATCACCATGGCAACATAGAATCATTAGCTATTATGGGATATCATTGAATTAATTACGTATGATAGGATTTAATAGAATAAAGATAACTTTTATTAATATTTTTTTAACTTTTGATTTGATTTTCATATAATTTGAAATGACTAGACCAAATTCTGCAGCGATTATATATATTAAATTTCAAACCATTCGGTTGGGTAGTTTTTGAGCTGTTATATGTGGACAGAAGGACGGACCAGACTGTGAATATAGGTACTACGCATTTATATACACGAACGCAACTGAAAATTAACACCGAGGATTGTGAAGTTTTAGATATTATGCACAGCGAGATTAAAATAAAAATGTGACTTGAGTAGTTGACGTTGAACTACCAGATTTCAGATGTACAACTTTAAGCAATCATTGCACAACAAAATACCAAGAATATATTTTATATGTATCTACTTACAAAATAACAAATTCTTCTTAATAAAATGATATTTCATAAAGAGTAAAATTAAGTAGCAGTAGATGAAGACATACCTAAGTAAAACATCTCAAATGCTCTACAGAAAGATAATCTAAAAATAAAACAACAAGAACAGAAAAATTAATAGCATCTCTTGCCGCTCTTGGATTTAGTTTATTTTCGTTTTCTTTTCTATTTTCTATTTCTTTTATTTGATCTGTTGAAATGGACTTTTTATGACTCAATGGTCTTTTTGTTCCCTTTCAACAAAACAGAAGAAAAAATGTGTATTTATATAATAAAACTTATTTCATGATGGTTTTAGTTTGATTTGTTCTTTTCCGATAGATTTTTATTGCTATCTTTTCAAAATATGAAATTTGATTTAAGGATCTTTAAGGTTTAAAACCAAATTCACTTAGAAAGCAATCGTTGTAATGTTTTCATTAAGTGGATATTTACACGAATATAGATACAAATAAAGTATACTTTTTCTTGGAAAAACGTAGTTAATACGAGTTTTCAGTTCAAGCATGCAGTTAATATAAAGTAAAACGGAAATATTGAGGCAGATTTAAAAATCTAACGTTTTTTTACTTAATGTTTTGTTTAAAAAAACTTCTATTTTTTCTGTAATTTTTAAACTAACCTTTTTGTTGACGGAAATACAAATTAATATGTGCAGAAAGTTTATTTTCATATTGTTATTACTATTTACCTTTTTATATTTTAAATACAGTCTCAAATAATGCACAATAATTTATTAGAAAAAAAAATAACAAAATAAATATCTTTTTAATTTTCGGTTTGTTCAATATATTAAAAAAAAGACAAATGATGAAATACAAAATTGTTTGCTATTACTGACTTTGACATTTAAGTTTAGTAAATATATAATTAATCGAGTGACATATATAGTAGATATATTCAAAACGGAATATTTATACGAAACATTTTCCTATAATAGAGCATAATTTCTTTCCTAGTACTTGTGTTCAAAAGAACATAAAATATATCAATACATATTTTTTAATTTATTCTGATATTATTATGAATTGCTATCTGACTATTTCTTAAAAAATATATATCATAAGTTATATGTCATGTGGGATCCGCTGACGATTTTTACATTTCAATTTGACAATTTTTGCTTTATTATCATTATTTGTTAGAATGAAAAAATATTTTGAAATATAATTTGTCCATTTTTATTCATTTAAAGATAAACACATTTGGACATTTGACATCAAAATTATTATATATAATTTACACGAAAAAATAAATTTTCAGTTAAAATTCAATAATGATATATTGTTTCTGAACTTTGCTTAAAATATAAAAATATATAAATGTAAATAATAATTTAAAAAAAAAATCTAGACATAAAATATTTTGGATTTTCGTTAGTAAAGATGTTAGTTTACAAGTGAGATAAAACGCATATAAATTTTCATGAAAAAAAAAATCATAAACGTAATTGTATATTTTTTATGAAAATATAAAAAAATTGAAATTTGCAGCAATTCAAAGTGTCAAATGTATACCAAATATAAATTAAATTGTAAAGTGCCAAAATATAAAATTAATTAAAAAAGAAAAAAAAAGTTAAGAGGTAGCATCGAACTCGGGCCGTCCGTGTGGCAAGCGAGCCTTCTGTGTCCACACCACGAAAAACACGTTGAAAGCTGCAAACTAATAGGTATTTGAAACGTATGCTAAACTTCGGCACCCAATTTCTGAAAATCTAAGGCCCATTTGAAGAAATCGGTGAGCATCATGCTTGGTGGTCCCCTGGTTAATGGAAATCCAAATAATAGGTGTATTTTTTTACACGGGCTGCTCGTTAAACATTCCACAGACAGGTACGAGGGATAATCTCTTAGCGATGTCACAGAGGTATTGAATTTTCATCTGAATGGTCTTGACAATAGAGACGTAAAGGATTATGTTGTCTATTGATTTATTCGCATACCATATTGATTTTTTGACATTCATATAAGCTGTTACCCGTGACTGCGTTCACGTAACATTTAAAGAAGAAGAAATTCATCAATTAAGCAAAAAATTTCGATATTTAAAAGCATATATAATTAACCTTTTATCACATTTTATAGTAGAAACGCTTCTGATGATCCCAATTTGCTTATTTTTGTTTATGTATATAGGACCATTTAAATTTCTTTTGTAAGCATGAAATTTCATACACCTTTTCTAAGATTAAATGAGGAATAAATTTACATCTCTGTTATTCTATTTTATTATTTATATTTATTCTATTTTATATTTATTCCGTTCAAGGATATTGATTTATTTTATGTTTTCGAGACAAAAAATATTATTTAAAGATATATATTAATAAAGAATTTTAAAGTAAAGTGGTTATTAGTAGGTCACTTCATACGTGACTTTGATATGATTAGAATAAGCGAAAAATCAACATGCACCATTATAAGGTTATATTCCATAAAATCACATTTTGGAAGAGGAAGAAAAAGATAAATGGTATTAAAAAAATAATCAAACGTGGTGATAAAATAATCAAAGTTCAAAGTAAAAAAATAATCAAAGTTCAAAAATAAATAATAAGAGCACGGGAAATATCTTTAACTTTCAAATATTTATTACATTTTAATTTCACGGTACCACACTTTGAGCTCTAGATCTACCAATAATATCAAAATGTTTATCACGCTCCAAAGACTCTTGAGCCTAAATACTTATTATTAAAGCAGTAGAGTTAACTTATTGCTTTCGAGGAATAAATCGATTTATGTAAAAGCACCACAATTATGAATAAACATTTTCATATCTATTGTGTGTTGTAATTTTGGCTTATGAAAGCTTTGAAATTTGCAGGAATATGCTCCAATGGGGTAACAGTGATAGATTGTGTTTCAGAGAGATTTTTAACTATAGATTTCGATAATTTAAAATCTAAAGAAAATTTCTCTTTAGATTTTTCCTTCCTTTGCGCTTTTCGATAAACACGGTGCCTTTATACATTAGAGGGATGCGAAGTGAAAGGCAAATTTATTGCTTAGTTAAGGTTTTGGCTCTTGTGTATACGTAAATGATGTCACATGTAAAGCCTAATCTCAAATTGAAATTACTTGCTAAACTTTTTTAAGTTGACTTTCCTGTGCCATTTATTAAATTTTATTGAAACCAGTGTTATGGGAGATTGTACTATAAAAGGATGTTAAACTTATATATTTGCGATTTTAAATTCTGTGCAAATCACGCCATTTTGTATAAAAACTGCTATAAAATGCTAATATTTTCTGAAAGAAAAGCAGCTAAGACTAATGTCAGACGAACGTCTTTTGCACACTTTTTTCCTTGCGTATTATCCCTACACAATGCTAGCGGCATATACGTGGGGAAAAAAGCGTGCAAAAAGACGTCCGCCTGGCATTAGTTTCATGATTTAAAATATGACGACACTAGGCTAGTTTTTCCTACGGAATGTTACTTGTCGAAATAAATAAATAAATATATATATATTCTTACACTTCATGAATCATTTAAAACTATGCATTTTAATTTATTTAAAAAAAAAAGGGAAACCGATTAATGAAATCCAATATTATTGTACATTTAGAAAAACATTGAAAAATTATTTTTATTAAATATACTAAATTTCATGTAAGAAAATGTATTTAAAATGTAAGCTAAAATTTCATTTTCAAAGAATGCGACTTTTGATACAAAATTTTATTTCTGAAAAGTATATTGTTATTTTAAGATTTCGTTTTAACTTTCGAAGCTGGTGTAATGAAGACGACATCACTTTGACGAAATTAAAATAAATCTATGTTAATGTTTTCGTATTAAAATTAATGCTTTCCATGAAAAAATGTTACATCATTTTTAACCGATAAAAGCTTTTACTAAAAACGCCTTTGTGACATGTTTTAACTGCCATCTTTTAAAATTAATCAATTAAAATAGTATATGATTATTTTAATCAAGGCCTCCTGATTAGGGAGTCTTGATTTTAATTTTAATTCGTATGAATAGTAAGCGATAACTATCCACTTAAATGCACAGAAGTTATATTTACTCCTTGGTTGCGTCAATATGTCGACAGACGATTTTTGTTTCTGTGGAATAAATTCATTCATGAAGTTTCGATGTGTGTAAATATGTTTTCAATTTTGAAAAATTTAATTTAATCAAGTTTTTGCACCATTTATACTAATTGAAATTAAATTCTTTTTAATTTTAATGAGGAAATAGCGTCAAAAAACATATTAATCCGTTTTAATTCCCCTTTTTTCCACCAAAAATATCTTCTCCTGATAATCATAACGCGAATTTTGAAAAGAAAACTCTCATTTGTATGCAACTTACATTCAAACTTTTTAATCAGTATGGACTGTATTCCTGTGACGTCACAATTGGTCAAATAGCGGTTTTTATAGCCTCGAATCAAAAGCGAGAATAAGGTCCATTTGTAAAAAATATTTCTGTTATTCGTTTTGCTATGACGTCATTATTTATCTATCTTCATTAGTTACTGATATTGATGCCCATTGTATTTTTAACAAATATTTGGAAATACCTGTTTTATTTCAAATTTGACGTCATATTTTTCCAATCGAATAACTTTATTAATAATATTATTCTTTTTCATTCTTTTTCCTTCTAATTATGACACTATTTTTGGCAGAAAACCCCTTATTAACGTAACCGATATTCATCCTTCATGCATAAGAAAAAATACCCTATTTTTTGTTTCAAGTATGACGTCATATTTATTTTCTTTTGAATTCTTTTAATTTTAATTTTTAATTGTCGAGGAGAAATTATTATTCCAGATTTAGTTTTTCTTGGCAACAAGAAAGAAAGATGGTTAAATTTATCGGGAAAATGTCAATTGATTCTGTATGAAAAAGAATGAAATTTTGAATTATTAAGATAATTATTTGAATAAATTAAATAAACTATAGCCTATGTTCATTTCCGGGTTGTAATCCATCTATATCAGAAAAATACAAAAGCATTAATTCATCCGTTTAGATGCTGACTTCATTCAAACATTCGGACACATTGACATTTATAATATTATAAGGACTAGGGGATCGTACCCGGGCTCCCCGGGTTACAGAATATAGGTCAAAACAGTTTTTTTTAATTGAAAACTAATAAATTTTTTATATGCAATAAATTTTTAGACTGCCCACTTACATTAAAAAAGCATTTTTCATATGAAAAATACGAAATATAAAATATATATATATATTTTTAAAATTTATCAAAAGCGATATTTTTTTTTATCAGCAGCATGCTAAGAGACCAAGATTTTGCTACTTACGGCATCCTTTTATATTCTGATAATTTCAGAGCTTATACACATGTCTGTTAAATTTGTGTTTTATTTATATTATTTTATTTAATTATTCATAGGGAAGTTTTTTTTAATGGATATTAGCCGGAAGAAAATGATGAACTCTTCATTTTGTTTTAAGGGCAAACGGATTAATCTTTCGTAATCGAGCTCCGCGTGCTATAGATAAATTAAAAAATATTTCATTCTTTAAATTTGTTTTTAAAACCATACACAATCAGTAAACTGAGATGAACTTTGCAAACAAATTTCATTTGAAAAAAAAAATCCTATTTGGTGATCTAAAAATTTAAATTTTACGATTACAAATACGTTAGATTTGTGTTTTTTCAACATTATTCTTTTATTTGTTTTTAAAAGAAGTATTAATTTCGTTAATTTGTCTTTCACAAATATGTTAGATTGGTGTTTTTTTATATTATTCTTTTATTTGTTTATAAAGGAATTATTAATTTCGTTATGCAAAAATAGTCAGAAACAAATGCTGAACAATGTTTGTTGCTTTATGTGCAAAATGTTTATTATTATTATATTTGAAACCGCCACGTGATAAAGATAAACTTAAAAAAAAAATCATGCTTAAAAATTATTTTAGAAAACATAATACATCAGTCAATTAAGATACACAGGGCTCGCAACGTTCCTAAAATTTTCGCACTTTGCTACCACTAAATTAAAACGATAATCTTTGTTGTATAGTTCTATAATAGATGTTAAAGGAATGTACCACGAAGAATTCTTATTTAAAATACTGGTAGCAAAGTGCGAAAATTTTAGGAACGGTGCGAGCCCTGGATACAGTTTTTAAACAAATTGCATTTTAAAGTAAATTTTTTCCCTATGCAATGAAAATTGAAAATATACGATTGTCAGAAGATTAAAAAATTGCAGTAGCGAAAATTTCAAAACCGAAATTTGATCGTGAAGTATTGCCATTCGCACAATGACGTCAGTGTTATGCACAGATACGTTTGTTCTTTATAATATAGATACATAATCAGTAAAATATAATAAACATCAGTTATTAGGATGTGGTTATCAATTGAGGCTCTTATGCTTGGTATTTCGGAATGAAAAATAGCAATTTTCACCTTCTCAAAATTTGCATACGCACTTCTCATATCCATATTCATCATTTAAAAAAAATTGTAATTTGTTTGATCATTTTAAAATCATTTTAACCCAAAACTTGAAGTCGAGATAGTCAGCAACATCTTTTATGTGAACAGACGCACTCTTTACTTGAGATTCTAATCTCAATTCCAGAGAGTAAAAATTTCCGTGATTTATGTTTTTTAGACGCTTTTGTGTTAAAATGTTTAGTTTTATCTAAGAAAATGATCTTTTTCTTTTAAATATGACTTCATTTTCACTTAAATAAGCATTTCGCCTGTGTCTGAAACTTAGTATCAGTACACATGCAGAAGAAAAAACAATATAGATAATTTATGTGGAAAAATGCGTGTTTTCAAAAGCAGTAAGTCATTTTCCGTTATTATGCCCCTAATATAATATTTTGCTCCTAATGGGATTTTGCGCCACTAAACCCTATACAACAATTTTGAATTTTTATCAGAAAATGACATGAATAAAATAAAAATACCTCATTATTTCTCTCTTCTCTGCAATAATGACTTTTTCTAATTTTATCTAATTTTCACCATTTTGAAGAAATTTCATGAAATGCTTTTAAAATTAAAATATAAAAGTGGGGATATTTAAAAAAAAACTTATAGTGCGATCACATCTACAAATGAACACCTTTATGTTTAAAAAAAATAGTATAATTGGTTCAGCAGAAAGATCAGGGCAGATGACTAAAAAACACATGTAGATTATATAAAATTATGAAAAATTAAATTAAGCAAATTATGTTATTTCGATAAAATTATGGTAGAATGTCTTAAAGAATAGCATTAAAATTTTATTATTCGAGTGAATTTTTGACAAAAACTTCAAGAACATGATATTATTTTAAACCTCGAATTATTTTTTTTTTTGCTTGTCTAACTCTGCGAAGCAAATCCATCCAGGCGAGAATCATCAATTTCTATAATATAAATCGCTATTATTTGCATGTCACCTCTCTTTTATAAAGATACTCTAAATTTTTGTAAAACATTGTGTTTTATCAGTATGTGATTTCGAATACATTATTTTCAAAAGTGAAGCATTTTCACCTGTGACGAATTTCAAAGTAACTGGGCTGTGAAAATGACGCACTTCTACAAAACATAATTTAGGTTTCAGAATTAAATTACACTCTTTTTTATAAAATGACGTCCTTTACATCCGCTAAAGCAATCCACTTATCCAGTCGTACAATACCAATTACAATCCAGTCGTAAACCGTCTATAGAAAATTATGCATATGACGTCAGTATCACGGAATAACAGACAATATTCTTGACATAATCCGTATATTAATTTCAACTTTTTTTTTCAGGTTTTATCAGCAAATGGCAACAAAAAGATACAGTATCTCCTATTTTTGACTATTTTCCGTTTACTTTTAATAGAAATGGGGTACTTTTGTTGCCACGATTAGAAAAATGGTATTAAAAACTACAAAAAAATTAATATCTCAAAAATAAATTGAGATGCAGCTTTCGAACAAATTGAATTTAAAAGAGCATATTTTTCCTTATACGGCGGTGTAAAAATTTAAAATGTGCGATGTTTAGAAGTTTAAAAATATACAGTAGAGAAAATTGCAAAACCAAAATTTTATTTCAAATTTCAAAGTGTTGCCATTCGCAAAATGACGTATGCGTTACGCACAGATATGTTTGTCCTTTATAATATAGATAGGGAATTCATTTTCGACACTTTTCGCGCGCGAGCAACGGATTACAGAAACAAAATAATAAAATGGCGGCCGCAGCGTTTTGCTATTTCCAACTTTTGTTCAGGAACGTTTCAGATATGAAAACCAGAATTTCACAGAGCTAAAATATTCTGAAAACCTGAGAAAAGGCGAAACGTTCCTTGATTTTATATGGAATGTTACCACTCTTTTTTACAGTGAGAAGAAGGTTTGCTTTCCAATTAATTTCACAAGGATTTCAATTCCATGAATTATTAAGTAGTTTAAGAGATAATTTTTTGCCATTGTAATTTTGAATTTAACAGCTCATGATATATGCGCATATGATAAAATAAGCTTATCAAAGTAATAGTATATTGCATTAAATAGCCGTGATGAGACCCAAAATACGTCTATCTTTTTTTTAAAAAAAGTCCGAAATTGTACGTCAAATGTGGAAAATAAGGTACATTTTGTACTATAACTAGTTTTATAAATATCGAGATCTTGGTGCAATAGCTGTTCCACTCTATGCAAAAATGCATGAATACTACATTTATTACGATTATATATATTAAATTCAGTAATAGGAAAATAACATAACTCCATATTCAATATGACGAAATTACCATGGCAACCTAGAATCAAAACCTATTATTGGTTATCATTGAATTAATTATGTATGACAGGATTTAATAGAATAAAGAAAACTTTTTTTAATATCTTTTTAAGTTTTGGTTCGATTTTCATAAAATTTTAAATGACTAGACCAAATTCTGCAACGACTATATAGTTTAAATTTCAAACCATTCTGTTGAGTAGCTTTTGCGCTGTTATATGCGAACAGACGGACGGACGGACCAGACGGTGAATATAGGTACTACGTATTTATGTACACGAACGCAACTAAAAATTAACACCGAGGATTGTGGGGTTTTAGATATTATGCAAAGCGAGATTAAAATAAAAATGTGACTTGCGCAGTTGACGTTGAACTACCTGATTTCAGATGTACAACTTTAAGTAATCATTGCACAACAAAATACCAAGAATATATTTTATATGTAAAAGAAAATCAAATCCTTTCTGCGTATAAAACACTTTACATTTGTTATCTACTGACAAAACAACAAATTCGTCTTAATAAAATGATATTTCATAAAGAGTAAAATTAAATAGTAGTAGATGAAGACATACCTAAGTAAAACATCTCAAATGCTCTACAGAAAGATAATCTAAAAATAAAACAACAACAACAACAAAATTAATAGCATCTCTTGGCGCTCTTGGATTTAGTTTATTTTCGTTTTCTTTTCTATTTTCATTTCTATTTCTTTTATTTGATCGGTTGAAATGGACTTTTTATGACTCAATGGTCTTTTTGTTCCCTTTCAACAAAACAGAAGAAAAAATGTGTATTTAATAATAGAACTTCTTTCATGATGGTTTTAGTTTAATTTGTTCTTTTCCGATAGATTTTTATTGCTATCTTTTTAAAATATGAAATTTGATTTAAGGATCTTCAAGGTTTAAAAACAAATTCACTCACTTAGAAAGCAATTGTTATAATGTTTTCTTTAAGTGGATATTTACACGAAAAAAGAAATAAAATATACCTTTTCTTGGTAAAATATGGTTAATAGGAGTTTTTAGTTCAAGATTACAGATAATATAAAATAGAATGGAAATATTGAGGAATTTTAAAAATCTAACATTTTTCACCTAATGTTTTGTCTAACAATGTTATATTAAGGCGTTGTTGCAATTGGAGTAAGAAAAAGGTTTGGCTTCCAATTAATATAAGAAGGATTCCAATTGTGTGAATTATTAATTAGTTTAAGAGAGAATTTTTTGCTATTATAATTTTGAATTTAACAGCTCATGATATGTGCACATATCTTAAAATAAGCTTATCAAAATAATAGTATATTGCATGAAATAGTCGTCAATGAGACCCAAAGTACGGATATCTTAAAAAAAAGCCCAAAATTGTATGTCAAATGTGGCAAATGAGGTACGGTTGTACTATAACTAGTTTTATAAATATTCAGATCTTAGTGCAATAACTGTTCCACTCTATGCAAAAATGCATGAATATAAAATTTATTACGATTATATATATTAAATTCAGTAATACGAAAATAACATGATTCCATATTAAATATGACGTAATCACCATGGCAATCTAGAATCATTACCTGTTATTGAATATCATTGAATTAATTACGTATGACAGGATTTAATACACTTTTATTAATATCTTTTTAAGTTTTAATTCGTTTTTCATATAATTTGAAATGACACGATCAAATTCTGCAACGAATGTTAAATTTCAAAACATTCGGTTGGGTGGTTTTTGATCTGTTATATGTGGACAGACGGACGGACAAGACGGCTACTATAGGTGCTACGTATTTATATCGTTACGAACGCAACTAAAAATTAACACCGAGGATTGTGGGGTTTTAGATATTATGCAAAGTGACATAAAATAAAAATGTGACTTGCGTACTTTTAACTTTAAATAACGATTGCACAACAAAATACCAAGAATATATTTTATATGTCAAAGAAATGAAATCTTTTCTGCGTATAAAACACTTTGCATTTGTTATCTACTTACAAAACAATAAATTCTTCTTAATAAAATAATATATAATAAAGAGTAAAATTGAGTAGCATTAGATGAAGACATACCTAAATGAAACTCCTCAAATGGTCTACAGAAAGATAATCTAAACAACAACAACAACAACAACAAAATTAATAGCATCTCTTGGCGCTCTTGGATTTTGTTTATTTTCGTTTTCTTCTCCTATTTTCATTTCTATTTTCTATTTCTTTTATTTGATCGGTTGAAATAGACTTTTTATGACTGAATGGTTTTTTTGTTCCCTTTCAACAAAACAGAAGAAAAAACATGTATTTATATACCAGAACTTTTTTCATGGTGGTTTTAGTTTAATTTGTTCTTTTCCGATAGATTTTTATTGCTATCTTTTCAAAATATGAAATTTGATTTAAGGATCTTCAAGGTTTAAAACCAAATTCACTTAGAAAGCAATTGTTGTAATGTTTTCTTTAAGTGGATATTTACCCGAAAAAGGATACAAATAAAATATACTTTTTCTTGGAAAAATGTAGTTAATACGAGTTTTCAGTTCAAGCATATAGTTAACATAAAATAAAACAAAACTATTGAGGCAGATTTAAAAATCTAACAGTTTTCACTTAATGTTTTGTTTAAGAATGTTATATTAAGATATTGTTTGAACTGGAATAAGAAAAGGTTTGGTTTCCAAATAATTTAGAAGGATTCCAATTGACAATATTCACCTCCTGGGTTCGAAGCTATAAAAATTCGTCTGCTTTGGAATAAAAATCATAACCGTGCCATTGAAAGGCCTTGTGTTTAGAAAATTTATGCTTATATTTTTTTTATATGGAGTTTTAGACTTTTTAGGGAAAGGAATAGGTTATACATGAATTCTTTTATCTATTTTAATGCAATTGCATGCATATTTTTCATTTTATTTATAAAATTAAAATTAAAAATTTAATTAATATATATACTATATGATTTTTAAGGGATCTGACTCTTAAAATTGGAAAAAAAAACAAAAAAAACAAACAAACAATATTCAACATTTAATATCTTAAAATGCGTATGATATAAAAAGTCAAATTTTATTTGGATTAAAAGATATAAATAAGTTCTTTCATTTCATGCATATAAACAAAATGCAAGATACAAAATTAGTAGATAAAGGGAGCTCCAAACTGTCAGACATTTGTCGAGCAGAAAATTGGTATAACAACTTACGCTTAGGATTAGAAATTAAGTGTCGCAAATAAAATGAAAATTTTGTGCCTAATTATACTTTAGATTGTAATAATTACCCTGAACCTAAATAAACTTATATTTAAAGCATTTTTATATTTTTAATACAAAGTTGTATTTAGCTACTACAAAATTTTGAAAATTTCAGTAGTATAATCACCTAAAAAATATTTTTCTGAACAATAAAAATGAAATTTTAGGTTCAGTTTATACAGACTATAATGAAACATATATTTTAAAATTTCATGAAAAAATATTGATAAGTTTTTGAGATATACTGCGCGTTATGTCCGAAAACGCCATTTGGAGAAAAATGACTTCAAAGCTTCGGAAACGCCGCTTCAGCTATTGAGCGGGTATAATTTTAATAGTTATAACTTCTGTTCTAATGGGAATTTCAAGGAAAGAATCATATCAAAAAGTCCTTTCGGCATGTGCAGAAAGGAAGAGGCAGCTTTCATATATCTTAGTTTTAAAATTTTTCAAGTTTAACTCGAAGTTAATTTTACTCAAATTTTAAGAAGCTAAAATGCGACGAACCCGATAACAGAATATTAGTCTATACTGAATTTGAATGAGAATTGCGTCAAATTAGTAAGCTATAGCCAAGTTGGCATCATTTATGGTTACTTATTTTTCGTCACCATATTTGGCGATAATTCACAACATGTCGCCAGGCTTGGCGAGAATTTGAAGGTAACGGATATTAATAATATTTAAACATTGCGCGGCAGTGCACGGTTCAAATGGCCGCCAATTTTGAAACAAGATGACTGATGAAGCTGACCAACGAACTTGGTAGAGACATTTGCATGTACTATGCATACAATCAATCTCATCCAAATCAGTTTATAAATACAAGAGTTACAGCATCACGAAAATCAGATTGTTTCAAAATGTCAGCTCTCCTAGAAATTCAAACTGCTATATCTCAGTCATTTTTTGATAAAGACAAAACAAAATATGCCTTTTATAATTTTTAAATAGTTTAGACGAGAATTAATTTGACATTGTAATATTGATATTAACTGCTTATAATACGTACAAATATCTCAAAATAAGTTTATCAAAATAAGAGTATATACTACATTAAGTAGCTATCAACTAGACCCTAAGTACATATCTTAAAATAATAATAATAATAATAATAAACAATCTTATCGGATAAGATCTTCGGATACAATTTTTTAAAATTGATTAGTTTGATCATAAATATATTTAATTTCGCATACTATCAAATTATTCAGTGTTCCTTTTTTTTCAAAATATGGAATTTGTTTTAAGGATCTTCTAGGATTAAAATCTTATTCAGTTAAAAAATAACTGTTGTAATGCAAGTTATTTACCTTGAAAACATAGTAATAAAATATAAACTTCCTGTGGAAATTTTATTTTATAACTCGCTGTATCGCAATGCCATTGTATGACATCTTTCGATTTTTTAGAGAAAAAATAAATTTTCTTCAACATTTAAATTTTTTAAATATCTGTCACCGTTTGCCAGTTATTGAATTTTAAAATCAGTCAGTCCTTTTTAGGACACTCGGTATGTATGCATATAGTATATAATAAAAAAACATTTCTTCGTATATAACACTTTATTGTTTGCTATCTGCTTACAAAACGATAAATTTTTAATACAATAATTTCACAAAGAGAAAAGTTGAGGGGCCGAAGATGAAGAAAGAATTAAATGAAAGATCTCAAATACCCTACAGAAAGATCATCGAAAGCCATAAAACTTTTTATGTAATAGCATCTCTTGGACTTAAATTATTTTTATTTTATATATATTTTCATCTTCTATTTCTTTTATTTGATCGATTGAAATGGTCTTTTTTAAGACTGACTAGTCTTTTTATTTCCTCGTAACAGGATAAAAGAAAAAAATGTGTATTTATATACTTATATACACAGGATATCTTTCAAAATGGTTTTAGTTTCATTTATTTTTAAAATGTGAAATTTGATTTAATCTCTTTCTAGGTTTAGGATTGCATTCAGCGTAAAACAAATGCTATAATATTTGCTTTTATGTGTATATTTACTTAGAAAATACCGAAATAAAGTAAAACGCTTCTGTGAAATTATATTTGATATAAGCCTTTAGTTCAGACCCATAGTTAAAATAAAACAGGAAAGAAAAATCATGCGTTAAGTATAGATTATAAAACACTTTCCAACACTTCTGAATGCTTTAACAAAACTTTGTTATTTATGGAAATAAAGTATATAAGATAACTAATACAACATTTTAAAAAGCGCATAAAACATTTGAAAAACTGATTTCAGCAGTTACCATCCATAGCAAATATGTATTCCAATTCTTTTGAACAGCCCTGTATTTGATCTGTAGGTTGATATATCTACCCTATATATATAAAATCCTAATGAAACGAATTTATGAAACGAATATATGAAACGCCTGAAATGTATCGATTCTTTGAATCGACTGATTAAACAACTGATTTTGTTTCACGGCGATTTCTCCTAAAATATGGAATACTTTGCGATGAAATTAACATCAAAAATCCGTGTTGATCCACAGATCTGAAAACTGGTATTAGAATTTTTAAATTCGAATTAGTTTTCGAAATATTATTTTTTTTCTAATTTTAAATACATTTTTTCTAATGATGGAAACTCAAATTTTAATCATAAGAGAAATTTTTTTTTTCATAATTCAGAAAAGGTTACTACTTTAAATTAATTTGGCGACAGTTTGGCCTCCTTTAAATCTATGCTAAGAACAATGCTTTTTTTGTATTTCGTTATCATTTTATTAAATACAAAACTTTCATTTAAAAATGAAACATTTAAATTGATGGCTTTCACTTCTTTAAAAAAAAAAAAAAAAAAAAAAAAAAAAAAAAAAAAAAAAAACGAAAAGAAAAATATTAGACACGGATGTCATATACGCACCGGGGTACCTAATTGGCGCACAAATGGCATTATTTTGATAGACATGGTAACCCGGCTATTGTTGTTTATTTAATAATAAATGTATATTTACTTTTATTTCTTTTTTAAATTTATATAAATTATTTTGTTCTATAGTAATTAATTATTTTTTTTTGCTATTTCCTTTTGAAAATAATAGAAAATAATTAAAAAATACGGTACAATGTAGTAGTTATTCCTTCACCCAATTTCGCAAATTATATAAATCGCCAAACCACTCGCCAAATTGTACAGATTGACAAAATTTTTATTTTAAATAACGAAAGAACAAATAAATTAGTATAATATTAATAAATATAAAAATAAAACGTAGAAATAAAAATCACTTGATGACGTAAACACGTGTAACTTGCTAAAAGTCAAGTGAATGTGACATTTACGATCAACCATTATTGACATTTAATCTTATAGTTCGCGATAGATTTTTTGTCGACTAAGTAGTACCAAAAATACATATGTAACTGGTATTCGAAAACGAGGTTTTCGCCAAATTTTCGTAAAAAAAAAATCATGCCAAACATGCCGTATATGACATCTGGCGAAATATTAAATTATGTAACAAATCATGACATTTAATTTCAACTTCAAATCAATGTTTTAATTTACCACTCGAACAATAAAAAAAATGCTAACTGGCGAGTTGAAAAAAGATATTGGCGAGATTTGCACCCGGCTTTTTTTTCTTTCGGCACAGATGTCATATACGGCCCCATATTGGCGCGATTTTTTTCTGACGCCAATGTCATAATCGCAATGGGTACTTAACTGGCGCCAAAGTATCGTTATTTTGCTTGATATGGTAAGCCGGATGTTGTTGTTTATGCTGTTGATGCGTTCCCCAAATTGGCGTTGGAAAAAAATCGCGCCAATATATATGACGTATATGACATTTGTTCCAAACCTTCATATGAAAGGCGAAGGGATCAGATCGTATTTGTTTATGGCATTTGATGACTTGAACTATTATAATATAGATAAAATGATGGGTATAGAATAACATTTGGCGACTTATCACCTGTGCCTGGATAACATTAAAGTATCAAAATGACACCTACAGTATAAAAAGCAAAGTGTTCCGCCCGGAACTGTTGATGATAGTCACATGATTTAGGGGCACAGTTGTCATATTCGCCCCATATTGGCGCGATTTTTTTCCGACGCCAATGTCATATACGCAATGTATACTTAACCGGCGACAAAGTGTCGTTATTTTGCTTGATATGGTAACCGGGTTGTTGTTGTTTATGCTGTTGATGCTTTCGCCAAATCGGTGTCGGGAAAAAAATCGCGCCAATATGGGGCGAATATGACATCTGTGCCAATTTAGGCTATTGTTATAGATATTGTTTTAAAATATCGGTTGACAAAGACTCTGAATACTTAATTCATTTTATTTTAGCTTCTTTTCAAATGTTTAACTGATCCTCTTCAATCAAAAACGAAAACAACCATTGGATGTCTTAACAGCAACTGATTCTCCGTTAAATTTTTGCAATCAAAGGGAATTAAATGGAAACCCGTTTACAGGGAGATCTGCACAGCTTTTTCACTATAATTTAATCTTCTCTAATATTTTTAAAACCCATTAGATTTTTAGATTTTTAGATTCTGCGGTGTCTGAACGGTGGTTGGCGAGCGTAGCTTACAGGGGTCAGAGCCCCCTACTATACTATATAATGGGGAAATTTAGTTTAGCAAGAAAGCGAATAACAGGTTGAAATTTCTCTTTCAGCAATTTATACTAATAGATGGGAACATACTTGTATACTTTTGTACAACCCTGTAGTTAACCTAGTATTTTTATTACACGGCACTATTTAGTTAAAATTTAATTCAAACTAAAACACTCTGAAAGCTACTGAAAATCACATTTCCAGAAATTATCATTTATAGACGGTCATGTATCCAATTCTTTGCGTGACCCTGTATATCATTTTATCCCTATTCTACAAACATTTCTTAGTAAACTAAATGCAGTTCAGCGTAAAAAAAGCATAACTCATTTAAAAGCCACTTTTAAGCAATTTGTACTCATACCCAGTAGCCATTACGAATTATTTTGTGTAGCCCTGTATATGAATTATAGCATTTATACACACCATATACTATGCATAGATATTGTGAAACATAAAAGCGCATAACATAATAAAAACGCATTTCCTTCAATCACCTCTACTGTACAGTATTTCGGATACAGTATAATAACATAGTATCTGATATCTTTTGCGTGTCCCTGTAAATGCTATGCATTTCGTATTACACATGAGATAAGTTATAGTAAACCTCAGCGACGTATATCAATTTCATTATGCATGAAATAATTTAACATAATCAAAATACGCCGCAAACGCTCGACCCCTATATCCTTATGTAACGGAATTCTTTTGTATGGCCCTGTAAATGAATAATGACTATTCTTTGCACAGCATATTCTACAAAATGCATATTTTAGTGAACTTCATAAATGCATTTCAATTTTATTGTGTTTGTAAGCGTGCATCATTAAAAATCATTTTAAATGATTTTTTCCCATAGGCCGTAATGTAACGGAAATCTTTTGACTGTCCCTGTAAATGAACTAAACATGTTACAAACTTCATTTGAAATAGAAAACGTGCTATGGTAAACGTCAATATCATCCCAAAATTTCAGGGCAATCCGAGTATATTTACGGGAGTTAGAGCGCGGACAGACGGCCAGATGGACAAACGGGCAGACGGACCGAAGTCATAAACACTTTTCAACTTTGTTGGAAAGTGTTAAAAAATACTTCCAGAAAATATTTGAAAATATTTATAAGGTAGAAATGATACAAATAGTGTTTTGATAGCAAATTCAGTTAAAAAATGATATTAATTGGCGTTTTTTGATGTTGATCCTTTAAACTAAAAAAATTCTAATCAAGATTGCTAATTTATAAACATCCATTTATCTAAATTCAAGGTTAAATTTTTATTTTTAAAAATAGTTTCTTGTTGGAGTATTTTCCCATGGATATAGTTGGCAAATAACGCAGTTACGAAAATATGCATTACGTTTCATTTTAATGCTATCACTATTATGACACTAACAAGACTCTAAGCTTAACCTAGAAAGCCCGGAAATTTTACTCGAGCTTCATAAAAATATTTCATACCAGAATTTTTGTTTAAAATTATTTGACTGATTTATTTAACGTTAATCTGCGTTTTTAAAATTTAATTTATTTTGTGAAAGAATTTCTGGTTCCAATTGGCATTCAATCATATGGTCGGAGTCGAATCGACTCCTTCCGGGTGTTCTAGTGTTAGACCAATGTCAGACGGGCGCCTTTTTTGCTGCTTTTTTACTTAAGTATTATCCATTCACAATGCTATAGCATTGTGAATGGATAATACTTAAGCAAAAAAGCAGCAAAAAAGACGCCCGTCTGACATTGGTCTTAATGTCATACGAACGTCTATTTTCACGCTTTTCGTTTCAATACGAAACAGAAACCCCTGTTAGCTAAGGTATTTCTATTTTATGTTGAAACAAAAAGCGTGCAAATAGACGTTCGCCTAACATTAGCCTAAGTACAAAGTTTAAGAAACAAGTAATAAAATAAATGTCGCAGATGGGATTTTTGAATGGAACATTTTTTTCTCTTGACAGTTTACCTTTTTATCAGTTTTGACTATTTTTGAAAATATAGTTCAAATGGCGAAGTCAACGCATTCCAATGTTAAACTAAAAGTATATTTTGATAAAAAAAAAACCTTTTTTTTTTTTTTTTTTAAAAAAAAAGGTTTTTTTTTAATTAAAATTGTATATTTAATTAAAATTTAAAAAAGAAGTTAAAAAAAATTTGAATTAAAAAAAATCCCTACTACTTTTTTAAACATTGCTATTTTTGCCCAATTTGTTTTTTAGATTTTAAAATGAGTATTACACAGGACTGCGCATACATCTTTTGATACATCTAATATTACATTCAGTATAATTTTTTTTATTATAAAATCTAACGCATCTTCATATACTTTTATTTAAAAAAAATAACACAAAACTTCAAGGCAAATTCCATCCGTACATTTATCATATATACAGGGTATCCACTCTCAACGATGTCCAATAGCTAATGTCTAAACCGTTGGTCATAGACATATAGTTCCAGTTACAATAATGTTTTTTATGAGGTAAAAAAGTAATTTAAAAGTGTTTTGAGTCAATAAAAGCATTTCTTAAAAAATTACGACATTTAAAGTTTTATACGGTTCCCCAGTTCTATGAGTTATATTCAGTAAAATTTTGCTATTGCACTGACTAATAAGACTAAAAAAGTTCCATTATTCTACGATTAAAACTAACCCAGTAATAGCTGTTTAAAGTTGGAGCATACTTTTTTTCTGCTAAATAGTGGTCATTCACAAACTTAGTGAAAATATAAATAATCGTTAAATATATTTAAAAAATAGTTGAGAGTAAAATTAACATTGCAATATAAATTTGAAATCAAAAATCATTCTGAAATATTAATTCAAAATATACAGCTTATAGTAAACACATAAGAGGAAAAAATAACAGAATTTTCCTTAAATAAAATGGGGAAAAGCAACAGCCTTAATTCTTTACAGAATTATACACATTTTAATGTAATATTAGATTAAAATAGTCCGCAAAATTTGGGTTTTATCATGTTTTTTATCTTTTGATAATTGATTCTTATGTATTTTGTAGCGCTGAATCCAAAATGACTTTCATGCTTAACCATCACGTCAGGATGTTTCTCAAATCGTAAATTTCAAAGTTTAAAAGTTAAAATTGAACCTCCCCCCCGACTTTCCCACACACACTACCTCATCGTATCCTTCAGCTGTTTAGCTGCAAGAATCTCAGTATAAAACAAAAATTGAGAAAATTATTGCATTAAATAAAATTAAATTGAATAAAAGAAGTTTTACATCTATTTTTCGCATCAGATTTTCGCTATTTTTAAACTTTTAAATTTACGATTTGCGAAAAAGTCTAACGTGATGGTTAAAAATGACGGTCATTTTATTATTCGGTGGTAAAGAGTATATAAAAATCAATTATAGACCGGGAGCCGGCAGCACAGATACATATGGTTCGTACAGATACCATTATTTCTCAGGAAAACTACCAGCATCTCTTTATAGGAAAAGAAATCTAGGTTACCAATCTACCATGGCAGTGGTATTGAGTTCCTACAGGAGTCGTTATGCTTCTGTTTATCTCATTCGATGTTGATGAGTCGATTTGCCTGAATGCTTCGATGTTAAGCAAAAGTGGAATTCCTTGTGAATTCCTGAGCATTGGAATGGTATAAAGTAAGCCAGGGATCTTGGGGAAAAGGTCCCACAGCCATACATTTTTTTTATTATATAAATTAGGTATATCAAAATAAATAAGATAGGATTCGAAAAAGTTAATAAAAATAGAAGTTTACTGTTAATATAACGAATTTTGAAAAGGAAACGGCAAGGATTTGACGGCTAACTTCATCAGCCAATGAGGAAGCGAAGCGCAACGAATCAAAGTGCCGGAAAAGATCGAGAAAGAAAAAGGATTGAAACTGCAGAGAATTGGATGTCTCAGAAAGCTATGAAAGCGCTCAGCCAATCAGCAAGTTCTGTGCATTACTACGTCAGAAACAATTGATGAACGGGTCGGGATGGGACAGTAAATCTAGGTTAAATGCGCATAATCAATTGTAACAGTTTCTCGAGGAGCCTGGGGCCAATTGCCGACAGTAATACTATGGAAGTACTAACAGGAACTTAATCATGGTAGTACTGGGGAAAAAACTAAACTCGCAAAATTTCGCCTTCTTTTAAGAAGAGATTTTCTATAAGATAATACTGGTGGCAAAAAATTTTCTGG
This sequence comes from Maratus speciosus, assembly GCA_963932465.1. Lineage (NCBI taxonomy): Eukaryota > Metazoa > Arthropoda > Arachnida > Araneae > Salticidae > Maratus > Maratus speciosus. The sequence goes on from OZ010790.1 coordinate 243,147,113, forward strand.
TCTGCAAAATTCAAGGAGGTGTACGAACCATGAGACAACCACCTCATCGAATTGGAGGCTGAAATTCCAGAATTAGCTAAAACTCGATTACCATATTAAAACGCAATCGGTCTGCCAAGTCATATCTTGGTGGAAAACACCTAAAAACCCGATTTTACCGGTTGACTTGCATGTTTACCATTGTGTTTTCCTGCTCCCAGTCCGCCATGTTTTCATACCTTTGGGTGCGGGAAAACGCAATAGTAAACCTACGAGTCGACCGCTAAAATCGGGTTTTTAGGTGTTTTCCACCAAGATATGACTTGGCAGACCGATTGCGTTTTAATATGGGAATCGAGTTTTAGCTAATTCTGGAATTTCAGCATCCAACTTGATGAGGTGGTTGTCTGCGCTCCCGCCTCCCGGCCTATTATCAAAAGTTAAAAAACACAACTATTTCCTCTATTTTCTAGTATCAGATTTTTGCTATTTTTCAACTTTGAAATTTACGATTTGTGAAAAATCCTGACATGATGGTTAAAAATGAAGGTAATTTTCGGTTTCAGCGCAAAAAATGTTCATAAAAATAACTCTTAAAAGTTAAAAGCATAACCATCGCAGGCTTGTCTTATCGAATCTAAAATTTTTCTTAAAATTGTTGGCGGTAATCTATCCGAAATGTTTTGTGTTATCCCGTAAAATAAGTATAAACGGGGAGCGCAGAAAATCATATTAATATTACATTGTCATCAGATTTATCGAAGTATGCCAAATTTAAACTCGATTAGATATTTTAAAGTGAGTTACAGTTCGAGTACAAATTTCGAACTGGACGATCGTTTCAAGTTAAATAAAAGCTTATAAAAATAGCATAATTTTTGTTAAAAAAAATTATGAAAGGAAACAAGGGAACCTTACAAAATAGGAAAGGAAACCTTGCAAAATAAAACGTATGTTAAAATACAATTATTATAACCAATCAGAAACTACCAGAAATAAGTTCTTCTAATACTTTAAGCACTTTGAATACGACTCTTCGAAGTATGGCCGAACTCATCGGTATTCAGATCCAGACAAGTGGATTAAGTCATGAATTTCAAAGTTTCACAACTCGGTCAATTTTAGTATCAGATGAACGGGAGTTTTTTTGTCTTTCTTTTAGTATAACATTGAATTTTTACTAAATATCGCTTATAGGATCGGGTGACCGAATAAAAAATTAAGTTTCATCACTTTTAAGAAAGGTTTTTATCGATCAAAAGGACATTCAGAATAATTTTTTACCTCATTTAAAACATTTTTGTAATTGGAACTATATGTCTATGACTAACGGTTTAGGAATTAGCCATTGATCACAGTTGAGAGTGGATACCCTGTATAATAAATAACATGTACAAAAAAGTTTAAATCTCTATCACAAATACAAAAAAAGCATTTTTAAAACATGAATGTGGAGAAAAATGAAAGAGAAAAAGCCATTTAAAGTTTTAATTTGTGTAGGTAATTGCGCTGAGTGTATTGACAAAATTTACAATATCTCGCGATATAATTGTCGTATGGATAAAAATGAGGTGTCAAAATATTCATTATTAAACACACTTTCATTTAATATATATATATATATATAAAAACAATTTTTTGACCAATTTTGAGGTAAACTGTCTCCTTAACTATATTTACTATTACATATATCTCACACAAAAAGCATTCAATTATCATTAAAATTGATTAATTTATGATGAAGCTAATTAATATAAATAGTTAGAAATAATCACTGTTACAGAAAATATATAATGCACGAAAAATTAAGTTATCGAACATATTCAACAAATGTTTTTCTCCCTACAATCAATTTTAGCTTTATCAGTCATTCTGTTTTATTGTTACATAATATTATGGAAGATTCTTGCAGAAAATAATTTAACAAATAAATATACATAGCATGACTGGAATGTAAAATTTTACTTGGTAGATATTTTACGTATTTTTTTAAATTAATGTATAAATTTGTATGTCTGTTGCAAAAGAATACTTTGATATCAATGTGCAAAGTAAAAGAAAGTCAATGTAGTTAATGTTTCCAGCGTAAAAACACTTAATATTTGAGGAATTCAATGTGCTGAACATGAATGTGCCCATAAAAAAAGCTGAATTGGCTATTATATGCTTTGTAATATACAGACACATGTAAAGCTTAATATCTTTATCGTTCTGTATTATATTGCATGCGTTACATAAATCTTTTTTGTAAATAGAAACAATCTGAAACAATAAATATAAATTTATAAAATAAATAATTATAATCATGATATAACTAACATTAAATGGTGTAAAACATTTTATGTATTTTTTTGGCATGATTTTCCCGTTTGACGTAACATAAGAGTATGAAAAACGCTTTATGAAGAAGAAGTGTTTGATACATTTTTATTTTAGTATCATTTATACAAATTTACTAGCGGTTATTATATTTATTATGATTTTATTAAAAGGCTACAAAACATACCTACAATAACTATTATATTAGTAAAAAATAAAATAAAAAGCTCTAAACGGTACGCATTTGTATTTCCGAAACAAGAGTCATTGAAGGTCATGTCAAAAGAGTTATGACGATAGTCATGTTCAGTAGGTTAATTTCATGCAGAATTATACACTTATACTTGAAACCCAATTTAATTGTTGCGCACTGTACTACTATACGAGGAGTGGCTATTAAATGAAGAGACTAATGCGATAAAATATTTTTTTTAATTTATACATATTTAGTTATTATACCCTTCAATATGCATCCATCCTTTATCCCTACAACGCTCCATGAGAATTTTCCATTGTTTGAAACAGTGCTGGAAGTCGTCTTCTGTGAGCTCTTTCGTGATACGTGCCATTTTCTTTCACAGCTTCAATGGTCCGAAATCTGGATTTTTAAAATGCAGATTTGATCTCGGAGAACAGATAAGAATCGCATAATGCCTGGTCAGGCGAATAAGGTGGATGGTCCAACACTGGGATGTTATATTTGGCTAGAAATGTCAAACACTGCAGTATCTGTCATGCAGTGTGAGCAGGTGCGTTCTCTCGATGACGCACTCATGGCTTATTCTTCCACAATTCAGGTCGTATTTTTCGTATTTTTTCACGGAGTTGAGCAACGATCTCTATTTAATAATGTTGATTAATAGTTTAACTTTCACGAACTCAGTGAAGGTATACAATCCCATGAATATCGAAAATTTTCTTTGTTGTTCATGTAGAAGGGCGACCCGGGTGAATATTATCTTCAATGTCTTTTCAGAATCTTGGAATAGCTTAAACTACTCAAAAACTCGCGGACGTGATAAACATTCATTGGCGTATACTTCTCTTAAGAAAGGAGGAGTTTCAGTAACGGATTTTCCAAGTTTAAGAACAAATTTCACATTAATTCGTTGCTCTTTTAAAACACTCAACGTTTTCCCGGAAAAACACTGACACAGAGTCCAGAACAAATTAATGTCACGGTCGGACTAATTGGAATACAGCCAATTTAGAGACGGAAATCGATACAGGAGACTTTGCGCTACACACTTATTAGTCGTACGAATTTGGAGCTTGCGTAGTTCACATGTAGTGGCATTAGTCTCGTTATTAAATAGCCACACCTCGTATAATTAATGGACTTAGTCTACGTGACGTTAGTTGCAGGATTAGAGAAATAAACATCAATAGGCATGAAGAATAAATATTTCATTATTGCTACATCAACGTCTAATAAACAGAAATTTTTGTTATATTATGGCAGTGTCTGTTCTACTCACTTATTAGCCTAGTTAGTGAAAGTATAGTTCGACATCTAACACTTATGCGTGAAAGTGCCAGCTATCTATCGTTTCTTTGACACTTTCGCAAGTATGTTTGTGCCCCCTAAATCTGAGCCTCCCGGCCATGTTTGTACGGTTATATGCTAATAAGATTACTGTGGCCAACTGGCGAGTATAAATACGAGAGTGAAAGTTAAAACGAGCAGATTATGTGAGTCTGAACCTTGTTTATCTCATCCTTGTCCATTAGGTAGTTTCTTAGAGCGTTTTAAACCTATTGACCTTACGTTGTGACGGTTGAAGTAGATTAAAAGATCAGTTTAGTTCCTGCAGCCTAAGCTTAACATCCTGATTTTGGTAAGGAGTTGATTTAAGTATATCAAAATAAAGTGAATTTTGGAACTCACGGGAGTCTAACCATTAAGTGATACTTCACTTATTTTGCAAAGAGCTGTTGTTTACAGTGTTTTCGGCGTCATTATGGAGCTTCGACTTGGCAGTCTTCTTAATTACGATCGGAGCAACAATTTTCTTTACGTACTAAAAGGTATTCAGTTTATTTGAGACCTAGCTGAGTCCAAATTTGATTATCGCAGTTATTTATGCCTGCTTCACTCCAAACTATCGTCTTATTGACTTTAAATAAGTTTGCTATTGTTAGATACAGTGTTATGACTACTTTTTTAAAACCCCTTGGAGACGAGCAACTTTTACAATTTTTTTTAATTTTTAATCACCGTTTTTTTAAACAGAAATTTTTGCGTAATTGAATCGGGAAAATGCTCGGATTAAATAAGGCAAAATTTACAATAAAACTTTACTGGTGAGAATAATCCCCGATTCTGAGCAGCTTACGCGGCACGAATACCGGTCGCTCGTCCCTAAGGGGTTAAATGGAGTAGAAGACGGCAAAGTTACAATATATCAGCAAAAGTACGACTGCTGCCACTCGTGGTTAATGTCAATCGTCAGCCGATGGGATTTTTTACAATGTGAAAACACATTTTTACTTTCGAACTCACCAAAATATATTGGAGAAAGGGGTTCATTTATGAAAAATGAATTTTAATTTGCAACTGAAGTTGTTTTAAGATGAACAGAGATTCGAGACCAACATAAAGGTTTCAAATTTACCACGAAGTTTCAGTTCTTTGCTTTTATCATTGATTTGGTGATTATACCAAATGAAATAAATAAACATTTGTTTTCTATGAAAACGTATTTAGAAAAACATTATAAAATACTATCATATCTGCCAATGCTCCCAGTTTTTGAACACCATTGTTTCTAAAAAGAAAAGTTCACTTTATTTAATAACAGAAATTCTAGCATAAAATAAGATGAAGAGTATTTTTTAAAAACAGTGGTATTAAGAAAAAGGGAGTAGGCAACTATGTATTATTTTATTTTCTTTCTAATTTCTTTTTCCATTTTAAACCATATAAAAATATACAAACTGTAAAAAACCGAAATTCACCAAGTTATGATACTTGAGTCTTGTGAAATTCCTGATCTTCCCATTACAAAAAAACCATTTGTCTGTTATTAGAGCCGGAAAGCATAAATATTTTATAATAGTTTCATACCATTTCGTCAAAGAAGAATGAAATTGGTTTTACTGCTGTTCAAATTCGAAGACACTCTGCCAAATCCGACTTGTGTTTCCAGATTGGAAAATAATGAGTAATAAGTTTCTAATTTAATTTCGAAATCAGATTAATTGTGAAATGAATGTAAAAAAAAAGAATTTTGATTATGAGCCAAATGCAAGGAGTTCAATTGAGGGAAATTTTTAAATAGTCTCGGAATAAACATAGAAAGAATGTTTCAAAGTAGATCTTTTGCGTTAAATCAAGAGTACGTCTGGTTAGCTAATACAGCTAAAGCAGCTAAAGGAAAAAATTGTATATAAATACATAAATAAAGAGAGAGAGAATTGTATTTAAATGCTTGTGATTCTAATATCCCAAGAAAGAAAACTTGTAACTGAACGCAACAATCTTTTGGCAATATATCTTATGTTTTTGACAGATATTAGATTTATACATTAAGGTTTCCTATGTTCTTTTCGTGCCTAATTTTTTCTCAAAAGTTTGTGAATAAAAAAGTACTGCAGGGAATAAAAACAAGGCACTAAGAGCACATCAACAGATGGTACCAAAAAACAGAAAAAGAAATGTTTCAGTTTTGTTGCTGCATTCTAAAGAAACTTTTCTTTTTCTTATATTTTTCTTCAGTTTGCCCCGAGGTACAGAACCACTGAGTTAGAAAGACAAAAATAAAAAAGAGGAATGCTTTTAGTTTATGGTATTGAGCCAATAAATCAGGATTTTGTCATTTTCTTCATATTTCACGTGGAAGAAAATGCAACGTATTTTTTTAGCTGGATGATTACTATAGAACGTGATATCGTTTTCAAAATGAAGCTTGCGAGTTGCGCTTACTATTTTTTCACTTTAGTAAACGTGATATTTTCGAATCTAGAATATCTTAGATATTCTTTTGAAGAAACGTTTCGAAGTTCTGTTGGTTTTACAATTTGTTTTGGATATTTTTCTTTTATTTTTTAGATTAGTTAAATGTAATCTATTATTTTGCTTTTGCCTCATATACTTTATTCGAACAGAGCTTCTAAGCAATGTTTTTCGCATATCTGTATTTCTCTTAGCATTTAGCATAAAAAATTACATACAATATGTAAACGAAAAATATTCAAGTAAAATTATAGGGAATGACTGATACAGGGATTCCAGACAGAGCCTATAACAACACAGATTTTCTCATAACATCTTTTTTAGTGCCATAAATTTATGTTATTTGTCCATTTATTTTTTAAAAAAATGTATCGTTTCTCGTTAAGTTATACGGTAAACAACTGTGGTATTTTGTGTTCTTGTTTGTAATTTTTCGTTTTTTTTAAATTAAAAATTTTATTTTTTTAACGGTGTCATGTCACGGAAAACCCAATATGATGGTGTATATAAGACATCAAAATACTAAATAATACAAATCTTTCAATCTTACGAAAATGGGCATCAGTAAAAGATATCATTATGTCGAATATAAAAATACACAATTATGATGTATCGTTAAGTGAAAAGGAAAACGAAAGAATACAGACTATAACGAGCAAACAACTTTTCATCAAAATAAAAAACTCACAGTTTTCACAGAACGCCATTATTTGTATTTTTCAAATCTGTGTTCTGAAAATTTGTTCGCGTGAAGTGTGGATGGTGTACAAGATGTTGAACATTCAATTTCTACCTGGTTTAAGATTAAAATATGGGAGAGCTATTTTAATAGGAGAATTCCTTCTTTTAAGTATTTCATGGTCTCCAAACCGACATAAACTCGTTTAGCACTGAATCAAATCCATCCCGTTTTGTAATTTTATTGATATTTTCATTATTTTTGCTCTTAAGTTTACTTTGTTCTCTCCCATTATTATTCTTATATATTTATATATTTATATCTTTATTTAAATTTCTTTATTTTATTTTTTCTCTTTTATTTTCACACTCTTTGCACATACTCATAGTTGACGTGTTTAATTTTTTAAGATTCGTGCAGCATATTAAACAACATGAGGTTTTGAAGTTTCTAAAAATAATAAATAAAGCTGCTTAAATAAGAGTATTTTTTAAATCCATCTCTTTATAAATTCTACCATATCTTTACAAAAAAAAAGTAGTTAACTTGCTTTGCCACAAATAGTCGTAAAAAAGGATATAGGTAACGATTGAATGGGAATAATGTCTACATTTATGTAGTATCAAGAAATTTAACTTATTTTCAAAGTTAATTATTTATAATGATGATAAATGAAATTTTATCTATATATTACAGATTCAGATATGATGATACAGAAAAGAATTCATAAGGATGTTGATTAATTAATCCAATTCAAAAATCAACGCTTAAGGGGGGAGATCACCTTGAAACTTTTAAAAAGTCGAAATTTATTTTTTGTCTGTTATTAAAGAATGATATGTTACCCAAACTTTAAAAATAAAACTATGACGATACTCCAATTAGAACTGGTTTTATGATAAAATATGTGTAGCTATACCTATCCAAAATCAAGGTAAATTTGAACTTTAAAGTCATTTTTTTTCAAAACAGATAATTAGGTAGCTTTCTTTACAAAAAGCTACCTATTGCAGCCGTTCGGAGGAAAGCGATTTCAAAAAATTTTGGTATATTTTCATCGATCATGACCCCCAGACCCCAAAACCATCCTCCGTTCAAAATTGATATATATATATCTGACCTATGTCACACTGTAACTCTCGTATTTATGAACCGATTTGGATGTAATTCGGTGTGTACATAGTACATACCAATGTCTCGACCGAGTTCGTTGGCCAGCTTCATCCGCCATTTTGTTTCAAAATGGCGGCCATTTAAAAAGTTAAAAAAAAATTAAAATTTGAAATGTAGTACCAAAAAATTAAAAATGGAAATATATTTTTTTCTTATGTATTTGACCTTTATACAAAGACTCCGTAGCAGTTTTTGTTTCGTCTATATCTTAAAAAATGGCTGAGTTATAGCATTTTGAATTTCTAGCGAAGCAGACATTTTGAAACGTCCTGAATTTTGTCACGCGATAAAAGGCGTATTTATGAACCGATTTGGATGTAACTTCGTTTATATATAGCACAGACCAATGTCTCGACCGAGTTCGTTGGCCAGCTTCATCCGCCATTTTGTTTAAAAATGGCGGCCATTTAAAATTTTAAGAAAAATTTAAATTTGAAATGTGGTACCAAAAAATTGAAAATTGAAAAATATTTTTTTCTTATGTGTTTGACCTCGATAAAAAGATTCGGGGGCAGTTTTTGTTTTGTCTATATCTTAAAAAATGGCTGAGTTATAGCATTTTGAATTTCTAGTGTGGCTGACATTTTGAAACGCCCTGATTTTTGCCACGTGATAACAGACGTATTTATGAACCGATTTGGATGTACCTTGGTGTGTACATAGTACATACAAATAACTCAACCGAGTTCGTTGGCCAGCTTCATCCGCCATCTTGTTTCAAAATGGCGGCCATTTAAAAAATGTTAAAAAAATTAAATTTAAAATGAGATACCAAAAAATTGGAAAATGAAAAAGAGTTTTTTCGTATGCGTTTGACCTTAATACAAAGATTCCGGAACAGGTTTTGTTTCGTCTATATCTAAAAAAATGGCTGAGTTATAACATTTTGAATTTCTATTGTGGCTGACATTTTAAAATGACCTGATTTTTGTCACGCGATAACAGGCGTATTTATGAACCGATTTGAATGTAACTTGGTCTGTACATAGTACATACCAATGTCTCGACCGAGTTCGTTGGACAGCTTCATGCCATCTTGTTTCAAAAGGGTTGCCATTTAAAAAAAAATGTAATTTAAAATTTAAAATGAGGTATTAAAAAATTGGAAAATGAAAAAGATTTTTTTTATGTGTTTGGCCTTGATACAAAGATTCTGGAGCAGTTTTTGTTTCTGAAAATTTGTTCTTTTGTTTATATCTTAAAAAGTGGTTGAATTATAGCACTTTGAATTTCTATCATGGCTAACACTTTGAAACGATATTGTATTTGTCTCGCGATACCACACGTATTCGCCTATTTCCATGGAAGAAGGCATGTGGATAGTATACATCAATATCTCGACCAAGTTCCTTGGCCAGCTTCATCAGCCATCTTGTTTCAAAATGGCGGCCATTAAATTAAAAATATATATATATTTAAAGTGAGGTGCAAAAAAATTAGAAATTGAAAAAGGTTTCTCTCTTAAGTATTTGACCTTGATATAAGGATTCAGGAGCATTTTTTTGTTTGTCTTTATCTTAAAAAATGGCTCAGATATAGCAGTTTCAATTTCTAACGTGGGTGACATTTTGAAAAATCTGATTTTTTGCCTGCGACAGCACTCGTATATATCAACCTATTCCGATGTGAGTGAGCATGTGCACAGCAATTACTAAGGTCTCGACCAAGTTCACTGGTTAGCCTCATCCACCATGTTGTCTTAAAATGGCAGGCACTTTAAGAAATCGCCGAATTTGGCAGCCAAATATAAGTTACTTTAAATAAAAGCAGCTTGGATAAAGCTGACTAATTTCGCGAAATTCTCATTCATAATGATTTAGTATTGATAAAAATTAGTATTGAATCTCCTACATTCGGTTTCCACTTAATTGAGCTTCGTGTGTTTGAATAATATTAGTTGCCTTTTTTAAAATAAGGAATATGAAAGCTACCTCTTCCTCCCGGCACTGGCCGGAAGGACTTTTTTTATATTACGTGCATCATATTTCGAAAACTAAGTAACATAAATCTTAATATTTGAATTATATTGTACTTTACATGTAATTATAACCTCTACCTATTTTTAAGTAAGTACCTGTAATATATATATTTATTTTTAACGCTTTCCAACAAAGTTGAAAAGTGTTATTGACTTCGGTTTGTCTGTGCGTCTGTCCATCTGTCCGCTCTAACTCTCGTAAATATACTCGGATTACCCTGAAATTTTTGGATGTAATTGACATTTAGCCTAGCACGAACCCTATCTCAAATGAAGTTTGTAGCATGTTTAGTTTATTTACAGAGACAGTCAAATTATTCCGTTACATTACGGCCAATGGGAAGAAATCGTTTCAAATGAATTTTAAAGATTCTACATAATTTCAAACATAATAAAATTGATATGCCTTTAAGAAGTGCACTAAAATATGCATTCTGTAGAATATGCGGTGCAACAAATAGTTACTATTCATTTACAGGTACGCACAAAAGAATTCCATTATATAATGGTATATGCAATAACTGATATACGTCGGTGAGGCTTACTGTAAGTTGTTTCATGTATGATACGAAGTGAATAGCATTTACAGGGACACACAAATGATTTCAGACAAGTATATTCTATCCGAAATACTGTATATTAGCGATGATGGCAGGTAATGCATTTTTAATTATGATTTGCGCTTTTAAGTTTCACTTATATTTATGCATTCTGTATAGTGTGTATAAATGTTAATACACAGGACTACACAAAAGAATTCGCAAAAGTTACTGATTATGAGCGTAAATTGCTGAAAGGTGGTTTTTACATGTGTTATGTGCTGAACTGCATTTCATTTACTAAGAAATGTTTGTAGACTATAGATAAACAGATATACAGGGCCACTCAAAGAATTGGATACATGGCCGTCTATAGATGATGAAATCTGGAAATGTGTTTTCCGTAGTTTTATGAGTGGTTTAGTTTGAATTAAATTTTAGCTAAATAGTGGCGTATAATAAAGGTACTAGGTAAACTACAGGGCTGAACAAAAGTATTCAAGTATCTTTCCATCTATTAGTATAAATTGCTGAAAGAGAAATTTGTACCTGTTATGCGTTTTCTTGCTAAACTAATTTTTCAAATTATACAGTATTGTAACGCGCGCTACCCGTTCCAAAAATAGACTTTAACGGCAATCACGTGATCGGCTTCCATGAACTTAGCCGAATAAGAAATGCTGTTAATTCGCTCTACACTGTAAAAAAAAAATCTGTGAAGTTACTAAAGTTTTTCTAGGAAACTGGGATTCCTAGAACTTTTCATGTAACGGCAACAACAAAATTTCATGTAACAGACACACTATTGCGCCGAAAATCAAAAAATCTGTAAGGTTACTAAGAATTTTTTTGGAAACTGGGATTCCGAGAACTTTTCATGTAACTGCAGCCAGGGTTACAAATAAAAGTTTAATAAGATTACTGAAATTTTAGCAGATTCATTTGTAAAGTTACAGATTTTTGTAGCTTTACAAAAACTAGTTTTGTAGATTTGCAGCTTTTTTCGTACAGTTACAGGTGAAAGTTTAGTAAGCATGTAACTTTACATCTGTAGAACTACAGATTTTTTTTTACAGTGTAGTTATGTTCTGTTTTGAATTGTGGTAACATGTAAAAAGTTGTATTCGTACTATTATTTTTTGTGTATATGTGTTGTTCTATTTGTGATGTGATGTCTTACTACAAAGAAATAAAAAAATATTTAAAATGTTATACTCCGAGAAATTGATATCTTGAAATAATGTGAAATTCTGTGTGAGTTGATTTGTGCTTGCCGACAATTGGCTACCCAACGTCTGGCTACGAATTCGAATGAAAATGTTCTTAGCCTAATTCTACAAAAGTATGTTATATTTTTACTCATGAAATGTGTTTTTCAAGTAGCATGCAGCAAAATTCGCACGACCGGTCGTCGTCGAACTGCACTGTAAAAAAAAATGTGTAAAGTTACTAAAATATTTCTAGGAAACTGGGATTCCAGGAACTTTTTATGTAACGGCAACAGCAAAAATTTCTGTAACAGCATCTGTTACAGGAATTTTTCTTGTTGCCGTTACATAAAAAGTTCCTGGAATCCCAGTTTCCTAGAAAAATTTTAGTAACTTTACAATTTTTTTTTTACAGTGTGTGAAATATGTTCTCAAGTGTTCTACAGTTTAATTGTGTTTCTTTGCGTTTGCCCTTTTATTCATAGTCTTTCCACCATATAATGTGTGCGTTCTTATTTTTTCAAGTTGTCAAGTTCTACAAATCATTTCGTTAATGTCGTAAGAAAATTCTAGGGTATTTGTGTTTTTTAAAAAACTTCCAATTCATTTCTTCAAGTGTGCCTACAGTTAATTATTCTACAAGATTTATTTATTCTACAATATATTTTCAGCAAGTAAGCGTTTTAAATAGAATGGATCCATGTTTTTAATTAAAAAGAATGCATTCTTCGTAACATTCTTGATATTCTTCATATACTTAACATTGTTAATTTTAGTTCATTCTATAATTTTCCATACATTTATGTATTGTTTATTTCCCCTTTCTCTCCCCCCCCCCCCTTACCCATTATTCTGAAATTTACTTTTGATTCTGTTCATGTATTTTTAATTTTTATTTTGTTTAAGTTATCAAATATGTTTTTTATAATATTCTGCACAACACATGTATATCAAATCACCTTTTTAAAAATCCTTAATTAGTATGTCTTAATTAAATTAAATTCTAATTATTTTTCATTAAAAGTATTTAAAGACATACGTAAAGAAAAATTTGTATAATTTACTCTAAAAAAATTGTTTAATTTGAAGAAATATTTACAGCTCAAAAATTTTTTAATATTGTCTTATAATCAAGCAATATCGGTCTGCTGAGGGTGATCTCCCCCCCCCCCCCACCCCTTAAATCATTTTCTAAAGAAAGTTCATTTATCAAATTTCAATAAAAAAAGAACAATCGTAGGGGAACACGGGGCACAACGGGGTACCGGGGCGGAATGAAGTTTGGCGTTTTTCGGTGTCAAGGAGGTCCTGCCAGGGAGTGGCAACAAGCAGAAGTAAGAAAACTTGTTGCCGTTCAACTTCGGCAGTCATTTTAGCCTAGTATTCTCGAGTGTTGGAGCATAAATTTTTCATTGTGTGGTTTTTTGCTCCTGTTTTGTAATTTCTGATGATTTTGTATCTAAGGTAAGGCATACATACTTGTTTACATTACAACTATAGTTAAGTCATGCTTGAAGTACGTTTAATTCACTTTAGTTACGTGTAGTTAAACGTTTGTTTACGTATCTTTCTTGAGTGACCTTCCCCCCCCTAACCTAAATCGTGTCCCTGGGGCGGAACGGGTGCGGCGGATTGGAGAAGTACCCCATTCTGTCCCGAAATGCTTTTAACTAACTTATTCCGACTGTGAATGTTTATATTGCGGTACATTTTACTCAAAGTCAGATGAAGGTTGGATCGCTTGTTCCACGTGGAAAAAATGGCACACATTTCTTGTGTGGTAATAGACAGCGAAGATGATGACACTGTCCTAGTGAGTGAATTTTGTCAATATCTTTAAGAAAAAGGCACAATCAATGAAAACTGCAGTTAAAGCTTTATAGTCTCTTAAAACTAAATATATAGAGATCAAACTTACTTTTTTTTTGCATTTCCCTAGTTTTATATGTTTTAATAATTATTTGTTTTTACCATTCCGTACTGCCTCATACCCGGGGTAGAACGGGGCAAATGACATAATGTTCGGTTTCTGAAAAAAAAAAAATATATATTGTTCTTTTATTTTCTTACAATATTATTAAATTTTTGTGATTATTACATTATAACGTATTGGTAGAAAATTTTGAAGCTCTCTTAATCAACCCTTTTGTATTTTTACCCGACTGAAAAGAAGGGTTATGTGTTTCACGCGTATCTGTGTATGTAGAGTTCTTTATACCCTCGAAACATCCCGACGGCTGAATGGATTTTAATGAATGAGCTCTCTATCAATGCGTCTTAACGGTCCGATGGTTATAGGCTAGGTTTTGTTTTTATGAAATTAAAATGGCGGCCGTAAAATACAAAATGGCGGTAGAGACGAAAAAAAAATTACGCACCCTATTGAGTGGCATATCATTGGATAGGTCTTTCAAAATGAAGACGATGTTTCATTGACTATTTTACAGTCAGAAGCTCCGATAAAATATTATACAACCTGGAAGTTGTGTATGTAGGATCTCTAGCTTTACCGCAACTCTAACCATCATAGACATCTACACTGTAAAAAAAAATCTGCAAAGTTACTCAAGTTTTTCTAGGAAACTGGGATTCCTAGAACTTTTTATGTGACGGCAACAACAAATATTCATGTAACAGACACACTTTTGCGCCGAAAATTAAAAAATCTGTAAGGTTACTAAGAACTTTTTAGGAAACTGGGATGCCTAGAACTTTTCATGTAACTACAGCCAGGTTTACAGATAAAATTTTAGTAAGATTACTGCAATTTTAATAGATTCATTTGTAAAGTTACAGATTTCTGTAGCTTTACAAAAACTAGTTTTGTAGATTTGCAGCTTTTTTTTGTACAGTTACAGATAACAGTTTAGTAAGCATGTAACTTTACATCTGTAGAGCTACAGAATTTTTTTTACAGTGTATAGACCTCATCAAAACAGTATTTATAGATAGGAACTAACAGTTAAACACAACTTAAAAGTCATCAATACAAGTAAATAAAAAAATAGGTAAGTAATATAAACAAGTAATATAAAAAAATATTTTAAGTCAATTCCTACTTAGGTCAATAAGAGAATTATTTTTCTTCCCATTTTTCTTTCCTCTTGAGTGGCGCTTAAAATGCCTTGATCAAGAAGAGGGCTCTCTCGGCCTTAAAATACTTTGATCAAGAAGAGGGCTCTCTCGATTATTGAAAATTAATTAATTAAATTTAATTAATCAATTAATATTTAAAAAAAAACTGGATTAACATCAAGTGCCATCCACTACAAATAAAAAAAAAAATTTGAGCTTGATTGGATGAATAAGTATTTTATTAACGATTGAAAAATTGAACAAGATATATATATAGCGAGAGTGTGAGCTAATAGTAGGAATTGAAAAAAAATATTTTCACATTGATGAGCAATAATTAATTAGTTCGCTTTCTACGCAGTCGGGTTTTTTGATTTTTTAATTAAAATATATTTTCAACCTGGTCCCCCGTTCTGCCCCGAGTTCCGCTAATCATTTATTCTTTTTTAACATTAAGAGAAATACTTTTAAGAATAAAATAATTATACCTTTAAATTTCAGAGATACATAGTCTTTATTCATTTAATAGTAGTTTAGTTTAAATTACAAAAAATATGGAAAAATGAATTTTAATAGGTTAGATTATATTTTTAACACGTTCCAACGTAGCTGAAAAGTGTTTATCAATTCGGTTTGCCTGACTTTCTGTCTGCCCGTCCGTGTTCTAACTCGCATAAATACAGTCAGATTGCCAAGAAATTGATATATATTATTAGTGTTTAGGATTGCATGTTCGGTATTTGAAATGAAGTGTGCAGCATTAACGGTTCATTTACAGGAACACTCAAAAGAATTCCGTTATACTAGGGGGCTCAGCCCCCTGCTCGCTAACGCTCACCAACCCCCACGAATTGCTACGCAATTCATAAAAAAGTAATTGAAAATTTTGTTGAAAATATAAATAAAAATTCATTTATCAAAAGTTTGACGCTATGACTTGTTGATCATCATAGAGAAAGCTAAGCGAAGAGGAAATTGACGCCGTTTAAATTTAAATGGCATGTTAGTGTCAGATGGGGTCATTCTCCTTTCATTTTGCCTATAGTATTGAAAACTATGGCTTAAATTAATTTAAAACTATAATAAGACGCTATAAAACATGCTACGTATCACGCTATCGAAATGTAAACAAAACGTTTTCGCCTGTGTCTAAATACAGCCTTGGATAAAAAAGCTACGTCACCGTAAAACGGATCAATAGCAATTGTCATTCATGTATTGCACAAACTGTTTGCCTTAAAAGAGAGATCCTGTCTGGATTTTGATTTGCTGAGTGTTTTGGGACATGTGACCGTAACTACCACTGAGAAACGTCGCTTTGGCTGTTGCCAAATAGCAAGCTACAAATACAGCCCCTTTTTAGCTCTACGTAAGAGAAATATATATATAGATTATATTCCTTATATATATTCTGTTATACATCGTTATATATATTCGTTATATATACGTTATATATATTCCGTTACATAATTATGGCCTAGGGAGAAAAATCGTTTGCGCTGTGTTTTAATGATATGACACCATTTTAAGTATATTGAAATTTTGCTTATATCACTGAGGCGTATTACAAAATGCTTACTGTAGAATCTGGTGTGCATATAAGTTATCGTTCATTTACAGAGACACACTAAAATATTTGGCTACAATTCTTTGAAGAATAGTTGCTGGAAATACGTTTTCAGTTGTAATACGCGTTTTAAAATTTAACTACTTTTTTGCATATTACTTGGTACATATTAATTCTGTAGATCGTATAGAGGGGGTACACAAAAGATCTCAAGTACATTTCCGTTTACTGACGGAAATGGCTTAATGGGAAATTTGAACTGTGCTATGTGTTTAATCGAACTAACTTTTAGCATACTGTACATATGAATCTATAGATCATACACAGTGCTACACAAAAAAATTCGATATTTTTCGTTCTATATTCATGGTAATTGCAGAAATTGAGTTTTCAAATGCGTTATGCATTTCCTAAATCATTTATTAAGACATATTTTACCTTAATAAATTGTAAAGCTTTGTTACAGTATTTTGAATGCGTTGGAGAGTGTTTCATAATCTATCTATTCTGGACACATGATTTTTCGTTCTTGTATCTGTAATGTAACGGCATATTATTTTAAAAAAAGTGCCTGTATTCAAGTATTAAAATCTCGTAAGCTTTTAAATTTTTAATCGTTGCTAAAAATTGCTACACTGTAATGAACTTCATTTCCCATTTATTAAAATAATATACCAGATTAAATAAGTGCATCAGATGTCTCGGCTGGAATACAAAGAATATTTTAAAGACGCTTTGAAACAAGGGCAAAATTGACACTGTTTGGTTGTGACGTTCGTGTTAAAACATCAACGGCAAATATGGAACAATTTTGGAATTTATATCTCTAAGCAGTTTTTCTATAAATAAATAA
Source organism: Maratus speciosus (assembly GCA_963932465.1). Lineage (NCBI taxonomy): Eukaryota > Metazoa > Arthropoda > Arachnida > Araneae > Salticidae > Maratus > Maratus speciosus. Next base: position 243,164,438 of record OZ010790.1, read on the forward strand.
ATATATATATATATACATCTAAAGAAATTCGTAAAGCACAATTTAATCACAGCGAAATTATTTATGTATTGCAGGAACTATTTCTCTAACCAAAGATATGATGAATATTTCTCTGTTTAACCAATAACTGCTTGATTGCAATAGCAAATACAATTATTCAGCTCAGTAGGAACAAATGATATTTATTTTCCTCGATAGGTGTCGGGAATTTCATGAGTTAAATAAAACATGAGGCTACTTGAGTGCGAACATACTGACTATTCATTGTTTAGAAGGGCAGGAGTTTGTCATTTGCTGTTTGTAAACAGAAGATCGATTGATTTATGCGCTGAGAAATATAAGAATCGAGACAAGTATTTATATTAAAATAACTCGCATTCTTCTTATATTTTGCTGAAATGCGAATACAGTCCTGAACTATAAAATGAAGTTACGTTTGAAAAATTGTATTTGAAAAATTATCCTGTGGTGCATTAATTTACATGAAAAGTATCTCGGATTTGAGACTTTCTTTTCGAGCTAGATAGTTTTTTATGCCATATTTAGAAAAACTTAAATTTAGTATTTATTGCCAATTTATTTAGAATATTACACTTTTAAGCTCAAAATAAGAAAGCATAATTTCATAATGTTCAGTAGCCTAAATTAAGAATTGCTATTTTTTATCTGTATATTCATTGTAATTTTAACCCTAAAACATTCGCTGTGGGCTTCACCGACCTAGTCGCAATTTTTATAATGAATAAATAACATTTATAACAATATAGGTTCGAGGTTAAATTGCTAACAGATTAGTGCAACACAGAGCATTTCTTGTGATTTTTCGGATGGCCAGATTTCGCCTTTTAAGCTGGATGATTTGTAATCGAACTTGTGGTAAATTTCATTTATGTTGGCATGTTTAGCTATCAGAGGATTTTTGCAATGCCAAATTTTACATTATAAACTGGGTCATTCATGTTCAAACCTATGTTCAATTTTATTTACTCTTGAATTTTTAGCTATTAGAGGAGTTTCGCAGTACTAATATGTTTGTAAAACGTTATACGCAAAGTGCAAATTTTTCATACTTAATTCTGTTTTTTTCCCCATAAAAAATGTTCTTACAAGCTACATTAATATTCAAATTCCCAGTCCGGAATGAATCAGTACGAAACCGATGCGGTCGTTTGGCGTATTAAATACCCCAGCCCTACCTAACCTGCTCTTTGATGTCTTTTACTTAATGAATTTCGCTTTTAAATTAATCCAGTGGGATATTCCATAATCGGGACAACCTCCCCAACAGTCGTAAATTTTGAAAGAGGTGCGATTTCGCCTGTTCCGCGAGCAACGGCAAATTCAGGGCCATTAATTTGCTTTATGAATAAACAATGAAACTGGTGATATCTAATCAATACTTGAAGTTATAATTTGAAGTATTTCATAACTTTCCGAACTTCCTAGGTCTCTTTTTATTGGCCATACTTCGACGTTGTCCGATTTTTGTGTCATGACTTAGGCGGTACTGATAAAGTGAGTACTGTAAAAGGTGAGTACTGACATTTTTAACTATTTATATTTACAAAGAAACCACTAAGCATGGTGCTCGTCGATTTTGATGCTTTTAAAAGAATAATCCTAAATATTCTGGTGAGAGGTTTTCTTCGAATGGCTTTAGTTTCTGAGAAATTCGGGGTTAAAGTTTAGATACGTTTCAAATACCTATTAGTTTGAGCTTCTGTACGTGGTTTCCAAAACGTCGAAGTAGCATTCATGCTTTTGGGCTAGAAGACGCAGGTTTTGTCCTACCATGTGACACTTTTTAACACTTTCCAACAAAGTTGAAAAGTGTTTATGCATTCGGTTTGTCTGGCCGTCTCTCCGTCTGTCTACGCTCTAACACCAGTAAATATACTCGGATTTTCATGAAATTTATAAAAGTTATTTATGGTCACCAAAGCATGTTTGGTACTTAAATAGCAATTAAAGCCTTTGTGCAGGAATATTAAAAAGCAGTAAACCAACGTTTAAAATGCACAAATAATACGTGAAAAGCAGCAAACAGCTGTTTCGAATCTACAGCGAGATTCTTCTTCAGTGCAAGATAGGGAAAAAAGAACAGCGTGCTAAAAAAGGAAAGTTGAGCAAAATGATAGACAGAGACGCGCTGCCTTATATACCCTATGCGGGTAACGAAAGCGCCAGAAACAACCAAAGAGAGAGAAGCAGTGGAAACGACTGGGTTGACAAGTAGCGACATCTACCGGAGAAGGAGAGAAAAAGAAACCAAAAAATAGGAAATTAAATTAATGCTTTTCAAATACTTGGAAAATCTGGAGTACTAGATAAGTCATTGACTAAAGAGTGAGAATTTTTAATGATGTGGTAAGCTTCCCAAAAATCAAGATCAAGGTTAGAAGAACATTTTTGGATAATGGTGGCTGAGGAAAAATCGAACCTATGTTGAGAAGACCAAGAATGTTGAGCAATAGAAGAACGTTCAACATTCTTGGTCTTCTCAACATAGGTTCGATTTTTCCTCAGCCACCATTATTCAAAAATGTTCTTGTAACCTCGATCTTGATTTTTGGGAAGCTTACCACATCATTAAAAATTCTCACTCTTTAGTCAATGACTTATCTAGTACTCCAGATTTTCCAAGTATTTGGAAAGCATTAATTTAATTTCCTCTTTTTTGGTTTCTTTTTCTCTCCTTCTCCTGCAGATGTCGCTACTTGTCCACCGAGTCGTTTCCACTGCTTCTCTCTCATTGGTTGTTTCTGGCGCTTTCGCTACCCGCATAGGGTATATAAGGCAGCGCGTCTCTGTCTATCATTTTGCTCAGCCTTGCTTTTTGTAGCACGCTGTTCTTTTTTCCCTATCTTGCACTGAAGAAGAATCTCGCTGTAGATTCGAAACAGCTGTTTGCTGCTTTTCACGCATTATTTGTCAATTTGAAACGTTGGTTTAATGCTTTTTAACATGTTTGGTATTGTATATGAAGTATATAGGATTAATAGTTCAATTACAGGGGCACTCAAAAGTATTCAATTACATTATGGTATGTGGGGAAAAATCGTTTGCAAAGTATTTTAATGATATTACGCTATTTCAGATGTATTGAAAGTGATATAAATCACTGAATTTCACTACGATCACGTTAAAACAGGGAATTCATGGCATTTTTTATTCATTTACAGGGAGAAACAAAAGAAATTGGTTACAGTACTGTCTTTGAGTAATAATTACTGGAGTCTACGGTTTAAAATTCGGTATGTGCTTTTAAATTTAATTATTTTTTTGTATGTTACTCTTTATATATACTTGCTATACCTCATATACCAGGGCTGCACAAAAGTATTCACGTATCATTCTCCTTATAAGAGGAAATTGCTGAAGAGAAATTTTCAACTGAAGTATATGTATCTCTTAAGTGAGCTAAATTTTGGAATCCATGTAGTTAATATATACAAATCTATATGTCTTACACAGGGCTGCTAAAAAATTGGTTAATTTTCTATTTGTAGATGGGAACAGCTGATATTGTGTTTTGAAATGTGTTATGCGTTTCCATATGGTTGAATTAGACGTAATATTTTAATTTTTTAAATGGTGAAGATTAGTTACATTATTCTGAATGTGTTGGAAAGTGTTTCATAATCTATACTTGACGCATGATTTTTGTTTCTTGTTTAAAATTAAATTTATATTTTGACACGTTACAAGTATTAAGCAGAATTATGAATACTACAGTTTTGAAATTTTTTATATTTTCCTAAAAAGTTAAATTTACGTTTTTGTATTTTTCATGAAAATTGTATTTTTTCTGAAACTTCAAAGTCAACTTCTATTGAAGAAAGTCCAAACTCATTTATGTCTAGAGATCTAATCTTTTTAAAACTTACTATTACCTTTTCCATACATATACGAGGACGTGAGTTCCATAACTCACCTTATCCCGAAAATCGAATTTTGGGAAATTGCGAAAAACCGCTAACTGCGTCCATTGGTTTTCATTGCAAACCGAGATTTTACAAGGCTGGAAATTACTGGATAAATCTAGTTTTTTTTTGCAGATTGTAGTGCGTTTTCGGTGCAGGTTTACCAGTAGAATAGATTAACAGAGAAAACACTATTTTTTTGTGGATAAGTCGATTTTTGAAATTCATGTTCTATATATATTCTATAATTCTATATTCTATAATTCATGTTCTATATATATTCTATAATTCTATATTCTATAATTCATGTTCTATATATATTCTATAATTCTATATTCTATAATTCATGTTCTATATATGTTCAGTAGGGGAGAGTTGTACAAATCCGGGTAGGCGGATAAAACAGGCTAATGCAGATTTCTCCTTGATTTGTTTTTTTATCTTTCGGCCAACATGAGGAATTGCTTGTCGAACGTCATTACGACCTTTTTAGCTGAACGAAACGCTACTGTGTACGGTTATTTTTTGAGTGAGAAATTTCGTTTGAATTGGTCTTAAAAATTGTTTAGTTTGATTCCAGGTTTTACTTATATATTAACTGTTTGTCAGCATATTAAATATTGGTAAGCTTTATACCTAATTATTTGCTTTTTCTGTTAGTAATTTAACAGTTTTGCTAATCTTTTACTATAGGATTGAGAGTAGTAACGCCATGTTTTATATCGGTGTCCTTTTGGGGTAAAACCGGGTACTTAAAGTCGGGTCAAAATGGGTATACCCGGTTTTGCCCTACACTCATGAAATGATTCTTTAGAATAGTTAATAAATTAGATAGGAGATTTATATTGCCATCTAATGACTTTAAGAACTTTTAAGCCCTTGATGGGTCTTTCATGACACCCCTAAATTTATACAACAAACAAATGATGAGGAAGTAGTTGCTTTCCAATCCTGGGCAATCTGTAAGAATGTACTAAATTGGAAAATCATTCAAAGCTAAATTTTTTAGAGCAGCAGTTGAAAATACTCCAATCAGACGGTTTTAGAAAACATGGGCTTTTCCCTACAACAATGATGGTATTACAGACCATCTTTTTTCTTCCTCAAAAATGACAGAGAAACCCGTAAAAGTCAGTGATAACACACCTAGATCTAAGCAGACATAGGTTGGCATAGCAGCAGCAATAAATATTTCTGAAACATAATAAGATAACTAAGCTCATCCTTACACATCTAAAAGAGTTGACATCACACATCCATCAGTTTGCAACATCCAGCTTCTACCATTGACATCTCAGATTGTGTATCCCAGCAATCTGCATTTCCAATTTCACCTAAAATGTTACTTTCCCCTCCCCAGGAAGGCTTTATGATTGAGAAAAGAGCTGACAAAAGGAGGTGAGAACTATTATTTTGACTTCTTCTCACTATAAATTAGAGCTGGAGACAAATATTAAGGAGAAAGAAGCCAAACAACCTAGAAAATAAAAAAGCAAGAATCTTAAAAAGAAAAAATAAGTTAAGAATTAACAGAAAAAGAAACTAAAAAAGGTCGAGGAGACACCCTCAGAAAATGAAGAAGATTATGAAGCCTGAATGTTTTGCAATGAACTTTTCTCCAATTCTGATTTAAAAGAAGGTTGGATACAATGTTTAAAATGTCAAAGATGGGCACACGAAGCATGTAGAATGAAGAAAAATATGAAAAGAAATTCATTTGTGATTTTTGCAGTTAAAATAACCCTACGACTTCCAGTGTAAAATAGATAGACTTATACAATGTAGAACATTTGTCACAGATTTATTTTTGACACATTTAAACACACATGTGGAATTTCGTTTTGTTAAAATTAACCCAACCAGTGGGGTAAAACCGGATTTTCGCAAATGTCTGAAAAAAGCTATTTTTTTATAAAATAAATTATATTTTTTATCAAAAAGAATATGTTTCATTATAGCCAAAGGTTCATTTAATACTAAAAACGGTATTCAGAGTTTGTTTTTCCATTTGATTGCATTTGCGAACAACAAACATTTATGGTACCCGATTTTGCCCCACCTTCCCCTATATGTAAACTGTTTATATATACATTAGTTGATCGGTTAACGAACTTAATCCGTTCCAAAACAGTGTTCACTAACTGAATTGTTCGTTAACCCATCATAGATTTTGTATTGATTTGTATGGGGATTCAATTAATTCGTTCTTAAAGGCTATGTAATGTATAAAAAATATATATAAATGTTCTCTTTATAATAGGGTATACGTCCTTGTTTAATATGGACAGGTCTTATTTTGATGAATTTGTGCGTGTCGTGACAGAGAAAAAAAATGATATGTCCTTTTCAAAAACTTTTAGGAATATATGCATAGACTACGGCATTAAATAATGTCAATTTGTCTCTTCGATTTTTCACAAACTCCTTTGTTGTCTAAATAATCGTGTTTAACTGCAGGGCCTGATAAAGTTCAAGTGGAGAATAGAGTAATATTTTACAAGTATTTTACATTCACAATTAGTATTTTACATATGTTTCGAGTGACTCTCGACCATCAAGGCACTAATTATTCATACAAGCAACAGTTATATTCAAATGTAACAAATCATAACAAAAGTTTAAATTCAAATTTAAATAATCCAAACTTTCACCCTCCTCCCTCCCAACCCCCAAAAAGTTACAGTACCAAAATTAAATTGGCGATAAAGTTGCGCCTTTTAAAATACGACATTGGTTGAAAACCAGATTACGGAATATTCCTATGATATTTTAATTAATCATGGAACTTTTTTTTAAGCTGGGTTCAAATTTAGTCAAAAATAGTTTTTTCGCCAAAAAGTTTTTTGTCCGCATGTGTAACTTAGAAAAAATTCTTTGATATCGAAATAAAATGTTTTGACTTATGCTATTATCTCTTCCTATTGTTTTAATTTATTTGCTTATTTATACTTTAAATGAAATGAGTCAATTTCATGTTTTTAAAATGTAATTCATAAATGTATTTTAAATGAAAAGAATGCATTACGAAAGATGGCGATAAGAACAACATTTGGCGATTTATCATTTGAACCTATCTAAGTGCCTTATTACCACGTATTTAATACCTTTCACGGTATTTCGCTGTTATATGGACCTTGGGGCTTTTTTAGAAAGCTTGAAGCAGTTCGAGTTAAAGAAAGTGAAACGTTTTTGCCAAATGATAGAAAGGACTATGAAAATAAAACTGAAAAATAATTATACTGGTTTATATATGTGTACTTTAAAAAATGCATCTGCTAACACATAATAAATAAATTATTTGTGTTTGTATATAATAACAGGTAAACGGATTCCGAATCTATACTTCTATGCTAATATTGTAAAGCAGTAACGTTTGTATGTTTGTGGGGTGACATCTCTGAAACTACCGAGCCGATTTAAAAAGCAATGGTGTCAAGAAAATGTTGATGACCATCTCTCCTACATGAAAGATTATATTTTATGTCGGTGCAACAACCTCCATCGGTGCAAGAACAAGAAAGTTCTAAAATTGCGATTTCTGTGATATTGCTTGGGCTCGAAATTTGAAATTTGGTGTGGCAGTTACTTTTAAGATGTAAATACTCGTTATGAAAGCTTTCTATATGCTTCCAAATTTTAAAATGAAAAATGAACGTAAAACATTGTAGAAAGATTCTAAATCACGATTTATTTGCAATTGTTAGGGAGAAAATTTTTGAAATGTTGGTACTATTTGATTATCCCGTCGACCAAAAAACTGTCGCCAAACTGTAAGATTAAATGACAATAATGGATGAAAAAATTTTGCGAAATTTTTATTTCGCACTTGGAATTCCCATATCAGGTACGAAACTTAAAGCCTAGAATTCTAGATCGTTCTCAGGTAGCGTACAATGTTCCGAAAATGGTCATTTTCGTCATGAATGTTTGCAAATTCTCTAAGTTAAATTTTGTGCAGCCCGCGCATACGCTTCCCTTGTTGAAGGGCACACAAAAGAACTCGATTATGTTACTGTCTGTAGAAAGTAACTGTTTAAATTGTGCTTTATAAATTGATATAATATATTGATATAATATAATTGATATAACTGGTATAATATTGATATAAGTTATTGAGATGCGCGATAAGATCTCTTGTATAGTAAATACGATGGATAAGATTTAAGGTTCTTTTACAGTGTTGCACAAAATAATTCAGTTACGTTGTCCTCTATGATACATAACTGAAAGAAATTCATTTTAAGTCGTATTATACGTTACTAAGCGCAACTAAATTTTACTATATTCTCTATACACGTACTTTAACATTTTAATTTTATGGATAATATACAGGGCTTCCCAAAAACAATGCGAATTAATTAACAATTAACAGGGGTTCTTGAAACTGCGTTTTCAACAGTATTACGTGTTTTTGAGCTCAACTAAATTTTTCTACAATATGTGATATAAATGTACTATAAATAAATTCATATACACAGCGTCAAAAAAGGTATAGGTAAATTTTTCATGTACGGAGAGTACTTATGGAAATTTTTTTTCCATTTGTGTTACATATTTTGTAGTTGAATTCAATTTTAGAGTTCAGTGGAATATATGTTAAATAATTAGCCGTAATTGTGAAAAGGTGAAACTTTGTAGATAATTGAAAATAAATATATTCGATTATCGTTTATCCGATAAGAATAAGAGCAGCAATAGCACCTTGACAATCGATGAAAAGTGGCATTCGTATTATTTTTTGTAGATTGATGCAAGTAAGCAAACGAAGGGCGGCACTTTCATTGTTCCGTTTAGTAGATTAATCTTAGCAGTCATCCTCATACGCTCCACATTTAAGATTTTTGCAGTCGTGTGGCAGATGGCCAGACCAATGGAAGTTTCCACAAGTAATTTCTCCGGGAGACAAGGAACGAAGCATTTTATGGTCACAGATTTTTATTAAACAACATCGATAAGCAGTTCTCACTCGAATACTGGACAGTGCCATAGATAATTTCGAAGAGTTATCGCCCTATATTCTCAACATCCATCGATCGTTACTCTGGAACAAATTCTAAATTCAATCAATTGGGGGAGGTAAATCTTTTAAAAACTTCATAGCATCAGACACTCTGCCAGGTAGAAGAAACTCGAACAAATTCTGCCGGAGTATTGCGTGTAGCCGCTTTTTAATCACCGAGCGTAGTAATACGAATATGACGTAGCACGCGCTTTGATCCAATTAAGAATTAAGGATAAAACGCCATTATACTTTATTGGAAAGAGGACTGACAGACGAGCGGATGGATTTGATAGTAAAAAAGAACTGAAGGCGGAAAATGAAATTTAATCAACGCGGGAAACGAAATTATCGGAATAAAATAAAATGGATTCTAAAAAGAACATTCGAAAACCAAGAAATGATCGGAGATCATGATAGAATTTAAGAATAATTAAAAGGTTAATATTTAAGTAATTTGGGTAAGCTAGATATTAAATTAAGGGGAATTTGACAGAATTAACGATAGAGATTATTTAAGAATAAGGAACTACTGAATATAGAGTAGTAATTTAGAATAGAACAGGTAAATGGCGAAGGAAGATCTAATAATGTAACATATATAAAATTCTTCAGATCATATACAAGGATGCATAGGGGAATTTGAATACATTACTATATATGACGGGAAACCTCTCAAAATGGATTTTTGTCTTATGTGTTTTCTAAACAAAACTGTTTCCTAACATTATTCGTCGTCGTCTTGTCCGTCCGTCTGTTTGTCCGCATATAAGACCGCAAAAACTACCCAATCAAATGGTGTGAAATTTAATATATAAAATCGTTGCAGAATTTTGTCGAGTCATTTTAAATTTTATGAAAATTGAATCAAAACTCAAAAAGATATTAATAAAATTTTCTTCATTCTATTAAATCCTATCATATATAATTAATTAAATGATATTCCATGATAGGTAATGATTCTATGTTGCCATGGTGATTATGTCCCATTTAAAAGGGAGTCAATTTTTATGTATTACCGAATTTAATATATATAATCGCAATAAATTTTGTTTTCATGCATTTTGTCATAAAAGTGCAACAGCTATTGCACCAAGATCTGAACACTTATAAAACTAGTTATAGTACGAACGCACCTCATTTTCCACGTTTGACGTACAATTTCCGACTTGTCATTTATTTATTTGTTTATACACTACAAAATGTTCACCAAACTGCATTTATTATTAAATATTTCCTTTATTTGGCCAAGGACTATTTGATTGCGATCACAGACTCATCTATTCAGCTCAGCGTGGTCAGTAAGATATTTATTTCCGCTGATGGCTGTCGGAAATTTCCCGGATTTCAATAAGCAGAGTTCAATAAAAGGCAAGTGCGAACATACTGACCATTCGTTCCCCCGCAAGCACAGAACTTTGTCGTCTGTTTTTGTAAATAGAAGATAGATTGATTTATGCCGTTGAGAGATATTAGATTTCGGAGTACTTATATTAGAAATGCCTAAAAGCTTTCGAACTTTATTGAAATGTCAAAGCATTACTCATATGTAAATTAAATGTACGCTTCGAAAATTGTGTATGAAATAAATTTAGAATATTTGAATTGTTCTGTGGAACGCTTCCACTTGTCCCTCTAACTGGAGATGCTTTATTACTTTAAAAATGCAGGCTTAAAAAATACAAAATTAATTCATTTTTGAATATATTCCCGATAATTAATAGCTTGAATTTTTAAGTATCAATGTTGGGAAAAGGTGCAAACTTCTGATATATTAAAATTTTCTAAAATATAATCTTTGTGTTTATTTTTAACCGACTGCTCTCCGAAAAGAAGGATATTCGTTTTGACCGTGGAGAATGTAACATTATTTATTAGCTGATAAAATGAGAATAGGTAAATGGGTTTCAATAAATGTTGTAGCAAACGCTTTTCTTCAGTCCCCAATTTAGTTATATAGTCTACGTTTTCCGGAATTACCGGATATCTTCAAAATGCTTATAAATGGTTGTTCTTTTAGAAAGTATGTATTACACTTATGAAAAAAATAACAATATATTCATCACCGATCATAATAAATTGCTAATAAAAATATTAAACAAATTAAACGAAAATTAGAAATGAAACATAAAATCGTACGACCCTAAATATTGAAATAAGTTGATTATCTCTCTATTCTAAAAAAAAGTAACTACCGCTGTCACCGCCGCCGCCGCCGGTTTTGATTTTTTTGTGACCGGAGGCCTTTCTTCGTTAATATTAACAAAAATAATGCTTACAAAAATATGAAATTCGGTGGTTTTATACAGAAATGTTTGATAAACACGCTGATGCAGACAGTTTTCAAATCGAAGAATTATTTTAAGAGTTATTTAATGCTAAAGTTGGACAAAATCGTTCCACTAAAAAAGTTTTATAGCAGCAAAAACTATACACGGCAGTGTAATCATTTTTAGATCATTTTATGCGTTAGAATTTGCCGGAGTGCAGATTGCGTTAATTTTTTTATTTTGACTCATTTTTTCAGGTTTTATTTCTTTTTTAAATTCAAACTTTCAGCATTTCCAGAGATATTTTTTACAGATTTTAGAAAATTGTACTAATTTAAACTGTTGCCAACTGTATAAAATGCGCAAGCAATAATGTTTGCTTCAAATTAAAAATTTATTTACACGTGACTATTATAAACAGGAAAAAATCTTTCAAATTAGAATTAAATAATTACGTATAAAAAGCAGGAACTTATTAAAAATTACGTCATAAAAAGTATACACGTGAATTTTAAAAGAGAAAGGATATTGTAAAATAATAAATTCATTAACATGCGTTAGAAGTCTGAGGAGAAATTACGTCATATTTACGTCACATTATAGTTATTACATAAAATGAACACAAAATAATATTGCAAAAAAGTTTAAATTTAGAAATTGCGCTAGACATTTATTTGATATTTTGAGAATTAATTTAAAATGTCTCATTTAAAAGAACTTTCTTTTCGCTTTGTTAAAAAATACCAGGAGACAAAGACTCTCTTTACTTAATTCCTTTTATATTAGCTTATTTTGAAATGTTGTTACACGTGTATACGTCATCAAGTTATTTTTATTTCGACTTTTTATTTGTGTTTTCATTAATGTTGTAGGAATTTATTTGTTCTTTCGTTATTTAAAATAAAAATTATATCAATTTGTATAATTTGGCAAGTGGTTTGGTGATTTATATAATTTGGCGAAATTGGTAGACAGGATAATCAAGTAGTGCCGCAGCGGATTTGGCGTTAAAATTCTCCAATCAAAGAGAAATGAATAGAAATTCATTTATAGGGAAATCGCAACTGTTTTTTAAAATTATAATTCAATTTTTCGAAATCTTTTTAAAGCCGATCAAATTAGCGTGCATTTAGAGTCTGCGGTGTCTGGGCGAGGGTTGGCGAGCGTAGCTCGTAGGGGGCCGAGCCCCCTAGTGTCATAAATATAAGGAATCTTTATGTTTTGCAACCGATTTCTACTGAAGGTGGTTATACAATATGTCTATGTGTGTTCCATGCATAACATTTTGACGGGTCGACTTTCACGCTTCTTTTTTGTTGGAAATGTTTCTCTGCAGATTGTCCAGCTGTAACAAAATTACGATCTAAAAATGATGTGTTTGTTTGTCGGTTTGTTTTCGGTCTTTTATATGCTTTTATCTTCCGAAAAAATTCACCAATCATCACGATTTTCATGTATGATTGAAATAATTAACAATTAACAGGAATTCCTGAAAGAGAGTTTTGAACAGTAATACCCGTTTTTAAGCTCAACTAATTTTTCCTATACTATGTGACATAAGTATACTATACACTGTAAAAAAAATGACTAAAAAACGTAGATACTACTGGCAATCTAGACGCCAGTTCTATTTCCGTATTTTTACGGAAAAATTTCCCCATAAATTACAGAAAAATTTCCGTTTTTCTGATTACAAACGGAAATTTTTCTATAATTTATGCGGAAAATTTTCTGTAAAAATACGGAAATAGTATTGGCGTCTAGATTGCCAGTAGTATCTCCGTTTTTTAGTCCTTTTTTTTACAGTGTAAATAAATCCATATATACAGTGTCCAAAAGGGATAGGGGTAAATCTTCCATATATGGATGGTAATTATATAAACAAATGATTTCATTTGTGCTACATATTTTGCAGTCGAATTAAATTTTAGAATGTTCAGTGCAATATATATAATTCTACAGATCATATGCAAGTATGCACAAGATAGTTTGAATACATTACTATCTATGAAGGGAAACTTCTCAAAATGGGGTTTTAACTCTCTTATGTGTTTTCTAAACAAAACAGTTTGACAACAATATTCTGATAATGTTGCAAAATGTTTTGTAATCTATGCGTAATGATTGGTATTTCTTACACATATATACAGAATTTTTGCCAAATTGCATGTATTACTAAATATTTCCTTTATTTGGCCAACGACTATTTGACTGTTATGATACATAATATACTACTACTGTCTGTTTTTTAAATAACAGACGTATAATTTATTTATTTTTTATATTACTAAGACACTTAAGAAATTTTAACATATCATACTCTAATGCGGTTGAAAATAATCCAGATAGACAAAAGTGAGATTTAAAATCAATGTGGATCAGAATCCTGCACCAGTTTGGATAACGCAATTTAACCCGAATCCGACACGACGCGAGTAGTGGTCAGATTGCCATTATTTTTTTCGTTGCAGTTCAGATTTCATTTAGGTCGAATCTAATTGTTTGGGTTTAGCTTTTGACTCTGCTGGGTCGGGTCTGGTAACCCTTTTTTCAAAAGAAAGTCCCTAACAATGTTTAAAATGCAGAAACTTCATATTTGAATATAAATGGAAATATATTTGTTCGTTTTTCTACATGATCATTTCCTTTACTAATAAGATTAGAACTTTCTTGTAAAATATGACTTTTTTTTTATTTTCCAAATGTTCTATGTTATACCGCGCATTCGGATATATCGCATCCTTTCGTCTCCCGACAAGCCTGATATAACGAAACATGACAGTTTTCAATTATATTTACCAGTAAACAGCTTGACCTTTCCTTTTCTTTTGCCTTTTTCTTTTATGACTTTTTTGCGCAAATCTCTCTTTTTAGGTGCATTCGTAATTATACAAATACGTAGCACCTATAGTCGACGTTCAGTCCGTCTGTCCATCCGCATATAACACAGTAAAAACTACCCAACCGAATGGTCTGAAATTTTAAATATATAATTGTTGCAAAATTTTGTCGTGTCATTTCAAATTTTATGAAAATCGGATGTACAGTTTAATTAAAGGGACAATCAAAATATTCCGTTACATTACGGCCAATGGGAAAGTGCATTTTAATGATGTTACGGCCTTTTGAACAGAATGAAATGGATGTGCACTTATGAAATACACTAAAATATACATTTCAGTACGATATTTGGTGCAAAAATTATTTATAAAACAAGCTATATTACGAACGCACCTCATTTACCACGCTTGCCGAGCAATTTCCAACTTGTTTTAATTTGTTTCCTTTATTCATGTCTTAGTTTTTCCTTTTCTTTATTTTTCTCTGATTGATTGCTCTACATGAACTTGTCGGTTTTGTCTACCTCCATGTATAGCACGTATTCTTCCTCCATTATTCACTTGTTAATGTGCTTTCCTGTCCAGTTGTGATGCCTCATCTATTTATTAAGTGTTTGGTGACTTTTGAGCGAGCTAAAGGATATTTGTTATTTAATAAAAATTATTGCGAAAGAGACGAGAATCTTGTAAATTTGTTTTTCAGATATGGTGTACAATTTATGACTGTTAGTGATTCTGACTTTTTACAAAATTACTTCAAAATAAAAATGTTTTTAAATAATTTAAAAAATAAAGAAACAGTTATCCCTCTTTCTCTGTATATATATATATATACTAGATGGCCATTAATGACCGACAACTTTCTATTTTAGACATTTTGTCGAAAATTTAAAAATATACTTGGCAGATTCTTCTGGAATTTCAGGATTAAAAACCACACGTATGACCTCATATTTAGCTATGTCGATTTGATAAGGGAGACAATTAGGGGGGGGGGGGGGTCAACAAAAAATCAAAGAAAAAAATAATACTTGGGATCACCCTGTAAAATAAAATGCACGAAATGATCTATTAGTACAGAATATAAATAAACAGACATTGTGCAATATGTGTATTCATTTGTATAAGAATAGCACGTATATTAATAGAGATATAGCGGTTTATTTTAAAAAATTAAAAAATTCTTGCAAGTTTTTTGGTTATAACATGTTGGGTTTTCAACCATATTTAACGCCGGTTTCAGAAAAATTGATAAAATATAGTAGAAACAAATATAGTGCAATTGGAATATAAATATATTAAATATTTTAGGAAATATGAGCAGTTGTATGAAATAATTTTTATCTGCGCATGGGCGAACGATAACAAGGATCATTTTACATAATTTAATAGTCAACTCTATTGAGCAACTTATTAAAAAATCCAGTCAAATTTCGTAAAAATTCAGAAAGATATCGGCGTTAGAGTGAGCAAAATTTAGTTGTTCTGTAGAAGCAGTTGAATGATAAGGGATTTTTCACAAATTGTCATTTTTTATTAACTGACTTCCAGAAAAAAGTTAATATTTAGTGACTATCAACGAGTAGATTTGAAAAAAATTCTTCTATTTTGATACTTCTTTTATCATGGTATAGGCTCGTTCTGGTGGTTATCCAAGAAGAATTAAAGCATCAATAAAAAATGAAAAAAAAAATAAATAAAATTAAAATTGACAACTTGTGGCCAATCCCTTATCATTCAGCTAGTTTTAGCGAGCAACTAAAAATGAATTCCCTTTAACGCCAATATCTTTCTGAATTTTTACGATATTTGACTGGATTTTTTTAATAAGTTGCTCCATAGAGTTGACTGTTAAATTATGTAAAAAGGTATAATAAAGCACTCATACTACAATATATTAAAACACACATACATAACGCCTGCATTCAACAGTTAAAGGTATATTGTATTTATTGTATGTATGTCTGTATAATATTTATATATACCTTTATATGTAAAAAGGTCCTTGTTATCGTTCGCGCATGCGCAAATAAAAAATCTTTCATACAACTGCTCATATTTCCTAAAATATTACTTTCTTCTATCTTTACAAGAAGAAAGTATTGGATTCATGGAAATTTTCGAATTCCGGTTTTCGACGGATTTACGCGTTTTAGGGGTCAGAGAACCCGAAAAACATGTTTTTACAAAATGTCTGTCTGTGAGTCTGTGAATCTGTTAGTCTGTGGTTCTGTCTGTCTGTCTGTATGTGACACAAATTTTGTGGGCGCTCTATCTCAAGAACTAATGCACGGAATTTAATAAAATTTTATATTCAGTTCCTGATATAAATTGGTGCTGATTTGTTTTCGGCGTAAATCGCCCAACAGGTGGCGCTGCTGTGCTGCATTTTTTGCGATTTCTGCAATAGCTCTATCTCAACAACTAACGCACAGATTTTCATCAAACGTCAGATGCAGTTATTACTTGATATGAATTTGTGTTGCTAACGTTTCGGTGTAAATCGCCCAACAGATGGCGCTGCTATGCTGCATTTTGCAGGATTTACACGATTTTCGCAATAGCTCTGTCTCAAGAAATAATGCACGGATTTTCATCAAACTTCAGATTCAGTTAGTTATTGACATGAATTGAAGTTTTGCAACTTTTGGTGTAAATCGCTCAACAGGTGGCGCTGCTATGGTGCATTTTTTGTGATTTCCAAAATAGCTCTATCTCAAGAACTAATGCTTGTGTTTTCGACAAACTTCAGATTCAGGTATACCTGGATATGAATTAGTGCTGTTTATGTTTTGGCGTAAATTGCTCAACAGGTGGCACTGCTATGCAGCATTTTTCATGATTTCCACAATACCTCAATCTCCAGAACTAATGCACGGATTTTCATCGAACTTCAGATTCAATTAGTCCTTGACATGAATTGACGTTTTGCATCTTTTGGTGTAAATCGCTCAACAGGTGGCGCTGCTATGGTGCTTTTTTATGATTTCCGCAATAGATGCATCTCAAGAACTAATGCTTGGGTTTTCAGCAAACTTCAGATTCCGGTATACCTCGATATGAATTAGTGCTGTTTATGTTTTGGTACAAATCGCTCAACAAGTGGCGCTGCAATGCTGCATTTATCAAACTTTCTCCTATAGCTCTATCTCAATAACTAATGCACGAATTTTCATCAAACTTCAAATTCAGATATATTTTGATATGAATTGGTGCTAAATGGATGTAATTTCTTGTACTATTTAAATGATTTAATTGACGTGATTTATATAGAAGAAAGTTTTGTGATGGCCACAACATACTAGTTTAATATAGTATTTATATTCCAGTTGCACTATATTGTGTCTATTACAGTTTGTGAATTTATCTGAAACTGGCGTTAAATTTGGTTGAAAACCCTGCATGTTATAAGCAAAAAGCATTCAAGAATTTTTTTATTAAAAAAAATCGCTATATCTCTATTAATATACGTGTTATTCTTACACAAATGAATATACATATTGCACAATGTCTGTTTATTTATATTCTGTAGCGATAGATCATTTTGTGTATTTTATTTTACATGGTAATCCCGAGTATTATTTTTTTTCTTTGATTTTTGGTTGGTCCCCTAATTGTCCCTCTTGTCAAATCGACATTGATGAATAATAGGTCATACCTGTTCTTTTTAATCCTGAAATTCCAGAAGAATCTGACAAGTATGTTTCTAAATATTCGACAAAATATCTAAAATTGAAAGTTGCCGGTCATTAATGGCCATATAGTGTGTATATATATCTGGGAGCACGGCAGTGCGTCCGCCAAGTTCGCACAAGCCGTAAGCTGCCTTTTCCTGAACCATTTCGGCATGCTTTTCACTCCCTCATAACGTCGTTTTAGGGAGAGATGTAGAAATTTTTCTTTTATACACATGTTCGTATGGTCAAACTGAACTAAGGTTCCACGATTTCATGTTTCTATATTTAGTAGTTTTCGAAATATTAAATTCTGAAAAAGCGCTTTTTTGTCACTGACTCACTTCGCATCATCAAATAACTAAGGTACTTCTAAAAGTCGTAGAATCATGAAATTTCACAAGTAAGTCGGGTTTGTAGCACAATTAACCAGAAAAATCTGAAAACACAGAATTTCCGCCTCTAAACCCTTAAAACAGGGGGTGTTCATTTGGCCGTAAACAGTTCCTTCACATTCAATTTCGCCAATGTTGGTCGCCAATACTCGATTACAGAGTTTTGAAGGGTTCACGTAATTTCAAGCAGAATAAAACTTTATATATATGCTTTTCCAAAGATGTTTGTTAAATAGAAAAAAATGAATATACCTAAAAATTTTAATTAGTATAGGTTATGATATATTCACGATATTAAAACAATAAAACATTTAACAAAATATAACCGCAATTCGGTATGTTTCCGATATAGCAGCCTTGGCGAAATACAGAAAATAGCCTTGACGAGAAAAGAAATTTGATAACGTATTTTCTGGCAACCTATTTACTGTGTCATATACACAAGCAATTTTTTTCCATATGTATACAATATATTAAATGTAAGGAACCCGTTTATTTATTTTTATATACCAACATAAATAATTTGCATATAAAAAATAATATTTTATACATGTATAAATAAAATATTTATATGTATATAAATACATAATATAAATAACATAAAAGTTCATCAGGTTTGTTTTCATAGTTGTTTGTATCATTTTGTAACATACCTCAGTTTCTGAAGTCCGAATTGCGCCAAGATTTAAAAAAAAATGCCAAGGTCCCTATAGTGGAAAAATATCCTAATTCCATATGAAAGTTTTTAAAAATCTCCTTTTAATTAAATGAAATGTGTAACTAATAAACTGTCTTTAACGATATGCGACAGAAGCGGCGTCCGAAGTCCGCTGCTAATGTTATTGTATTGTATTATTAGCCTACTTACTGTTAATTTATTGTTAATTTTAAATCTGTAAAAGAAAGATTATAGTTATAGATAAGATATGTTGGTCGCCAAAACCCGATTACAGAAAATTAGCCTGAGTTATAAATGTGTTACATGAGTTCAAGCTGAATGAATTTTTATATGTTTTTACAAAAATCTTAATAAGGCAAATCTTTCAGTTTATCTATCCATCTTTCTATCTTTTACTTCCTTAAAACAAATTTTATAAAAGACCGGGAGGCTTCTGCACAGATCTTCACCTCATCGAGTTGACGGCTGAAATTTTAAGATTAGTTAAATATCGATTAGCGTACTGAAATGTAACTGGTCTGCCAAGTCATATCTTTATGGAAACCACCTACAGACCCGATTTTACTGGTTAATTGGTGGATTTTCCATTGTGTTTTCCTGCACCCATTCCTCCATATTTCCAAACTTTTGGATGCAGGAAAATACAATAGAAAAACTATCAGTTAACCACTAAAATTAGGTCTTCAGATGGTTTCTACCAAGATATGACTTAACAGACCAGTTGCATTTAAATATGCTAATCTACTTTTAACTAATCCTAAAATTTTAGCTGTAAACTCGATGAGGTGATGGTGTGTACAGACGCCTCCCGGTCTATTATAAATGTCGTAATTCTAATCTCAATAGCACTCTGGTCAATCTGGCAATTATCCCTACTATTTATGGGACACTATTCCTTTAAGTGCGTTTTAGTCATATTAATGAACTTATGCATATGCATCATACATATTATACATATGCATATAATACGTAATACATTTGCATCATAGATATTATAGGTATGTGTATAATACATAATACATATGCATCATTATGACGTCAGAATAAACAAAAAAAAAATTTGTCGCCAAATTTGAGAATTAACATGATATATTACCAAATTCGGCGAAACTTTGCTAAATGTCGCCAAGCTTGGCAAATATTTGACGCTAGTGGCTATTTTTCAATGAGTTAATTATTAATGCGAGCCATCTATTTTTATTTTTCCACATATCATCTGAATAGTTAAATGATATAACGTACTAATATTTCCAAAGTGCTAATAGGTTCGTCACTACCCAAAACCTCTGCTATTGTTATTATATTGTACTGTTATTATACTTACTGTGACTATGTTGTTAATCATTACACCGCTAAAACTTCTGCATTATATAAAGATAATTTACGGAAACTATTAAAGCACTGAAACTGCCAGTTCTACTTATGATTATTATAATTCTATAATATGTAACCTGTTAATCGATATGTACGTTTTAGAATGAATCTTCTACAATCCGGTTCCTCGCATTTTAGTTTCAGGTTTCGAATAAAATTAACTAAAATCTTAAAACCATGGCACATTGACTAATTCTTCAACACGATCAAATGAGAAGAATGATAGATTTTCAAATGGATCATGCCAGTGATCCGGTAGACCTTCTATTCTTCCGTAATCGAGTCTATTGAAAAGGTTAAAGTGAAACAAAAAGATATTAGCATCAATGTGGTTTAATGCAAATGCAGATATTGTCAAAGGATTTCATAAGAACCATTTTACTTGTACCCAGTTGTATCAGTTAAAATACAACAATTGGCAGTGAGCCCAATTAGAAAAGATTACTGAATAGGATTAAAAATTTCCGCATTAGAGAACGAATCGTAACTGCCAAGGAAACATGCATAAGTGAGTTAAGAGATATTTGCCACGAAAGATGGAATACATAACAACACAAAATATATGATGTGCTTCCATGATCGTTAAGAGTTTTTGATTTCTCTATCAAAAGCTTCCGACTTGGCGAAAGAATGGGCAAGTATTAAATTATGAATAACAGTAACATGATGCAGCGTTTAACATGGAATTAATACGGTAAATACTGCTTGCTAGAGGCGGCGAGTACTTTAATATAAAAAGAAATAAAGTATAAATTTGTAAAGCTCAATAAAATAAATTTAGGTATTTTTATATTAGCCGGGCGAAAGTGGCAAATCGCCAAATACTGTTCCCAACTCCATTGTTCATATTGCATTCATTTCATTTAAAGATATATACTTTTCAGTCATCTCATTTAAAATAGATGCATTTCCCTCATTTTATTTAATAGAATATTTAACATAGAATTAAATAAATAAATAAATAAGAAATAATAACATAAACCAAAATATTTTATTTGAAAATCAAAGCATTGTTTCTAATTTACGCATGTAAAAAATGAAAACTGTTATTGGCGAAAAAACAAAAGTCTAATGAGGAGATTTGCTCCCGGGTAACATAAAAGTACCGAAATTAGTTTTTTCATATTAATATAGTTTAGAATAACAAACTTGAAAAAACTTACAAAAAGTAGTGATATCCCAACAAAAAGTTTTCGGAAAAAAAAAAGCGCCAAGTTCTCCTTAATGTTTCGGACAGAAAAAGTAGTGATATCTGAAGTTCGCACAAGTTAAAAGCCAAACATCCCAAATCTTTCATTGAAAATGGCTTCCTGCGACTTGGCCGTTAATGCCTTCGAGAGAGTTTTTCAAATTTTAAAATATGTACAAATGAGCTATATGCCAACTACATTTTTTGATTATTTTAGGCATTTTGTGGCACAGAGTACAGAAAAAAATACACATTTGAAAAAAGCATTTAAACATCTTCAGTCTATTTAAATGCTTAGAAGTTAAAAATAACAAAATACTTGTATTCAGGAGATACTATCCCTAATTGCTAAAACATAATTAGTATCAGCTTTTAACAGTTTATAAATCGAATACCTCATAATGTATGCAAACAAACTATAATAAATGTTCAAACGAAAATATTCTCTTTCGTCAATACACAAGATTTCAATATTATACAATAAAATATAATGTAATATCTTGTGAGATTTGAAGTAAGTAAATTTTGTTTTATTTCTTGGGTTTTACGTTAATGGCTTTAGCTTTAGACTGTACAAAATGGCAATTAAACCACAAGTGGACTAAATGATCTGTAATCAAAACTAATGTTTGTTGAAACTGAATGGTAGTTATTAGAAATCTTTTGCTTATGTCTTTATGTGAATTTGCCTCTTTGCATTCTAATATTACTTTTAATATTTAAATAATTTATAAATGCGTAATTTCCAATCATTAATTTAGAAATGTTGTAGAAGGCATTAACGGCCAAGTCGCAGGAAGCCATTTTCAATGAAAGATTTGGGATGTTTGGCTTTTAACTTGTGCGAACTTCAGATATCACTACTTTTTCTGTCCGAAACATTAAGGAGAACTTGGCGCTTTTTTTTTTTACCGAAAACTTTTTGTTGGGATATATATATATCTGGGAGCACGGCAGTGCGTCCGCCAAGTTCGCGCAAGCCGTAAGCTACCTTTTCCTGAACCATTTCGGCATACTTTTCACCCCCTCATAACGTCGTTTTAGGGAGAGATATAGAATTTTTTCTTTTATACACATGTTCGTATGATCAAACTGAACTAAGGTTCCACAATTTCATGTTTCTGTATTTAGTAGTTTTCGAAATATTAAATTCCGAAAAAGCGCTTTTTTGTCACTGACTCACTTCGCATCATCAAATAACTAAGGTACTTCTAAAAGTCGTAGAATCATGAAATTTCACAAGTAAGTCGGGTTTGTAGCACAATTAACCAGAAAAATCTGAAAACACAGAATTTCCGCCTCTAAACCCTTCAAACAGGGGGTGTTGATATGGCCGTAAACAGTTCCTTCACATTCAATTGCGCCAATGTTGGTCGCCAATACTCGATTACAGAGTTTTGAAGGGTCACGTAATTTCAAGCAGAATAAAACTTTATATATATGCTTTTCCAAAGATGTTTGTTAGATAGAAAAAAATGAATATACCTAAAAATTTTAATCAGTATAGGTTATGATATATTCACGATATTAAAACAATAAAACATTTAACAAAATATAACCGCAATTCAGTATGCTTCCGATATAGTAGCCTTAGCGAAATAGAGAAAATAGCCTTGACGAGAAAAGAAATTTGATAATAACGTATTTTCTGGTAACCTATCTACTGTGTCATATACGCAAGCAATTTTTTCCATATGTATACAATTTATTTAATGTAAGGAACCCGTTTATTTATTTTTATATACCAACATAAATAATTTGTATATAAAAAACAATATTTTATCCCGTATAAATAAAATGTTTATATGTATATAAATAACACAAAAGTTTATCAGGTTTGTTTTCATAGTTGTTTATATCATTTGGCAACATATCTCAGTTTCTGAAGTCCGAATTGCGCCAAGATTTTTAAAAAACGCCAAGGTCCCTATAGTGGAAAAATATCCTAATTCTCATATGAAAGTTTAAAAATCTGCTTTTAATTAAATGAAATGTGTAACTAATAAAGCTGTCTTTAACGATGTGCGACAGATGCGGTGTCCAAAGTCCGCTGCTAATGTTATTATATTGTATTATTAGACTACTTACTGTTAATTTATTGTTAATTTTAAAAGAAAGATTATAATTATAGATCAGACATGTTGGTTGCCAAAACTCGATTACAGAAAATTAGCCTGAGTTAAAAAGGTGTTACATGTTTTCAAGCTGAATAAAATTTTATACGCTTTTACAAAAATCTACATAAGGCAAATCTTTCAGTTCATCTGTCCATCTTTCTATCTTTTACTTCCTTAAAACAAATTTTATTAAAGATCGGGAGGCGTCTGCACAGATCATCACCTCATCGAGTTGACGGCTGAAATTTTAGGACTAGTTAAAAATCGATTAGCGTATTAAAATGTAACTGGTCTACCAAGTCATATCTTTGTGGAAACCATCTACAGACCCGATTTTACCGGTTAATTGGTGGATTTTCCATTGTGTTTTCCTGCACCCATTCCTCCATACTTTTGGATGCAGCAAAATACAATAGCAAACCTATCAGTCACCCACTAAAATATGGTGTTCAGGTTGTTTCTACCAAGATATGACTTAACAGACCAGTTGCATTTTAATGTACTAATCTAGTTTTAACTAATCCTAAAATTTAGCTGTAAATTCGATGAGGTGATGGTGTGTGCAGACGCCTCCCGGTCTATTATAAATGTCGAAATTCTAACCTCAATAGCACTCTGGTCAATCTGGCAATTATCCCTACTATTTATGGAACACTATTCCTTTAAGTGCGTTTTAGTGATGTTAAAGAACTTTATACATATGCATCATACATAGTATACATATGCATATAATGCGTAATACATTTGCATCATACATATTATAGGTATGTGTATAATAAATAAGACATATGCATCATTATGATGTCAGAACAAACAAAACATTTTTTGTCGCCAAATTTGAGAATTGACATGATATATTACCAAATTTGGTGACACTTCGCTAAATGTCGCCAAGCTTGGCGAGTATTTGACGTTTGTGGCTATTTTTCAATGAGTTAATTATTAATGCGAGCCATCTAGTTATATTTTTCCGCATATCATCTGAATAGTTAAATAATATAACGTACGAATATTTCCAAAGTGCTAGTAGTTTCGTCACTGCACAAAACCTCTGCTATTGTTAATATATTGTACTGTTATTATACTTACTGTGACTATGTTGTTAATCTTTACTCTGCTGAAACTTCTGTATTATGTAAATAGAATTTACGGAAACTATTAAAGCACCGAAACTGACAATTCTCCTTATGATTATTATAATTTTATAATATGTAACCTGTTAATCGATATGTACCGTTAGAAGGAATCTTCTATAATCCGGTTCCTCGCATATTAGTTTTCAGGTTTCGAATAAAATTAGCTAAAAACTTAAAACCATGGCAAATTGGCTAGTTCTTCAACACGATTAGATGAGAAGAATGATAGATTTTCAAATGGATCATAGCAGAGAGTCCGTAAACCTTCTATTCTTCCGTAATCGAGTCTATTGAAAAGGTTAGCATGAAACAAAAAGATATTAGCATCAATATGGTTTAATGTAAATGCAGATATTATCAAAGGATTTAATAAGAATCATTTCACTTGTACCCAATCGTATCAGTTAAAATACAATAATTGGCAGTGAGCCCAATTAGAAAAGATTACTTAATAGGATTAAAAATTTCCGCATTAGAGGACGTAACTGAGGAGAGTAACTGATAAGGAAACATGCATAAGTGAGTTAAGAGATATTTGTCATGAAAGAATGAAATACATAACAACACAAAATATATGATGTGCTTCCATGATCGTAAAGAGTTCTTGATTTCTCTATCAAAAGCTTCCGACTTGGCGAAAGAATGGGCAAGTAAATTAAATTATGAATAACAGTAACATGATGCAACGTTTAACATGCAAATAATAGAGTATATACTGCTTGCTAGAGGCGGCTAGTACTTTAATATAAAAATAAATAAAGTATGAATTTGTAAAGCTCAATAAAATAAATTTAGGTATTTTTATGCTAGCCGGGCGCGAGTGGCAAATCGCCAAATACTGTCTCCAACTCTATTGTTCATATTGCATTCATTTCATTTAAAAGTATAAACTTTTCAGTCATCTCATTTAAAATAGATGCATTTCCCTCATTTTATTTAATAGAATATTTAACACAGAAATAAATAAATAAATAAATAACAAATAATAACATAAACCAAAATATTTTATTTGAAAATCAAACCATTGTTTCTAATTTACACGTGTGAAACATGAAAACTACTATTGGAGAAAAAACAAAATGCTAATTAGAAGATTTATGCTCCCGGCTAACATAAAAGTACTGAAATTTAAGTTTTTTTATATTAATATAGCTTAGAAAAAAACTAGAAAAAACATACAAAAAGTAGTGATATCCCAACAAAAAGTTTTCGGTAAAAAAAAAAAAGCGCCAAGTTCTTAATGTTTCGGCCAGAAAAAGTAGTGATATCTGAAGTTCGCACAAGGGCACAAGTTAAAAGCCAAACATCCCAAATCTTTCATTGAAAATGGCTTCCTGCGACTTGGCCGTTAATGCCTTCGAGAGGATTTTTCAAATTTTAAAGTATGTACAAATAAGCTACATGACAACTACATTTTTTATTATTTTAGGCATTTTGTGGCACAAAGTACAGACATAAAATACACATTTAAAAAAAGCATTTAAACCACTTCAGTCTATTTAAATGCTTAGAAGTTAAATATAACAAAATACTTGTATTCAGAAGGTAATATCCCTAATTGCTAAAACATAATTAGTATCAGCTTTTAACAGTTTATAAATCGAATACCTCGTAATGTATGCAAACAAACTATAATCAATGTTCAAACGAAAAAAATCTCTTTCGTCAATGCACAAGATTTCAATATTGTACAATAAAATATAATGTAACATATTGTGAGATTTGAAGAAAGTAAATTTTATTTTATTTCGTAGGTTTTACGTTAATGTCTTTAGCTTTAGTAGACCGTACGAAATGGAAATTAAACCACATGTGGACTAAATGATCTGTAATCAAAACTATTGTTTGTTGAAATTGAATGGTATTTATCAGAAATCTTTTACTTTTAATGTCTTTATGTGTATTTGCCTCTTTGCATACTAATATTAATTTTAATATTTAGATAATTCATAAATTCGAAATTTCCAATCATTAATTTTGAAAAACCCTCTAGAAGGCGTTAACGGCAAAGTCGCAGGAAGCCATTTTCAATGAAAGATTTGGGATGTTTGGCTTTTAACTTGTGCCCTTGTGCGAACTTCAGATATCACTACTTTTTCTGGCCGAAACATTAAGAACTTGGCGCTTTTTTTTTTACCGAAAACTTTTTGTTGGGATATATATATATATATATATATAGAGAGAGAGAGAGAGAGAGAAAGAGAGAGAGAAAGAGAGAGAGAGGTTATTGCCGAATTCGACCGACAGATTCAGAGGTTGATAGTAGGCATCAAGAGGATGAAAAATTGTCATAGAACATGGTGTCGCAAACCACATTTAGTGGGAGAAAATCGCGGAAATAGTAATGAAGGATGTGAAGCCCAGTGTAACAAAAAAGGCCAGTAATAATAAGAAAAACATTTATTCCACTTAAATCAGTATTACAGTGCATTACAGTTCAACATCAAAAAGGAGAAGACAAGACATTTTTATAGGAATTGTTTGAATTTGCGGCCGCGCAGGTCATTGCACAGCCGACACCGACGGACGAAGGATTGCTGTGCAATGACCTTCGCAGCCGTAACTTCGAACAATTCCTATAAAACTATCTCGCTGTCTCCCTTATGACGTTGAACTGTAATGCAGTGCGAACCTGCCTTACGTCAAATTAAATGGTTTTCTACATTGGTCTTTTATGCTCCACTCGACATCACACTCTTCGTAATTATTTTTGTGATGTTGTCCCACTAAACGTGGTTTGCGACTCCAAGTTCTAATGGCAATTTTTCATTTCCTTGATACCTACTGTCACCCTCTAAATTTGTCGATTGAATTCGGCAACGCCCTGTATATGTATGTATTTTTATATACATGCACGTATTACATTTCGAAAATAAATGATTATAATTTCTCTCCTTTGTCTGCTAGAATATCATACGTCCACTCGTGTAAGTGTGTATTTAAGTATTTCTATATACATGCTAATGTTACTGTAAGAAAATGGATATAAGAATGTGGATTTCTCACATTTTTCGTTTTTTCATCAGTTCTAATTATTCTGTTACCAAAAATTCTAGCCATAGTTTTAATTTTTAAAATCCTAAAATTATTTTTATTGCAAAATACACCTCTGAACTGAACTTTCTCGAAAATTTTAGCTATATATTTTTAAACGTGATGTCATTATCAATGCAAAATCAGATACCAGTACCCACGCTGCAGCTTGGAAAAACCTGTTCAGTTTAACTATATACCCTTAAATATCCCTTATTTGTATATATTATATATAGGTTATATCTGAATTCATGGTCAGAACTGTAAGAAGTGTAAATACATATCAAAACAGGCAATGTTTGTATAAAAAACAAGGATTGTAATTCATTTATTAAATAAAATATGCAGGATGATCCAAGCCAAATCCTCTTTTTCGTTCATAACTGTTACAATAATGAAAGATTTTACCAAAATCTTCAGCGCAATAAGTTTGTTTTCGGGAAAATGTCGTGACATTAAAAGAATGTCATTTAACTGTAATTCAGTCTTTGACATCCTATGCATTACCGGCTACCTTCCAAGTTTTGAAGCGTCTAGCTCAGTGTTACTTGAACATGGAGGATAGCTGTTTCTCGCACTTTTTGTGTTTTAATCACTTTACATAGAAAGTAAAGTAACTATGTTGAAGATATCGCTAAAATATTTTCATTATTATTACAGTTATGATCAAAAATTAGGATTTAGTTTGGTGTAAGACACTCTTATTTTTGTTTTACTGATATTATCTCTTTTTACAGTTCATACGCCTATTAATAAGCCATTCACATTCCATAAAATAGAAGTTCTTGTTAGAAGAAATTGTTACTAACACGTTAATACATAAACTTTGCAGTCGCCTCTATTAAATATGGCAAAGGATAGAAGATTTTTGGTAGTTTCCCGTAAAATGACTGGGTCACAGTTATCCATAATGGAAACATGTTTATTATGTCAATCGAAGATTGCATATAAACAGAGCATCCACCACAAGCTACGAGTCCATCATACTGCAATAAGATTAATTACGGCATTCCACAACTTCAACTTTTGGCTATTAATCCATCATAATCTACATTACTAGTTGGTGATAAATAAGCAAGTGCATGTTATTAAAAATAAAATCCCTTCCTGGCGATGTGCGTAGAGTTTAAATAATTCGAAACACACACACACACACACAAAAAAAAAAAAAAAAAAAAAAAAAAAACTCGCTCCAGAACTCATTCTGATCAACAAATACTAGCTACTAAAACTAAACTCTGTGGCTATACAATCCAAGAAGGATCTCGATCAACAGTGCCCATCTCCGTTTTCTTGACCTTGGGCCCTGAAGTGCTGTACCGCATGCGTCCCGGCCAGGTGCTCAGCCTAACGCGAGATCCTCGGTGTTTTGTTCCCAAGCAAGCTTGGTACTCATTTTATAGGCCCCAAAGGGATGAAAGGCTGAGTGAACCTTGCCCAGTCGGGAGCTGAACTCTCGACCTGCGGTGCGGCAGTCAGTTGCCCTGACCACTACACCACTGAGCTTCTCAACAAATACTAGCGGAAAAGGGATTTTTACTGGAATGCGGTATGCCCCGAGGACGAATGTGAAGGTGTAAAAAAAAAGACTTCATTTCCTAATTTCGGGATAAAAACGCGGTGAAGTGGTATTTCTGACTAGCGCGTAAAAAGGGCTTTTAGAATACAGGGAAAAAAGAAAATGGTAATTTAGAATGAGATCTGCAGAACAAAAAATTTTAGTAGATTTCATATCGGTATTTAAGATCAAAATAAAAATGAAAAGAGCTTGAAACAAAAATAATAAGACGTGAAGTGTTTTTTAAAAACGATTTTGAAAAGAGAAATGTTTAATGGGTGAATTTAGATGGAAATAAAATTGAGATAAAACGAATGATTGGGATATTTTTAAAGACAGGATAGAATTAGATAAACCAGAGTTATAAAATTATATTAGATGAACAAAAAATATAGAATAATTTTAAGATAGAGCGGAATTTTAAATTTTGTAATAGTAATATATGTACAGTCGCGAAAAAAAAAAAAAAAAAAGTAAACACCCCCTACTAACTCCTCAACAAATTATCGTAGACAAAAGTTACTGCTACCGAACGATTGGAAATAAAGTATACTTTTAAATTATGTATATAAAATTGGCTTAGGGGGCCATCTACATATTAAAACGAATCCAAACTTCATTTTTTTCAATAGCAATACCCAAATTTAACAAGATATTTCAAATCTTCGGTTCAAACTATGCCTAGACACCGATTTTCAAGTCATTTGAATAAAAAGTTTTTGAATTATAAACATTCAAAATTGAGTGCTTCTAATGTTAAATTACATTTTAATATTTTTATTTATATCTCCTGAAATTGTGCTCCTAATGTGCAAATTTTTTGTGTAGCAATAGTACTAATATACCCAAATATAAATACGTCGAATTTGGAATTTTTTTAATTTTATGATATGAATTGTGAAATTAATATTCGAAAAAATTATGAATTGTGACCTACAAATTTTTGATGGATTTAGATTTATTAAGTCCTGCTTTATGGAAATCCAAAATTTAACATTTTTCTTCCAAGTAGTTTTCAAATTATGCTTAAAAAACGGCAAAATGATGGTTTAAGGGGTCGTCTAAGATAAAAGTGATTAGATATTTTCAAATTTCTTATGCTGTCCTGTAATCTAGCAGACTTCATTGACTACTTGAGTGACGCTTAAGGTGCCTTGATCAAGAAGGGGGCTCTCTCGGTTAACAATCGAGTACCGAACTTCAATTTGGATACAGCCCTTAAAATACGCTCGTTTTAAAATATTTAATTTCTCGGAAACTTATGGTACGAATTGCATAAAAATTTGTTTTTCGGCTAACTAAATGGTGTAGAATTCATTTATGCTGTCAGAATTGTGTACTTCTATTGAAAAAAACAAAAAAAACCAAACAAAGTTATGGTTCGTTTTAATATGTAATTGCCCCCCTAAGCAAATTTTATATACATTATTTCAAAGTTGACTTTATTTCCAATCATTCGGTACCAGTAACTTTCTTCTATAGTAATTTGTTGAGGAGTTAGTAGGGGGTGTTTACTTTTTTTTCCCACGACTGTACATATATACCAGCAGGGAAGACCGAGCTACAACCGGTTAAAATTATCTTTGGGTTCAACTCGATATAGCAACAAATTCTTGCTGTATTATTTGCTATAAAGCATTTTATTTTATTACTGTATTATTTACAGAAACAATCTATATTAAACGCATGTACATATTTGTAACTTTTATATCATTTACATATTTACAACGAAAGGGCGTCCTTCCAAACTGCATTTATAGTTCGTTGCACAGTAGTTCGTTTAGTTCGTTGTTTTGGTAGCAGTGCTTTTAGGCCTGAACGCCTTTTTACGCATAAGAACGCAACGTACAGCATTCCGTGTATAAAGACGGAGAACATTAAATCCACACCTACGAAGTCAAATGTTTGTCCCTGAGACTTGTAGACGATGATGGTCGACGCAAGCCCTACAGGAAAATAATGGTGCTCGATAATGCAATTTCAGCAAACTCAGTGGGCCCTTTCTTGAGTCATGAGTTATTCTGGGTATGTGAATTTGTTCGCTAAATGCCGCCAAAGTTTCGAAAATTACCGCCAAATTTGGTGGTATTCTTTAATTTGGTGCCAAGCATGAGTTGGGAAAGATCTATGTACCTTGATTGATTGAATTCTGTTTCAGAATGTTCTATGGGTTGGGTTGATTTTTGACGGCCGATTATCTACTCGAGGGATATAGACCCAAGGGGGAGTGCCCTCCGTGGGTGTTTTTCTACAGGAACCTAACCCGTATTTACGCAAGGTTTCCGAAGGGTCGAAGAAAACCACGTTAACTCCGAACGGTTAGGACGACGGGCGCGATTGGGTTCGAACCCAGCACCTTCCGTCTGCCACCTTCGAGACCAGAACCTCTCAGTCACTGGTGGGGTGAATGTTCTATGGACTTTGATTGGCTGAATCATGTATATCAGCTCTTTTTGGGAATTTCTGGAAAATTCCCTCAGATTCTGAAAGGTATTTTTTCATTTGGCGCCAAGCATGTGTTTTGCCATCGGTAACCTTGAAAGTCAACTTTTCCGCCAGATTACGCCAATGTCGCAAATATTTTGCTAAATTTGGCGAAACGTTGTCACTTTTGCGACTTCGTTTACTGACAACCGTTCAACAACTTGATAACTTTTTCAACAGTAATTGCCATTGAAATGCTCGACCCACAGTGGCCCCGAAACCGACCCACTAATCGATGCATGTGACCTAGCCCAATGGTCTTCCTGTACCCCAAAACGGTAGGTTACAAAATTTAGTCAAAATCGTTAGAGCCGTTTTTTAAATAATATTTGCATATATATAGGCACACACACATAGATATGCTCGTACGACATATATACGATAGGCATATGGTGTATATATATATTTTTTTTTCATTTATTTTTTCATTTTGTTTGCCAGTTTGTTGTTTTACTCTACATTTTATACATTTTGTTACAGTTTCTGTTTCCTTTTCTGACTCTGTCTTTTTATTCCATTTGCTTCATATTTCTCTTCCTATTCTGTTGCGTCATTGTCTTTTTCTGATTGGCTGATGGCTTTTGCTTTGATTTTCCTCAAGCTGTACTTTTCTCTTTTATTTCCCTTCAATTTGCTCCTGCATTCAGAGTGGTAGCACGTCTTCTTTGTGGTTGATGCAGGAAAAAATGGCCTTTCGAAATGCATTTTGCGTTTCTTGTTTTTATGATGTTATTAAGAAGTTTTTGCCTGTACTTTTTTCCATTATAAAATTAATATTCTATGCAAGAGTTCTATCAGTTTTGATGTTTTTCTATGAAGAAGATAGTCTATTTTCTGAATATATATTAAATGTAGCAATATCAACAGACTTTTTTTTCAATTTTATGGCGAGGATAAAACCTAACTGATTACCCATCTTTTAAAAGTATAATAAAAGTAGAATTTAAAAAAATAATGTGGAATTTAATCATTATAAATTCTACTGATTTATTTTTTTACAGTAAATAATTTTTAACATAAATCTCATTTAACAATGATCAAAGATGAAATTTTAAATGTTTAAAGTAAATTCTTTAAAATTACAAATTGCTCCTTAATACAGAAAATCATTTTAAAGAATTTTTTCACTTCACAACTCATTTTTGTTAACAGTTTTGTTAAATTTAATTGATAACAATTATTTGAACCACCTAAATGCAGTTCATTTAATGGTGTTAAATATAAAAGCAAATTTAATAAAAAACTTTTTTTCCAGATAAAAACTTTTCATTCCATTTTAAATCGACAACATGAATGAAAAGATTTTTAAAAGAATTAAATATTTTAATTCAGGATCAAGCTTTGGTAATTTGCATTTTAATTAAAATTAAAAGACTTTTTCTTATGAAACAGATTCATTTACAATTTAGAAAACATTATCTAAAAGAAAAAAGACTGATTCATTATTTTGCTTTTTTTATTTAATCATTGAGCAAAGACCTTTAAAATTCTTCTTTTATGCAAAATTTTTGCTTAACATTAAAAATAAAGTAAATTGAAAATAATGTTTTATCCACCAGCGGGCATTATACGATAATTTTACTTTCATTTTAATTACTAGGGGGCTCGGCCCCCTACGAGCTACGCTCGCCAACCCCCGCCCAGACACCGCAGACTCTAAATGCACGCTAATTTGATCGGCTTTAAAAAGATTTCGAAAGATTTTATTATAATGTAAAAAGCAGTGGCGATCTCCCTATAAACGAATTTCTATTAATTTGTCTTTGATTGGGGAATTTTAACGCCAAATCCGCTGCGGTACTGCTTGATTATCTCGTCGACCAATTTCGCCAAATTATATAAATCGCCAAACCACTCGCCAAATTATACAAATTGACATAATTGTTTATTTTAAATAACAATAGAACAAATAAATTCGAACAACATTAATAAAAATACAAATAAAACGTCGAATAAAAATAACTTGATGACGTAGATACGTGTAACAACATTTCAAAATAAGCTCATATAAAAGGAATTAAGTAAACAGAGTCTTTGTCTCCTGGTATTTTTTAACAAAGCGAAAAGAAAGTTCTTTTAAATGAGACATTTTAAATTAATCGTTTTTAATCTAACGTAATTTTTACCAAGCTATTTTTTTCTCTTTTAAATATTCACGTGAAGATACTTTTGTTAGAAATGAAATATTATTTGCGCTTTCCTAACAAAAATAGTTGAAAAGATCCTCTCAAAATATTAAATAAATGTCTAGCGCAATTTCTAAATTTAAACTTTTTTGCAATATTATTTTGTGTTCATTTTATGTAATAACTATAATGTGACGTAAATATGACGTAATTTCTCCTACGACTTCTAACGCATGTTAATGAACTTATTATTTTACAATATCCTTTCTCTTTTAAAATTCACGTGTGTACATTTTATGACATAATTTTTAATAAATTCCTGCTTTTTATATGTAATTATTTAATTTTAATTTGAAAGTTTTTTTCCTGTTTATAATAGTCACGTGTAAATAAATTTTTAATTTGAAGCAAATATTATTGCTTGCGCTTTTTATACAGTTGGCAACAGTTTAAATTAGTACAATTTTCTGAAATCTGTAAAAAATATCTCTAGAAATGCTGAAAATTTGAATTTAAAATAGAAATAAAACCTGAAAAAATGAGTCAAAATAAAAAGATTAATGCAATCTGCACTCCGGCAAATTCTAACGCATAAAATGATTTTATAGCGATTTGAAAATAGGAAAATAATAAAAAAAATTATTCTAAAAATCAATTTAAAAAGGCGCATAAAAAAATTTTCGAATCGTGGGAAATTTCACCAAATTTACAATAATACAGTATCATCTTCCAAAAGCTTTTCTTTATTTACATTTTATATTGTATTTTGTCTTAAACTGAAACTTAATTATAAAAGTATTTTAAAAGTTCAGTTAACATTTATTCATAATAATTATTATAAAGAACTAAGTGAAATTCTTATTTGTGTGTAACAGAAAGGAAAAAAAAAAACAATATGCAATCAGATTAATTTTTTTTAGAACAGTTAATAAAAAATATTCATACCATTTAAAATTGACCATAAAAATGAAAATTTTTTTAAAGAAAACGGACGATTTAAAAGGCCAAATAAACTACAGTTTCGTACATAATTAAAATTAAACAGATTTCTTTTACAAAATAAAGTCATAAGAATTTTCGCTAAAATTGCTAAATTACTTTAAATGAAACAGATAAGTTTAAGTACACTTTGCTTTATTTAATTTTCGGACTTAAATTATTATTTATTTCTTTTGTGCAGATATTTTGCTTAACAATCTGAAACGATATTTACAGCATATAAATGCATTTTAAACATTACGACTGTTTTCAAATGCAAACTTTCTACTTTCTGCTATAGTAGTGTGAGGTATTATGTCAAATAAATACATAATATATTCAATTAAAGAAAAAAATAATTAATCACATATAAATTCATCACTATTTCCAACGCTTAAATAAATAAACTAATCGGATGTGCCAAGCCCAAAACTTTCTTCCATCTCATACAAGAAAATAATTAAAATTTCGCTATCACATTGTCAAAATTAAATGACAATTTATGCCCATCATGAGAATTGTAAAGGTATGTAGGTTCGTTGATTTGAATGCATTTAACATGAAGATATACATATAGAATTGCTTCAAACATATCATAGAATTTTGGAACTCACCCTCTTAGATGTCCGCAACCAAACTTTCCAACCCAAAGATACATCTGTTGTTCAATATACACCCAAGTCTAATAAGGATCTATTTACGTGAAAAGGTAACCGAATATTAAGTTCGATTAAATTACGTACATTAGTTTTTCAGCTAAATTGTAAAAAAATCAGCATAGCAGTGCAACCTGTTGTGACATTTACACCAAAACCTAATCAGTAGCAGTTTATGTCAACGTCTAACTGAATCTGAAGTTTGATGCAACTCTGTGCATTAGTTTTTGAGATTTGAACTACTGCGGAAAGCGGACAAAATGCAGCACAGGAGCGCTACCTGTTGGGCGATATACACCAATAACTAATCAGCACCAGTTAATATCATGGTCTAACTGAATGTAAAGTTTTATTAAATTTCATACATTAGCTCTTGAGATAGAGTTATTGCTGAAATCGGGAAAAATGCAGCATAACAGCACCACCTGTTAGGCGATATACACCAAAACCTAATATGCAACAACTTAAGTCAACTTGTAACCTAATCTGAAGTTCGATGAAAATCCGTGCGTTAGTTCTCGAGATAGAACTGTTACAAAAATTGAGAAGAATGCAGCATAGCAGCGCCACCTGTTGTGCGATAAGCATCGAAAACTAATCGACACCAGTTTATATCAAGGTCTAACTGAATAGAAAGTTTTGTGAAATTCCGTGCATTAGTTCTTGAGATAGTGCGCTCACAATATTTTTGTCACATACATAGAGACAGACTCACATACTCACAGAGTAACAAACATGGGGTATTCTCACAATCTTTTAACTTTCGGAAATAGAAATCTGGTGAAATTAAACTTGCTAAAATAAAATTTTAATCTGATAGACGAATGCCTTAATGATTCAAAAGAAGAAAAAAATGGTCAGCAGCGAAATTTCTTTTTTTAACTGAGGTTTAAGTTAAACTTGCGAGTTTAATTTTCCTTACCATTTTACCACTATAACTTTCTATTTTCTTCTAGATTTTTACTTATAATGAATTTGCATAGTACCCACAGGACATTCAAATAAGAAATAATAACAATGTAGTATTTTCAGTACAAAATTTTGGTATAACATTATCTTAGGGGTGTTAAAGAAGGGACAATAACGAAAGAAAAAAGGGGACTGTATAGGAAAATAGGGACGGAAGGGGAAAAAAAGGATGGTAAGGAAAATTACCACCTATTTTTAGGCAAATCATGTTAAGACTAAGTGATAGCCACTATGTTCATTGATTTTTAGAAACAGTTATTTACATTGGATTAAATTAATTTTTTTTTAAATTTGCCTCGAAAAGTGCAGAAATAAACCGTGGGGACGTTAAGACTATCAATAAAGTCACGATGCTTGAAATTGATATTTAAATCCTGATTTAAATTCTGTAGTGAATTTCCTGTCAAAGAATTTTAGACATTCTTTTTCTAGCTTACTTCTGTATGAGAAAAAACTTTTAAAAAAAGGCAACAGGAATGGTAAGGAATTTAAAGCTCAGGAACAGAGTTCAAAAAATAACATCAATCGTAAAAATGTGTGCAGGTTAATTTTTTGCTTCATATTTATATAAAACAATTGTCTCAGTTTTGAAAAAAAAATTGCATAGAATTACTTTTATTGAAACAATTTTATAAAGACAGCTCCAAACTTAAAAATCAGCATCAGGGACACAGGACGGTATAGGAGTTTTCCTGGTATCTGGACCCCCAACATCGTCCAAAACATATTTATCTCGTTAATATTGTTACGAAATCATACAATGGGATGTTCCCCAGTATATGAAATAAAAAAAAAACATATGAATATGTACTAAAATAAAAATTATTATTGAGGGACTTAAGAGTCAAAAGATTGTGAGAATACCCCACATACTCACAGATTTTGTCTGTGACTCTGTCTGACATTTTCTAAAAAACATCAAATCGTGTTCAGGAACTCCTAAAATGTATAAATCCATCAAAAACCGAAGGTCAAAAATTTTCACGAATTTAATATTTTTTTTCTTGTAAAGATAGAAGAAAGTTTAAAAAAAAGCGGATATTATTCTGTAGCATGTTAAATAAGATACTAACGTATAAGTTTCAAAGGTTTCATCAACATACTCTTTATACCCGGTTTTATCATAATTGTTCTTTGAAAGACAGGTTTTTCTTTTACGTAATAATTTCTGTACCTTGGAACAAAAAGGGCCAATGTCCAAAATCGAGAAATTTGAGTTAAATGCACGAATGAATTCAGGATGCGATATAAAGTAATTGTTAAAAGAGCCAAAGTCCTCCCAATATTAGATCATTGAAAACAAAATATTTTGTCGAGGCCAATGTTACTTACTGTTAATGTAAAAATGGCCAATGTAAAATGTAAAAAAAAAAAAAAAAAAAAAAACTATATCAATGTAACATTAGATTGTAGTGAGAAAAACATTATTGAATTGAAAGGTACAACTTTGAAATATAATAGTACGGAAATCGTAGCAAGATTCTTAAAACTCTCAAACTTAAATTGGATTTCCTGCCATTTGAGAAAAATGGACATTGGCCCTTTTCGTTCCAAGGTACAGATTTATACAACGATCTGTTCGATACGATGAAGAGAGTTGTATAGTAACAGTTTTCGAAACCGTAATGGCACTTTCTTTGTTAGTATCGGGTATTTTACTGCAATATTTAAAGTACATCTTAATGTATTGTGTTAATTTGTTATTTTTGAATTGGTCTTCCTGAGTAACTAGATTTTATAACATTCTGGAGTATGATTATAATTTTTTCTCAAATTAAATAATAAAAACAATAATAAGGGAAAATATTTGACAAATAAAAATTTAGAAGAAAATTTTCCCTTGATTATTGCAAATTTTAAAACAGAGATTTTAATGCTTATTATTAATCAATGTTATACATACCTCACATCAAATTATTTTCCCTATTTATTATTTTTCTTTTTTTAATATTTTCTTCAACTTTTATGTGCACATTAATAAATGAAATTATATATAACGAATAACTGGCTATTTTACTTTCAAACACTTGGTTTAAGGAAAGTATCATAATCATTTATTTGTGTGTGTAGTTGAATTCGTTAACTTCCAAAAGGATTTCCTAAATGATCGAAATACCATTTGGCAAATATCTTGTAGATCATTGTCTATATAGACTGTATAGACAGCTGTATAGATTGACGTATTAGGTATTTAATACATTTTGAAAGCATTTTGAGACTGATTCGGTAGCGAAAATAAATCACAAAGGAAAATATGACAGAGTATAAACGATAAATATTGAGCTAATATAATCAAACTTTAGTATCTAAGAGTTTACTTTACTAAGAGTCGAAGGAATGGTTCCTTTTTCTGATAAATTATCGTTACAAAAATAATATCCTATGTTCAAAAAGAAAAATGCTCTTCTTTTACGACGAAAACTTACT
Organism: Maratus speciosus; assembly: GCA_963932465.1. Taxonomy (NCBI): domain Eukaryota; kingdom Metazoa; phylum Arthropoda; class Arachnida; order Araneae; family Salticidae; genus Maratus; species Maratus speciosus. The sequence goes on from OZ010790.1 coordinate 243,203,265, forward strand.
CAGTTGTGAAACTTTGAATTTTATGAGTTTTAAGTATTTTCCGGGATTTAAAACGAAAAAAAAAAAAAAAAAAAAAAAAAAAAAACCGCGCATTTTAAAAGTCTCTGTATTTCTGCATTACATGGTTCAAAGTAGTTATTGCATTGAATAAAAATAAATAAATAAATAAATAAATAAAAAGAAGAAATTAAAGAACAATTTCATTAGAAAAAAAAAAAACAAACATTTTCATCTTAATTTTTTCTAATGTAACACTTTTTATATTTACTCTTTATCTTTATGATTAATCAAATCATTTACACGAAGAAAAGGTAATTACGATTTATTTCAAGCGAAAGTTCATTTGAATATATTTTTATTATTTTAATTAAAAGAGCGTAGTTTAGATTTACTTCAGTAACTATAATGCTTAAGACAAGAAAAAAAAATGAATAATCTGTGAAAAGGAAACGAAAATGTACTTTGCATATTAGCAATCATTTTAGAACAAATTCCAAAGTTTGTGGAATTCAAAAGTTATTTAATTATGCATCTTTTTTTAATTAATTCCAGCACAAAAAATTTTCCTTTTTTGTATAGATTATTCGGGAAAAGATAAAAATGATTATTTTATTATGTATTTTTCAAACGCTAAGGGCTATAGTATGTTATTTTATTAATTGAAAACTGAACGTAGACATTTTATAAGAAAAATAACTTGACTGAAATAAAACTGACATTAAATGATTGGTTCTTACATTCGCATTTTTCTAGCAATGTTGTTTTGTTATCCAGAATATTGTGGGAGTCGGATTACATCAACCCAAAGCCGACGCACTTCAGCTCCATATATTTTAATGCATCAACGCATATTTCAACGGAATTGTGAAAACATTCTCTATAATTATATTTCTAATATCAATCTTATCTTTTATGTTGAAAAATAAGCATATACTATGTCCTCTTTTATATTCATACACTGTTAAAACACTATTCTTAAAAATAAGTAAATTGTACTAATTATTGAGCACTTCCCGATCTTAAAATAGTTCCGTGTACTTAACTCTTAAATTTGAAAAACGCATGTACTCATTTTTTGAGCACATATAGGGACCCGAAAATAAGTAAGTATAGAAAACCACATACACTATAAGAAAAAAAAAAGCGAAATTACAGAGAACCGACAAATCACCATTTTAAATTGTGAAGAACTACAATCTTTGAAGCAAAGAACAACGAATTTACTATTTTAATTCTTGAAATTTTGTGTATGAGCCGCCCCATGATTTGAACCTGCGTCCTCTAGGTGGGAGATCAGTATTGTACTGACTGTGCTATAAGAGCAGATACCAGTTGTTTCCAAATGACGCCTTTTTATGAATCAGCGACGGAAGACCGCTAACAGCATAGATGAATTTTCCCTTTCTTAAATATTCTAATTTCTAATAAAACAATTTTTAAACTAAATTTTCTTCTTTAGCATTTCTAATTAAATTGTAAATAAATTTGAAAAGTGTGTATTATAAATTAAAAATTATAACAAAGATAGACATATCTTTAAATAAAAGCTTGGAAATCCCTACTGTAAATTCGGTATAAGAAAAGGGTTTATCAGAAAACTCATATTTTTGAGCACATAGGATTTAAACATGAATATTAAGACTTTAAAATACAAAATATATGTATTTATTTCTGCATACATTTATAAATCAAGCATAAGTATACGCAACTTCAAAATATCATGTACTCGTTTCTGAATTAATTGTGCTTAAAAAAATCGAAAACAAAGAAATTTTCATTTTTAAGTAGATTAATGCTCCTTTTTGAAGCAATTGTACTTAAAAAATATGAGTACATGGGAATGCTCATTTTTAAGTAGATTATTTTTAACAAAGTACTTCTTTTTGAAACAATTGTACTTAAAAAAATACGAGTACATGGAAGTTCTCATTTTTAAGTAAATTATTTTTGAGAGTGTATAATATAGTTTTTTAATCTTAAACAATATTGTAAGCATTCTTTTGAAAAAGTCTGATCAAACTTGCCCGAACGCTGTAAAAAAAAAAAAAAAAAAAAAAAAAAAAGAGGTAAATCTACAAAACTACACTATAAGAAAATCTTTAAAGTTGCTAAAATTTTTCTAGGAAACTGGGATTCTTAGAACTCTTTATGCAACGGCAACAATGAAATTTCATGTAACACAAACACTTTTGAACCATAAATAAAAAAAATCTGTAAGGTTACAAAGATTGTTTTAGTAAACTGGGATGCCTAGAACTTTTTATGTAACTGCAACCGGGGTTACAGATAAAATTTTAGTAAGATTACTGTAATTTTAGTAGATTCTTTTGTAAAGCTATAGATTTCTGTAGCTTTAAAAAACTAGTTTTGTAGATTTACATTTCTCTTTGTACAATGTACAGATAAAATTTTAGTAAGCATACATATTTCTGAAACTTTACATCTGTATAATTACAGATTTTTTTTACAGAGTAGTTTTTGTAAAAGCTACAGAAATCTGTATGCTTACTAAAATTTCATTTGTACACTGTACAGAATAAAGATGTAAATCTACAAAACTGTTTTTGTAAATCTACAGCAATCTGTATGCTTACTAACATTTTATCGATAACCCGGGATAATTACATGAAATTGTTTTGTCCCAGTTACATAAAAATGTTTAGGCATCCCAGTTTCTTAGAAAATTTTTAGTTACCTTACAGATTTTTTTTTACAGCATGAACATGAATCTGTTACATGATTTTTTTTTATTGCAATTACATAAAAAGTTCTAGGCATCCCAGTTTTTAGAAAATTCTTAGTAAACTTATAGATTTTTTTACAGTATAAGAGTCAAAACTCGGGTTGGGTTTCGTTTAGGTAAAACCCCTTTGCCAGATCTGATGCAGAAGTATAATCTATATTCATTAAAATCTTATTGTTGTCAATATCACTTAATTTGAAGTGTAGTGGACAATGATATATTAAAGCATTTGAGGCGTATCTGCGAACGTTAAAGCATATAAACTAAGAAACAGACGTAAAAACAGACAGAAAGACAAATATATCATTTTTAGATTCTAATGATATTGAAAAGAACCATCTACAGACCAATACTTTTCCAACAAAAACAAGCATGAAAATAGGAGACTCCGTTCAAACGTTATGCTTGAACATACATAAAATAATAGTTATAAATGAAGTAAATGTATGGGAGGAAATAGTAAATGTATTTTATGTAAATGACAGAAAATATTCATGCATTACAGATTTGCAGAATCTATTTACAATTCCCGGTAGCTGCATCCAATGCATATTTATCAAAATCATCAAAGATTGTCGGATCATATGGTTGAGTACCTTCAAAACAAAAAGAGATTCGTTTTTCATTAAAATTCTCTATATATGAATTTTTAAGGAGTGGCCTTGTAATTATGACTGTATAAAATTTGTAACATTTTTTTTTTTTTTTTTTTTTTTTTTTTTTTTTTTTTTTTTTACATTTTAAAACAAATTATTATTATATTTGTATATCAAAATAAACAATACAATTAAATTCTGATTGTAAATACGTTTTGCATGTTATTTATTAATTTTTGAATTGTAAAAAAAATATATGAAAAATCTTCAAAATGATAATTCGAATGGGTATATGAAAGTTTTTATTTTATGGTTTAGATTGCAAATCATTATATTCCCGATAACGTAAAGAATATATTTATAGAAAGAAAATTAGGAAACGATTATGCATTATTTTTGGTGTGGTCATTTTTGGTGGGTATCCAACATCGCATATTTTTTCCGTAAAATTGGAAAAATTGAAAAGAAATTGCATCGAAATAATTTATGCAATAAATGAACTGTATTTTTATATACTTAATTTATTTAAAACAAGCAATATTATGCTTATTTTTGCTTCATTAAAAAAATAGTTTCAAATGCAGTGGGTATGTTAAGAATATGAAAAACAACTAATTAACATCGACAGAAGATGAATTTTTAATTCAATAATAGTCAATTTATGACCTTTTTGCAGAATAATGTTGAAATATGTATATATTAAAAATGATTAGTTGTTCCAAAATACCTTTTATAGTTCTACTATTTCATAGTCGTACTAATGCTCTCATGCCGTAGGAATAACGATTTTTATCTAAATAAATGAAGTAAAAACACAGTTACTATCGGAATTAAACAAATATTGTTGCATGATCACACAAATACACAAATGAGGAAATCATCGAGAATTGTCATCCATCACTTATTATGTCTTTGAATAAGTTATCAATGATATTATCTAACTAAATGCATACTAATTTGCTCACGTGAGGTTTACATTTCTATGCTGAAATAGATAAAGTCAAATTGGTTAGTTTTTTGATAAGAATAATTATATATATAATAGCTCTAAGTGTATAACCCTTCCGGGGTGAATCCATCCAGATCCCGATAATCTTTCGTACACTGTAAAAAAAAATCTGTGAAGTTACTAAAGTTTTTCTAGGAAACTGGGATTCCTAGAACTTTTCATGTAACGGCAACAACAAAATTTCATGTAACAGACACACTTTTGAGCCGAAAATCAAAAAATCTGTAAGGTTACTAAGAATTTTTTTGGAAACTGGGATTCCGAGAACTTTTCATGTAACTGCAGCCAGGGTTACAAATAAAAGTTTAGTAAGATTACTGAAATTTTAGCAGATTCATTTGTAAAGTTACAGATTTTTGTAGCTTTACAAAAACTAGTTTTGTAGATTTGCAGCTTTTTTCGTACAGTTACAGTTGAAAGTTTAGTAAGCATGTAACTTTACATCTGTAGACCTACAGATTTTTTTTTACAGTGTACGAAAAACATATCGCGGCCATGTTAGGCTTAAGCATTCCGGTTCCGTAAATGAGGAAATTCTTCGACTTATAATAATATACGTTGTATCACATCTATTACATCATTGCTACTTAATTTTGTCTGAAACCTATACAATTATAATATTTTAAGTTCTAAATTAAAAATAACCAGCTACCAACAACAGGTTGCCATTCAGAAGCACAAATTCCAAATCCAGAAACAAATTAATGACTCTTTGAGTGATTCATTAAAATGAAACGGTTGACATCCGATTCTGCCCTTAAAATATTTGTAAAAGCATATTAAAGCCTTTAAATGTTTTGAAATGCGTTTTTCACTTTTGTTTATATTTATAAGCAGTATGTTTGACTTCAGTATAAACCGAATTCAGTTATTTACTGTGTGAATCATTTCTGTGAATTATTTTGTACTGGATTAAGGTTTCTTTGATAAAAATTGATTTGGCGCCATCTACCGGCCTTTAATCTAAACAGAGAAACTTTCTGTTGAAATTGTACTTTTTTATGTATTTTATCAGCTTTGAAGGCATGGCAAATAAAATGAATATTTCTTATCACTTTTTATTGTAATTAAAATATTGGTGATATCTATAATACCGTTTTTACATAGAAAGTTTGTAGAGGAAAAAAAATCTTCATATTAATGCAATTAATAATTGCAATTTTGCATTACTTTTGCAATTTAGTTTACTTATTATGCAATTTACTTTGAGAAATGATGTAGATTAAAATCATTACAAATTTGCTGTTTAGTGTGTTACAGAATAATTCAAAATCGGTTTCTAGGTAGTAAAATAATTTGTAAGTCACAAAATTAATTCTGAATAAAGAATAACATATATAAGGTCTTCTACTCGGTAATATATGAATATGTAAATATACTTTATAACATGATTTATAGAATTAAAAATGCAATGCAATTTTTATGCTATAATATTTAAATTTTGTGATGTAATTCTGATATTTTCAAAGTAGACATTTTTCGTTTAATTTTTTTTTTTGCATTTTAAATATTATTTTAAATTGTAGTTTACATAATATCTTTGTTGTAGTCATACAAAATCAAAGGATAATAATTTTTTATTAATAAAATGCAAAAGTCATAAAATGATGCACCTTTTTTTTTTTGAGTGAGAAAAAATATTTTTAATGCATTATTTTCATGATTAAGTGTTACGAGAAAATGTAGCTATTTTGATAGGCTTTTTTTGCTTTGAGCTTAAAATTAAAAAAGAAAAAAACAGGGCCTATACCTTTGTCAACGAGCATTTTTTTTTCTTATTTTCATCCATATTTATTGATCATGTGGAATTTTTCTAAGTCTCAGAAATAAAATAATGAAATACCTAATGACATCCGATGCTGCCATCTATGATCAAAAATTGAAACTACATCTAAATCACGTGATGCTTAAGTTAGGAGCACCAACGCCGTGAACCGAGTACTATTTTTGTGCACAAACACTGTTTTGAAGATTTTTCATTCACATTCCGTCAATTTTGACGGTGTTATATACTAGTATTAAAGAAGCCTACATTAACATTTTTCTAAAATAGAGTGGACAAATAGTTCATATAAATTTTAATCTTTGTATAAATGCATTTTAATTATAAATGTTAAATCAGACGATATGTTCGATGATAAAGCGGATGGCGGGGGGGGGACTAAATTTTAACTCCGTTTCGAAATTCTGTATAATACAAAATTTTGTGCATGCACTCTTCTTACTTTAATTTACTTGTCGCTGAACCTAACAAATTTATTTAACTATGAAGTAAAATAACCGTCAAAACTTTCTACTACTCAAATGTTTTCCCATATCAAACGAAATTCAATAAAAATCAAATGTTTATAATTTCTCAACCTCAACAGTTATGGTGTAATATATTAATAATATTTTAATATAATATATAGAACATTAGCCGTTATATTAATTGTTTAATGAGTTATTTAAGTTTCAATATTTATGTTTTAATGATAAAATCATAGAAAAATACTTTATGTAGATATATTCTTGTAGCTTTTATATAATCACAATTCCTAGGTATTAGGAATAATACACATTAATCTAAATCAATGAAGGGTGAATATATTTATGATGAGATTAAAGAAATATTTGCCCACACCCAAACAAACAGAGAAATGAGAATAATAATCTAGAGTTGTCATCCATCATGTCAGATGTCTGTGCATAATTTATTGAAAATCTTTTGTAAATGCTTATTTTGTTGTTCCTGTGTCAGATTTATCAGCTTATCCTAAAGTAAGACGACATATTATCAAAGAAGAAAACAACACAACTGATATTTGTTCTTTCTACAACTTTTATCATTTTAACGACTATAATTCTACAGGCTGTCCAAAAAAGTTGAAATTCACTTAAATTTTTATCTGCTGGAGATTACAGAACTGTTCGAAATGATGGTAGAAATACGATTATGTTAATGAAAGAGTCTTGCCATTAATTTTCAAAAAGCTTGACTTTTGAAATTTTCATATGACTCCCCTGCACAAAATTAATTAATCAGAATTTTTCATTTTTATTACTTTTTACTTGCCCATCATACGTAGTATAGGGCAAGTCTTGTAATTGTTTTGAAAATCGAAAAGTTTTTTTTTTGACGGATTCACACGTTTCAGACACTAGAGAGTTCGAAAAACATATTTTTAGAATTTTTTTTTGCCGTCCGTCTGTGTGTGTGTGTGTCTGTAAATGCTCTATTTTTCTGAACAAATTGAGATAGAGACTTGAAATTTGGTGTGTACTTAGGAAATAATAATGGGAAGAAGCCTACTGAATATCAGGAACCTCTATTATAGGGAACTATTTTTTTCGGATTCTCGAAATATTCATTTTGATAAAAGGCATACAAAAATTTTCGAAATTGTTTATTTGAAGGAGTGAATATAAAAGACAATAAAAAAACATAAATTTTGCATGAAGAATGAAGTCGATCGGATAAGTAGTTGCCGACATATTTGTAATCATATTTTTCACTCTCTCGTTTTTTCATGACCCTGTATTTAATTCAAATTTCAATTCAAAGATATATTTTAATTGGAAATGAGACGCTTAATCCAGCGCAGTAAACTGTTAGTTAACATAATTATACATTTTCGAGTTATAAGGATGTTTCTTTTACAATATTCGGTCTACTCGATTATCCCGCCGACCAAAAAACTATCGCTAAACTATAAGATTAAATGCCAATAATGGCTTATCGTAAATGTCAAGCATTTAACGCATCTCTATACCTATAAGGGTGGTTACCATAGGAGGGACCCTGTTCTGTCGCCAAATGCCGCCAAGTTTGCCGCCAACTTGTCGATATATCGCCAAATTTGGCAACAAAATGAGTCGCCAAACGTGGCGCCAAATTGGCGGTATCTCTAATATTTCGCCAAATTCCCATAGACTTTCATTGTAAACCAATAGCGTTTACTTGGCTGCAGAAAATTCTGAGATATTTTAATGCGACAAAAAGTAATATTAGCTTAAGGGATATATTAATTATATTTAAGGGAGTCCAAGTAAATTAAATTATGAATAATGTAACATGATGCAATGTTTAGCATGTATCACATATTTTATTTTCATATTTTATGTTATGTATACCCATAATGGGTGGCCCCAAAGACTAGTTTATTTTTGTTGCAGCAAAATTATTACAAAACAAGTCGGAAATTATACGTTAAACGTGGAAAATGAGGCGCGTTCGTACTGTTAGTTTTATAAATATTCAGATCTTGGTTGTATAGCTGTTGCGCTCTTATGCAAAAATGCATGAATACAAAATTAATTACGATTATATAGATTTAATTCAGTTATATGAAAATAATATGATTCCATCTTAAATTAGACGTAATCACTATGGCAACCTAGAATCATTACCTATCACGAGATATCATTGAATTAATTACGTATGATAGGATTTAACAGGACGAAGAAAACTTTTATTAATATCTTTTTAAGTTTTGATTCGATTTTCATAAAATTTGAAATAATTCGACAAAATTCGGCAATGATTATATATATATTAAATTTCAAACCATTCGGTTGGGTAGTTTTTGCACTTTTATATGCAGACAGACGGACAAACAATCAGACGAACGGAGCAGACGGCGGTATAGATGTTACGTATTTATATAATCATGGACGCACCTAAAAACTATATTCCTCTACCTTGAAAGTTAAATAAATTACTCCTAATTGGAAATTAACCGATGTGAATAGGAACCTGACATAAAATTAGAAATATAAATTTGTGGATATTGCAACATAAATGAATCTCGGACGATAATACATATTCAGTTGACTTTACACAAACTATAATCCATTCTTGTAGAAGCATTAATATCGAAGAACTCTAAAAATATTTTCCTAAATATTTTTAGAAAAGTTTAGTTATGTAAGGGACATGAGATAAAACATTTTAAAAATGATTTGTGAATTGCTTTTATTTAAAAAAAAATTATGTATCTAGGATTTTAAACTACATTTTTCTCTTACATCCATGTAATGCTTTATTTATATGTGTTTGTAGTACCGATGTCTTTATTGTACTTGTTAACATATTTTTGATCTAAATAACACAATCACCAATTTGTGAATGACCCCTATTTTTACTGATGAAATAAACTTTTAATTGTTACGGCAAACTGTTTAGCTTTCTTCCTTCTATCATATTTCCGTTATTTTAAATATACAAGTATACAGTTTTCTGTAATAACGTTTCTGGAAAAAAAAATCACATATTTTGTCCTATGGGTTCGTATAAAATAAAAAAATGTGCAATATTTTGAAAATTAATAGGAGGAATATTTCATTAGTATAATCTTATTTGCTGCCATACTTTGAACACTTTTTCAATTTACACTTCCTCTTTATCTCCTAACACATAAAACCTTAATGCCTGCTTCGCACATTTAAGGCTAGCCTGTATATTTATCTTCAATTTTTAAGAGCCTAGTACAAGCCACGAAACTAATGTTAAACCAATGGCAGCTTTCTTTAAAAATTTCTCATTTCCATTTCCCTATTTTTAATTAAAAATCTTTTCTGTAGTATATCTAAGGTCGATGTCTTACCGGATATCTCCTTACTTTTTCGATTTTGGTTGCGGTGTTTTTCCTGGAATTCCGGAATTGGTTATGAAACTAAACATATCCCAGAAAAGAGAAACACTGCAACTGAAATCGAATAAATAAAAATATTTCCGGTTAGACATCGACTTCAGATTCCCATGCAAAAAGAATATTTTAAAATGTTAATATGAAAACGAGAAATTCAGAAAGAAAGCTGTCATTGGTTTAATATTATTTTGTGAATGTTTCGCGCGACTAACGTATGCTCTAAAGCATGAATTTTGCATTTACTAAGATTTACATCTACTTTTTTGCATTTTTGAAGACGTACTGCTGGTTGAAAAAAATGTTTAAGTATCGAATAACAGATTAGGTTAAATAATGCTATAAAAAGTGATAGAATATCTTTAATAAGATTAACGATCGTTTTGTCGCACAAACGGCGCCACAAATAGTATTATTTAACCTAATCTGTTTATAAGTGATTATTATGCACGTTTTTATATCGCATAACAGTTGCTTTTAAATCATACTAGGAGAACCACCCAGCTTTGCCCGTGTCAACACACAGTCTTCTGGGTAAAGTAAATAAAAATGCAATATTAGAATGATCACAATAATGGAGCTCTCTGCATTCGCACCCATAAATCTTTAAACAGTCAATCAGAAAAAAAAGACATTGCTTAGACGCAATCATAGTAAAATCCCTTAGCTATATATCTGAGATTGCAGGCTTTCTTTGGCGTGTGTAACAGAAAAATGTACAACAAATCTGACAATATAGAAAAAATTTAAATTAAATGGTGTAGCATGTAGTGAAATTTAATGTCGTAAGGCATTACTTTAAAATGGAAATTTACATTTTAATTCATGAGGCGACTTTTTTCAGTGCACCGGCTAAAGTACCGTTTTAAATGGATCAAGCAATCAACCTTTTTTTATAATTAAGGATTAATTAACCCTTAAGACCACGAACCTTTCACATGTAAAACAAAATATACATTTTTTTAAGCCACATTAATGTTAGAGGGGAAATAAAATAGCTAAAAACTTACTCCTTTTTTCAAGCGACTACCATTTTATCATATTCCATTTAACGTTGCTGAAAATAGATTCTTGGCACACAAATTCAATATGTTTTCAGGAAAAAATAGGTTTTGTTTGTTTCAGAAGCACAACGAAGGGGCGTACTGGTACAACTGACAATATCTACATCAATTTTAATAATTATTTCATTATAAATTTTTTTTTAAAATTAAAACTAAAGAAAAAAAGTAGGTAAATTCAGTGTTCGTTTTACTTTATTCTTTCTATACATATATATAAAAAAAGTTTCGATGTTGACTTACTTTTCGGGCTGACAAATTGTAACTTACCCTTAAAAGGCCGGTCGATGTCTTACATTATATATTTAATTAAAGATGTGGTAGTGCACAGAAAGTTTATGCAAAAACAATTTTAAGATAATTATTATTTTAATTTTAGGAATTTGAGAAATGTTCAAGTAAATAAAAATAAAAACTTTAATGTAAAATTTGAATTCTAATTCATTGTTTCTTTTAATATCAATAAAAAGTTCTTTTTTCTTTTGAAACTACAAAGATTAAATTGTTTTTTATAGTAATTTTATTCATCAGTTTTGAATTGAATTTAAAAATTTTTGTTAACTAATGTAAAACATCGCAATCAACTTTTCATTTTTTCTCTTAATAGGTAAACTTTAATTAAAAAGCTATATCCCCAGAGACTAAAACGAAGAATTTAAGAAAAAAAAAATAAACGCCAACAATTTGCTGTCTTTTTAATAAGAAGTATTTGAATTCTGAAGGCATGGATGCATTATTAAAATGAAATTTTATTCAAGAAAAGCAATTACTTAAAATGAGCATCTTTACGGAGTAACACTTTGGAATTATCTTAAAAAGTTAATTAAAGGAAGAAAATATTTCAGTTATAATTGATAATCAATTCTTGATCAATGTCTTTTTATTCTTAATAATATGTGATAAATCTCGAAATATTAATGATTTACTATTACTGAATTTCTACTCAAAAGCTTGTTTAGTAAATTTTATTCTGATTACAAAGTGTACATGATATTATTGTTGTACTATACAGGGCGACACCTTAAGACTTCTCAACTGCTCTGCTCAACAAGCGCAAAACGTTTTGACACATTTACAACTTTATTTTTTAACGGAAATATATAAAATTGGAAGCCCTGACTATAGAAGAGATTTGGAATCGAACTGTGTTTTCAATTTTTTGATAAAAAAATTACCCATTGAATTATAAGCTATTTTTTGATTTTTTCACTTGACAAACACGTTTTTTACCTTTTCTTGAGAGGTTATTCTTCTTTTCGCGCGGAAATTCGGTTCAAAATGTCCACTTTGACACTATTTTCTGAAAGATCTATTGCGTTTGAAAAAAAAAAAAACCCGGAAAACACAGTTCTATTATACAGTTACTGAACAACAACAGCTGTTAGTTTCATGCATTTCAAAACAAAAATAAATTAAAACTTATGTCATAAAGTTGCCCTTTTGAATTTGAGAACAGCCTTAAGGTAACTGCCTACATTAAAATGGCCATTTTCGTGAAAGTTTTCAAAATTTTTTTTATTGTCTAATTTCAAAGAGTCAATCATTTACGACTCCAAATCGATTTTCATTTTATTTTTATGATTATTAAAAGAGGCGTTATGATCAATTTAATAAAAAGAAAGTAATTAGTTAAATACCCGAAGTGGGCGTAGGAAAGCAGGAGAAATTTAAACAATGTTTCTATGCATTCTTTTCTTACGTTTTTTACATAATAATACCAATAAACCTTAATTGATACTTCTAGATTAATTTTTTGTGTATTTTGAAAGATATAAAATAAATCTTTAAATGCGATTTCTGGAAAATAAAATTTCCTGTTATCTCCATGTTCGGAAGATTTCATTACAGAAAATGTTTTGAACATAATGCAGTGAAATTTTGTCAGAATGCTTTCCATATTACTCACTATGTTCTGAACTAGAATCGAAACTCTATATGATAATGTAGTTTTTTTAAACAGATAATCGAATTTAAAAATACATAATTTTAAATAAAAAATATGTATTTTTTTGACATATTTGGAAATATTTTAGTTAATTTTGAAGATATTGTAAAACTCCCAATTCAGTGCACAGCTAAGTGTAGTAGTAAGCACTAGCAGTATGTAGTACAGAAGGAATTGTAATATATTCTGTTTAATTCAGTGTACACTGATTGGCGTAAGTATGCAAATTTGCTAAAAAATGGTAGAAAACCACACTGTTTTAAAAGGTTATGAAGATATTGCTATGATTTTATGTTTTGTCATCCTTCTGTACTATAACTGAACTAAAAATATGTGTATATATTCAATATTGTAGATAAAAAAAAAGAGCTCCGAACGTAGGCAGATACCCAGGGCTTCGCTAAGGGGGGGATGAGGGGAGCCTCCCCCACCAAACATTCGCGAATATATACTTGTCAAATTTACAAACTTAGTTGGCAAATTTGTTTAAAACTTTAGTAAAAACTATAATATATTTTCTATTTCTGATAGACTTAGCAAAAATTACAAAACTAATTAGGAATATTATTAAACTTTTAACAAATAAGAACTACATTACATTTTCTAACTGCGGTAAGTTGGCAAATACTGAAATTTGACTTGGCAATTTAAGGTTCTCTACTCCACCAATAAAAAGTCTTAGCGATGGCACTGCAGATACTTCAACAGAGGCACAAACCTTAAGGGGTCTTAAGACTCAATCGGAAAAAATGAAAAAAAAGGACCGTTTTAAATATTTAATTTATTAAAATGTATATAATTTGAAAAGACAGTTTTAGTTAAGATGAAAGATATAAGTATGTTTTTTCATTTCATGTACCGGTAGATGGTGCTACTTTGTGACTGGGGGGGGGGGGGTTACTTTGTGACACCTGGTTTAGTTTTCATATTTCGAATCTCACGCACCGTCCGCTTTGGCAGGAAAGGAAACAGCAGTGCCACCTCCTAGTACGGGCGCCACATCACTTGACGACCAACCCCCGAAGCTCTAACACCTTACTTGTTCTCTCTGGCCGATGTAAGGTTGCAATCTGCTCGTGCATTGTTGCCACGAAAACCGGAAATTTTGTGTTCTGAAGCCTAAAGCGTATGAGAACCTCATAACACAGGTAAATATTCTTTGCTGCTATTGTGTCAGTTAGAATGTGGAGTAATATGACCTTTGTCAAATGATATATATCTGAGATATAGCAGCATAATAAAAATATAGACACTTGATAGCTACTTTGTGACACATCATAAATTAGTCCCACAAGGTTACCGTTTAAAAATTAAAGATATATTTTTTGTTTTCAGTGTCAAGATAGACGTGAAACATGAGGCGAACTCAAGATAGTCCAAACGCAATCATCGGGGACAAGTTAAGCTCTCATATAAGTCTAGAATTGCTACGTCTTTGTGAGAAAAATAACATTAAATTCGACTAATCTCCTGCAGCCGCTTTATGTGGCCTTTTTTCGTTCTTTAATATCTCACTGAAAAGGAGTGTTGTCAGGTTCTAAAAAATTACCTCTGGTAGTAGATGCACAAACGTACCAAATGACGAATTTCCGCGTCTTCTAAAAGAGTTCATATCAAGAACAATCTGAAGGCGGGATTTCACGCGATCGGAACCTAGCAGCTAAATAGAAACAAAGTTTTGGACCTGCTTCCAAAAGCAGTCCTCGAAGAAAAAATTTCAAGATGCAGAATTAATATATAGAGGGGGCTCCAAACTGTCAGACATTTGTCGAGCAGAATATTGGTACGACAGCTTACGCGCAAGATTACAAAATAAATTTTGCAACTAGAATAAAATTTTTTGTGGCTAATTATACTTCGAATTGTAATAATTACCCTGGACCTAAAAAAAATGTATTTAACGTATGTTTATATTTTAAATACAAAGTTGTATTTAACTAATACAAAATTTTGAAAATTTTAACTGTGTAATCACTTAAAAAAATATTTTTTGAACAATAAAAAGGAAACTTTAGGTTCAGTTTATACAGACTGACATGAAATATATGTTCAAAATTTCATGAAAAAATATTCAGAAGTTTTTGAGATATCGTGCGCATTATGCCACAAAACGTCATTTGGAGAAAAAAATGACTTCAAAGTTTCGGAAATGCCGCTTCAGCTATTGAGCGGGTATAATTGTAAAAGCCATAACTTCAAATGGGAATTTTAAGAAAATATTTATATCAAAATGTTCAGAAAAGGTAAAAATTTATCATTTAATAAAATAAAACTTTCGAAAATTTTGAAGCTTTAAGATTCCTGAGACCCCTCAAGAGGTGGTATATCGCACTACAATAAACAATTATTGTATGTGAAACCAGGGTCGCAATCTACACTTCCGGTCAAAAATTTAGGTTTCTTCAGTTTAATCTGAGCTCGGAATTTTCCCCATAACTTTAACAACAGTGAATATATTTTCAAAATATTTAGAATAGTATTAAATTGGTGTGTATGGATTAGATGAACGCACGAAAAGGATTAGAAGTGCACAGTAATTCGGTCGGTGCACCTTGTATAATGACATTTACGTTCCAAAAAGTGAATCGTCTAGTTTATCGCTGACAGGAGGCGGATGATGATCATCACATATCTTTTCGTGATACTGTCTCAATTTAGGTAATGAAAGTGGCAACTATCTACATCCAATCAATGCTAAATTAGACGATCCATATTAGGAATTACAAATGATTTTATATACGGTTCTCCAACCGAATTGTTGTTCACTTCTACCATTTTTTGCTATTTCATCGTATCTTGTATTCAACAAGTTAATTCCGTTGTAAATATCATTAAAATACCTTTCTTATTGTTAAAGTTATAAAGAAAAATCCGGGCTAAAAAAAGTGAAGTACCCTGTAATTTTGACTGAATGAGTAGATTCTCATCTGGGCTTTATGTACAATAATTGTTTGTTGTGTGGTCTACCACCTCTTAAATTTGTACCTCTATTACTGGATCACTCTGTATACGGTTATGAACCAGAATATCAATTTGTCAGGTTATTATTTAAGATTTTCTAAATGTTTAATTCCTTATAAATTTTCATTTGTGTTCTTTATGATTAATTTGCTGCAATTCTGAAGAATGAAAACTAAAAAACAAAACTTTTATCTTCTACTTGATGATGAATCTTCTCTGAGTATAGTTTATTCTAAAATTAGGGAGTTATAGCCGTTTTGATAACATATCATTTATTATAAATAATAATTTAAAGAAATAAAATTTTATTTATCTCTTTAGTACTGAATGAGTAATCCCTTTAGTACTAAATTAATACTGAAATGAATTAATATCAGTATTTTACACTATTAGTTATGCTATTTTAACATTTTATTCAATCAAAAAAAAAAAAAAAAAAAAAAAGAATATATATATATATATATATATATATTTATTTTAAACATTCTTTTATAAACATTTAATGTTTATCTTAAAAATCCCGTCTTAGGTCATGGCTGCAATTCATACACTATGACGCAAAAGTTTAGACAATGACGTCATTCAGCTTTAAAATGTAGAATTATGACGTCAGAAGTACAAAAACCTGTAAATATATTCAAAAACTGATTTAAAATGCTAAGTACAAAAGACAGTCGTTTTATTTGCTATAATACTAATTTTTTTCATAAAAATTCAAATGTGCTTGTCGCAAAAGTTTAGACACTATTCTAAATTTCTTTGAATATTCGCTGGCATATGCAAATTTAGAATCGATGATGTCACAAATTTGGAGTACTTAAGTTCTGCAAACGATTGCGCTTCATAGTCGACATGCCGAGAGCTAAAGAAATTCAAGTGAATGAGGTTTCAAGGATTTGGCAGTTGAAAGGTGAAGGGAAGAGCGTTTCTGAAATTTCTGATATTATTAATAGGTCAAAAAAATCTATTTATCGAGTTTTATCGAGTGGTTCCGAATATAAAGCAAAATGTCGGTCTGGGAGGCCACGTGTGACAAATGTACGAGAGGATCGCCTGATACAAAGACTAGCGAGTACTCAACAAATGAGCGTACGTGGAGTTCAAAGCTCATCGGGACTCTCTGTATCAAAGGATACGATTCGTAGACGAATTTTGGAAAAAGGAACAATCGTTTATAGCAAAATGCAGAAGAAACCAGCTCTGAAACCACATCATAAGTTACAAAGACTTATGTGGGCTCGAAAGCATATGTCATATGGAGAGAAATGGCAGTCAGTCATATTTAGCGATGAAAAAAAGTGGAATCTGGATGGTCCAGATGGTTGTTTATCGTATTGGCATGACTTGCGGAAGGAACCTCGACGTTTTTTTAGTCGCAGACAAGGAGGGGGCTCGGTGATGGTTTGGGCAGCCTTTTGCTATAATGGACAAGTATCTCTGACCTTCACCAGTGGTCGTCAAACTTCACAGCATTATACACAGACATTAGAAGAAAACCTACTGCCATTTGCAGAGCTTCTAGGGGGTCCTCAGTGGGAATTTCAGCAAGACAATGCTTCAATTCACACTGCAAAACATTCAAAATCTTGGTTTAATTCCCATAATATAAGAGTTCTCGACTGGCCAGCATGTAGCCCAGATCTTAACCTTATAGAAAACCTTTGGAGCATCATGTGTCGCAAAGTTTATAGCAACGCTAGACAATACTTGTTGGATTCCAATGTAAATAAATCTCTTAACTAAATGAATCCCTAAAAGTTAAGTATTAAAATATCTATAAGCTATTAAAACTGCCCTCAATAACATTTCTTATTGTTAAAGGAATATATTTCTAACTTAAATTCAATGATAGAAGAGCCATATATATTTCACATTACTTTATTTTTATAAACTTCTTTCTAGAACAAAACAAAACCAACTGTTGCCAGATATTGAAACAATACAATTACAACCAGTTAAATAATTACGCAGGTGACTGATACATGGATGAAAGAAAAAGTTAGTCATTACGTAACATACTCCCACCTTGAGTTGAGGGGAAAGCACAACTCAACAATTTAAAATTACAAGTTAAATCCTTTCGGTACCTTAGAATTGTAACGATAATACCAACCATTTTCCACATTTTCAATATTGGAAACTAGGACAGTATCCGACGAGGAAACATCTTTTCTTTTTTTCTTTAAGTACTTCGTCTTCATCAGCAATAAATTTAGTGGAGGGCCATTTCTCATAGGGCGAATACAACCATTCGGGTCTCTCCCACCATTTCAATTTTAATTATTGATGGCTAGAACAGCCTCTTCTAGGTAGGTCTGAAGGATTTTGATTCCCATGCAGCTCATAAAGTTGTTCTGATATCAGAGGATTCACAACTTTGTTTAGTCTCTTCAAACACAGATCAAAATTGTCAGGAAGAGGAGGGTGATATTCAATCGAAAGCATATTGACTAAAAATTTATCATTTTCAACCTTAACTGTGTTAAAGAAATGTTGCTTTGCTGCTTCTTTCATACAAATCACGTGAAATAGGAGACATGCCAGACCTTTGTGAATATGGATCTCTCAAAAATGATGAATAGGGATCCGCATATTCATCTCTCATGGGCGCCATAGATGGACTAGGACGATCATAAGGTGAAGGATATGGTCTCATGCGAGGCGACATTGAACTGTAGCCACGGTCATAAAAATCTCGACCCCCAAAAGGTGGACTGTCATATCTTCGGCCGTAGCCATTAGCATACTCATCACCACTACGGCGTCCACCATAACCACCACGTCCCCTGCTTGAACCTCCTCTAGCTCGTCCTTGTGATCCTGGCTCATGATGAAGCTTGCTTTTTGAAGGTTCAACACTCAAAGAAGATCCCCTGAAGTAATAATTCTCACTTGAGCAGTTCAAATAAAATTCTACTTGCAGATTCCAGTCCTGTCGCGGACGCCATATGTTGGATTCCAATGTAAATAAATCTCTTAACTAAATGAATCCCTAAAAGTTAAGTATTAAAATATCTATAAGCTATTAAAACTGCCCTCAATAACATTTCTTATTGTTAAAGGAATATATTTCTAACTTAAATTCAATGATAGAAGAGCCATATATATTTCACATTACTTTATTTTTATAAACTTCTTTCTAGAACAAAACAAAACCAACTGTTGCCAGATATTGAAACAATACAATTACAACCAGTTAAATAATTACGCAGGTGACTGATACATGGATGAAAGAAAAAGTTAGTCATTACGTAACAATACTCTTCTGAAAAGGACCTTAAGACATCTATTGAGAATGCATGGTACGATATCGATCCACAAACTATGCAAGATTTAGTTTCTTCCATGCAATCTCGTGTATATGACGTAATACATAAGCATGGATGCGCAACCAGGTTTTAAAAATTGTTTATTTCGATTTTATTTAATTTGTGTCTAAACTTTTGAGACAGCAGTTTATTTTTGTTACCATTTAATTTATTGCAATATGCACAATTCCACTTTTCTTTGTTATAAATATTGTTTATATGTACAGCACATTAATTTCAAGCAGTGATTTGAAAATTGAATAAATATTTTTCAAAGTATGTAAGAATTTCTTCATTGTCTAAACTTTTGCGTCATAGTGTATTTAAAAAAACAAACAAAAACAAATCTATTACAATACGTTAATTAGGCGTTGGCACCGAATCTTATTATGGGAAATTCACCGCTTTCTTTTACGTATTGCAGTAAGCGCCGCCTGGTGAACTTATTAAATTTTTTTTATAATTTGTTCTCTTTTTTAAGATATGGGTAACAACAAACATTATTTAATTTATATTTTTGGGATTTCAAAATTTGTTTCGCAACGTATATCCAGTCTTATTCCTGTTTTCAAAGTAGAAGCACGTGTTCTTTCCACCTGAGGAAGAAAGACTAAGTTCTTTTGAAAGGCGTTGCACATTTCTATAACTTTATAGTATTTTTAAGAAGTTCATTTTTATATTATCAAATCACACCAGATTATACAAAGATTAAATGTCAAATATAATAAGTTTGAAGTCCTTCCCTTATTATATCATTTTTTAAATAGAAAAATTTTCTAGTAATACAGCTATTTAATACAATTAACTCGGGGAGAAACTTATGTTATAAATCTATTTACAGCATGGCTTGGATTGCGGATAAAATTATCGAGCTGTTCCTGTGGTTTTTACAGTTCACTCCTCCATCAAAACTATAAGCAGTTCAGCACTGGGAAACGGAAATTAATGGTAATTGGTGACACTTCGATAGTGCATATTTTAAGTAAGGTCATTGTACATAAATGAGACGAGATTCTCCATATTATTGTCGCATTTAGGCTATATTTTGCATTTTATTAAACAAATATATAGTTATTAAGCAGAAATTGATTGAATACGGTGCATATAGATCAAAACCAACTTGCTTTGTAGGAATCGAATCCTAAACTGTAATTTAAACAATCAATATTCGATTTTCGCAATTAAGTCGTTTTTGTGGCATTTAGAGGAGTTAAAACTTAAATGAGGCTTCAAAGTACCTAAATATGACAATGCACTTTATGCATGTCAGGTTCATCTTAAAATATTCATTTAATTGCTGTCAGTTTTTGAAATACTTAATAAAGGGTTGAAATAGATAAAATTGACAGATGAAACAATACTGAACTATTTAATATATTAATAGGTTAATTTAAAAGTCTCTACGCATTTGGAGGACTCAGTTTGTCACTAATAAATCTCTGAAAAAAATCAGTCACCAAATGCGTAGAATATTTCAGAATTCCGATTTGAAAACTTGTCGATTTTAACAAGTTTCGACTTCAGATAAATGAAACATACATCCAAGGACTTGACGTAGATACAGTTATTTGATATTCAAAGCTAAAAAAAAATTCGCGATTTTTTTCCCCATTTAGGGACAAATGAAGGCGACAAATAATGAACAGTGTGTATTGTAATGAGAATTTTTTTTAAGAAAACTTTTGTAATGCAGTGAAAAGTTTCGGGTTTTGTTCCGGAAGTTTTGGTGTTACCTTATATAGCATTCAGATACAATTCTTGCGTTAACGTTTTAAATAAAAGAAAATTGTCGCATTGATGGGTCGTCACATTTAGGAGCAATGCTCTTATATGTCAAGTATATTCTATTGTATTGGCCAATCTAGTGTTCGATATTTTCTGTTTTAAATTATGTTTTGACAAATGTTCATTGTATGAGGCGTACATTCATATCGCGCATAAATTAAAATTCTGGACAGATTGCACATTTAAAAAGACACCCTTGTATCTAATTTCGATATATTGGACTGATTATATTATAATTAAACATATGAAGAGATGTTTGAGATCCACTTTTAATGTCCGTTTATCCTAGAATATTAAAATCCACAAATGGATAAATGTTAGAATCAATGATATCCGTTGGTTACATAGAGCTCGATGTGTTATCCAAACATAAAGTCGCCTATAGTTACTTTTCAAGTATAACCTAAACTAATCCTTTAATATGATACAGAACTACGTATTTCCAATAAAATTTTTGTAACTTTTGTGCAACAATGAGCAGGAATATATGAAGCTGGGGAAAAATGGAAATCATTTGAAAAACTTGCAAGCTTGCAGGCAATAATTCTGTAGTTGTCAAGAATAGTTGTTACGGGACATTTGAGTTTATGGAAAATATCCCTTAATATGCAGTGATATTTGTCTTCCGTAAATTAAACTTAGGTATGACCTTGCACAGAAATCGTACTGTACTGCCGGGAGATATTTATACTCTTTTGAAAACTTTGTTCGTTTGATTACGCTTTATTATTTGAAGATCATAGGACACTGCCCGTTGAGTTGCATCCATTTGAAGTAGACTCACGATCAAAATTCATAAAATATCTTCACACATGTGAGGCTAACCACACACCACAAACAAATTCACGAGTTAGTTGTTGATTAACAAAAACAATGAACACAATAAGTATCATTCTGGAGGAATACAATTCGATTTTATGGCTGGTATAAACTTTGTAATACAGATAGCACTACTACTTTCCAAGGTGAAACATCTGAATTGGCAATATTCTTAAATTATGAATATATGTGTATAAGATTTCGTAGATTCGTAAATCGTATGATCAGTCATAATGTAAACTAATAATGTTCTGTTTGGACATTATTTAATTAATTAATATAGAGGGGATATACATTGTTTGGAGAAAAAAGAATGGTTTATTACGATTAATTATATAGCTAAATATGACAGTACATCGTTATAATATAGTAAAACACACAAATGATATCTTTTTTTTTTTTTTTTTAAATGCTGGATGTCACTGTCCTTCGTAAGTCTGCGATGGTCCCAAGAGTAAATCATTTTTTGTGATGTATTTGTGAGAATGTCGATCACATCGATCAAGCAAAAATCGATCAAGCAGCTGTGCTTGTTAGTGATTTCCTAATCATTGATGGATGTAGGAAGCAGAAGGTTGTAAACCTGATCTTTAGGAATACCCCATACACTGAAATTGAGGTTTAAACAGCTTTCTGATCGTGGTGGTTAGAAAATAACACCTCAGCGATCAATTCAAATCGGGAATTAAATAGAATGTGCAGTGTTCAATCCCCACAAGCATTTTTTTCGCAATGAAGATGGAACAAGAATTTAGGATGCAGTTATGCTAATCTGCCTTTACAATAAATTATTTGCAAATTATTTAATTACGAAATGGCCAATTAATTTGTTTCCAACCTGAATATTAAAAATACATTACAATAATCATTGCTAAAGCAGGAAGAAGTATTTTAACAAATCATTAGCAATCAAATAATCATATCAGAAAGGCTATTTAGAAAAATATGATAACTTTCGAAAACGAGCAAAATAAAACCAGTACAAAAGTTGTGCATAGCAGTTTTTTATATGTATATAAAGAACATTAAAATAATCTACTTACTCTGAAACAGTCATAAAATTTTGAACGACGATACTATTAAATCATACCTAACTTTCTAAGCTCAGTCATTTATTGTGTTAATGTTAAAATTAAAAAACAAATCGTTATCAAAACTAAATAATAAATATCGCTATGCAACAATACGAAAACAGGAATACTTGGATTCATTAAAACAGTAAAAAATTACAAATGGAACTAAAATTCTTTATATTACACCCACATTCTGTTCTGATAATGAAGTTTTTATTAAACTTCTATCGTTTTGTTTCAATAACTTATGCAAAGAGAAAAATGAAAGAAATTTATTTAATCCACAATGACAATTTTACAATGATTTTCATACGATCATTTCCTTTTCCGGGTGTATCAGTAAAAACTATTAACTCTCTTTTATAAAAATGAGCTTTTTCATTATTGTAACTTATCTTTATGATAAACTATATCGTAATTTTTTTAAACTTTAAGATAAAAGTGAAAGAAGTTTATAAAAACTTGCTTTAAAGCAAAGTTAATAGCGTTTCGATTGGCTAAATTAATGACAACTTTTATATTTCGGAAAAAAACTATTTAAAATTGCTCCCTTATGTAATGTGATTTTTAATTTTATGTTAGGGGATTTACCATTTCCTGCATGGGAATCTTATATGAGTTTGAATACAAAATCAACTCTTAACAAACTGTGATTATTTTTTTTTATTCTAGTATCAGATAAAGATTATATGGACTTTATTAATGATTTTGATAAAGAAAAATATGGAGCAGAGACATTTCGTTTTCGAATATTTAGTTGGAAAATATGCATTTAGAAATGTTGTTCTGTTCCACACGAGAGGAGAGATTCTCAAAAAATATCTCCTCTATGGATATAAATAAAAACATGACCAATTTTATTTCCACGTTTAGTCAGTTTCCATTGCAAAAAGCAAGAAGCTACCTATTTCAGGCATTCAGAGGGAAGCACTTCCGGAAAAGTTTTGTATATTTTCACCATTTATGACCCATCGACATCAAAACCATCCTCAATCCAAATGTTGATTTATATATATATATATCCCTTTTTATGTCATGCGATGGCATTCGTATTTATGAATCGACTTTTCATGATCTGAACATGTATACAGGACTTAACAAAGTCTCCACCAAGCTCGTTGACCAGCTTTATCCGCCATCTTGTTTCAAAATTGCGGCCGCTTAAACATATAAAATTCAAAGTTATGTACAAAAAATTAAAAAACCAAATATATTTTATCTTTAAATGTTCGGCTTTGATGTAAAGACAAGATTTCAGAGCATATTTTGCTTTGCCTGTATTTAAAAAAATGGCTGAGATATAGCAGTTTGAGAGTGTGCTGATTTTGCCATAACCAGGTTTCATTTATGAGCTTTAGGAAAAGTGGTTTCTCGCAAATTTACTTTAATTGTAACCATTGTGTTGCTTCACTCATATCCACCAGCATAAAATTTTGCGACATTTGGCTATACTTGTCCAAATAGTGCTGAATTAAGAAATAAAAATAGGTCTTTATCAATGAAAAGACCTTGGCAGTAACTGATTAATTTTTCGAAATTCCCGTTCAAATTCAGTATTGACGAAAACTGGGAATCTTCTATTACAGGCTCACACTCATTTTACCGTCATTCTCTGTAGTAAAATCAGCTGTTTTTTTTTTTTTTTTTTTTTTTTTTTTTTTTTTTTTTTTTTTTTTTTTAAAAGGAATAGGGAAGCTACCTTTTACTATCGGTACAGACCCGAAGGATTTTTTATTTTATGATAAGGTGGCCAAAAATTACTCACAAGGAAGGTCTTCATACGGGCATACTCAGAAAAAATTTAAAAATTATAGAATATTCTATTGATGAGGATAAATATGTTTATACAAAAAATTCCGCGGAAACTTGATAGAGCGTTCGTAAAAAAAAATTATGAAAATTTCGATATTTGGCGATTTATAACCGGTTAGCGAGGGAATAAAATTAAAAAAAAAAATACTTCAAATTCTCTTTAAGATAAAAATGTTTCATATTGAATTGGTTTAAATAAATTTAATGTAAAATTAAATGTTTAAATGTAAAATTTAGTTTTGTCAGTTTTAGTTTAATTTAAATAGTTTTGTGATTTATATATATATATATATATATGCATTTATAATGAAAGTTAACTATGAAATTTTATGAAATAAAACGAAATTTAAATTAATTAAAATTGTTTCAATATCAAAATTACGTCCCATTGTGTACTGTCGATTGAATTTTGTTGCTATGGAAACAACGACTTCTTTTATATTGAAATGAATAACTACAGCATTCTTCATCTTGCCTTTATTTTGGAATACGTTTAAATATATGAAAATATTTTTTATACATAATTTTTTTTAATGTAATAGAATTAAATAACAAGCAACATAAATATGTAATACAAAAAAATGTAGTTATTAAACTCTGTCATTGTTTAAGTTTAAATTCATTCAATACTATTTACACACATTCTGAAAATCAATTAACAAACAATTTTCAAGTGCATTAAGATCGTTTGCTTTTGGTGAGGAAAAGTATTGCTCGCCAAATCGCGTGACGCTTTCGTCTTTTCGAGCCAAATGCTCGAAAGTATTTTATTTTGTCACAGACTTTCTACTGTAATTCCGCCGCTAAATTTGACTGATCCTTTATTAAATACATAAGTAGTTTAATTAGTATTTTTTCCAAAATATTCTGAGTATGCCCAGTAAGGAGACCTTTTTTGTCAGCTCACAAAATTACTCCGTGCCGTTTGTTGTCCCTTTGAATGTTAAATCTCCCCCTACTGACCAAAGCGACCAGTAGTTTGAGATAACTACTGAACGTTATTTGTAATAAAAGAAAACTGTATTAGTTGCTTTAAAAATTTAAGCTGTTATACTTGTTACGCATTCCCTTTTGTACTTAAAATACAATACTGACAACCCAACAATCATTAATAGCACTGGTTGGCACCAAATATTCCTTGTAGAAACAATGGTTGATCCTTATAGATTCCAGCTCACTAAATCAAAATACGGCAACGAAATTACTGTATCATGAGCCAATTTTTAGTTAGGGCTCATGTTTTTATAATTAATGTAATTTATATATTACTAAAACATAAGAGGAATCCGATTAAACAAAAATTATGTATATGTCAATATGTAAATAACCTATAAGTAAATGCATATAAACATTAATGAAGACACAGTGGCAAAAGGAATTAAAATATGTTAGTGGATATACCGCTGGATAAGGAAGAGGGGGAGACACCAAACGAACAATGCACGAGACAGATGTCAACAAAATATATATTCATGATACATTTAATTGAATTATCATCTAAGACAATGAAAATACCATTTCCATGTTTTCATTTGTACCTAGCAATCTAAATTAATGTATCAATCTGTAAATTATGATATCAACAATTTCTCAGAAAAATGATAAGCGTTGGAACGCGAGCAAGGACATAAAAGGCTCGTTCACGGCTTTTAAAACGTCACACCGAGTGGATTATTGGCGAATGGCACACAACGATGGGCGTGCTGCTTTGTACCAATCACCATCTAAAGATGATCCACTCCGTATGACGTTTTAAACGTCATGAACTGGCCTTGTATATCGTTGGTCACAATTGGAAGAATTTGGATACAATATTTAGATTTAGAACTGCCTGATCTACATAGTTTCCATATTTGTTTTGCAGGAAGGCAAAAAATTCCGAACAAAGTATCCACCATGTATATTGTTTTATAAATTTCAGATTGAGGTTCGATAGCGAGAACCTAATTTCAATAAAAACGAATTTTTAATGATAATTACCTTACACAGTAAAATAAATATTTTAGGAATAATCATTCACGTGACATTAATACAACATTAATTTATAACTTCTTAGTTATATTTATTTTAATTAAATAGCTGCTGCAGGAGCCGCCATTTTTACAAACATATCTAATCCTAATTCAAGAAAAAATTCTTTAAATACCTTAGAAGTTTTATATCATACTCGTAACTGAAAATTGCGTTTGCTTCAAAATTTTATCTTCATTAAATTCGCGTAAGTGCATATCCAAAGTTTCCACCTGAGTTATTCAAACGTATTCTTTTATTAAATCTGTGCCTCGAATCTTTGCGCTTAAAATCATCCAGCGAGAAAGATAAGTGGGTGCATTTTCATTTTATTGTTTACATGATCTCATGTGATACGGTTCTTAAATTTCGCTAAATCTACTTCGAAAAGTAAGATAAGATGAAAGTTCGAAAAGCTATTTAAATACAAGTTCTCCTGTTCAATGTATTAAATTTTCTTTACGCATTGGAGATATGATAGCTCTGATCTGTAGCGGAACTTGATCGTCCTTTTACTATTATAAAATATTATTTTATTTTATTAGGGTACTTTTGAAATATTTTGTAAATTAAATTATTACTCGATATTTGTCTTATGATGCAATGAGAAACACATATATTTGAAGTTACTGTATTATAGAAGAAATAGCTGAATAGGAATTAATTCACAATAGTAACATTCAGTGTTGATTTCAGGGGGTGACCCGGGGGGGACATTCCCCCCAGGAGTAATGAGATGTCCCCCCCGGAAGATTTGAGATTTTGTGTTTTCAATGGTCAAAAAGTACAATTTCCCCCCCAGAACTCTATAATGTCCCCCCCCCCCCCGGAGCCACAGAAATCCCTCCCGGAGAAAAGTGTCTGAATTCAACACTGGTAACATTTTTAATAAAATCATTGTTTTAGCTTACATTCTTATAAAGTTGATATGGGGCATGCGTGTTTAAAAATTGTAGAATAAAATTCTGTGAAAAACTGTATTGTTTTATAAATACAGTTTTTACATTTTTAAGTATTTTTTTTAATTTTCTTTACGAGAATGATCATCATTATTATTATATAACGCCGTATTTTCTGAAAATTATCCTTTTGTTATACATCGACTATTCTTTTAGGTAGCTTTCTTTACAAAAAAGCTACCTATTGCAGCCGTTCGGAGGAAAGCGATTTCAAAAAATTTTGGTATATTTTCATCGATCATGACCCCCAGACCCCGAAACCACCCTCCGTTCAAAATTGATATATATATATATATATATATATATATATATAT
Organism: Maratus speciosus; assembly: GCA_963932465.1. Classification (NCBI taxonomy): domain Eukaryota; kingdom Metazoa; phylum Arthropoda; class Arachnida; order Araneae; family Salticidae; genus Maratus; species Maratus speciosus. The sequence continues at coordinate 243,231,287 of OZ010790.1, forward strand.
ATATATCTGACCTATGTCACACTGTAACTCCCGTAATTATAAACCAATTTCGATGTAATTCGGTGTGTACATAGTACATACCAATGTCTCGACCGAGTTCGTTGGCCAGCTTCATCCGCCGTTTTGTTTCAAAATGGCGGCCATTTAAAATTTTAAAAAAAATTTAAAACTTGAAATGTGGTACCAAAAAATTAAAAATGGAAAAATATTTTTTTCTTATGTATTTGACCTTTATACAAAGATTCCGGAGCAGTTTTTGTTTCGTCTATATCTTAAAAAATGGCTGAGTTATAGCATTTTGAATTTCTAGCGTGGCTGACATTTTGAAACGTCCTGAATTTTGTCACGCGATAAAAGGCGTATTTATGAACCGATTTGGATGTAATTCGGTGTGTACATAGTACATACCAATCTCTCGACCGAGTTCGTTGGCCAGCTTCATCCGCCATTTTGTTTCAAAATGGCGGCCATTTAAAATTTTTTTAAATTTTTAAAATTTGAAATGTGGTACCAAAAAATTGAAAATGGAAAAATATTTTTTTCTTATGTATTTGACCTTTATACAAAGATTTCGGAGCAGTTTTTGTTTCGTCTATATCTTAAAAAATGGCTGAGTTATAGCATTTTGAATTTCTAGCGTGGCTGACATTTTGAAACGTCCTGAATTTTGTCACGCGATGAAAGGCGTATTTATGAACCGATTTGGATGTAACTTCGTTTTTACATAGTACATACAAATGTCTCGACCGGGTTCGTTGGTCAGCTTCACCCGCCATCTTGTTTAAAAATGGCGGCCATTTAAATTTTTAAGAAAAATTTAAATTTGAAATGTGGTACCAAAAATTGAAAATTGAAAAAATATTTTCTTCTTATGTGTTTGACCTTGATAAAAAGATTCGGGAGCAGTTTTTGTTTCGTCTATATCTTAAGAAATGGCTGAGTTATAGCATTTTGAATTTCTAGCGTGGCTGACATTTTGAAACGTCCTGATTTTTCTCACGTAATAACAGGCGTATTTATGAACCGACTTGGATGTACCTTGGTGTGTACATAGTACATACAAATATCTCGACCGAGTTCGTTGGCCAGCTTCATCCGCCATCTTGTTTCAAAATGGCGGCCATTTAAAAAAATTAAAAAATAAAAAAATTTAAATGAGATACCAAAAAATTGGAAAATGAAAAAGATTTTTTTTTGTATGTGTTTGACCTTAATACAAAGATTCCGGAACAGTTTTTCTTTCGTCTATATCTAAAAAAAAAAAATGGCTGAGTAATAGCATTTTGAATTTCTCTTGTGGCTGACATTTTAAAACGACCTGATTTTTGTCACGCGATAACAGGCGTATTTATGAACCTATTTGGATGTAACTTGGTCTGTACATAGTACATACCAATGTCTCGACCGAGTTGGTTGGCCAGCTCCATTCGCCATCTTGTTTCAAAAGGGTTGCCATTTAAAAAAAATTAAATTTAAAATTCAAAATGAGGTATTAAAAAATTGGAAAATGAAAAAGATTTTTTTTATGTGTTTGGCCTTGATACAAAGATTCCGGAGCAGTTTTTGTTTCTGAAAATTTGTTCTTTTGTTGATATCTTAAAAAATGGTTGATTTATAGCACTTTGAATTTCTAGCATGGCTAACATTTTGAAACGATCTTGTATTTGTCACGCGATAACACACGTATTCGCCTATTTCGATGTAAGAAGGCATGTGGATAGTATACATCAACACCTCGACCAAGTTCGCTGGCCAGATTCATCAGCCATCTTGTTTCAAAATGGCGGCCATTAAATTAAAAAAAATATATATATTTAAAGTGACGTGCAAAAAAATTAGAAATTGAAAAAGGTTTCTTTCTTAAGTATTTGATCTTGATATAAGGATTCAGGAGCATTTTTTGTTTGTCTTTACCTTAAAAAATGGCTCAGATATAGCAGTTTCAATTTCTATTGTGGGTGACATTTTGAAAATCTGATTTTTTGCATGCGACAGCACTCCTATATATTAACCGATTCCGATGTGAGTGAGCATGTGCACAGCAATTACTAAGGTCTCGACCAAGTTCACTGCTTAGCCTCATCCACCATGTTGTCTTAAAATGACAGGCACTTTAAGAAATTGCCGAATTTGGCAGCCAAATATAAGTTACTTTAAAGAAAAGCAGCTTGGATAAAGCTGACTAATTTCGCGAAATTCTCATTCATTATATTGATAAAAATTAGTATTGAATCTCCTATATTCGGTTTCCACTAAATTGAGCTTCGTGTGTTTGCATGATATAAGTTGGCTTTTTTAAATAAGGATTATGAAAGCTACCTCTTCCTCCCGGCACTGGCCGGAAGGACTTTTTTTAACAGATATTCCTCAGTTATCTTTAGACTGAAAACTTTCTTAATTGTTTGACCTCCAAAGTTTTTGTGGAATGTCTCATCTTCATTTATGTTGTTTCATAAATGTTCTCTTCTCTCAATTTTTTATTCTAAGAAAAGATAGATGTGTTGCTTTCAGGGTTCTCACTGATTTTCGACCAACCTTAGTAATTTGTTTAATCGGAAATAACTGTAGCCAAATAAGGGTAAAAATATGTTAGCAAAATTCATTCGTAGTGCAACACTGAAAAATCTATCTTTAACCCATTTATGTACCCTCTTTTTTTTCAATATACAAGGTGAGACTGAAAAGTAAGGTGACTGACGTCATAATATTCACTGTATTATATATTTGCAGATAACTACTTCACTGTTGTTCAAAGTAGTTCCCGCTGTCTGCAATACACTTTTGACAACGTTCATACAAGTTCTGGAAACTTTTGAAAAAGTCCTCCTTTGAGACTGTTTTAAGTTCCTTAATAACAGCAACTTGAATTTCTGAGATGTTTGAAAATCGGTGTCCCTTCAGTGCCAATTTCAGTCTTGGAAAAAGTAAAAAGTCTGCTGGCGCAAGATCAGGGGAATAAGGAGTCCATTCGCTGCTGTTTTTGTTCATCGCTTAAATAATGAAGGACAAACGTCGCACAAAGTTTCCGTTTGCCCAAATCCTTCGTCAATATTGTTTGGACGATTTCACGAGAAATATTCAATTCATTCGCCATTATTCGGACGGACAAACGGCGATCTTGCAGCAATAACTTTTCAACAAAACTCTTTCCACATTTGCCGTGGTTCTGCTCATCACCGGTCTTCCACTGCGATGCTCATCCTCCACGCTTTCACAACCTTCACGGAAATGCTTGAACCACTGAAATACTGTCTTGCGAGATAAAGTTTCTTCGCCTTACACACTTCGAAGCATTTACAAGGTTTCCGTAGCAGTTTTACCCATTTTAAATCAGAATTTCATATTCCTTTTCTGCTCCATTACGCAATGCACTACCACTCTTATGTTTAAGCGACTGCACGAACAAACACTAACCAAGAAACTTTCCAAATGACCCTGAATTTTAACGTTATATACCGAAGATCGTAATGCGCATGTGTCCGGTTGTCGGGCTGTTCTCATTTTCGAAAGGAGAGGTGAGTTATCTTACTTTTCGGTGTCACCTTGCATTCTAAAATAAACTTCAATACTTCATCCCTCCCGAGTCGATAAAATACTAAATACCAAGCTTGCTTGGGAAGTAAACAGTGGGGAACCCATGTTAGGCTGACAAACTGACTGGACATATGCTGAGTAGCACATCAATGCCCATGGTCAAGAAAACAGGGCTGGGTACTGTAAATTATCATCTTTAATGAATTGTCGCGCAGCAGATTTAGTTTAGTTTTTTTCTCTAAAATAATAAATTTTTTGTAATTGCTTATAGATTCGTTATTCATCTAAATTCAATCATCCGCTACAGAAATGATTAAAAATAAGTACATTCTACATGTCTTTCTCAATCAAGAAAAAAATTCGGCTCACGATTAAACTCATGAAAATGTTATGAAATAAAACTTTCCAAAGCAAGCTAACTCAGGATTTTAAGATATTAGATTAAATGAATTAAAAAAATTCAAAATATATGGCAAATTTAAATAAAAATTTTATTTTCTATGAATTCTTTGGCTTTTTATTGAAGCCTATGCTTCAAAGGCAGTTTCAAAATTGTACAGTTGCCTATTAGGACCGTTATCACATAATGAAATGATATTATTGGACCTTTCTTATATGAATTTGATTTTTCAATTTAGTTTTTGTTGTGTTCATAATGCTGATCCTCTCTCACAATCTGCTGGGTGTAGTGGCTAGTTTTCAACAAAACGTTGCATACGTTTGCATGTCACAGGTCGTTTTTTCATATGAACGCTATGGTATCTCCCAATTTCAGGGTTCTGCAACGAAAGAGACATACCTATAAAGACAGATTTTGTGGAATATTTGAAGTAACAGAAATCTTAAATTAAAGAGCGTTTTTTATTTTAACTGTCTGGATTGTAAATAAAATTTCGAATAATACTTTTTTTTCCTTTTTTATTCATTTATTTCCTTCTAGTGATAAAAATCTTCGTAGCTAGAAGACTTTATAATCGAGATTAGAAATCAAGTTATAGAAGCGCAGAGAACTTCTTTATATATTGTGAAAACAATGAAGAGACAGTTTAGCTCCAACACAGATGCCAGATTTATTATATTTTCGGAATAATTTGTCCTCGGATGGTGATGAAATGAAACATGCTTTGTATTTCTTTCCGTATCTTCAAAAAACATTTCTCAAGAAAAATATTGTTGAAAACCTTAAATAAATAAATTGGATCCGAAGGCAACTCGAAAGATTGCTAAAGGGTAAAAAATGATGCTGTCAAACCCTTACTAAAATGTGACAGATGCCGAGAGAAATAGAAAATATGATCTCCTACTTTTTATTTAACCAGAAAGTGACATTACTTTCATAAAATTAAAAACGGGTATGCTTAAACATCTTCTATGAATGAAGAATTGAATTTATATATTCTGATAAAAATGAAGAGACAGTTTAATTCCAACAGCGATGCTAGCCTTATTCTATTTTCGGAATAATTTTTCATTGGATGGTGGTGAAATGGAACATGCTTTGTGTTTCTTTCTAAGCCTCACAAAACATTTCATAAAGGAAAATATTGTAAAAGACCTAAAAAAATAATTTGGATCCGTAAGCAACTCAGAGGATTGTTAAAGGAAAACAAATGACGCTGTCAAACCGTTACCAAAAAGGGACAGACGCCGAGAGAAATAGAAAACATCATCTCATATTTTTAATTTAACCAGAAAATGACGTTTCATTCATTAAACTTAAAAAAAATTATATATTTCGAAAACAATGAAGATACGGTTTAGTTCTAACAGAGATGCTAGTTTTATTTTATTTTAAGAATAATTTTTTCTCGGATCGTGATGAAATGGAGCATGCTTTGTGTTCCTTTCCGAATCTTCACAAAACATTCCCCAAAAGAAAATATTGTAAAAGACCTAAAAAAATAAATAAATTGGACCCAAAAGCAAAATGAAAGCTTACCAAATGAAACAAAACCGATGCTGTCAAATCGTTAACAAAATGTGACAGATTCCGAGAGTAATAGAAATACTGTCTCTTTTAGGTAGCTTTCTTTACAAAAAAGCTACCTATTGCAGCCGTTCGGAGGAAAGCGATTTCAAAACATTTTGGTATATTTTCATCGATCATGACCCCCAGACCCCGAAACCACCCTCCGTTCAAAATTGATATATATATATATATATATATATATATCTATATATATATATATATATATATATATCTGACCTATGTCACACTGTAACTCCCGTAATTAAGAACCGATTTCGATGTAATTCGGTGTGTACATAGTACATACCAATGTCTCGACCGAGTTCGTTGGCCAGCTTCATCCGCCGTTTTGTTTCAAAATGGCGGCCATTTAAAATTTTTAAAAAATTTTAAAACTTGAAATGTGGTACCAAAAAATTAAAAATGGAAAAATATTTTTTTCTTATGTATTTGACCTTTATACAAAGATTCCGGAGCAGTTTTTGTTTCGTCTATATCTTAAAAAATGGCTGAGTTATAGCATTTTGAATTTCTAGCGTGGCTGACATTTTGAAACGTCCTGAAGTTTGTCACGCGATAAAAGGCGTATTTATGAACCGATTTGGATGTAATTCAGTGTGTACATAGTACATACCAATCTCTCGACCGAGTTCGTTGGCCAGCTTCATCCGCCGTTTTGTTTCAAAATGGCGACCATTTAAAATTTAAAACAAAATTTTAAACTTGAAATGTGGTACCAAAAAATTAAAAATGGAAAAATATTATTTTCTTATGTATTTGACCTTTATACAAAGATTCCGGAGCAGTTTTTGTTTCGTCTATATCTTAAAAAATGGCTGAGTTATAGCATTTTGAATTTCTAGCGTGGCTGACATTTTGAAACGTACTGAATTTTGTCACGCGATAAAAGGCGTATTTATGAACCGATTTGGATGTAACTTCGTTTATACATAGTACATACCAATGTCTCGACCGGGTTCGTTGGTCAGCTTCATCCGCCATCTTGTTTAAAAATGGTGGCCATTTAAATTTTTAAGAAACATTTAAATTTGAAATGTGGTACCAAAAAATTAAAAATTGAAAAAATATTTTCTTCTTATGTGTTTGACCTTGATAAAAAGATTCGGGAGCAGTTTTTGTTTCGTCTATATCTTAAGAAATGGCTGAGTTATAGCATTTTGAATTTCTAGCGTGGCTGACATTTTGAAACGTCCTGATTTTTCTCACGTAATAACAGGCGTATTTATGAACCGACTTGGATGTACCTTGGTGTGTACATAGTACATACAAATATCTCGACCGAGTTCGTTGGCCGGCTTCATCCGCCATCTTGTTTCAAAATGGCGGCCATTTAAAAAAATTAAAAAATAAAAAAATTTAAATGAGATACCAAAAAATTGGAAAGTGAAAAAGATTTTTTTTGTATGTGTTTGACCTTAATACAAAGATTCCGGAACAGTTTTTCTTTCGTCTATATCTAAAAAAAATGGCTGAGTAATAGCATTTTGAATTTCTCTTGTGGCTGACATTTTAAAACGACCTGATTTTTGTCACGCGATAACAGGCGTAATTATGAATCTATTTGGATGTAACTTGGTCTGTACATAGTATATACCAATGTCTCGACCGAGTTCGTTGGCCAGCTTCATTCGCCATCTTGTTTCAAAAGGGTTGCCATTTAAAAAAAATTAAATTTAAAATTCAAAATGAGGTATTAAACAATTGGAAAATGAAAAAGATTTTTTTATGTGTTTGGTCTTGATACAAAGATTCCGGAGCAGTTTTTGTTTCTGAAAATTTGTTCTTTTGTTTATATCTTAAAAAATGGTTGATTTATAGCACTTTGAATTTCTAGCATGGCTAACGTTTTGAAACGATCTTGTATTTGTCACGCGATAACACACGTATTCGCCTATTTCGATGTAAGAAGGCATGTGGATAGTGTACATCAACACCTCGACCAAGTTCGCTGGCCAGATTCATCAGCCATCTTGTTTCAAAATGGCGACCATTAAATTAAAAAATATATATATATTTAAAGTGAGGTGCAAAAAAATTAGAAATTGAAAAAGGTTTCTTTCTTAAGTATTTGACCTTGATATAAGGATTCAGGAGCATTTTCTGTTTGTCTTTACCTTAAAAAATGGCTCAGATATAGCAGTTTCAATTTCTATTGTGGGTGACATTTTGAAAAATCTGATTTTTTGCATGCGACAGCACTCCTATATATTAACCGATTCCGATGTGAGTGAGCATGTGCACAGCAATTAGTAAGGTCTCGACCAAGTTCACTGCTTAGCCTCATCCACCATGTTGTCTTAAAATGACAGGCACTTTAAGAAATTGCCGAATTTGGCAGCCAAATATATGTTACTTTAAAGAAAAGCAGCTTGGATAAAGCTGACTAATTTCGCGAAATTCTCATTCATTATATTGATAAAAATTAGTATTGAATCTCCTATATTCGGTTTCCACTAAATTGAGCTTCGTGTGTTTGAATGATATAATTTGGCTTCTTTTAAATAAGGATTATGAAAGCTACCTCTTCCTCCCGGCACTGGCCGGAAGGACTTTTTTTTAATTTAACCAGTAAGTGACATTTATTTCATAAAATTCAAACAACGAGTCTACTTGAACATCTTCCGTCAACGAAAAATTGAATTTACACATGAATGTATTGAAAACGCAAAACAGTATGTCGAAAATACTTCCAGTTAATAAAATGAAATACGCAGAAAGATATTTAAATGCATAGAAATACAATTTTTTTACTGTATATTGCAAAATAGGTAAACGTTGGAATCAGTGTTAACCGTAACTTCGATTCCTCTTTGTCTTGTATTTTTAATTAGTCCGCTAGAACACTTTTTTATTTTTATGTCTTTCTCTTTTAAGGTACCGTACTTAAAAAATAAAAACGGAAACAGAAGATCACCCGTGTGTTTGTCTGTCCGTCTGTTACAGCCGTTTTTCTCGAAAACTATGGAACCTGGAATTTTCAAAATTGCCAGAGTTAGATACTGTCGAAAATGTACTGCAAAAGTATGACTCCTCCTATTTCCGAATCTACTGTACCTAAAATTAGGAAAAAAACTAAGGATGGTAGGTATTTATTTAAAGCTCGCAGGAAAACTACATCGATTATCTTAAGTCACATAGGTTTTGAGAAAATGGCATTTTTCCGTTACGCACAAACTTCACTTTGCAGGAGCTTAGCGAGACAGTTGAGGGTCGCTCGATGTACTTATGAACGCTCAATTATCTAAGGATTGTAGACAATAATTTTAGAAAAATAAATGTCAGTAATATTCCGAGATGCTATTAAAAATCTATCTAGAAAACTGAAGCACGGACCAAGGCTTCTTGTATTGACTGTTTTGTTGTAAACTAAGATTATGGATGATTCTTCACTAGTTACTATTGCTTTGATTTGTTGAAAAATAAAAATTTTTATGGTATGAATCTCGATTAAGGAATAGAGACCATAATTTATAATTTAACCACTTTTGAACAGGGAGGATCAGAATTCTATTTGTAAGGTCATCTCAAGAGAAAAGATTTTAGTATATGTTATATGGTGTATGGCTATAGAGATACAATGATATTTATTAAAATAGCCTTTGTGCAAGAATATTAAAAAACAGAAAACCAGCGTTTAAAAATGCACAAATAATACATGAAAAAGCAGCAACCAGCTGTTTCAAATCTACGAGTGAGTTTCTTAGAAGAGTCTCGCTAGTACATTCGAAACAGCTGCTTGCTGCTTTTTCATATATTATTTGTGCATTTTTAAACGTTGGTTTTCTGCTTTTTAATGATATTTATGTCAAGTTATATAAAAATCATACAAGTGACATCCATATTACAAAAGAAAAATATGTCTGTGAGTAACTCTGATGTCATATTGACGGTGACCACACCTGTTCAATAAATTTCGCTTTTGCTGCAAATTTTGAACTTCTCAACATTGCACAATTTCAATCTTTATACCGTTGAATAGGAAATAAATGTTCTTTCGAATGCAATGTGTTTGAAAATTGTATCTCAATTTAATTATTTTTTATGTTTAAAAAAAAATTTTAAAGGACTATTAAAAAAAAATCTATAACTGTCGCGTCAGCCGAATACGAAAGAGTAACCCGTTTCGAGTTAAAACAATACAATTAGTTCATATAAATATTTCTAACTAATATTCCACAAGGAAATTAAAATTTTATCAATAAAAAATAAAACAATAAAGTAGTGTAAATAAAACACAAATTTAACAGACACGTAATCGAACTCCGCACTTAAACCGCTTAAATTATCAGAGTAAAAAAAGCTGCTGTAAGCAGCAAAATCTTTTTCAAAGTCATTTTCATGTTCAACAACCATGTTTTGCAGACAAACATGCTAAATCAAGAACATGAATATTACCATTAAAATTAATATTATTTTGTTACTCCTGCATGCATAAATTCAATTACGCAACTGAGAATGTTTACTCGTGAATTGATAGCGTCTTAAGACAGGGATTCGGAATTGAGAAAACCTGATTAATACACTCTAAAAGCGTCTCGGAAGCATTTCCAAAAATTACGGGCAGCAGAAACACTTTGTTTTTAAAAAGGTTCTTGTATTTTTCGTTTCGTAGTTATATTATATTTTCGTAGATTCAGAAACATTTGTCTTCTGTTTTTTATTGTGTACTTAAGGGGACACAGTGCCTTGAAAATGGTCGAAATATCGATTTTTTTTTATTTCTTTAAATCTCGAAAGTATATTGGTTCTTGTTATTTGTAAAGTACACTGTAAAAAAAATCCCACCAGTTTTCCTGTAGGAATCGGAAAAATAGTTGCCGCTATCGTACCGGAAAAATTTTCGTCCCAGCTCGGAATAAAATCCGTAAAAAATGAAATAGTCAATAAAACGGTATTTTACGGATTTTATTCCGATTTTACGGATTCTATTCCGAGCTGGGTTAGAAATTTTTCCGGTACGATAAGGGCAACTATTTTCCGATTCCTAGAGGAAAACTGGTCGTATATTTTTTACAGTGTAAATGAACTTTTTTTGAAATCGTATCTAACTCGGAAGAAGTTATGGCATTTTTTCTATCGTAGTTATATTATATTTTCGTAGATTAAGAAAACATTTGTCTTCTTTTTTTATTGTGCACTTAAGGGGACACAGTGCTTTGAAAATAGTCGAAATATCTATTTTTTTTTCTTTCTTTAAATCTCGAAAGTATTATGGTTCCTGATATTTGTAAAGTAAATGATCCTTTTTTGAAATCGTATGTAATTCGGAAAAGGTTATTGTATTTTTCTTTCGTGGTTACATTATATTTTCGTAGATCAAAAAACATTTGTCTTCTTTTTTTATTGTGTACTTAAGGGGGACACTGTTCCTTGAAAATAATCGAAATATCGATTTTTTTTCAAATTGGTTAAATTATAACTACATCTTTTAAAATTATACTGATGAAATTTCAAAAGTGTATCTTTAACAATAAAGAAATAATTAAAGATTTCATACGCGATGACAAAATTTAAAGTGACGCTACGCCCACTCTACAATCCTAGTTAATTTAGATCACGATTTAACAAAACCCAGGACACAGCGAATTATTTTATTTCCTCCATGACGGAAATTCAGGTTATGATTTAACCGTAACAGTTTGAGTTAATATGGCCATGTGAACAGCCTACAGGCGCTTTCACCAAAGAAGGAGGCAAATAAATATAGTGTATGAATTAGCACGGAAAAAAATAAGGCTCTTCGCAGACGCCGATATGCCTGAAAAATGAGGTGATTGCATATAAGGCTGGGTATTTTTATATTTTTATACTAAATGTATATGAAACTTAATCATGTTCTCGCCTGATATATAATATTAGCAAATAATATTTTATATAAATAACTACAAATGAGTTAATTTTCTCATTTTTAAATTTTCGGTGATTAATGATTTTAAAACATTACTTCACTTATTATATGTAACTAATTTATATGTAAATGTTTATATATATTTTAATTTATATGTTTGATAAAATTGTGCATGAACTTCACACAAGTTAGTAGTTAAAACTTGTCATTTTTGTAAATGAAAACTTTAAACTGTTTTTTTCCATGCTCATATTTTCATAATCTGTTTGTTCAAAATATGCTAAGGCTTTTTTTTCTAATTCAGATAGAGGTTTCATATTTTTTTAGTTGTTTTTCATGATGTATTTAATGTTTCTCTGCATGGATTCAACATTCAAGTTATTTTTTAATAAATATTTAAATTATGAGTTTGTTGAATTTCCCATATTAGTTACTGTATACGAGAGAAAAAAAATCATATTAAATGTAATATCCCAAGCATCTAAAAATCCATGTATAGTTGTATGTAGTATATTCTAAGGAACGTGGAATTAATCTTTGAAAAAGAAATATCATTATGAAAATCAAATTTCAAACTAATTGCTTAAGAAGCGCAAATGCCAACATAGTAAAAAAAATTCCATGCCGGAACTCGAACCCGGGCTAGCTGCGTTTATAGCCCTGCCAACATGTAATAGTGAGAGGTTCCAGGCTGGGTATCGTTCCTTGTGGTTTAGTCGGTAGAAAGTCAGTGCGCTATAATGAAGGCCCGGGTTCGAGTCCCGGAATGGAATCTTTTTCACTATGTTGGCATTTGCGCCTCTTAAGCAATTAATTTGAAATTTGATTTTCATTTGAATTATTGTATGCAAGGCGAATGTTTCTTTCTGGAAAAATTTCCAAATATTAATACAGAAATATCATTGTTTAAAAAAGTAGTAAGGATTTTAATAAAATTTTAAAAAAATTAAATTTTAGTTAATTACGCTGTCCTACAAGAATTTTCTTTTTTGAAATTATATTTTCTTTTTCTTTTATAGTATAATGCCACCGCAGATATTACAGTGTTATTCAAAATTGAAAAAATAGTTTAAAAGGTACTGTGTCCCCTTAAAGTAATGGTAATCTATATATGCATAATAGGGAGCTCTGCTCCCTGCAGGCTACGCTCGCCAACCCACGTTCAGATACTGCAGAATCTAAAAGCACGCTAATCTGATCGGTTTTAAAAGGATTAGAGAAGTTTGATTTGTACTGAGAAAAACTTTAGCGATCTCTCTGTAAACGGGTTTCCGTTCAGTTCCCTTTGATTGCAAAAAATTTAAGGCATAATCAGTTGCTGTTAAGACATCCAATGGTTGTTTTCGTGTTTGGTTAAAGATGATCAGTTAAAGATTTGAAAAGAAGCTAAAATAAAATGAATTAAGTAAACAAAGTCTTTGTCTCCCGCTATTTTTTAACAGCGTTATAAAACGATTGATATAACGCAATTTACTACAATTACTAAAATTTGCTGTTTTAACCCCTTCAAGAGCGGTGGTTTATTTTTGGACCACTTAATTTTAATTCTTAAATGCCACATTGGCACCAGAATATTGGGATGAAAATTTTCCTTTTATTAAGTAAGTGAACAAAAGCATTTTTGTATTTCGAAATTTTTTGTAAATTCTGGCGCCATTCACTCATTTCAAAATTTTACGAATAAAAGCACCTTGTCCCTGAAAGGGTTAAACGCATATTAATACATTTATTATTTTAAAGTTTCCTTTCTCCTTTAATATTCACGTGTAAATACAATTTTCAAGACATAATTTTCAATATTTTCCTGCTTTTAACACGTACTTATTTAATAGTAATTTTAAAGTTTTTTTTTTCTGTTTTTAATAGTCATGTGTAAATAAATTTTTAATAGTTAGGAAATATTATTTTTTGCGATGTTCGTAGAATTGAAAATAATCTCTATAATAATAGCCCAAGTCATATGCTAAGTAATAATAGCCTAAGTCATCATCAGCAGTTCCAGGTGGATCCTTTCGCTTTTTATATCCCAGGCGGCCATTTTGATACTTTAATGTTAGTCGTCCACAGGTGTGATAAGTCGCCAAATATTATTCTATCGCCATTATTTCATTTATATTATAATAGTCCAAGTCATGTAACTGCCATAAACAACGGGCTGATCTTTCGCTTTTCATAAGAAAGGTTTCCAACTTGATTAAAGAATCAAAATTATTTTTTCGAATAAAACTACATAAAAGTTGCCATGATCGCAAAGGATTCCTAATACATTTATGTTAGAAGGGTGCAAATCTCGCCAATAGCCTGTTTTAAACTCTCCAGTTAGCGTTTTTTTTATTTTTCGAGTGGTAAATTAAAACGGTGCTACTTGATTATCCCATCGACCAAAAATCTGTCGCCAAACTATAAGATTAAATGCCAATAATGGTTGATCGGAAATGTCACATTCCCTTGACTTTAAGGAAGTTACACGTGTTTACTCCATCAAGTGATTTTTATTTATTCGTTTTATTTCTATTTTTATTAATGTTATTATTTGTTCTTTCGTTATTTAAAATGAAAAAATATGTCAATTTGTATAATTTGGCGAAATTGGTCGACGGGAGAAGTAGTACCATCAAACCATTGCTTTGAAGTGGAAATTAAATGTCATGATTTGTTGCATTGTCATATATGCACCGGGTTTGGCGAGATTTTTTTTTTTTTTTTTTTTTTTTTTTTTTTTTTTTTTTTTTTTACGACAATTTGGCGAAAACCTCGTTTTCAAATACCAGTTACATACGTATTTTTAAATTATTTTCTGTCATTCTTAAAATGAAATAACAATAAATAAAAAAAAGTTTAATTAATAACTATAGAACAAAACATTTTATAACATTTTTTGTAAATAAAAAGAAAATAAATTCAAATAAACATTTATTAATAAATAAACAACAATAGCCGGGTTACCATGTCACGCAAAATAACGACATTTTGGCGCTAATTAGGTACCCAATTGCGAATATGTCTTCTGTGCATATTATGTTAGGTAGCTTTCTTTACAAAAAGCTACCTATTGCAGCCGTTCGGAGGAAAGCGATTTCAAAATATTTTGGTATATTTTCATCGATCATGACCCCCAGACCCCGAAACCACCCTCCGTTCAAAATTGATATATATATATATATATATATATACCTATGTCACACTGTAACTCCCGTAATTATGAACTGATTTCGATGTAATTCGGTGTGTACATAGTACATACCAATGTCTTGACCGAGTTCGTTGGCCAGCTTCATCCGCCGTTTTGTTTCAAAATGGCGGCCATTTAAAATTTAAAAAAAAATTTAAAACTTGAAATGTGGTACCAAAAATTAAAAAAATGTAAAAATATTTTTTTCTTATGTATTTGACCTGTATACAAAGATTCCGGAGCAGTTTTTGTTTCGTCTGTATCTTAAAAAATGGCAGAGTTATAGCATTTTGAATTTCTAGCGTGGCTGACATTTTGAAACGTCCTGAATTTTGTCACGCGATAAAAGGCGTATTTATGAACCGATTTGGATGTAATTCGGTGTGTACATAGAACATACCGATCTCTCGACCGAGTTCGTTGGCCAGCTTAATCAGCCATTTTGTTTCAAAATGGCGGCCATTTAAAATTTTTTTAAAAATTTAAAATTTGAAATGTGGTACCAAAAAATTAATAATGGAAAAATATTTTCTTATGTATTTGACCTTTATAGAAAGATTCCGGAGCAGTTTTTGTTTCGTCAATATCTTAAAAAATGGCTGAGTTATAGCATTTTGAATTTCTAGCGTGTCTGACATTTTGAAACGTCCTGAATTTTGTCACGCGATAAAAGGCGTATTTATGAACCGATTTGCATGTAACTTCGTTTATACATAGTACATACCAATGTCTCGACCGGGTTCGTTGGCCAGCTTCATCCGCCATCTTGTTTAAAAATGGCGGCCATTTGAATTTTTAAGAAAAATTTAAATTGGAAATGTGGCACCAAAAAATCACAGAAAACAACCGATTTGCTTATATCATTGAATTCTGTACTCTTGAAAACGTAATTCAATATATAAGTTTTTCAATTTTTTTCGGTATCCATGTTCTTCTTTTTTTCTTCCATATTAATTCTTGTAATTAAGTATAAGGCACTTTATTTTATACATCCATTTCTATATTATAGGTTTTTGGTATCCATTTTTATTGTCATTTCATTCACAATATTGCGGTTTTTGATGATGGTCGGTAATGTTTAATTAATGGTTATATATATATATATATATATATATATATATATATATATCAACATTTGAACGCAGGGTGGTTTCGGGGTCTGTGTGAATCTATGAAAATATACCAAAATTTTTTGAAATCGTTTTTCTCCGAACGACTGCATTAGGTAGCTTTTTGTAATGAAAGCTACCTAAAAGCGTTAAAGTGATAGTTTAAGGGACCGTCTATGATGTGTAGAAAAGCATAATTTTAAAAAGTATATTTTATTCATTTTATTGAAGCATTTGGGCTGGCAATAGTCGAAATATATTAAGCGAGTGAAGTGATCTTATTGGCAAGAAATAATACGTAAACAGAGTGACATAGTCATTCTGTAACATTTCAGCAATCGAGTACCAGTCATAAATTGGGATTCAGTCCCTAAAATAGACTCATTTTAAAATAATTAATTTCCCTAAAACCAATCGTAAAAAATTCACGAAAATTTATTTTTAAGCTAATTGAAGGGTGTCGAATTTACTTATTGTGTAAAAAATGGGTATTACTTAAAAGAAAAAAGAAGTTTGGGTTCATTTTTATATGTAGCCAGCTCCCCAAGTAACATTTCTATACATCATTTGAAAGTAGACTTTATTTCAAATCGTTTCATACCAATAAATTTCTTCTACTATAATTTGTTGCAAAGTGAGTAGGGGTGTTTACTTTTTTTTTCCACGACTGTACTTCAGTGATTTTAGAGCTATTTTATCTATTACGTCACCAAAATGAACTTTGAACTTGATAATGTATAATTATATGAATAAAACAACAATTATATATATTCGATTAGATATTAAGAAAAAGATTTTTTTAAATTTCATCTTTGCTAGATATATTTCGTTTGATTCAAGATTTGTTTAGAGAAAATGACCAGCGTAGCTGGGGAAGGCTGCTAATTCTAAATAAAAGGTTATTTATTTATCTTAAAAACACTACCTCGTCAATAAAATCTGCCAGTAACGTTGCTTTTCCAAATTTGTTGATTTATTTTTTTCTACCGTTAAAAATATATAACGAAAAGCATCTTTATTCCAAACTCTAAAACAGAAACATAGCAAAATTTTTTAAAGAAAGTTTAAACAACGAAAAGACGGTTTAGTTTCACCAGACATTTGATATTTACTTATTTTCAAAAATACTTTTTCTCGGATGTGATGAAATGGAACAGTCTTCATGTTTTTTCAGAAATTTCACGAAACATTTCCCAAAGGAATGTATCTTGGTAGACCTAAAAATATAAATTGGATCTGAAAGCAAAACGAAAGCTTACTAAATGAAAAAAAATCGATGCTGTCAAACCTTTACCGCAATGTGACAGATGCCGAGAGAAATAGAAAACATCATCCTTTTCTTTTAATTTTACCAAGAAGTGACATTTTTAAAGGGGCTATTTTTATTTGAATTTAAAAGATATCGCAAAAAACGAATATCTTAACATATCATCAGTAAAAGAGGAACATAATTTGCGTAAAAGTAGATAATTAAATTTCAAATACAGGATTTAAAATGTAAAAAATAGCAACTACATATAAAAAATGTACCAGTTGTAAATAATAAAAATTTATCTGTAAGAATGTTAAACTGGTTATAAATATTTTACATGTAATCTTATCTGTCTCTCAGCATTGTCTATAAGTATGATACATATACTATAAGTATGTTACATATAATATTCTCTATCTCTCTGCATTGTCTGTAGCTATGTTACATATGTATACATATGCTATAAGGTGTATGTATAAGTCAATAACATAAGTGAAAGTGTGTATGATGGGCTTTCAGGGTTAGCAAGAATCCGATTGGGGGTCCTATTGAGATCAAATTAAAGCTACAGCTAATTCAAATGCTGCGATTTTCATTTATGAAATAAGACTTTTTTGAAGAGGCATTTTCTTGCAGGTGGAGTTGTAGTACTCAAATAAATGTTCGGTAGGCTTATACATTTTAATGTATATTGTACTTCTAGATAAGTGCTTAATAGGTTACAATAAATTATCAATATGCCTTCCTTGATTGTCGACATCACGTGGTTGCGGAAAACTTTTCGATTTCGGAGTGCAGCCAAATATCCAGAACCTAGCGATAAACGTGTTTTTTTTTGAAATGGTGCACGTACAGGAATTGCATACTAGTCTACCTTATCATAAATAGGGTTTTGCTATTCTGAAAGAGGCGCAAAGTGGGACGTTTTGACGATCTAGGTGGGCAAAATTATTTCGTTGAAATTCAATTAGTTTTTGCTGTTATTTCGAGTGCATCGCTAATAAAATACACAAACAGTGATAAATATTTGGTTATTTAACAACAATGTCTTGAAATAAAAATACAGGGTGCCCACTAAAGGCCGTTCCCACCCTCTTAATTGCCGAATGACTGCATCTATATTCATAAACGCGGTATCTAGGTATAGTAAAGAGGCTATGCGCTATTAGATGAGACAATTTAAAGCGCCACCTTATACAAATTGGTGGCATTAGCGTTCCTATCACGAAAACGGTTCGAAAAAGGGAATAAAAGTGAATGACGACACCTTGTGAACATGAATGCTAAATGAATCTCGTTTTCGAGATAGGAATACAAACTCAGCTGTTTTGAATCAGGTGGTGCTGGAAGCGGTCTCATCTAGTTGTGCATAGCCACTTTACTATACCTAGACACCACTTTTATGGGACCATGGGAAGGCCTTTAGTGGGCACCCTGTATAATGCATTACAAATAATCCGTTAAACATACTTATTTTACAATTAAGTAAAAAACAATTTAATGCACACATGTAAGTTAACATTAATTTCTTTTTCGTATTTTTGTCTACTCAGAATTTCTCGAGAAATTTTTGTAGTTATCCTGAAAAATAAAATTTTTTAAATAAAATCATATTAAAAAAACTTTAATGTTTTGTGGTACCCTGTAAAATATATAAATACTACCAAAATTATTTTCGGTTAAAAAAATGCTGTTGTGTGAATAAATAACCTATATAAATTTTAGTCAATTTAAAATGAAATTTCTGCATATAGACGGTAATGTATTCGAATTTTTTATGTGTCCCTGTAAAAGAAATACAACTGTTACGCACTTTGTTTTCAATTTAAAAAAAGATATTGTGTATCTCAATAACTTGTAGAAATTTAATTAAAATTTCTGCTTTTTAGCAACAATCTTTCCGCGATTCCTTGTGTTGCCCTGTAAAAAAATGCATAATTTCTGCGTTCGTCAAATTAAAATTTAATAGAATTGTCATCGGAAAAACACATGTAGGCAAAGTTTCAGCTGAATCAGATAATTGAAAGTGGTTAAAAATTGTCTTGCAAGATTTGTACTAATCTTTTATGTGGCCCTGTAAAAAAAGCGTAACTGCTACGTTAAATAAATCATAATAATATTGCATTGTCATCAGAATTACATATTCTCAGCAAAGTTTCAGCTCAATCAGATTATTGAAATTGGTTTAAAATGAACTAGCAAGTTTTAGACCAAATTTTTGCGAAGCCCTGTAGAAACAGTACTCTAAACAAACTTGTACGTTCTATAAATTATAATAATATTGTATTGTCATTCAAATTACACATGTATTCATTGTTTCGGCTCAATAGGATAATCAAAAGTAATTTAAATTTGACTTGCAATATTTGAACTAAACATACATACATGCACTGGAAGTTAATATGATGTTTGTTTATTAATAAAAAATTACTGATCTGCCGCTATATGTAGGAGTTAGTTTAATTTTTCAATACTTTAGGAATGACACTTTAATTTAAAAAATGCTTAATGGTGAATAATGCTGAATAATTTGCTAAAAGTAAAGATGAAATTTCTAAACACCATCAAAGATCATCCAGAATTTCAACCTTTGAAAAAAGCGGTAAAGCGGGTTTAATATCGCTTATCTTCAAACAAAAATGGGTTAAATCTAACCTTGATAACGCTGTGACATTAGATCAGCAAACTCGTGCTTTCAAATAAAACAGAATAGTCACGACGCGCTTTCAAACTTAAAGGAAGCAAGTGCAACTTTTGAATCTCCCTCAAACCAACTGCGCAAATGGCTACTTTACGGTCACAATTAATCGACACCTCTGATTTTTTACGCCAAAATTTGATCTGGAAAATACAGACATTCAGCTACCAGTACACACGGTTTTGTCAAATTCCGAGATAATCGGAAAAAGGATTTTGTCCACCTAGATCCTCTAAACGTTCCACTGTGGGGCGTATTAAACTAATGATACCGCTAGACTTTTCTAATCCTGTGCCGACAAGACATTGACACTTCGGAAACCTTTCCTTTTTAAATTATTTTTCAGGCTTTTTAAATTTTGGCAACGATAAATAAAAAATGGTTTTTTGAAAAATGTGAATTAATTCTATATTCGGGCATTAAAATTTTTCATGAAACGTCAAATTTAAACTGAAATGATTGGACACTGCACATCATAATCTCTCAAGTGTGTGAATGCAAAAGATGGCTTAATTGCTATGTAGGGTTTTGATTTTCTAAAGCTTACGTAACAGAAGTATCTTCGCTAATTTCAATATCAAATACTGCTTAAAAATTGTTTTGATTTAAAAAAATTCCTTCAGCATGTTTATCATGCATTTCTTCATACAATTCCACGTTTTCATGTTTTTATATACAATAGTTTTTGTTGTATACGCCGATTAAGTGAAAAGGACACGGCCGGTTTACGGCAGAAACACCGCCAGCGTTTCTTATCTTTTTTTAGAATTAAGAGATACAATATTACTGGTATTTGTATAACATTGTTGTTCCATTCGAAACATTTTCATCACAAATTGAATAAATAAACTATGGCTACGGCCAATCAGTGCATGTAAAATATTTAAAAATTGATAATTGAAATCATATAAAATATACTTACAATAATAAAATACAGTTATATTCCTACAGTTTCGGACAATTAAAAACTTGTCCATCAATTGTCCGAAAATGTAGGAATATGTAATTGTATTTTAGCATTCTAAGTAGTTTTATACAGAGTTAATATTATATACAGTTTTATATTTAGAAACAATTTTATAAAGACAGCTCCAAACTAAAAAAAATCAGTATCAGGGACATGGGACGGTATAGGAATTCCCTGGTATATTTGGACTCACAACATCGTTCAAAACTTATTTATCTCGTAATATTGTTATATAGCCATGCTGTGGGGATGTTTCCCAATATATGAAAAAAAAAAGCCCAGAAGAATATCTACTAAAATAAAAATTATTATTCACGGACTTAAAAGTAAAAAAATTGTGAGAATGCCCCAAATATATTTCAGTTTTAAAACCAAAAGCAAACACATTTATTTTATATAAGATGATGTCATTATTATCCGCTGAAGAATTCTACATTTACAATTCAGTCTTAAGATACATCTATAGAAAAGTATGCATAATACAGAATAATATTCCAGCAAAAAAGCGATACTGTCATTCAAGAAACTCGACCAAAAAAAATCGCCTATCTAATGATTAACATGAACTTCATTTGTTTATAATACTAATATAGATACTTAAAATTAAATATAGTTTATAATAGCTCCATGTTTTATCAGAAATCCTTCATTTATATTTGCTCAAAATAGCGCGTATTTGAATTAAATATTTTTTTTCAGTTATTATGGAAAAATAGCAACAAAAAGATATAGTAATAGTCTACTGTTTTCCAAATATTTTTCCTTAACTTTCTACAGAAATGGAGTACTTCAATTGTCAACATTAAAAAATTTCGTTAAAAACTACAAAAAAATTGATATCTCAAAAATAAATTGAGATGCAGTTTTCAAACAAATTGTATTTAAAAGTACTCCCCTCTCCCATATACGACGGTATAAAAATTGAAAATGTGCGATGGTTAGAAGTTTAAAACATTGCAGTAGAGATTATCTTGTACAATGATACATCTGCTTTGTTTTACGGCTGGCTTATATAACGTAACGTTATTTTTTGAGACGACATTTTAACTGCTGGCCGAAAGAAATAACATATCGGGGGGCTAAAAAGTGCTTGTTAGAGATTTCAATCAAGCATAAATAAAAGCTGCGATTTTTCCATAATCAGTGCCCATTCCTGTATTGTAATGGAAAATAATTTTTAACAGCAACAAGAATTACTGTCCTGAAATTAAGCATGATTTTCAAGATAAACGTTGCGTGTTTGTCTGTTTTGAAGCTATTTTTACTTTTATATTTATCTAACTCATTTTGGTTAATGTATGTAACGATTGGATTTTTTTTTTTTTCATTTTGATTATACGTCCATAAAACACTTTAAAATTCCCAGGTAGTTTAATAATTTTGAAGAATGAATTTTATTAAATCTATTATCACGTGATTCAGCAATAAATATATTTTTGTTTCGATAATGTTAAAGTAAATTTTCAGCAATATAATGTTTTTGTTTCTTTCCTATTGCCAATCCTAAAATAAATTAACAAAAATTTAAATAACGTCACTAACAATACATTAATTTTGAGCTTTTAATATATGGTTGTTTACACAGGAATGCTACGTCAGATAAAGAATGCTAATTTTCATTTATAACGTATGAATTTCAAATTTGGCGTATATCTTCATTTGCGATAATGAAAGAGAAATTTTTTAAGCTATTTTTATTTTACGTTTACGCATTCAAACACTTTGAAATTTAACAGTTTATATTATCCCAGTCATAATTGTAAAAAGTAAAATATAAAGTGAAATTTCAGCATTTGTTTAAGAAATAGTTTTCAAAATGCCTTGCTTGAAGGTACCAAAGAAACATTCTGAATTATCTAACTTGTTTAGCAATGCAGTTGTACAGTCAAGACTGTAATTCTCAACAGGTTAATTTGATTAGATTGCTTGTGATTAGTTAGTAAAGTATAGCCCGAAGAAATTTATTCACTCGCTCTTCATTGCATAGGCACATTTATGTTTAGAGTTAGCTAATATGATACTATATGCATTTAAATTGAAGATGCACTTTATTTTTTTAGTCACAAACATAAGGACATTTGGTTAAAATTTGTAAACACAGAAGAAAATTTCAAAGAAAGAAAAAATTATGACATTTAACAAAATATACTAATTCCTAATTTTATTTATTACCCATGTTTATCCAAATTAGTACGATTTATTGTTACTCTCCTTCTTCATTTATTAGAAATTTCAATTTAGAATGTTCACCTCTGCTTTTCGATGTAGCTTCTTTGTTAGATTGAATCCATGTAGTCTTATTTTAATCAAACTTATCAAGAATGCTGCAGTTGAGAAAAAAGAAAGAAAAATCAAGGTTCAGTTATACATTATGAAACATTTTCCAACACATTTAGAATCCTGTAACAAAACTTGCCCTCTTGTTAAGGCGAAACATAATGTCTAACAAGGGAACCACCTTTGGTGCTGCTCGCACCTAGCATCGAGACCTGGTGCATTTTGTAGTCCTTACATAAAAGTTAGAGAACCGATAAAATTTCTCTGTTCAAATAATATTTTATATATTTTTTATACTTTTAATTTTTTATTATTACATTTTTATTTGTTTATTTCACGCCAAAAGTGAGTTCAGTCGCCAAATATGGCGCTACAATTTTTCCGCCCGCTTTATCCAAAGAGTTAATGTACAGTATATATTACTAGAATTTTATCATATTGCGATTTGTTTGATAATAATTGATAGCATAAGAAACAATAATTTTGTTTTTTCTTTTCTTTTTTTCTATGCAGAGGATAAATATATAAATATTAATATATTTGAATAAAAGCTTTCAAGATCGTTGAAAACTATTTTTTAATGAAATACAAAATAAGCAAACTATTTTCTTTTGAAATCAAATAAATAGAATAAAATTTCGAATGTTTAAAATGAAATGTTGCTGTATTAAATGGTCCTTTGTTAAAAGTAATAGTAAAGTAAATTAATATTTTTACGCAATTTAAAAAAATTACTGTGGCTAATGATGTCGGACATTACAATTTCTAGTGAAGTTCCTCTTCTCACACAAGGCAAACAGCTATGACATTTGGCTAGGATTGCCGGAAAGCTCTAAGTTTGAAAAAGAGCACCAACCTTTTGCCCGCAAAAAATGTGAATATAATGTTGCAATTTTTCAAAATCAAATTCGTGGGTTTTTGAAGGAATTTTTAATTTTTTTCAATATTTTATACTTATTATTAACTAATTTTTATTTTTTAATGCTTTTCTTTAAAAAACTTCAATATTAGTCCGATAAGTGGTCTCGAAAATTGCATTTTCAGAGAGTTATGCTGCTGTAAAATCAAGAAATATTATTTTAACAAATATTTTTTTTCGATTCTCAAACTTCGTAATATGGGGCATTAAAATGCACCAAGTCTGAATGCTAGGTGCGGGCAGTGGTTCCCTTGTAAGTAAACAAGTTCAGGTGGGGGGTCCTATCCAGAGTTAAAGCTCTAGAAGCTCCACCCGGCAGAGCATATTAGGCAACTCCCATCTTATATCCCGGTAAAATGTCATAGAGTTTATGGAATGTACGGATAGCTCTTTTCTTCATACAGAGAATAAGTTCATAGTCTGTGGAGGTTGTAATGAAAAATAAACGCATTAATAAAACTATTAGGACACTTAGTCAATGGGCGGTAAGAAATTTTTAAATATATATTGATTATGCTCTATTAGTCGAAGACAATCCATTATTTTTTGGAGCATGTTTGTCTTCTTAAACCCTAAGACAAACTAGGATGATAGTTTAGAAAACGCATAACACATTTGAAAATCTAATTTCAGCAATTATCATCTACAGTCGGAAAAGGATTAGTAAACTTTTGTGAAGCCCTATACATGATCTATAGATTTGTATCTATAGTATATCTCTTACACTATAAATATATCTTTTGTGCATGTCTGTACAGGAACTATAAACGCTACTTATTCTATACTCCAGAAAAAAAGCATTTTTTTGTTCTTTTCGGTCATACATATCAATCTCATTATCCTTGAATTATCGTAACATAAAAAAATGCACTGCAAACGGTTTCCATTACACAATAAAATAATAATTTTATTTTGTATGGCACTGTAAACAAACCGCTACATACTTCAATTGCAATACTGAACACGCCATAATGAACTTCATTGACATATAAAAATTGCATGACGATCCGAGTATTATACGAGAATTGGAGCACGGATAGGCGAAGAGTCAAATAGAATTCATAAACACTTCTGAACTATATTGGAAAGTGTTGAAAAAGTGCTTCTTATATAGGAGTGTAACTATGGCATTATTCCACACTATGTGGCTCTCAAGAAGTACATGCATAGAATTTCGCACATGGAATTCTTTTATATGCTCATTTGTAAAGCGTTTTACTTTAATTTTGTGAGTTTTTATATAATTTTTGCACCTCATAGTAGGAGCATCCATTGAAACACAAAATCTTTATCAGTATCGTCATTTCTAAAGAAATTCCGTATATTTACAGAACACTATATGAAAAAAAATCACAACGATGAAGTGGATATAAATATTTAATCAAACTACTATTCTTTTAAAATAATATTTATGAAATCCCATTAATACATTATTGTTGCCTTGAAAAGAAAAAAAAAACAAATTATAAAAAAAAATCATAAATAAATTAAAATATCCAAAATAACTCTAATTTTTACACGGTGTGAAAGATTACCTTAATTTGAGGAGGTTAAAATAAATTTCAAGAAAGACAAAAAAAAAAAAAAAAAAATAAAATAAAAATAAAAATATGTCAGCTTAAATTTAATTTGATATTTTTCACGCTACGATCAGTAGGATTATAGGATTCGGTAAAATTCTGGCTAATGAACCATGAGAATGAAATGAGTGGAAAACTTTGAGATATAAGAAGAGTATATGCTCAATTTTTCCGAAAATGAAATCTGAATCAATCACTAGAACATCGCAGTGCGTTTTTTATTGGGGAACGGAAGGATAATCGTACCCCTAAACATTTTAAAACTCACAAGAAGAAAGAAAAAATATTGAAATTTTTGAATTCCTCCTAAGCTTCAAAGATTTTGTAGATATTTATGCAAACTAAGTGTTTTTTGATCGAGTAAGAAAGTTTTCAAAATATAATATAAACTCTTCGGAGTTACCTACAACTCCGAAGCG
The DNA here is from genome assembly GCA_963932465.1 of Maratus speciosus. Taxonomy (NCBI): domain Eukaryota; kingdom Metazoa; phylum Arthropoda; class Arachnida; order Araneae; family Salticidae; genus Maratus; species Maratus speciosus. Next base: position 243,257,052 of record OZ010790.1, read on the forward strand.
TTTTTAAAAACACTTTTGATCAAAGTTGAAAAGTGTTTATGAATTGGGTTGTCTGTCCGTCTGTTTGTCAGCTGGTCATGCTCTAACTCGTGTAAATATGGTGCGAGTACCATGAAATTGACATATGTTATTGCGGTTTACGATGGTATGTTCGATATTGAAAATGAAATTCTATAGCACTTATGGTTCATTTACACTGGCACTAAAAAGTATTCGATTTACATTGCGGCTTATGGAAAAAATGGTTTGCGGTATAGTTAAAAGATATTACATTATTTTAAACATATTGAAAATTATATATATCACTACAAACGCTTACTGTTGAATCTGGTATCTATGCAGATATTTTTATCGTTCATTTACAGGGACACAATTTTGTTTTCAACAGTACAGCCTATGAAGAATAATTGCTGGCATTGCTTTTCAGATGCGGTTCGCGTTTTAAAATTTAACCATTTTTTTGTATATTACTTGGTGTGTATAAATTTTATAGATCATATACATGGATACACAAGTGATATAATGTAAATTTCCTTTTATTAACAGAAAAAAGCTGAATGGGAATTTTAAACTGTGCTATGAATCTAATTGAACTAACTTTTAGCATACGATGTGGTATAAATACCAAGCTATAGATCATATACATGGATGAACGAGAAAATTCTGATATTTTTCCAACTATTGATATACAGTATTTTGAATGTGTTGGAAAGTGTTTTATAATCTATGCTGAACGCATGATTTTCCTTTTTTTTATCTTCAGTAACCTCAGAAACAAAAATATTTCCAAAATTAAAACACTAATTTCTGAAACAAAAATTCTTTTTGTTGCCTTAGTATTCGGTAACGTTTCAGATAATTTTTCACAGTGTATTAATTAGCTTCTTCAACTCGATATCAACACGGACTGGCGGTTTTTCATATGCTATCAATTCTCGAATAAATATTTTCAACTACATAAAAAAAAATTATGCGGTCAAGCGTAACAAAATAATGTTCATTTTATGTGGTAAATTTAGCCTGTTTGTCTATTGGCATATTCGTTAAACATGAAAATGTTTACTTAACTTTTTCAGCTACATAATGCAATTCTTTATGCATGAAAGAGAAAAAAGATAATGTTAATTAATTAGCATGTTTGTCTTTTGACATGTTTGTTATACACCAAAATGTTATCTTGAAAACCCGAAAAAACGATATTTCGTGTTGAAATTGGGTTGAGAAACACTCATGAAAACATTATAAAAAGTACCCGTTTTCGAAAATTAAAAGCAGCAAAATAAATTTTTGTTTTGAAAATGCTTCTTTAAATCTCAGAAATCTGCTTTTTTCTGAGATTTCTGAAGATAAAGAAGCAGTCTTCGGAATCCTGGTTAATGCAAAAGAGGTTAATATTATATTTTCGTAAACCTTTTTGTTATACCAAGAAACATTTTTTTTTTTTAGTTTAATTTCAAACTCATTGTGATGTTTGTTTATATTATTAAATAATGGAATGCTTTGGAGAATTGGAATTTTTGTGAATAAGTCTTATTTGGATTTTATGTACAAAACTGTGATTGTGTTATTAGATATCCATTAATACAGAAACATCGTTAATTTGAAAACCATGATATAAATGAATAATGATGTTTGCTAGTTCATTTACAGCATTATGTTGTTGATGTCCAAACTGTCTCACACAAATGAATTTGTTTTCACCCATTGCGTTTGGATTGTGCATCGAAACTTATGTAAACTTTCCTACACAATTTTCGACTGAAGGTTTTGGTACTAATTATATTTAGTAATTAATTTAGATATATTTTATTTTAATCAATTTAGTATTATAATAATTTATTAATATATTAAGTGTGAATTAAATTGTAATTTCTTGTCATCTGGCTGATGCCAATATTCATTAATAGTCAAATCATCGCTCATTATTCCTGTTTTTCAATAGAACTCATTTAATATGAGCACATTTAAAACAAGGATAACATGAAACGAATAATTTGCACGTTAAGAATGTTTCATCATATATAGTATATAAAGATTTTCACGCTTTTTACGACTTACAAAGCTGACCACGGGTAATACGAGGAAAACATCTATTAATTTCAATATGATTTCCGGCGAAAACTAAGTCAGAATTAGGAAAGAAATCTCATTCTTATCGGACACTGTTCTCTCTAATATTACATATAACATAATATTTCTACATCACAACTGTCTGTCAGAATATAATCATTTTTATCACTCTTACCAGTCAGAATTTTAACCTTCATGGTAAGCCTCTGTTCAAGAAGGTATAACGGAATGTTTTGGGGTATTTAAAGAATAACATAATGTCGTAATAGAGACATTTTAACACTTCTCGGTGCTATGTTACTTCCCATTTGACATCGGGACCAGCATCTCTTACACTAATTTTATTCGGTTGGCGCCATTTATTCTTTTAAGAAAAACTTATACTTTAACAACATGTGCAAGAGAAATTCACTACAAAATTTATTTTTAAATTATAGTGGTGCGAATGTAATATAAGAATAAAATCATGTATAAAAGGCTTACGTCCGATTAGAGTTAAATATCGCCCCTTTATAAGATTTACAATTGAGCCATGAAAGGAAGGAGCATGGAAGGAGAAAACATTTATTTGCTTCTATCTTTAAATCTGGAGTCTGGGCCATAATGACCATCCCTTTTATGTATCTTTATGGATTGTTAAAATGAAAAGAATGTATGAAATCATAGCTCGAAAATTGCTGTGACTATTGCAACGTTAGCAGAGTTTTTCCGGAAAAAGGAAAAGTGATGAGTTGCATAACTGTATGTCGTACATCTCCTTTAAAATTACTAGTTATTTAGCGGCTTTGACTTCAGTACTGTGATTTTGTTTAAGAAAAATCCCGTCTGAAAAAAATTATATTCCTAAAAGAAAGAATGACAATTCTTGTTATTTTTATGATAAGAAGTTATTTTTAGCTTTCAGAAAATTAATAGTACAGAAAATTAATAGTATATTAATAATTGAGGAATTAATAGTACCGTTTATTTATGAATGTTTTGTTAAGATTTATTTTATCTTCTCTGGTAATAAAATTATCAGTTAATATGAGGACATTTATAATTTTTTGCTTTTCCGGTATTAACAGAGTTTCATTGCATGTCGAAGTTACCACATGAAACAGCACTTAAATAATATATACTTTAAACAAATTCTTTTAGTTTTAAATCTATATTTTGCATAAAATAATACAGTTATACCTTCATATATTTTAATTCTTTACTGTCTTACTTTAATAGTTAAATAAACTGGGAGAGAACAGATAATGACCCTCAAAATTAATGATGTATTTTGTCAAAATCCGTCATGTCTTTCTAACATTAATCTTTGAAATTTTCTGAGAGGAATTCGAGGATAAGTAATGCCCAGCCATTTTTCACCTTCAAAATTAAATTCTTTACTACAATGTCATATGGATAGTTGAGTTTATATTAGTTTAATATCTTTGTTCAGATTTCAAGGGTCCCTAACTTTGTAAAGATTTTAAAGACACCATTTCCCAATACTAATCTTCATCTTATTTAACTGGAGAAACAATAATCGTCTACAGTTAAATAAGGTAATAATATTACTATTATGAAATAGTGGTATTAAAGTTCTTACAAAAGAAAAGACTGTGTGAACCCTTTTTATTAACTCTATAACAATTGGGTATGGTGTGCATTACATTATGTACATAAGAGTTTCAGACTTTTACGAGTGTTTGTTACCATTAATTTCGAAAAATAATCTTCGTTTTATTTAATCACAGTAATCAGTGATTAAATAAATCGAAAATTTGCAGTCTAAAATGGTGGAGACAAACATTCATAGAATTTTGACAATCCAATATACGGGTCAGTGTCAAAATGGATGGTTTAATGTCTTTGTATATTTACATGTAGGTGGATTTTAACCCACAAAATATTTTAGGGTATTTTTTATTTACTTTATTGAATTTTATATATTAATAATTAAAATTTTCTTTATTTTAACAGAAAATCAATGGACCTTGTCCCCATTAAGTTTACCCATTTTTAACAAAAGTGTTTATGAATTCGGTTTGTCTGTCCGTGTTCTATGTCGCGTAAATATAGTTCGATTGCCATTAAATTTGATATATGTTATTCGGGTTTACTATGACATATTAGGTATTGAAACTGAAGTGTGTAGCCTTTATGGTTCATCTAAAAGAATTCCATTACATTATGGTCTATCTGAAACAATCATTTGCGGTGTATTTTAATGATATTGCAATATTTTAAACATATTGAAATTTATGTATATCACTGGGGTTTACTACAAGGTTCGTATTGTAGAATAAGGTTTGCATAGAATTTATCTTTCATTTATAGGGACACACAAAGTATTTGGGTACAGAAGAAAATGAGTAATAATTGAACTATTGAAACCTACGAACCATAATTGTTGGAAATGCGTTTTCAGTTGTAGAATGTGTTTTTAAATTTAACTATTTAATTTTTTTATTTTATTAGTGTTTATGAATTCTATATATCATATACAGGGCTGCGAAAAAGTTTTCAACTAGGTCCATTAATTGGCAGAAATTACTGAAAGGAAATTTTCAAAGGTTCTATGCGTTTAACTGAATTAACGTTTAGAATATTATGTATTATATATACATATCCATAGATCATATACAGGGCTGCACAAAAAAATCGTATATAATCTCGACTACTCATGGCAACAGCAGAAATTAGGTTTTTAAATACATTATGGTTATGCGTTTTTCAAATTGTTCATTTAGACATCAACTTTCACCTTAGTAAACTGTGAAGAGTTGTTATTGTATTGTGAATGTGTTGGAAAGTGTTTTATAATCTATGCTTTACGCATGATTTTTCGTTCTTGTTCTTTGTACTTGCAAAAGTTTCAAAACCTGCAATAATAATTTTTCCAGAGCAATTAATTTTCAATTCAAACATTTACTCGTAAATATTGAACCTGAAATAAAACTTTTCATGAATTTAAAATTAAATTCTGACGTCATATTTGATGCAAAAAATAATAATATTTTTTACAGATAGATGGAGCTTGAATATCAGTTATGTTTAGAAAAGATTTTCTGTCAAAAATGACGCACTGGTGACACGGAAAAAATGAACAAGAATTATCCTTTCCTTCTATATATATATAAAAGTTTTGATTTGAAAATGGACCAATGATAATCTGCGTAGATATTCCCAGTAGATCGGCATCGAATTTGAATACATATGCATGGGCTTTCTTCGTTAATATTAAAAAAACTGTTGTATACAAAAATATGAAAATCGGTAGTATTATAGAGAAATGTTTGATAAACGCGCTGATGCAGACAGTTTTCAAATCGAAGAATTATTTTAAGAGATATTTAATGCCAAAGTTAGACAAAATCGTTCCATTAAAAAAGTTTTATAGGAGCAAAAACTGTATATAGGAATTTAATCATTTTAAAATCATTTTATGCGTCAGAATTTCCCGGTGCGCAGATTGCATTTAGTTTTTTAATTTTACTCATTTTTTGAGGTTTTATTTCTATTTTAAATTCAAATTTTCAGCATTTTGAGAGATATTTTTTAGATATTTTATAAAATTGTATTAATTTAAAGTGTTGCCAACTGTATAAACAGCGCAAACAATAATGTTTGCTTCAAATTAAAAATCTATTTTACACGTGACTATTATAAACAGAAAATATAAAAAGCAGGAACTCATTAAAAGTGACGTCATAAAAACTATATTTACACGTAAATTTGAAAAGAGAAAGAATATTGTAAAATAATAAATTCATTAACATGCGTTAGAAGTCTTAAATAGGAGAATTTACGTCACATTTACGCCACATTACACTTATTACGTAAAATGAACAAAAAATAATATTGCAAAACAGTTTAAATTTAAAAATTACGCGAGACATTTTGATATTTTAAGATGATCATAATATTTCATTTCTAACAAAAGTATTTTTACGTGAACATTAAAAAGAGAAAGAAAAGTTTGGTGAAAATTACGTCAGATTATAATTGTCAGATTCAAATTATAATTCAATCTTCCGAAATCTTTTTAAAGCCGATCAAATTAGCGTGCTGTTAGAGTCTGCGGTGTCTGAACGGGGGTTGACGAGTGTAGCTCGTAGGGGGCAGAGCCCTCTGGTACTATAAAGAAACGATTTAGCTTAGAAAAAAATGACGTCATATTTAAAGTAAAAAGGACAATTTCAAATAGTTTTTTAATAATCCAAGAAGCATGAATATCTATAAACTCAGAAAGCAGGTGAATATGACGTCATATATGAAAAGAAACATTTAAATAATTTTACTGATACTGATTATTGAGCATGAATATCAGTTACATACAGAAAAGTTTTAAATAAAAATTAAGGTAAGGATTAACCGCAAAAGAAAATGAACAAGAAATGCATTATTAAAAAAAGGATTCGCTGTAAAAAATGTAACGCCATATTTGAAGTAAAACGGGCATTTTCAAATATTTTTTTATTATACAAGGAGTATTCATCGCAACGTGTGCAGAAAAATGTTTATTGTCATTATGATATTACACATTGATATTATTATCATAAACATTTTTTTATATCTAGATTTGATATTTTCTATATGAATTTGCTTCTTTGTCTTTTCTGTTGCCATATTTGTATATCAAATTGAAGTTTCGATAACTATTAATTAAATTTCAACTTTTTAATGTATGGGTTTTTACTAGAGAAACTGACGTCAGAAATGCATTTTCTTTTAACAAACATAAATTTCTAAATATTTCCCTCTTTTTTTAAATCAAGGCTAAATGCTAAAATGTTACATATTTTGGTATTTGTAATAAAGAGAAATGCACATTTGTACATGATTCACGAAGTGAAAGAAATGTTATTTATGTAGATAAGGATTAGCCCGTGCGAAAAACTTTTCCGTATGTGTCGTCATATTCAAAATCATGTGACTTTTTTTCTAAACTATTTAACTTTGCTTACTCTATATAACGGCTTGTTCATTTCGCCAAAAATCGCCGAAAAATTGCAGCCGGGTTTAACCACGTGGTTTAGAACAAACGCTGCCCAAATTAGCTGGTTCCTATTCTGTCTACAAGGTCAGAGTTTTGGTTGGTATTTAAGGCAATTACACAAACTGACGTGATTTCCACAGGCTTTATCGTACAAAAATATAGTTCCTTTTATCGTAAAATGTTTCATAATTCTGATTTCACTATAACTTAATAACTATATTAAGTTTACCTAAAAGTTGGGAGCGTTTAATTTTAATTGGAGATTTAGCATTTTTCTGTGGCATATGTAGAATTTGTACATTTGTACATATTTAGCATTTGTAGCATTTGTCAGTATCATAGTTCACGTGAAATTCAAAAAAGAGCCAATGCCACTAACTAATCAAGAAATTTTCCGTCCGACTATATTTTCCTAAAATTCAGTTTGATCCAGAAATATTTCTCTTTTTAACACTTTCCAACAAGTTGAAAAGTATTTATGACTTCAGTCTGGCTATCTGCCGTCTGTCTATCCTTGTTCTAACTTGCGTAAATATACTTGGAGTTTCATGCAATTGATAAACGTTGTTTACAGTCTGGAGCTGGGTTCACTGATTTATGTTGTAGATTTAATAAGAATTCTTTTCAGATTCCAATAACTTTAATTTCACAACTTTTGGAAAATAATATTTGCTACTGAGAAACAATTTAATAACTTATAATGCAGTCAAGTATTTTTGAGAAATAGTGTCAGAATTGAAAAAAAAAATCATGGATTGTAACCCGCCGCCTTTACCATTGTGATTAATAACTAAAACTATAACTTTTTTTTTAATGTCTTTGCTATTCAATACATGTATCACTAAAATAATTTAGTTGCAATTTATAAATTTTAGTCCTTTACATTGTGCCCTGCACTACTTTGATAGATAACTAAATTGAAAGATACCAGCGATTAAATTAATGAAGTATTTTGTCAAAGTCCTTCATGTTATTAATCTTTGAAATTATCTATGAGACGTTTGATAGTAAGTGATGTCGAGTCCTTCTTCATTCTTAAAATGAAACACATTTTAAAAGTATTGCAAAGATTTGTTTGTGTATGTTATTTTATCTTCATTAATGCTTACTTTAGCTTCAAATAATATCTCGTTCTGTCTTAACAAAATAAAGAATTGCTAAAACATAATATAATAATGTATTACATGAAGAATATGTTCTTTCATAGTGAAAAATAAATATATGAACTGGTATTATGATAGCCATTTAGATTTTTCTTATTTGTAATGAATAAAGAATACGAAATTTTCAGAAAATTTTTTGTTTAACACTCAGTACTAGAAATAGTTCTACATTATCAAGCACTAGAATTTTTTGGAGATCTATCTCTTAGCTAGGATAATATGTAAGTACCAGTTTATATTATAATATATTGCATATTTACTGCAACAAAGTTTAATTTGTTCACTGTACGTTTAATAAACAAAAATCCATAACGCGTACTCCTTACACTGTAAAAAAAAATCTGTAAAGTTACTAAAATATTTCTAGGAAACTGGGATTCCAGGAACTTTTTATGTAACGGCAACAGCAAAAATTTCTGTAACAGCATCTGTTACAGGAATTTTTCTTGTTGCCGTTACATAAAAAGTTCCTGGAATCCCAGTTTCCTAGAAAAATTTTAGTAACTTTACAAATTTTTTTTTACAGTGTAGAGCGTTATGCTAATGTTTTGTAGTAAATACAGCCAGTAGACGAATTTTAGTCTCGACTTCAGATCGTGTGCATAATGTCCCGTCTACTGATGGATTTGTAATAATTTTGTATATTTTGTTTCGGAAAATAAATTATAATTTACCTTTATTTTTTAATGACTTTTTTTCCGGTTGTAATGTTATGTAAAGTTGTCTTTAAAACATGATGACACTATAAACTTTGAAGTTATTTTGTGAGTTTTGGAATCCACGATCTCGGAGTTGCAAAGCGCTTTTATCTGTGATACACTGAACACAAACGATATTTTACTTTTTTATCCGTGCCTTCGAAAAAATTAAAAGGTAAAAAAACATTAATATAAAAGTGCATATTGTTTTATATTTTTATACGAACCTTTTCATGGATCTCTGCAAAGTTCCCGTTTGTATGAGATCTAACTTTCCTGTGATTTCACAAGTTATTTTCAGTAAGTTTTTTCATTAATTTATTAATTGTTTATAATTTGTTATCACAAAGCTTCTGAGGTTTGATAAATGTATTTATATATTTCCATGACCTGTTAAAATACTGAAAATGACAATACAATGTTGTTTTAGAATAGCATTTATTTTTTGAAGATGACGCATTATCAAACTAGGTCTATATTAAAAAACAATGCTTTTCAGCCATCTTAAAAAAATTTGTATTATGCTAAATCTGCAACAGCCCTTTGGCGCCATTTTGGATATTTTTGCAAATACCGCCAACCAGAACAGGATACGGAACTCTTTTGTTCAGCAATTATTTTCTACCAGGGGATCATTCCCGGGCTTCCCGGGTTACAGAATATAGATGAAAACCAATTTTTTAAATTGAAAAGTAATACTTTTTTACATGCAATATATTTTTTAGATTGCTCACTAAAAATAAAAAGGCATTTTTCATATGAAAAATATGAATTATACAACCAAATAAAATTTTTACATGCAATATATTTTTTAGATTGCCCACTAAAAATAAAAAAGCATTTTTCATTAGAACAATATGAATTATACAAACAAATAAACTTTTAAAATTTATCAAAAGCGATTTTTTCATATTAGTCGCATGCTAATTGTTATTAGCCCAAGATTTTGCTGCTTACGGCATCCTTCTATTTTCTGATCATTTCAGAGCTTTAAGCATGCAGTTCAATTACATGGCTGTTAAATTTGTTTTATTTATGTTATTTTATTTATTTAATCATAGAGGAAGTTTTATTTTTGTTTACGGAATATTAGTCCTAAGAAAATGAACTCTTTATGTTGTTTTAAGGGCAAACGGATTGATCTTTCTTAATCGAGCTCCATGCGATAGAGAAAGTTTTAAAAATTAACCTCTCATAGTCGCAATCGCCCTTTTTAAAAAATTGGTATTTTCATTTGATCATTTTAAAATCATTTTGACTCAAAACATGGTCACGGTTGTCAGCAAAATCTTTGCATGTGAACTGTAGCACTCTTAACTCGAGATTCTAATCTCCGTTCCGAAGAGTAAAAATTGCCGTAATTTATGTTTTTTTGGCGCATTTGTGTTTAAAAGTTTAGTTTCATCTAAGAAAATCCTCATTTTCTTTTGAATATGACGTCATTTTCACTTACTTAAGCATTTCACCTAATGTCTGAAACGTAGTACACATACAGAAGGAAAACAAATATGGAAACTTTATGAGATATTATGAGGAAAATGAGTGTTTTCAAAAGCAAAACGTAATTTTCCGTTCAAAATATTATGTCCCTAATGGGATTTTGCACCATTCAACCCTATACATCAATTTTTATCAACAATTTTGAATTTTTATCAGATAATCACATAAACAAAGGTAAATAAACCTCATTATTTCTTTTTTCTCTGCAATAATGAAAGCTATCTCATTACCATCATTTTGAAGAAGTTTCATAGAATACTTTTAAAATTAAAATATAATAATGGGATATTTAAAAAATAAACAGCTGGTGCTGGCACATCTACAAATGAACAGCTTTCAGTTAAAAATTTTATTAGTAAATTCGGTTCAGCAGAAAGCTCAGGGCAGATGACTAAAAAACATTATTGTGTTTTAAATATATAATTTATATGAAATTATGAAAAATTAAATTAAGCAAATTATGTTATTTTGATAAAATTACAGTAACATGTCTTAAAGAATAGCAATAAAATTTTATTAGTCAAGAGAATTTTAGAGAAAAACTTCGGACAACAACCTGATATTATTGAAACCTCGAATTATTGCAAAGATTTTCTTTGATTGCTTGTCTACATTGGCGAAGCGAATTCATCCAAGAGAGAATCATCAAGTCATGTAATATAAATCGCTATTTTTCGGACAAAGAGCATGCACACTGTATGTTACTGCTCTTCCATAAAGTCACTCTAAATGTTTGTAAAACATTGCGTTTTATCAGTGTGTGATTTCGATTATGCTATTTTCAAAGATAAAGCATTTTCACCTGTGAAGATTTTCAAAGCAGCTGGTGTGAAAATGACGCACTTCTACAAAACATACTTCAGTTTTAAGTATAAAATACACGATTTTTTATAAAATTACGTGAATTGCATCTGCAAAATTATCCCACTTTTATGATCCTGTCTAAACAACATCTATAGAACGGTATGAAAACGACATCATTACCACGGAATAATACACAAACCCAACAGAAAGCAATGACGTCATTTAAGAAGGTCGACAAAACAATCCTGAGTATCTAATGATTTATATGACTTCATTTTTTTTTGTTTATAATAGCTTCATATTTTATCAGAAGTCATTTATTTATATTTTTTCAAAATTCGGAAAATGTAATTACACATGGATTAATAAAATTGCATTCTTTCAAAGATTTGATACGAATTAAGTAAATTCGGGAAAATAAGTCACACAAATATTCTTTAAAATACATTTTTGTAAAGAGAAAGTGTCTTATCGTTTATAAAGTTAAATTGCAATAAACTAAAAATCATTTAATGGATAAATAAAAAAGAAATAAAGCCAAAACTCACCGGGTTTTATAATAGATGATATTCTTGACATAGCACGTATTTTAATTTCAAATTTTTTTTAGTATTTATGAGAAAATAGCAACAAAAATATACAGCAATCTACTATTTTCCCTTTTTCCCTTTACTTTCAACAGAAATGGAGTACCTCAGTTGCCACGATTACAAAAAAAGTAATAAAAACACACACAAAAAAAAGCTTAAAATTAAATTGAGATACAGCTTCAAACAAATTGCATTTAAAAGAGAATTTTTTTCCTTATACGACGGTGTAAAAATTTAAAATGTGCGATGTTTAGAAGTTTAAAAATTTGCAGTAGAGAAAACTGCAAAACTAAAATTTTATTTCAAATTTCAAAGCGTTGCCATTCGCAAAATGACGTATGCGTTACGCACAGATATGTTTGTCCTTTATAATATAGATAGTCGAGAAATATAGAATTCGTTTGTAAATCCATGTAAATAATCTATCCATCTGCATATATATTACATATTATGTGAAACATATATATGCTACATATTATGCTTCAGTTAGGAAACGCTTAACACAATTGAAAATTCCCTTCCAGCCATTTCCGTCAATAAACAGAAATGTACGCGAACTTTTTTTTGCACAACCATCTTTATGATCGATGTAACTTATACACGCCGAATAATATGACAAAAACCAGTTACATTTAAAAACACACACCACAACTGAAAAGGCATTTCCAAAAATTATCGCTCATAGACAGTACTGTAACCGAATGCTCCTGTATATGAATTTTAAATGCTACGTACACCATATCCAACAGTAAGAATTTTATTATACAGCTCAGCGATATATGTGAATTTCAGTATGTTTGAATTAGTGTAACTTCATTAAACTACATTCCAAACGATTTTCCTCATAGGCTATACTGTAATGAACTTCTTTTGAGTGTCCCTGTAAACGAACTATTAATGCTACAAACTTCATTTTCAATACCAAATATGCCATGGTAAATCTCAATAACATACATAAATTACATGTCCGAGAGAATACATTTACACGAGTTAGAGCTTGGACAAACAGACGGCCGGACAAACCAAATTCATAGACACTTTTCAACTATGTTAAAAAGTGTTAAGAACTTTGTTGGAAAGTGTTAAAAATGAATATAAATTTAAGAAGAGAGAAGTTGCTTGTTAATACGATTTTATGCTTAAATATAGTTCATTACGTGTAATTTAATCTAGTGGTCGTATTTAATAAATTAATGAAACCAACTTCAAGATTATCTTTCCTTTCAAATACACTTTTTATTCCATATCTCTATATAAATGAGAATTTCGAACTTTGTCCAACATGCCATTATCAATAAGAGGACCTGCATAGTTTGCTCAACTACCAAATATGAGTTAGCACATCAACAGTGAACTTCTGTTTTCTCAATCATCCCAGCTATGATATATCGCTCACCCGCAAGAAAAGTGACACATTTCGCAACAATTCATTTTGAGTTTTATTCCACTAATAGGTCTGTAATAGGTGCGACTTGCTGCACAAACAATTTCATAAGTGTAGATAGATCGAAAGTCCCTTATTACGCTATATTTCCCATTGCTACCAAAGAACAGGGTTGGATTGTATGGGGAGGTAAAATTACCTAACGTCTTTATTCTTAAGTGTTTTGGGCTTTTATGCACGTTTTTATTCCACTATGCAGAGGTAAGTGCTTTAATTTAATGTTTTAGTAAAAACATGCAAATTCCCCCCCCCCTTTTTTCCTCTCCTGTGAAATTTACTTTTGTCGGGATGTGTCACTTTTCTTGCGGGTGAGCGATATTGTCTAATACTCAGACTATCACCAGTCTGATGCACGTCTTAGACTATGAACTTCTATATGATTTTCTCAATCCTCACTGTAAACGATAATATATTTGGATTTTTATGTGCTCCAAAGAAAGTATATGTGATAGAATGGCTATTTTGAAAAGAGTCATTGGTACTTCTTAGTTATCCCGTCGACCAATTTCGCCAAATTATATAAATCGTCAAACCACTCGCCAAATTATACACATTGATATAATTTTTATTTTAAATAACGAAAGAACAAATGAATTAGTAAAACATTAATAAAAATACAAATAAAACGCCGAATTAATGGTTTTATTGGTCATTATTGGCATTTAATCTTTCAATTAATTAATTAATGGCAACCATTATTGGCATTTAATCTTACAATTTGACGACAGTAATTTGGTCGACGGGATAACTAAGAAGTAACAAGCCATTATAGTGATTTATATGAAAAACATATTCAAATTTTATAATAATTCAAGATATTATTCGTGAGCAACAAATAACATACTAAAATTTTCCTACGTGTAAGATAACCTATATACGACACAATGAAAATTTAAAATTCAAAATAATATAAAACTTAAACTATTCGAACTCCAATCACATGGTTCGCAAAATATCCGGATCGATATCAATAAATAAAGAATTATATCAATAAATAAAGAATTATCTTCTTCTTGCCAAAAATAGAATTAAAATGCGAACTGTGTGCATTCGTTTGTAAAAATATACTTTGCTTGAAATTCCCATTAAAATGTATGTTTATTCATAATTTTTTAAAATTTTTATTTACTAAATTCTCTGTTGTTCATTCACTAATTTCAAAGCTACTTTTTTGTTCTACTCATATATTTAAAAAACATCCTAGGAATTATTTTATATTTTAGAAATTGTAATTAGCTTTTAAATAAAATTTATCTGATTTTCAACATTATATTAGGTCTACTTTTTTTATTAAACCGAAGCAATTTTGAAGAAGTTTTTTTCTTAATATAAGCTGTTTAGATGATTGCTATAATCTTCTAGATTTCTGCCCTTCCATATTGCGTCAAGAACAGATGTTTAGATAATTGTAGTCCTACTATATTATATTTCTTAATACAAATATCCAAACTGATTAGCAATGGCCTATGTTTATGAAAATTAAAGGACGAAGATAGACAAACATGTTATTTTTGGATTCTAATAAAATAAATAAACCATCTTTTTCTAGCAAATACAAAAACATCAAAATGGAAATATCCAAATGTATAATAAATTAACACCTTGTAATAATATAGTAATTTTAATTGCTAAAAGACGTAAATTAAAATTTTAAAAACAGTAAAAAGTAGTAAATAGGCATAAAAGAGTTAAAAAAAAGTTTATTCAACTCTTTACATGTTTCGGCTCTACCTGTGTCATTTTAAAAACAAATGAATAAAAAAAAAAAGCAATTTAACAAATTACAACGACCATTTGGTAAATGTTTTTTTCAAAGACTAAAATTTAAGACATAAAAAATCGCACGTAGTTGATCATACATTACGTACGCCATGAATGAAACATTAATAGTGTTATTACACGTAAAAATTGCAAGCGACAAAAATCGTCTGCGACTCGTCAGATTTCCTAAAACTTACGTATTATCCACCTGAAACTTACGTATTATCCAAGCATTCCATTGGCTGTTCGGGAAAAGGCTTTTCCCATCGTAAGAAATCTGACGACCCATTTTAAATGAAATTTCATACTTAAACTTCTAAACATCCCACAATATTACTTTTTACACCATCGTATATAGAAAAAAAATGTACTTTTAAATGCAATTTGTTTGAAAGCTGTATCTCAATTTGTTTCTGAATTATTAATTTTTTTTGTAGTTTTTATTACTTTTTTGTCATAGTGGCAACAGAAGTATTCATCTCTGTTGAAAGTAATTGGAAATACAGATTACTGTATAGACCAATCAGGAAACGAATAAAATGCGGATTCAACCAATAAAACGCCTCAGATATGTTTTTGATTTCCTATCCTGACAGAGAACAATAGCCACTTTTCCAAATGGTTAAAAATATTCATAGTATGATATACATGGCAGGACATACAGTACTTTGACACTCCATACTCATATTTCACAAAAATTAAGGATAGTCCAGTCTGATTCTTAACACCTCATATACCCTTAAGTAATTTCATTTAAAAAGGTTCCTCATGTTACATGCAACATGTTATGTTTAATCATATATTATTATTTATTTGTTTCGAAAATGACTCGGGCAGAGTCGAAACATGTAAATAGTTGAATATACCTATTTTTGCAGTTTTTAAAATTTTAATTTATGCCTTTTAGCAATTAAAATTAGTATATGGAAATATCTATTTAATATTTATATGCTTCGTTTTACAAACGAAATTTACGCGTGTTTTTAAATCACTAATGCTAACAGAAATTTCAAGTTAATTTATAACACAATTGATTTAATTTCATTGCATTATTATACATTTATTCTATTATTATTTATTCGTTCAGAAAAGAGCGAAGAAGTTGATAAGAATGAATTGAACAAAAGGGATAAACCATCGACCTTTTTATTTTTCAGAAATATTTACTGTAAGACACATAAATCCATCTTACCAATCCTTTTAATTTCTGAAGCAAGTTTTTCTTGTATCAAAGCACACATCTTTGCTAACAAGAGACGACGTTTCATAAAAATGACATCTTCATTTATTGGATTTTTCCCTGAGGAGAGTATTATTACAAAATCTTTGTTTACAGATTTCTTTTCTGCCGTGTTTGTTCTTGCGTGAATTGATCGAAAATGTTTCATAACATGATTATGTATTGTCCAAACTGTTGCTTTAAATAAATATATAAAATAGAGCGACAGTCAATTTCAATTAACCAATTTTTTTTTGTATTCTTAGTTGTTCTAAGATATCATATATAAAGAACAAGAAGTTTAAATAAGATTGATTTCATTAACATTTTTAAAAAGCGTAATTAAGAATTTAAGAAATATATTATGATTTAGAAGTTCATCTCAATAATGACAAAATTTATATGTTTTAATTATGGTTAAAGAGTAAATTCTAAGAAAAACACCCAAACCGTCTTCAGTTGATTGTTCCTTAACATATTAGAGTACTATTTATGCATTGTACAGCAGTTGGAGTAATTTAGCGAAAGGGGTTTGGCACAACAGAGTCATTATCGTGATAACATTTTATTTTTAATGATACCCATTTTCAATCATGTCATCCCTAATATAGCACATTTTAAATGTAATTGACAATCATACATTATTTTTCAAGCATCTTTTTAAGAAATCAATACGTGACAAGATGACAATTTGTAAAATTGTTTAGTAGTACTGTGGCTCTTAACGACATATTTAAACTTCGTAGTGATTTTCAAATTTTTACGAAATTTAAAGTTTCGAAGGTCGGAAAAAAGACAAAATTGGATTGCCCCTAAAAAAGCCCTTTCGAATAAAGAAATAATACGAAAATAGTAGCATCCATTTGAAAATTATGCATTGACATTTACTAATCCTTATCATATTATAAATGTCAATGTGCGTCCTAAAGTTTGAATGAAGACAGCGTCTAAACGGATGAATTAATGCTTTTGTATTTTTGGATATAGATGGATGACAACCCGGAAATGAACATAGGCTAGGTTTAATTTATTTTGCTTAATAATCCAAAATTACATTATTTTTCATACACAACGAATTGACATTTTTCCGATAAAATTTAACCATCTTCCTTTATTCGTTGCCAAAAAATAAAAACCCAGAATAATAATTTAATCTCCAATTCAAAGATTAAAACGGAAAATTTCAAATATTTTTAATAATTCAAGGTGCATGAATTTCGAGTAAGTGCGGAATGAAGGCAAATGTGACGTCATATATGGAAAATAAAACGAATATGCTTTGATGTTGAAATAAAATGAGATTGTGCTCCGGTATTAATTCTTATTAATTAAAGAAAATTGTTATCAATGCTTACAGTTTATCGTCTGCGCACGGTTAACATAAAGATTTAAATTTAATTTTTTTAAATTTAAAATTAAAAAAAAAACTTTTAAAGTGCAAATGGATAGCAAATGTCAATAACATGCACAGTAAAATTATCAATGCCGAAAATGATGTAATGATTAGCAGGAAATATGTATTTTCATTCTTCAAAAGTAACAAATTAACTAGATAGAAGGGTTATGTTTTGTAATCAGGTTCGTAGTCAATTTGCTTTTTTTTTAGAGAAAGAAATTTGGTGCGAAAGTAAATACATTGTTGTAAACAGGTTTGTTTTTGTGTGGTAAAGACTTACTATTATTCAAGATGACCATTTCTTCGCCCACCTTTGATGTCAAGTATGATTGTAAAACATATAAAAAAGTATCATCCGATAATTTTCTTGCCACAGATGCCATATACGCATCTGGTTTGGCGCGATTTGTTTTTGACGTCAATTTGGCGAAAACATCGTTTTCGAATACCAATTACATGTATATTTTAAAATTATGTTCCATTACTTAAATAAAAAAAGGAAATAACAATAAATTAAAAAAAAGTTTCATTAATTTATATAATTTTAAAAGAAAATTAAAGTAAATAAACAATTTATTAATAAATAAACAACAATAGCCGGGTTACCATGTCAAGCAAAATAATCTATTTTGGCAAAAATTAGGTACCCCGGTGCGTATATGACATCTGTGCCATTATCTTATTACTTCATGATATAAACAGACATCCTGTTTCAGTGTATAAACCTGAGTTATGTCAATGATCCTATAATAAAGAAATACCTCAAATTACTCATACTAGCCGCCCTTGGCGACCAGTTTGGTTTCCCTTAAAAATTATGTTTGGGAAAGCATGCTAACTATACTACAAAATTGATTTTTTTACAATAGTGTTGCGAGACTATAAAATTAGTCTCCAGTGACAGCCCTAATTTCACCCAATTTCTAATATCCTATTCCATCTGAGATCCTGAACTCTTTTACAAAAAACGTTTACATGTTTAAACTCTAAGCTTCTAAGCTATATGTAGATTTGAAACATGTAATAAAAAAATGCGCAAATTTTTAACCTATTTTGATAAAAAAATTACGCAGCTTGAGTGTTAAATATAATTAATATAATCCCTTAAGCTAATATTAGTTTTTGTTGCATTAAAATATCTCAATTTGTTGATTTTCTGTAAGCAAGTAAAACCTATTGGTTTACAATGGAAGCCTATGGGAATTTGCGAAATATTAGAGATATCGCGAAGTTGGCGTCACTTTTGGCGACAAACTTGGCTTTATTTGGTGACAGAACAGGGTCTCCTATGGTAACCCCCCTTATAGGTATGGCGATGCATAAAATGTTGTTCAATAACCAATGAGATGCGTTTCATTTGGGCGTTGCCATTAAACAATTAACAAATAATCGCGCTTTCTGTGCCACGTACGATAGCGTAATATATATATATAGATTGTCTCCTATAAAATGTGATAAAGAATTGGTTTATTATCTATCTTTTTTATTATCGGAAGGGAAATGCTTTGCTTAATTAATTCATTTCTTCTTTTTATGTTACGTGAACGACGTCACGGGTAACAGCTAATATATATATATATATATATATATATATATATATATATATTACAAAATTAAATTGCCGCGTTTTATTAGAATTATTCCTTACAAATTTCCTATCTATAGCATGATTCTAGAACCCTAGTTTATGAAAATATTTCTAATCTTAATTAATTAATATTCCAATCGTTTACTTATATTCATTTCCAATTAAAATGCGTATTTTAATATTTTTTCTTTTATATTCTATAAAAATAAAAGCATTTCCCGTAATTATTATTTGTTTCATGGTCTTTCATTTTTCAAATTAAATGCACATATGATTTTTATTAAAATTATCTGTTTTGTACAATTTTCCCTTTTTTTAAAACTATTCCAAAAGTCTTTTGGCGCGCTTTTCCAGGAAGAACGGCTAGACTCATTTTTTTTATCGCACTAAAAATGTAGTTCTGTGCATATTCGGTGTGTTATTGACTAATCTATCTTTCTGCAGTGCAGCGAAAATCCATTTTCTTAGAGGTTTATAACGCCAAAACATGAGTAAAGACAGCAGAATTTCGCGCATCAAGCTACTTTCAAAACATATCTATCATCTGGGACCGAGTCTTTATTAGAATAATAGAAGGATATTGTAACATCTTTTGTAAAATGTAGTTCATTTTGACTTGACATGGCTAATTGCTAAAGTTTTAGTAGTGAAAGTGTCTAAATATTTTATAAAACTGCGCGGATGCTTAATTTGTATTCTACTCAACTCATATCTCTATTTAAAAAAAAAAAAAAGTAACTAACGCTGTCACCGCCGCCGCTGGTTTTGAATTTTTTGTGACCGGAGGTATTCTTTCGTTAATATTAAGAAAAATATTGCATACAAAAATATGAAAATAGGTGGTATTATAGAGAAATGTTTGATAAACACGCTGACGCAGATAGTTTTTAAATTGAATAATTATCTTAAGAGATATTTAATATTAAATTTGGTCAAAATCCTTCCATTAAAAAGTTTTATAGGAGCAAAAACTATGCATAGGAATTTAATCATTTTTAGCTCATTTTATACATAGAAGTACCCAGTGTGCAGACTGCACTTAATTTTTTAATTTGACTCATTTTTGAGGATTTACTTCCATTTTAAATTCAAATTTTCAGCGTTTCGAGAGCTATTTTATGCATATTTTAGAAAAGGGTAATATTTTAAATTGTTGCCAAATTAAAAAAGGGCTCAATAAATAATATTTCCATCAAATAAAAAAATTATTAACACGGGACTATAAACAGAAAAAAAACTTTCAAATGAGAATTAAGTGATCACGTATTAAAAGCAGGAAAATACTGATAATTGCGTCATAAAAACTATATTTACACTTGAATTTTAAAAGAGAAAGAAAATTGCAAAATAATAAAGTCATTAATATGCATTAAAAGTCCTAAATGAAGGAAATTACGTCATATTTAAAACTGATAAGCCATAATATTGCAAAACAGTTTAAATTAAAAAATATATTTGCGCGAGACATTTCTTTCATATTTCGAGATAATTTTTTTAAACTGTTGTTGAGAATTCTAAGACAGCGCAAATAATATTTCCTTTCTAACTATAAAAGTATTTTCATGTGAATATTAAAAAGAGAAAGAAAACTTTGGTGAAACGTCAGATTTAAAACGATACATTTAAAATGTCCTATTCAAAAGAACTTTCTTATATCGTTGTTAAAAAAATACCGGGAGACAAAGACTCTGTTTACTTAATTCATTTTACTTATTTTCACATGTTTCAATGATCTGAATTAATCAAAGACGAAAACAACTTGTTAACAGGGAGATCGTCACTGTTCTTTTAATTATAATTTATTATTCCGAATTTTTTTTTAAGCCGATCAAATTAGCGTACTTTTAGAGTTTGGGGTGTCTGAGCGGGGATTGACGAGCGTAGCTCGTAGGGGGCAGTGCTCCCTCGTATAATAAAACGTTCCTGAAGGATAATTCTGTCCTCTTATTCAGGGCCCGGCTAGTCTCTGAAACTATGGGAAGCACAGTATCCTTTCAGGGCCCTCTTTCATTCGAGAAGAGTTTCCTAAATTCGACACACCAGGAAACTCACCAATGCATTATTTAAATTACTACAAATATTACCTTATTGCACCCAGCAAAGAGGAAATTGCTGGCCAGCAGCAAGATAGGTGCTGGCAATGATGGAGAAGTGCTGGCTGATGGTCTACCACTGCATGACCACTGCTGGACAGCTTCAGTCAACTTTGCTGTTGGAAATCATCAGATAAAATTCTGGTGGGCATCCATTTTACCTCATGCGCTGGCCCACAACTACATAGAAGTGCACGAACTTTTGCAGTATTATTGCTGGGAAACCTTACGCTAGGTGGCGCTGCGAATATCGAAGACTTTGAGTATTTGAACACAAATCTGAAATGAATATCTTAACACAATAATTTAAGCTGTGAAGCTAATTTTATTTGAAACTGTAAAAAATATAGCACCATTGCCACCAACAAAATAAATAAGTAAATGAATAAATAAATAAATTCTTTATTTCAATGCACTTTTTTTTTCTCCTTAAATCTGGTTTTACTCGGTTACAAAGGATTTCGGTTTTCATAATTTACGCAGTTCAGAATCAATAATAAAAAAAAGCGTATAAAATACATAGGATTTCTATACAATAGAATAATTTCTATACCAGTTTAATGATTGGGAACGTAAATCACAAAAGAAACAAACTTGAAATAGTGTAATGAGAGGAAGGCAACTACGAGCAATCGTAGCGTACGCTGAAAGCACTTGTTCATGTCCGATCACGAAAACCAAGCAGCATCGAGCGCGGTCAGTATTTGGGAGGGTGGCCACATGCAGTTCAGACATTTCTATTATAGACACTTCTACATATGTTTCTATAGCTCTTGATGAAACTAGCTTATAGAAAAAAAGCCATAATTTTATAATACTTTGTTTTTTTATAGAATTCTATAAGAAATTTTTGTAAGGGAAAGTGCTGGGCCAGCCATGGAATAGCAGTGGGATAAGTTCTAGCACTGCAGGAAAAGAGCCGGCTTGAAGTATTGTGATGGCATACCAATGCTGGCTTGCTGTTGGCCATCACTGATGGGCCAGCTGCATTCGGCTTGGACACTTTTCGACAGGTTTAAGTAATGGCACCCTTGCACTTTACCGCTGATAGCACTGCTGGCTGCCATCTTTTTTCCAGCTGATGGCCCACTGTTTCTTTCTTTGTTGGGCATTTTCTCGATTTTGATTGGTTGGATGGAAATACTGTCTGACAAATTGACGGTTTTGGTTGGTTGGCCAAACTGAGGAATTGTAATCATGTGGTTAAAACTGATCTATAGAACCAAAAATTAATTTATTTTGAAAGATAATTTTTTGAAACACTATTTAATATACTAGCCGCCTCTGGCGACCAGTTTGGTCTCCCTTAAATGTATGCTAAGCATTGCATCATGTTACTTTCATTCTTAAACTAATTGACTTGCTCAATCCTTCCACGAGTCCAAAGATTCTGATAGAGAAATCAAGAATTCTTTGCGAACTTGACAACATTTCATATATTTTTGCTGTTATGCGTACTTCGTCTTTTTTGTCAAATACCATTTAATTTCCGTAGCTGTAAAAATGAGTGAAATTTCAAGTGTTTAAACTGAGATTTGTTCATAAATTATGTAAATTAAACTTATTTTACTTAAACATGCTGTTACTTCAATGCTATTTTTTTTTAGTATTAATAAATTTATTTAAATTTTGCAAATCAGGCATTTATAATTTTTTTCCACTACTTAATAAATAAATAATGAATATATATACTTTTTCTTTTATAGATTTGATTTTTGAGTTCATAGCAACGTAACTAAGAGAAATAGCAAAATAAAACCCTCGTAAATGCAAGCCGTTAACAAACGTTAGCGCCACCAATTTACCTACTATGACGCCATAAGAATATTGTCCATTCATTGTTGGAGAATCTGCTTTGCGAATGATTACCACCATGGTCTATTTTCTACTCTTTATGATGAAGGAATATCTTGTGTTTGTTTACTTTATGATGTGAAATAGAAAGATGTCAAATTAATTTCAATTGAAATTATCTTGGAATATATACTTATTTGAATGTAAATTAGGCACAATACTTTGATATTGAAATGAAATATTTTAGTTTATGTTATTATTATTACGATTAATTGTTTATTTAGGTAACTTTTCCATTACAGGGGCCTTGGCATTTTTTTTTTTTAAAGCTTGGCGCAATTCGGGCTTCAGAACGTGAAATACGTCGATAAAATATATAAATAGCTATGAAAACAAGTCTGGTGAACTTTTATTTATATTTATATGCATATAAACATTTTATTTACACATATTATACAATATTTGTTTACATAGAAATTACTTCTGTTTCTATATAAAAAAAGATTATTGGCTTCTTTAGATTAAATAAATTGTATACATGTGGACAAAATTGCTTATGTATATGAAATAGGGTATAGATTGCCGGAAAATACGATGCCACTTTTTTTTTTCTTGCCAAGAACCTATGCTGGAAAAATATCTAGTTATCTATTTAATTATTTATTTATTGTATTTTAAACGAGGTATTTTAAGTGAAAGATTTATTTTAAATGAAATGAGTGATAGGTTTATATTTTTAATGAAATGATGGCGGTAGAAGAACATTTGGCGATTTATCACCTGCGCCCGACTAATATAAAAGTACCGAAATGTTCGTTTGGCATATAAAAAGTGAAGCGGTCAGCCCGGAACTATTGATGACAGTCACATGACTTCGGCTTTTATTATATATATATATCCCAGCAAAGAAAGGAATAGTGGGCCATCAGCTGGAAAAAAATGGCAGCCAGCACTGCCATGAGCGGTAAAGTGCAATGGTGCCATTACTTAAACCAGTACAAAAGTGGCTGTGCGGAATGCAGCTGGCCCATCAGTGGTGGCCAACAGAAGACCAGAATTGGTATACCATCACATGACTTCAATCCGGCACTTTTCCTGCAGTGTACCTACCCTATTGCTATTCCTTTGCTGGCCCAGCACTTTCCCTTACAAAAATTTCTTATAGAATTCTATAAGAAAAACGACTCGTTTTTCTATGAGTAAGTTTTACCAACAGCTATATGCAACAGCTATATGCATGTTGAAAAACGGCTCGTTTTTCTATGAGCAAGTTTTACCAACAGCTATATGCTGTTGGTTTTACCAACAGAAGTATTTGAACTTGCAGCTGTTTTCATGTGGTCACCCTCCCAAGTACTAACCGCGCTCGGTACTGTTTGGCTTTCGTGATCTGACATGAACAAGTACTTTCAGCGTATTCTACGACCGCTCGTTGTTTACAAGCTCTTATTACACTATTTCAAGTTTATTTCATTTGTGATTTGCGTTCCCAATCATTATGTTATATAGAAATTATTGTATTGTGTAGAAATCCTATATATGTTATGCGTTGATTGATGCTCAATTGTGTAAATTACGAAAACCGAAATCCTTTGTAAATTAGTAAAACCAGATTTAAGAAGAAAAAAAAGTGCGTTGAAATAAAGAATTTATTTATTTATTCATTTAGTTATTTATTCTGTTGGTGGCAGTGGTGCTATATTATTTACAGTTTAAAAAAAAAATAGCTTGGCAGCTTAAATTGTGTTAAGATATTCATTTCAGATTTGTGTTCAAATTCCTTAATCTGCTGCTGGATGAAAAAAATAACTCTTATTTTAATATAGACTTGACAATATATTTAAAAGTCTAATAAATTATTATCTGTTAAACTTGAAACGTAATTGTTTAAATATTTTTACACTTCAGATTAAAATATTTGAGTAAAAATTACAATTAGTAATTTTTTTAAAACTTAGATGGATTACGCCACCTAGCGTAAGGGCTCCCAGCAATAATACTGCAAAAGTTCGTGCACTTCCATGGTGTGGTGGGCCAGCGCAAGAGATAAAACGGAGGCCCATCAGAATTTTATCTGATGATTTCAAACAGCAAAGTTGACTGAAGCTGTCCAGCAGTGGTAGACCATTAGCTAGCACCTCTCCATCATTGCCAGTACGTATCTTGCCGCTGGCCAGCAATTTCTTCTTTGCTGTGATATATACAGAAATTTTATTACCAATGGTTTATAAAATTATTTTCCCGCATATTCACTATTTCCATGTCTCTTAATAATACCTTATTTATCATTATTTACTATATAAACTCCTTTTCTTTTAAAACGCGTATTTTATTATTTATCGTATTCCATTTTCTAATCTAAAAGGCAATTTTCCTTCATAAAAATCTTTCTTAAAGCTACTCCGTTTGGCAATGCTAAAACCGAGACGCCAGATCATTTCGAATATTCTTTTAACTACAGTAGACGCCCGATTTTACGAACCTCTTTTTTACGAATTATTCGTTTTTAAGAACTAATGTACTGGTCCCAACCAGCATCCCATTGAACTAATGTCACTGCCATTTACGAACTTTCGATTTTACGAACACATTTTATGATTCCCATTGAGTTCGTAAAATCGAGCGTCTACTGTATTTTCTTTTTCATTTCTTATTATACTCTAAAGTTTTCGCTTCGAACGCTTTTCATCAGCGCTACGTTTTACTAATATTTTCGCCCGCTTATCGGAAATGAATCCAAACTCTCTGATTGGATTTTTAGCTGGAGCAGACTTCTGATTTGTCCGGAACATACGCCAATGCGTTTATTCCCTCCCGCGCAGATCCTCCTTAAATTAGCTTGCATGAGCTCGGAGCCCGGATTTGGTCGTATTTTTTATTGTCAAAATAACCTATAGCTGTTTGGAGAAATATCAACGTGTTGTAATGAATGGACGCAATTTAAACAACTAAGTTTTATCATCGCAGCTGTCGTGTTTTTAGAGAACGCGTGTATTGTGGAAAGCCATCCCATGATGTGAAATATATGAATAAACAGTTCTTTTATTCTAGAATAAGCTCTTTTTAGGGAAACTTATACATAAATGATAACAGATATACATAAATGAGTTAATAATTTAACAAGAAAATAAGATTTTTGAAATGGTATTAATTCAATATATAATTTGAGGCCCCCTGTTTTCTCAATTTCGAGCCGCTTCAAACATTTTTAAGGGAAGCACGTGTTTCTCGTGCCTATTCGGTAATTTCTTATTAATGGAGCCATGAATGCCTATAAATGGAGCCTAATACATTCGAGCCATGGCAAAACGGTTAACGAAGAATGCAAAAAAGCTGATCTAATATATTTACCTCAGTATTTATCTACTAGATAAGTGGTAGAACAGTGTTGATTAAAGTTCATGAATTCGGAATTTTGGGAGTGGCTTTCGAAAAGTATTCGAATGGAGTTACAGAGAGCGATTAAATGTTATGATCTCAGTTTTTGTCTGAATGTTACAAATATCGTAACATAAATGAAGTCCGACAAGATGAGTGTAGAACTTGTAATGGAGCAGTTCAAAAAATGATGATCACCGGCAAATCTTCCAGCGGCAGAATCATCTATACTAAAATATTCAATATATTAATAACATAACTGTGACACTAAAAAAAAATGTGAGTTAGTATTTTAAATATCATACTTTATTTATTTCTTATTTATTATGTTTGGCATTTATTTTAATATGTTTATACTGAGAGAGAATATCAGATTTCTTTTTATCAGATATTTATTGCTTATACGTTTAAATTTTTTAAAAGAGATTTTGTTACTTTAATAGGGAGAGATAGATGAATGGTATAGCCTCATTAATTAGAAGCCATCTGAAGATCATTTTTAAACAATGCAAAAAAATGTACCACTTCGTTTGTTCAAGTGAAATTTTTCTTCTACTAAAACGATTATTTGAAATGAATTGAAAATTTATGATGATTTAAAAAGTAATTCTTTAGAATAAAATTTAATTTCATTTGTCGATGATAGAATACAGCTATTACACCATAATTGCATTTTAAAGCTACCTATACCTATATTAAAAGGAAAGAGTGCAATTTTCATTAAGATAAATAAGATATTAAAGAAATATTTAAATGAAGATTTAGAAAGAAGTCTACTCAAAAAGCCACAAAAAATCACTTGGTATTCATGGAGATAATCTGTTTAAATATACTTTATATCATCAACATATATTAATCATTTATTAATTTAACATTTTAACGTTTATATTGTTTTATTTAACATTTAACAATTATTCAACATTTTTATATTATCAACAAGAGACAACATTCTTGAGTGATTTAAAAAGAATAAAAATGATCATAAAAGTAAAAGTAGTTTTTGGAAACACTCTTTTATAAGCATAATACAAAGTTAATCTTAAAAATCAGGCTTAATTCATTTTTGTTCAACTAAATTCACTTAAAAGACGTTAAATTGGTGTGGACTCCGACTATGGGAAATTCACCGATTTGATTTACTCTTTATAGAAAGATGAAACTAGTAAATTTATCAAAAAATTATAAAATTTAAGCTAATTCTCTTTTTTAAGTTAAGGTATCAGGAAAAAAAATTGTTCCTTAAATTACACATTCCAAATTTCTAAATTGTCTTCTCAACATATAATTATAATTTAATTAATATTTAATTATTTATTGATATTGATTATTTATTGATGCGCAGTGAAACATTTTTTAGTAAAACTGCTCATTTTTGATCCAATTTTTATTATTTTTTAATTCTGATTACAGAGTATTGTGTACAATGCTGTTTGTCATATTTTCTGAAAAGAACTTTTTTTATATTAAGAACTCACCCAGCAAAGAAAGAAACAGTGGGCCATCAGCTGGAAAAAAGATGGCAGCCAGCACTGCCATCAGCGGTAAAGTGCAACAGTGCCATTACATAAACCTGTCGGAAAATGTCCGAGCGGAATGCAGCTGGCCCATCAGTGATGGCCAACAGCAGGCCAGCATTGGTATGCCATCACATTACTTCAATCCGGCACTTTTTCTGCAGTGCTAGCACCTATCCCACTGCTATTCCTTTGCTGGCCCAGCACTTTCCCTTACAAAATTTTTTTATTGAATTCTATAAAAAAAACAAAATATTATATAATTATGGCTCTTTTTTCTATAAACTAGTTTCACCAAGAGCTATAGAAATGTCTATAACAGAAATTTCTATAGAAATGTTTGAACTTTCAACGGTTTCCATGTGGTCACCCTCCCAAGTTCTGATGCCCCACCAGTGGCCGAGAGGTTCTGCTCTCGAAGCTGGTAGACGGGAGGTGCTGGGTTCGAACCCAATCGCGCCCGTCGGCCTAATCGTTCGGAGTTTTCGAGGTTTTCTTCGAACCTTGGATTTCCAAGCGTTAATACGGGTTAGGTTCCCTTAGAAAGACCCCCACGAAGGGCACTCCTCCCCTTAGGGCCTATATCCCTCGTGTTGATAATTGGCCGTCATAGACACAACCAACCAACCCAAGTTCTGACCGCGCTCGATGCTGCTTGGTTTTCTTGATTAGACATGAACAAGTACTTTCAACGTATGCTACGACTGCTGGTAGTTTTCATGCTCTCATTACACTATTTCAAGTTTGTTTCTTTTGTGATTTACGTTCCCAATCATTAAATTGGTATAGAAATTATTCTATTGTATAGAAATCCTATATATTTTATATGCTTTTTTTAGGTGCGTTAATAATTATATAAATACGTAGCACCTATAGTCGTCGTTCAGTCCGTCCGTCCGTCTGTCTGTTCGCATATAGCAGAGCAAAAACTACTCAACCGAATGGTCTGAAATTTTAAATATATGATTGTTGCAAAATTTTGTCGAGCCATTTGAAATTTTATGAAAATCGGATACATAGTTTAATTACAGGGACAGTCAAAAGTTTTTCTCTACATTACGGCCAATGGGAAAAGTTATTGCAAGTACATTTTAATGATGTTGCAGCCTTCTGAATGATCTGAAATTTTAAATATATAATTGTTGCAAAATTTTGTCGAGCCATTTGAAATTTTATGAAAATCGGATGTATAGTTTAATTACAGGGACAGTCAAAAGTTTTCCGTTACATGACGGCCAAAGGTGAAAAATTATTGCAAGTGCATTTTAATGATGTTACACCCTTCCGAATGGTCTGAAATTTGAAATATATAATTGCTGTAAAATTTTGTCGAGCCATTTCAAATTTTATGAAAATCGGATGTATAGTTTAATTACAGGGGCAGTCAAAAATTTTCCGTTACATTACCGGGAATGGGAAAAAAATTATTGCAAGTGCATTTTATTGATGTTATAGACTATGCACTTATGAAGTTAAAAATATATACATTCAGTACAATATGGGGTGCAAAAAATAATTATAAAACTAGTTATAGTACGAACGCACCTCATTTGCCACGTTTGACGAGCAATTTCCAACTTGTTTATTATTGATTCTGAACTGTGTAAATTATGAAAACCGAAATCCTTTGTAACCTAGCAAAACCAAATATAAGGAGAAAAAAAAGTGCTTTGAAATAAAGAATTTATTTATTTATTGATTTACTTATTTATTTTGTTGGTGGCAGTGGTGCTATTTTTTTTTATAGTTTAAAAAGAAATTAGCTTCACAGCTTAAATTGTGTTAAGATATTCATTTCAGATTTGTGTTCAAATACTCAATGTCTTCGATATTCGCAGCGCCACCTAGTGTAAGGGTTCCCAGCAATAATACAGCAAAAATTCGTGCACTTCCATGTAGTGGTGGGCCAGCGCATGAGATAAAACGGATGCCCACCAGAATTTTATCTGATGGTTTCCAACAGCAAAGTTGACTGAAGCTGTCCAGCAGTGGTCATGCAGTGGTAGACCATCAGCCAGCACAGCACTTCTCCATCATTGCCAGCACCTATCTTGCTGCTGGACAGCAATTTTCTCTTTGCTGGGCAGCAAATTACAAGCAAAAAACTTGGCGAAATTTGGGACTGTTTTTATAAAAACCTTAAATTCTGTACTACTACAGATGCTATCCTCATAAAAACGAACACAGTATATTACAATAAGACACTTATTAATAATCTCGTGTTTGAACGCTTTTGCTACATCAGTTCTTACAGGGTTATCCAAAAGATATTAGTTCTTTTTCAATTTGTTCACGGTCCCATATGGGGTTTCGGGAAAAAAAATTTCGCAGACATATATGACCTATACTGTACTGTTTACACAACTGCAGTTTCAGGTTGATTCCTGATGTATTTTTCTAGATATTTAATAAAACGTCAAAAATCGCAAGTGATCGGTCACCTTTGGCCATGTGTACGCAACGGGTACTTAACTGGCGCCAAAGTATCGTTATTTTGCTTGATATTGTAATCCGGATGTTGTTGTTTATGCTGTTGATGCTTTCCCCAAATTAGCGTCGGAGAAAATCGCGCCAATAGAGTATATGACATCTGTGCCAAACTTTCATATGAAAGGCGAAGGGATCAGACCGTATTTGTTTATGGCAGTTACATGACTTGAACTATTATAATGTAGATGAAATGATGGCGATAAAATAATATTTGGCGACTTATCACCTGTGCCTGGCTTACATTAAAGTACCAAAATGGCACATAGAGTATAAAAAGCGAAGTGGTCCGCCCGGAACTGTTGATGATAGTCACATGACTTAGGCTATTGTTATAGAGATTGTTTTAAAATACCGGGAGACAAAGACTCTGTATACTTAATTCATTTTATTTTAGCTTCTTTTCAAATGTTTAACTGATCCTCTTTAATCAAAAAACGAAAACAACCATTGGATGTCTTAACAGCAATTGATTCGGCCTTAACTTTTTGCAATCAAAGGGAATTGAATGGAAACCCTTTTACAGCGAGATCTGCACAGCTTTTTTAAGTATAATTCAATCTTCTCTAATATTTTTTAAACCCATCAGATTAGCATGTTTTTAGATACTGTGGTGTCTGAACGGGTGTTGGCGAGCGTAGCTTGCAGGGGGCAGAGCCCCCTAGTATATATATATATATATATATATATATATATATATAACGATAATTAGGATCGTTATATGGCGATTTTAGTTTCGCTGCGATAGTAAGAGGAATAAGCTGAAATAGTAGATGTAGGCAACGTTTAACTATGATTACTCAATTAAGCATTTAAGCAAGCAGGTTGAAAGAACATAGTGCAAGGTTATTCGTAACTGTAGTAATCTAAAAAGAAAACTGCAGGCGTAAGTTGGTAAGAATATTGTAAGTGGTGGCAGTCATCGAGTGATAATCCGGCTAATAAATCTCCAATATAGATTTCCCATAGTAATCGAAACAAGACAGGAATAAGTTCAACTCTTTATTGGAATAACTAGTAGCATAGCAGCTTCCAAAAACAGTTGGAGTCTAATCATCGCTTTATCGTAGCCAAACAATGTCAAGCAAGTAGGTTTAAATAATTATTAGAGGTAAGGAAGATTTGAGATAAAAACATATATGACGATGACCAGGGATGGTTTTTTTACAAGTGGAAATACGACCAAAATCTGTGGAAAGATTGCGAGCGTCTCCTTTTTGTTGGCTTAGCGTAGTAATGCAAATATGACGTAGGTCGCGCTCTCAACAATCAATAATTAAGGATACCACGCTATGAAAAGAGGACTGACAAAGTAGCGGATGAATTTGAAGGCTAAAAGGAAAACCCCGGAATAAGCGAGGCAAAGTAAATTCTCCGAAGGGAAAAAAAAGATGGCTTCTAAAAAGAACATTCTAAAAGAAAAAATATCAGAAATGGAACATTTAATTTAAGAATACTAAAAACGTAATATTTAAGTAAATTAGACAAGTGAGACATTAAATTAAAGGGAATTTAACAGAATTAACGATAGAGATTATTTAAGAATAGGGATTTAGTGAATATAGTGTAGTAATTTAGAATAAGATAGGGAAATCGCGTAATTAGATCTAATAATGTAACACACACACACACACACACACACACACACACACACACACACACACACACACACACACACACACACACACACACACACACACACACACACATATATATATTGTTTACGTTTTAGGTTTGAAATATTTAATTGCAGTTGTTTTGTAGGCAGTTAGCATATTTTAGCCAGCGTGGTTTGCCGCATAATTAACCCCATTGTTGTTTTAACTCGTAAAACATACTTGTGGACATAATTCCAGCACAAATCATTGAAAAACCAATGATTATATTTACCAATTAGAATAATTATGATAAAATGAATAAAGTGAAAGGTCGATTACAAAATTTCATATTTGCTTTCAAGAACTAAATCATGTTAAAAAAAATAATGTAATAATTTAAATGAAAACTTCTTTCAGGTGAGCTTAATATTTTTGCATTGGCAGACATTTAATGTAGTTTTGGAGCATAGTAGCTACGCTTTTACAAATGTAAGACAGATAGAAGAGCAAATATTCATAGCAAAAGTTCAGAAAAATTACTTTTTTTGAGAAATTTGCGACAGCTGACTCGCTGAAAGATTAAAGGAAAACCTAAAATAAAATAATAAATAAAACTGCCTTAACATGTTTTGTTGTTTCAATTATTTTAATTAATAATAAAAAAAAATATTGTTCATTTATAATTGATATTGATTTTATTATTAGTAAAAAAACACTCATACTAAATTAGCTCAAAAATTTAAATATTTATAAAGTTACAACAAACTCAACAACTTTCCCAAATTTCATTTAAAACTTTCCTGCTAAATAAAGCGAGTCGCACTTTAAAGTTCAAGTATCGACTTGCGAACTGCGACTCAGTTATCGACTTATTTCAACACAAACGAAATGCATTAAATACAGGCACGACACTCTAAATTTTAAACCTTGCTTAAATAATACGCCAGTTACAGTTTCGCAAATTCAGGATAATTAATCAATGCTAGGAGGATTCCAGTTTCACAAGAGCCGCTCTTTCATTGCCCTTGAGAATTAAAACCTGTCTCCCTTTTGAAAGTGGCCATTTTCTGAACTTCACTGTTGTTAATTTAATATGCAAGAGAATTAAGCTATTTGATTCAGCTTTCCCGATAAAAGTTTGGAAGCTGAAGAGGAAATTTGTTTTTCTGTAATTATCTGTTCTCTATTTCGAAACGCTATACGGCGTAGGATAAGCTTTTATTAATAAAACATACACAGTTAATTATAATAAAATCCTATGTCAGTTAATTACGCTATTTTAATAAATAATTTAAGCTATCCCGATAAAAAAAAAAAAAAAAGGAAGTCGAAGCGAAAATTTATTTTTGTAGAATTCTCTATTCTCTATTTGCAATTGCTATAATGCGTAGAATGAGCTTTTATTCATAGAAACGTACACAAGTCATATAGTAAAATCGTTTTCCTTTGATTAAAGTATTTTAATTTCTAATTTAGCTATCACGATAATAGTTTGGAAGTTGCAGGAAAATTTGTTTTTGTAGAACTATGTAGTATTTATTTGGAGTTCCTAAATGGTTCAGAATAAGCTTTTATTAATATTAATAAGACATACACAAGTAATTATAATAAAATCGCAATTCTGTTGAATAAACTATTTAAATATTTGATTTAGCTATCACGGTAAAAGTCTGGAAGTTGCAAGGGAAATTTGTTTTCCTGGAACTATATATTATTTATTTGGATTTTCTTAATGGTGTAGGACAAGCTTTTATCAATAAGACATACATAACTATTAAAATAGCAATTAAAGCCTTTGTGCAGAAATATTAAAAAGCAGTAAACCAACGTTTAAGATGCACAAATGATGCGTGGCTCAGCCTTGCTTTTTCTAGCACGCTGTTCTTTTTTCCCTATCTTGCACTGAAGAAGAATCTCGCTGTAAATTCGAAACAGCTGTTTGCTGATTTTCACGCATTATTTATACATTTTAAACGTTGGTTTACTGCTTTTTAACATACATAACTAATTATAATAAAATCGCATGTCAGTTGATTAAACAGTTTAAACTTTTGATTTAGATATCCCGATAAAAATGTTGGAAGTTACCGCGGAAATTTGTGTGTCCGGAATTACCGATTATCTATCTGCAACTGCTATATGACTTAGAATAAGCTTTTATTCGTAGAAACGTACACAAATAAAATCGTAACATAGTAAAATCGTTTTCGTTTGATAAAAATATCTTAATTTTTAATTTATGCCCTATAATAGTTTGAAAGTTACCGTGAAAATTTCTTTTTCCGGAATTACCGGTTTGCTATCGGGAATTGCTATATGAGGTAGAATAAGCTTTTATTCTTGAACATATACAAGTAATCTCTCTATTCTAAAACAAGTGGCTAAGTGTGATCACAGATCGCACAGAGGATTTCGTTTAATATTACTTTCAAAACACTTTTTCCTTTTGCAAAATCTGTTAGTTCCACATTTCGCAACCAGAGGGCGTACTCTATTCTAAACAAACTCCTATCCGAACAAAACTCTGTTTTACAAACTATCCGTAGATATATTAGTCGAGGTGATCGGGTCCATAGCACCCGAGATAGGTAAGCGCCCCCTGGCTGTCAAAATTGCAACTAAAATATATCCGGCTATAGTGCATAATACGGCTGAGTGGCCAAAGGAGTGACGACAAAATTTAGAAAAGTACACCTCAGGTGAAAAGGATGGAGGTTAGAAAAATTGCTAAAAATACAGAAATTAGAGCCCGGAGTGGTAAATAATATAAGACTTTTTGAAAATTTTATGATTTGTCATTTGATGTGAGGCGTTCAGCTATAAGTATCCAAAATTATCAGTCTTCAACTTAATTAGCGGCTCAGTTAGAAAAAAAAGCTTAAAATACACAAGTTAGAACCCACAGGGGTAAATATAAGACTTTTTCAAAATTTTAAGGTTTGTCGTTTGATGTGAGGTCTACAGCTATAACAATCCAAAATTTCAAGTCTCCAACATATATAGTTTCTGAGAACGGGCTCTGTGACGGACAGACAGACAGAATGAGGAGTGAGACGAATAGGGTTTCGTCAGATGAACGAAATCCTAAAAAAGTAACTAATGCTGCCACCACCGCCGGTTTTGAATTTTTTGTGACCGGAGGTCTTTCTTCGCTAATATTAAGAAAAATATTGCATACAAAAATATGAAAATCAGTGGATTATAGAGAAATGTTTGCTAAACACGTTGATACAGACAGTGTTCAAATCGAATAATTATTTTAAGAGATATTTAATGTTAAAGCTGGATAAAATTGTTCAATTAAAAAAGTTTTATGGGAGCAAAAGCTGTACATAGGTATTTAATCATTTTTAGATAATTTTATGCGTCAGAATTTCCCGGTGTGCAGTCTGCATTTAGTTTGTACAATTTTCCTTTTTTTTAAATTATTCCAAAAGTCTTTTGGCGCTCTTTTTCGCAGAAGACCGGTTAGATTCATTTTTTTTTTTTATCGCACTCAAAATGTAGTTCTGTGCATATTTGGTGTGTTATTGACTAATCCATCTTTCTGCAGTGAAGTGAAAATCCCTTCTCTTAGAGGTTTATAACGCCAAAACATGAGTGAAGAGAGCAGAATTTCGCGTATCCTATCAAGCTACTTTCAGAACATATCTGTCATCTGGGAGCGAGTCTTTATTAGAATAATAGAATGATATTGTAACATCTTTTGTAAAATGTAGTTCATTTTGACTTGACATGACTAATCGCTAAAGTTTTAGTAGTGAAAGTGTCTAAATATTTTTTAAAACTGTGCGGGTGCTTAATTTGTATTCTACTCAACTCATATCTGTCTGTTCTAAAAAAAAGTAACTAACGCTGTCACCGCCGCCGCGGTCGCTGTTTTTGAATTTTTTGTGACCGGAGGTATTCCTTCGGTAATATTAAGAAAAATATTGCATACAAAAATATGAAAATAGGTGGTGTTATAGAGAAATATTTGATAAACACGCTGATGCAGGTAGTTTTCAAATCGAATAAATATTTTAAGAGATATTTAATGTTAGAGTTGGTCAAAATCGTTCCATTAAAAAAGTTTTATTGGAGCAAAACCTATACATGGAAATTTAATCATTTTTAAATCATTTTATACATTAGAAGTTCCCGGTGTGCTGACTGCATTTATTTTTTTAATTTGACTCATTTTTGAGATTTTATCTGTATTTTAAATTCAAATTTTCAGCATTTTGAAAGATATTTTTTACAACTTTCAGAAAAAGATGTTAGATTGTAACCAAATTTAAAAACAGCGCAAAGAATAATATTTCCTTCAAATTAAAAATTTATTGACACTTGACTATTATAAACAGAAAAAAAAACTTTCAAATGAGAATTAAATGATTACACATTAAAAGCAGGAAAATATTGATAATTATGTCATAAAAATTATATTGACTCGTAAATTTTAAAAGAGAAAGAAAATGGTAAAATAATAAATTCATTAATATGAGTTAAAAGATGTAAATGGAGGAAATGACGTCATATTTAAAATTGCCAAACACTTTAAATTAAAAAATATACTTGCACAAGACATTTATTTTATATTTTGAGATAATCTTTTGAAGCTAATCTATATTATATTTAACAGCATTTAATGCATCTCCATACTTATAAGGGGGGTTATCATAGGGTTGACCCTCTTCTGTCGCCGAGTTTGTCACCAACTTGGCGCTATATCGCCAAATATGGCGACCAAAATCAGTCGCCAAAAGTGACGCCAACTTGGCGATATCTCTAATATTTCGCCAAATTTCGATAGACTTCCACTGTAAACCAATAGGGTTTACTTGCTTACAGAAAATCAACATATTGAGATATTTTGAACCAATGAACCAATGTTGATGTTATTGAAATCCCTACAAGAGTCGCAATGCTCTTGTGTTGGGAATCCTAAGACAGCGCAAAAATATTTCCTTTCTAACAAGAAAAGTATTTTCAGGGGGATATTAAAAAGTGGAAGAAAACTTTGGTGAAATATCAGATTTAAAACGATACATTTAAAATGCCTTAGTTAAAAAATATTTTCTTATAGCGTTGTTAAAAAGTACCGGGAAACAAAGACTCTGTTTACTTAAATCATTTTATATTAGCATATTTTTACATGTTTCACGATCTGATTTAATCAAAGACGAAAACAACCCGTTAACTGGAAGACAGCCACTGTTTTTTTTTAATTATAATTCATTCTTCCGAAATTTTTTAAAAGCCGATCAAATTAGCTTGCTTTTAGAGTATGTGGTGTCTGAACGGCGGTTGGCGAGCGTAGGCCGCGCAGAGCCCTGTTGTTATAGTAAAATTTCATGCCACTTAATTAAACTATTTTAATTTTTTCTAATAAGTGAAGTATAATGTATGAAGTTCCTGAACAAACTGGCAAATTTAGTTTCGTATCATAATTTATATCATTTGTCTCTCATAATTACATTATACGTTTATGTTTATCTTTAAATTTACAGTGGCTGCAAACTGCAAATAAAACATTTTTTAAAACAATTTTTTTTGTTTCTTTATATAAAAAACCCCTTTTAAAATGATCTATATATTTACTCTTTAGAATCTGACATAGTGTAATTAGTGAAACATGCCCACTTTATAAAATAGATTTTATGTAAACCCCGATATATTTCTAGCTTATGTGGGAATTTGAAACCCATTATGTTGGCTGTATCTCAATTTTATGAATGATTGGAGTAATAGAGTATGCAACTTCATTTTCTAGTCAAATATGGTAGTCCCTCTCATAACTGTTGTTCTTTCTAAGACTTAGAAAATTAATGCTAGAATGCTAAGAGAAAAAAGTGGTTTCCCAAAATCTATATTTTTGGTAGGATAAAAATTTTTGCATTTGGATTAAAAAAATAAGAAAAAAAAATACATACACCCCTAATACGTTATCACAAAATTAACTGTTATCTACTAATTTAATTGCATTGTTAACAAATTCTGAACCATACTGCAATACATGAATTTTATTCATTGACATTACTCTTTTTTAACATTTTCCAACAAAGTTGAAAAGTGTTTATGACTTCGGTTTGTCTGTCCGTCTGTCCGCCTGTCCACGCTCTAACTCCCGTAAATATATTCGGATCGTTCTGAAATTTCTGGATGTTAGTGACCGCTACCATAGCACGTTCCCTATTTCAAATGAAGTTTCTAGCATGTTTAGTTCATTTACAGGGACAGCCAAAAGTTTTCCGTTACATTACAGCCTATGGGAAAAAATCGTTTAAAATGATTTTTTATGATGTTACATGCTTTCAAACATAATAAAATTGATATGCATTGATCCAAGTGCACTAAATTAAGCATTCTGTAGAATATGTGGTGCAAAGAATACTTATTATTCATTTACAGGGCCACAAAAAAGAATTCCATTAGATAATGATATAGAGGTGGAGGGAACTGTTTTAATTATGTTAAATTATTTCATGTATAATGAAATGGATATGCGTCGCTGAGGTTTACTATTACTTACTTCATGTATAATACGAAGTGCATAGCATTTACAGGGACACACAAAAGATTACAAATACTATATTGTATCCGAAGTGCTGTACGGTAGCGATGATTGCTGAAAATGCACTTTTAATTCTGTTTTGTGCTTTAATGTTTCACTATATTTATGCATGGTATATGGTGTGTATAAATGCTGTAATTCATATACAGGGCTACACAAAAGAATTCGTAATGGTTACTGGGTATGATTGCAAATTGCTTAAAGTTGGTTTTTAAATGAGTTATGCATTTTTACGCTGAACTGCATTTAGTTTACTAAGAAACGTTTGTAGAACATAGATAAAATGATATACAGGGTCACGCAAAGAATTGGATACATGACAGTCTATAAACGATAATTTCTGGAAATGTGATTTCAGTTCTTTTAAGAGTGTTTCACTTTGAATTAAACTTTAGCTAAATAGTG
This sequence comes from Maratus speciosus, assembly GCA_963932465.1. NCBI lineage: Eukaryota > Metazoa > Arthropoda > Arachnida > Araneae > Salticidae > Maratus > Maratus speciosus. The sequence goes on from OZ010790.1 coordinate 243,296,085, forward strand.
GCGTGTAATAAATGTACTAGATTAACTACAGGGTTGTACAAAAGTATACAAGTATGTTTCCATCTGTTAGTATAAATTGCTGAAAGCGAAATTTCAACCTATTATGCGTTTTCTTGCTAAACTAAATTTCTACATTATATAGTATATATATCAAAATACACATCAAATTTAGGGCTGTTCAAAAGAATTGGAATACAAATTTGCTATGGACGGTAACTGCTGAAATCAGTTTTTCAAATGCTTTATGCATTTTCTAAAATGTTTACTTAGTTCTCTTATATACCTTATTTCCCTAAATAACGAAGTTTTGTTAAAGCATTCAGGAAGTGTTGGAAAGTGTTTCATAATCTATGCTTAAAGCATGATTTTTCTTACTTGTTTAAAGTTAACTTTAGTTATGCAACCATGAAAACGCGTTAAATAAATGAAGCAAATATTACTTTTCTTTATTATTGGTAACAAAAACAATTGCTCTATGCACCTTTTGAAGATGCATAAATGTGCTCATGGTCACGAAGGGGTTAATCAATCAAAATCTCCACCACATAAAAAAACCACCGCATTGTTTTTTTTCAATTAATGAATCTTATTAGTCTATTTTTGTTTTGTGCCAAATATTTTATCGTAACATCGATATTCAACTTCACTGACGTTTTTGAAAATTGCTAAATAGCAAGATAGCTAGTTTTGAGATAAATTCTAACCCCTGGAAGGGAGGAAAAGTATCTTTCTAACATAGCTTATTTGTAAGACAGAAAAAACTTATTCATTTTGCATTTAGAATGTCTTTAACTTTCTAAAAAAATGTATTCTTAAAACTTCACTTGGCGCCCAGAGCTGCTCATAATTAAGAATATAATGACCAATGATCATTAAAATTAAACTACTTGAAATAAGAACGAAATTCAGTGTTATATTGAGACTAATTTGATAACCAGAATAAAATTTAATGATAAACACGTGACTGAAATGGGGCCAGTTTGATAAATATGGATAAATATAAATGAATTTTCATGAAAACTTGATTGAAAGTAGCAAACTATTAATAAAGTGACGTTTTAGATAGATTTCGTAAGAAATATTACCTATTGCAGTCGTTACCATGGTGCGACTTTTGAAAAAATCCTTCATAAATTTTCATTATATGACTCCAGGAATCCAACTCCCCCCCCCCCCCACCTAAAAAATTTATATATATATATATATATATATATATATATATATATATATATGTATATATGCGACATTTTGCTATCGACTTTCAGACATTTCGGCGACACCAGTACATCTCGAAATAAAACGTAGTAGAACAATCAAGGCCAATCATCCGTTATTATGAAAATATCAGATTGCAGTCAGGGTTGCGAGTAAGACAGGCTTAATAAACATTGAGAATTTCCCATCACATAATGAATAGAGTCATCGTAACTTTAATCTGGTTTATTTGACAAAAACATATCGAACATTCCCAGTAGCTGTTTCATCAACTCTCACTAATCGATCATTCACTTCATAAAACTTTAGATGTTACAAGATTAGGATCTACACATTAGAATTGTCCACTCCAAGTGACGCAGCTTAATTAAACAACCGGAAAAACGTAAATTCTCTCGCTCCTCGCCGATGTAACAATATATGTACTACAAGCAACAGAACGCGGGCGGATACAGAAAAGTGGAGAACCAATGCCAGCAGAGAGATGTGGAGGAATGGGACAAAAAACAAGCTACGATCCGATGGGAAGGGATCAAGTCGATAATGAACTCTTTATACGGCGTCAGAATTAAAGCGCCATTAATTGCTAGCGGGCGCATGGAATTGTGGGTATAGAACCTGCTCGAACAAATGCTATTAAAAAAACATTCGAAAGAAAAAGAATTTAGTTTTAGAAGAAAATGAAAAAGCAATTTAATTGGTTTTATAAGATTAGACGAATGGATTAAGATTTTTAGAATAATAAAAGAATGCGCAAATTTAAATGCATGAAATAAAAGACAAAATATATTAAGATATTATTAAAGATAGGTAAAAAAGGAAAAATATTAAGAATTTGGAATAGTTTTATTAAGAAAAAAAAGGCGAAAATTTTTATTATTAGATATATATATATATATATATATATATATATATATATATATATATATATATATGTATATATATGTACTAAATTTTGTCCGCACGATAAAAGTCACAATTATGCACGGATCGTCTTTAAACTCCCCATACACATTGAGACGGCTAATATCTCGGCGAGGATTGCAAATGAGAAAAATCGACCCAAGGCAGTAGAAATGGGGATGATTAAAAATTTTGAATACCGCATTAATATAGTTCTGATAAAACCAGCTCTTACAGAAAAATGACAGGAAAATTAAAAAAAAAATCGCTATAGCAGCAGCCAACAAATAAAAGAAACCACAATAAAATTAATGCCACAACAATTACTTTTTTTTGCAAAATTTCCACGTAAAAAATAAAAATCTATATATCTAGACACACGGCAGTGTGTCAGCCAAGTTCGCCTGACATAGCCGTGTGTTATTTACACGAACCATTTCGAGCCGTTTTCGTCAAATTTCAATGCTCTACTACTGAAAATCTATGAGACCTACGTACTTGTTATACGAAATGTGTAGTAAGGCCACCCTAATTACCTAAAATCCAAAATTTTATAAATAACGCATAATTAGTTTCCGAGATAATGACATTTGAAAATGTCTGATAATCGATAATTTTACCACTGACTGACTGACTCGAGACTGACTCACTCATCAAAAAGATCTCGTATATCTACTGCAGCTACAGACTTCAAATTTGGTGCGAAGTTTGTTTACACTATAAAACTAAGGGAAAAAAATTAAAAAATTATGAAAATCTATGAATTACCCAATTGTGGGTGACCATTTTTACTTTAACATTACGTCTATTAGGCGAAATTTTAATTTGCCGTAGGAGGGGACTATGTTCTGTCGCCAAATACCGCCAAGATTCTCGCCAACATGGCGATATATCGCCAAATTTCGAGACCAAAATTAGTCGCCAAAAGTGACGCCACCTTGGCGATATCTCTAATATTTCGCCAAATTCCCATAGACTTCTATTGTAAACCTATCTACTTACTGGGGGTTTATCTGGGTTTACTTGCTTACAGAAAATCAACAAATTGAGATATTCTGTCCGTCAGAGAGCCCGTTCTCAGAAACTATACATGTTGGATACTTGAAATTTTGCATACTTATAGCTGAACACCACACATCATACGACAATTCATAAAATTTTGAGAAAGTCGTACATTTAACCCTTTGGCTCCCACTTGTGTATTTTAAACAATCCTTTCTAAGTGTGACCCTAATTAGGTTAGAAGCGTGAAATTTTACAGACTTATAGCTGAACACATCACATCAAACGACAAATCATAAAATTTTGAAAAAGTCGTACATTTAACCCTTTGGGCTCCCACATGTGTATTTTAAACAATTCTTTCTATGTGAGCCTCTAACAAGGCTGGAGGAGTGAAATTTTGCATACTTATAGCTGAACACCTCACATTAAACGACAAATCATACAATTTTGAAAAAGTCGTACATTTAACCCTTTGCGCTCCCACATGTGTATTTTAAACAATTCTTTCAAAGTGCGCCCTAATTAGGTTGGAGGCGTGAAATTTCGCATACTTATAGCTGAACACCTCACATCAAACGAGAAATCATAAAATTTTGAAAAAGTCGTACATTTAACCCTTTGGGCTCCCCCATGTGTATTTTAAACAATTCTTTCAAAGTGAGCCTCTAATTATGTTAGAGGCATGAAATTTTGCATACTTATAGCTGAACACCTCACATCAAACGAGAAATCATAAAATTTTGAAAAAGTCGTACATTTAACCCTTTGGGCTCTCACATGTGTATTTTAAACAATATTTTCTATGTGAGCCTTCTAAGTGTTGGAGGCGTGAAAATTTGCATACTTATAGATGAACACACATCAAATGACAAATCATAAAATTTTGAAAAAGTCGGACATTTAACCCTTTGGGCTTCCACATGCGTATTTTAAGCAATTCTTTCTAACTGAGCCCCTTATTTAATTGCAGATTTGAAATTTTGCATACTTATAGCAGAACACCTGAGGCCAGGTGACAAATCATAAAATCTTGAAAAAGTCTTACGTTTAACCCTTTGAGCCACCACATATGTATTTTAAGCAATTCTTTCTAAGGGAGCCCCTAATTAAATTGGAGACATGACTTTTTGCATACATATAGCTGAATACCTCAGACCACACGACAAATCATAAAATTTTCAAAAAGTCTTATATTATTTACTCCTCCGGGCTCAAACTTGTGTATTTTAAGCAATTTATCTAACCTCCGCCCTTTTCACCCGGGGAGCACTTTTCCAACTTTTGCCGACACCCCTTTGACCATTCTTTCATCTTATGCACCATAGCCTTACATATTTTCGTTCCACTTTTTACCGCCAGGGGCGCCTACTTATCTCGGGTGCTATGGCCTCAATCCCCCCGACTAATATATCTACGGATAGTATGTAAAACGGAGTTTCGTTTCGATAGAAGTTTGTTTAGAGTATAGTGCGCCCCTGGTTGCGAAATGTGGAACTAACAGATTTTTCAAAAGGATAAATTGTTTTGAAAGGAATATTAAACAAACCCTCTGTGCGATCTGTGATCACACTTACCCACTTGTTATTTTCAAAATCATCAGAGAAAAGGATATTTAATTAGTTAAATTTGAAAATCCAGGGAGAGGCAATGTCCTTCCTCTGCACTGCCTCTTTGCCGGCACCCATGGATGAATGATACATAGTGTGGCATATGCACATAACTTTATTTTTCACTTGCAGTACAAAAAAGCAGGCCCAGCTATAGGATATTTAATTGTAAAATTTAATAGGAAAATTTAATATGGGAATTTAATAGGAATTGTTGTTTCAGAAACAATAAAAATTTCGAATCAATACATTTCGTTTCAAAACATGCATTCAATGTAGCAGTATTAAAATATAGATTTCAGCCGCAAATTGACAGCCAAATAGTTTGTTGTAGGAAATTTAAATTAAAATTGAATGTTGCTTGGTGAATGAAATAGTCACATGTAAACACATTAAAAAGCATTCAGTAAAGTGTCTAAATATATTGTAACTTTACAAAAAATAATGATATCTAACAAAAACATAGCTGTGAAAAAAGGGAGCCAAGTTCTGTAAAGACAATGGCAAGAAAAGAAGTGATATCTAAGTGGGTGCCAAGTTCAAATTAAATTCACTCAAACTTATCTACAGAAGTATTATAGCATTTTTTAAATTGTTTAGAAATAAAAATTATTGATAGCTTATTAATAATAAATCTAGAACTTGGCAAGTTTTTGATAAATGTTATGCCTATCAATTTCATGTCTTAATAAAATGATGATGTTAATATTAACAACAATGTCATTATAAAAATATCCCTGCCGGCTCGGGCCTACAGGCGGAGGTAGATTTCGATGTTAAGTACTAAATTCTCCAACAAAACTTAAATCAAGATTAGAGATAAAACCCAGTTTCTTCACAAAGAGTGAGCTGTAGGGAGCTAAACTTTTTGTGAAAATTATAATATACACGAATACACACACACATGTATATGGAATAGGTTTAAAAAATGGCTACAAAAAATTCAGAGAACCTTGAAGTGTTAAAATGTGTTAATATTTCTATAGTCGGGTTTTTATCATGTTTTAATACCTTTCTTCAAACTTACATGGCGTTACATATTCATCTGCTGAGGTCCATTATATTTCCAATATGACGCAATATACATATTTTTTTAATTCGTCAAACTATTTATTTTATTTTGAGTTTTAATGCTGAAATCTTGCTCTAGAAATGACGTAATATTCAATTTGTTTTCAATTTGTCAAACTATTTAATTTTACACGTGAAAATTTTGCAAAAGAAAAGTAATTGTTGTGGTGAGAGTTTTATTGTTTTTTTTTTAATTGTTGGCAACTGCTATAACGAAAAACTTTTATTTTTTTTCTGCCATTGTTGTGTAAGAGCTGGTTTTATCAGATTCATGTTAAGACAGTATTCAAAATTTTGAACCCTCCCCATTTCCACCCTCTTGGGCCGATTTCGCCCATTTTCAATCCCCGCCGAGATATTAGCCATATCAAAGTTGTTGGCGAGTTTGACGACAATCCGTGCATAATTGCGACTTTTATCGTGCGGACAAAATTTAGTACATACATACATACATACATATATATATATATATATATATATATATATATATATATATATAAACTTTTTAGGTGGGGGTAGTTTTGGGTTCCTGGGGTCCTATAATGAAAAGTTATGAAGGAATTTTTCAAAAGTCGCACCATGGTAACGACTGCAATAGGTAGTATTTCTTACGAAATCTACCTAATATTAATATGGTTATTATTATAAACAAATGACTCATGTTAAAGATTTGATAAACCAATAAATACACAGATACACTCCCGCTCGCCCTTTGGTTGTCACTCTAGCACCCACCCTCCAGAAACCTCAGTGCAAACAGACAAAGGCCTGAGAAAGAGACAGATACCCTTACGCTTGTTCTTGGTCATACCTCTAGAGACTGCACCCCTTTAACTCTTCAGGGGCAAAGAGGTTTTATTCGTGAAATGCTGAAATGATTGAATCACACCAGAATTTAAAAACAAATTTATTTCAAAATGGGTAAAAGCTTCTTTTCACGTATTTAATAAAATTAAACTTTTTAGTCCTGAATTCTAGTGTCATGTGGCATTTTTCAGTTAAAATTAGGTGGGATATATTTTGTCCCAACACCCTTCAAGGGAAAGGAGCTCACTCAAATGAAGGCTTCCAAACATGAAATAACAAGTTTTGATATAATAATGTCATTAATAAAAATAAATGAGGCGTATGTAAAAACTTGCCAAGTTCTAGATTTATTATTAATAGACTATCAATAATTTTTATTTCTAAACAATTTAAAAAATGCTATAATACTTCTGTGGGTAAGTTTGAGGGAATTTAATTTGAACTTGGCACCCACTTAGATATCACTTCTTTTCTTGCCATTGTCTTTACAGAACTTGGCTCCCTTTTTTCACAGCTATGTTTTTGTTAGATATATATATTACGCTTTCATATCTCTAGACATATAAGGGTGGTTGCCGTAAGGGAACCCTGTTCTGTCGCCAAATGACGCTAAGTTTGTTGCCAACTTGTCGATATCTCTAATATTTTGCCAAATTCCCATAGACGTCCATTTTAAACCAATAGAGTTCACTTGCTTACAGAAAATCAACAAAATGAGATATTTTAATGCAACAAAAACTAATATTGGTACTACTTGGTTATGTGGTCGATCAAAAATCTATCGAACTATAAGAAAGTATAAGATTAAATGCCAAATAGTTGATTGTAAATGTCGCATTCACTTAACTTTAAGCAAATTACACATATTTACGTCATAAAGTGATTTTTATTTCGATGTTTTATTTGTATTTTTAATAATGTTATACTAATTATTTTGCTCTTTTGTTATTTAAAATAAAAATTTAACTTTAACTTCGAAATTTACCTGCGCCTGTAGGACGAGCTGGTAGGGAATTTTTTTATAAGCATTTTTGTCAATAAAAAAAAAGAAACAAAAAGAAAATAGATTATTAGGTAGTAAACTTTGTTTTTATAGCAACGATGGCTTGCTTCTCCGGATAGTCATTTTTAATATACCTTAAGATGGCGTTACTTTGTGACTGGTGGGGTTACTTTGTGACACCTGATCTAGTTTTGTATTTCTAATCTCCTGCTCCGTCCGCTATGCATACAGCATAAAGCAAACAGCAGTTTCATTCATCTCCTAGAACGGTGAGCCACATCACCTAACGGTCATTGCCTGAAGCTCTAACACCTCGGTTGTTCTCTCTGTTGTTCACTTCGGTTGTTCTCTCTGGCCGATGTAAGGTTGCAACCTGCTCCTGCGTTCTTGTATTGAAAACCTGAAACTTTGGGTGCTGAAGTCCAAAACGTATGAGAATCAACTAACACAGGTAAATATTCTTTGTTATTATTGCGTCAGTTAGAATTTGGAGTAATATAACCTTTGTCAAGTGATATTTCTGCAAGATATAGCAGCATAATCAAAATATAGGCACTTAATGGGGCTACTTCGTGACACATCGACTCTCTCGTAAATTCGGCCCACAAGGTTACCGTTTAAAAATTAACGATATATTTTTTGTTTTCAGTGTCAAGCTACACGTGAAATATTATGAAAACTGAAAATTGTCCAAAGGCAATCATTGGGGACAAGTTAAGCTCTTATATAGGTCTAAAATTTTCCATGTTTTTGTGAGAAAAGTAACATTAAGATCGTCTTGCATTTCCTACAAATTCTACTCATCTCCTGCAGCCACTTGGTGTGGCCTTTTTACGTTGTTTAAAATCCCTCTGAAGAGGAGTTCTGTCAACTTATAAGAAATTACCTCTGGTAGTAGATTCACAAATGTGTAAAAGGACGAATTTCCGCGTCTTCTAAAAGAGCTCATATCAAGAATAAACTGAAGTGGGGATTTTGAGCGATCGGAATCTCTCCACTAAACAGAAACAAAGTTTTGGAACGCCTTCCAAAATCAGTCCTTAGGATCGATAACGGAACATGTGGGAAAAGTGTTCTTGGAAGAGTTGGACAAGAAGGGCGGAGAAATAACAAATACTCGGGTCACGAAAAACGCAAAAAGTTGAATGTCGCGCCGTGCTGAAGCATTAGTGCTACTGATACCCAAAAGGCCATTGCAAGGGACGTGGTTACGACGTCTAGAGGAAGCCACGTGGCTACTGCGTATTGCGACAGCAGTGAGGAGACATTCGGCAACAGAAGGAAAAGAACAAAGTGAAAGGTCTCAAAGTCTTCCTTTATTTTTTTGTCTTAGGCAAAGTTCTGAACACGTTTCAGATGTTATACCCGACATACTCAGAATTTTTCCTCATCGACTAAAGAGAGAGAGATTTTATTCCGGAACTATTCATTCCTCTTCAAGGGTACAGGTGTTAGGAGAAAACAGTGAGTGGTAGGGGATTGGGGGTTTTGGTAAAATCAATTTTGGAGTTATATTTTTGGCTTGATTGGAAAACAAAACTTATAATTCAACTTTTTTTTGTTCTTTTGCAGACAGTTATTTCCGAAAATTTAAAACACAATTGTATTTCTTGTTTAATGTTTCCTCATTTTATTTAATTTCATCGTTTGCCTTGTAACCTTTCCTTCTTATTAGTTAATAGTCATTACTTTGTGCAGTTCTTTTGTTTTGTATGACTTAAAAAAATTACAATATTTTTTAATTGTAAAATTAGAAATATTAAATTAAAGAAAATCTGATATATTTAAAAAAATGATATGTGTATGAATTATTATGAAAGTGTCATTATGATTAAAGATGTGATGCATTTAAGGAAACTGCAAAACGAAATTCGATTGTTTGCAGCAAAGAAGAAATAGATCACTGGAAAAAATCAGCGACAGCGACATTTAAATATCACTTTTTGCAATTTAAATTGTTTACAACACTAGGGGGCTCTGCCCCCTACGAGTTACGCTCGCCAACCCCCGTTCAGGCACACCAAAATCCAAAAAGCACGCTAATTTGATCGGCTTTAAAAATATTGAATTAAAATAAAAAATAAAAAAAACAGTAGCGATCTCTCTGTAAACGGGTTTCCATTCGTTTTCCTTGGATTGGGGATTTTTAAGGCCAAATCTGCTGCTGTTAAGAGATACAATGGCTTTTTTCGTATTTAATTAAAAAAAAATAGTTAACTGGTACTTCTTAGTTATCCCGTCGACCAATTTCGCCAATTTATATAAATCGCCAAACCACTCTCCAAATTATACACATTGGCATAATTTTTATTTTAAATAACGAAAGAACAAATAAATTAGTAAAACATTAATAAAAATACAAATAAAACGTCGAATTAATGGTTTTATTGACCATTATTGGCATTTAATCTTGCAATTAATTAATTAATGGCAACCATTATTGGCATTTAATCTTACAATTTGGCGATAGTAATTTGGTCGACGGGATAACTAAGAAGTAACGTTAAACATTTGAAATAAGCTAATGTAAAATGAATTAAGTAAACAGTGTCATTGTCTCCCGGTATTTTTTAACAGTGCTATAAGATAGTTCTTTTAAATAATTCATTTTAAATGTATCGTTTCAAATCTGACGTAATTTACACAGAAGTTTTATTTCTCTTATTAATATTCACGTGAAAATAGAAGGAAATATTATTTGCGCTGTCTTCGAATTCACGATTATAGTTGAAAAGATTATCTCAAAATATCTCGCGAAAATATATTTTTCAATTTAAATTGTTTTGCTATTTTTTTTTTTTTTTTTTTTTTTTTTTGCCATTTTAAATATGACGTAATTTCTTCAAATTACAAGTTTTAACGCATAATAATGATTTTTTTTTAATTTTAAGATTTCGTTTCTCTTTTTAAATTCAAGTGTAAATATGGTTCGGCACAGATGTCATTGGCGCAATTTTTTTCTGACGCCAATTTCATATACGCAACGGTTACTTAACTGGTGCTAAAGTGTCGTTATTTTGCTTGATATGGTAACCCGGATGTTGTTGTTTATGCTATTGATGTTTTCGCCAAATTGGCGTCGGAAAAAAATTGCGTGAAATTGGTATATGACACCTGTGCCTATGGTTCTTATGACGTAATTTTCCTGCTTTTAACATGTAATCATTTAATTCTAATTTTAAAGTTTTTTTTCTGTTTGTAATAGTTACGTGTAAATAAATTTTTAATTTGAAGTAAACATTATTGTTTGCGCTGTTTATGCAACTGGCAACAGTTTAAATTAATAACATTTTCTAAAATTTGTAAAAAATATCTCTCGAAATGCTGAAAATTTGAATTTAAAATTGAAATAAAACCTCAAAAAATGAGTCAAATAAGAAAAATAAATACAATCTGCCGACCGGGAACTTATAACGCATAAAATGATCTAAAAATGATTAAATTCTCATGTATAGTGTTTGCTCCAATAAAACTTTTTTAAGGGAACGATTTTGTCCAACTTTAGCATTAAATATCTCTTAAAATAATTCTTCGATTTGAAAACTGTCTGCATCAGCGTGTTTATCAAACATGTCTCTATAATACCACCGATTTTCATATTTTTGTATGCAACAGTTTTTTTAATATTAACGATGAAAGGCCATGCTTAAGCATTCAAATTGGATGTGGATCTACCCGAAATATCTACGCAGATGTTCATTGGTCCATTTCCAAATCAAAACTTTTTTTTATATATAGAAGGATAATTTTCAGAGAAGAAACAATACATGAATTCTTTCTCGTGCATTTCGAGTCAAAAACCACATGTCACAAAGTAACCCCACCCGAGGGGGCATCTTTAAACCTAAATTTCTCCATTAATATTAAAGATTGTGACTAGTGCAATACATCCTTATGTAGCAAAAGGATAACCTTTTACAAAGGTCAGCATTTATTAATAGTCAGTTTTCGGTTACTCATAAATCAGTTCGGCTGATGTGATTAAAACTTCAAAATGCATCAAAATCACAAATGTGTCATATTACGGTAGTATTAGTATATATTTCTAATTATAACATTTTACTGAAACATTTATCCGAATATCTTTTGTAATTAATTCGTAATTTTTTTTTATAATATAAAATGGTTTCACTTTCAAAATTTTAGTAACAATACAAAAACAATTATATAGTAATGCTATTTTGAAGCATTTATGTCATACGCACTACCAGAGAGAAAGAGAAGGGAAAATAACAAATCAGTATACTCAATTTTATTCTGAATTAACACTGAACGTATTTTAAAAATACCTTCGACATATACTTTTGTTATATTACATTGCTATTTAGCTAAATTTTGCAGAAAAGTTATCTGTAAACCTTTTTTTTAATTAATCAGATACATTCCTTTTAAAACGAGCGGCTGCAACTTTCAATTCTTCATCTTCTTGTTCATAAGCTAGGTCCAATATTTTCATAACATTTTGTCTGTTTAAATTCCTGATCATGTAATAAAAACATAGTTTTCGGAGAGTGGGTATTTCGTACTTAATACCGATTTTGTAAAGTTCACAAATCATTTCTTCAGATAATTCATGAAGAATTCTCCCGGAATACAGATACCGTAAAAATATTGGCAACACAGGAGGTTTGACATCTTCCAAGTCAATAACGGCATTTCCGTTTTCAATTTCAACGTTTTGGAGTTTCGTGGATAATATTCTAGATCTTGCAGCCAAGACAGCTTTATGAGCAGGGATAATGCACTCTCCACTTTTCACTTGTATATCGGTCATGACGCTACTGTCTAATAAGTTACTGAAATCCACAGAAAGTCTCTCAACATCTGGTAGAAAAATCTTAGATGTAGCTTGTACAGGATCTGCGTATAGAAATAAAATGTGTCAGTTATATAATATAATTTACAGCTTCACAGGTAATACAATTAAATATAAGGTAACCTGGGGTAACTAAACCCATGAGGTAACTGGGTCATAGGCTATTTTATAAAAAACCGTTGATGTCTTGTAAGATTTAGCTTTTGTCAACATTGTACCCCCATCTCTACTTCGTAAAACAATGTGTGCCAACTCAATCATAACTCTGTCTTTGCTGTAATATATTGTATGAAAATGTAAATTTTTTTTTTTTTTTTTTTTTTTTTTTTTCTTTTTTTTTTTTTTTTTTTTTTTTTTTTTTTTTTTTTCAAACAACGTTGATTTGGTTGAACTTCCTCGACTTTTTATTAAAATACGGTAAGTACTATTATTAAAGAATCTTTTTTTTTTCTAGATATTAGGCATATAAATACATTAATATTATTAGGTATCTGTACATATTTACTTAATGTTTCAAATTTAAGGCCGGTGATCCAGTTACCCCATAAATCTTTCAAGAATGGGGTAACTGGGACGTGCATAACGGGTAAGTGGACATGTGGGATCCAGTTACCCCAACGGTTACAAATAATTTTTTTGAGTTTCTCTTACTACGGGAAATTAATTTCTCCATTGTTTTTTGCTTTCAGTAAAGAAAATTATATAAAGTTACATAATATTACATAGCATAATAATAACACATAATATTACATAATACTACATAATATTACATAATAATATGTAATTACCAAATTTCTTAAGATAGCCAAACCTCAAAATTTTACGATACAGATGAAGAGGCGTTCATAAGACAAAGTGACATTATTAAAAAAAATATTGAAACCAATAAAAGATAGTTCTATTCGATATAAAAACATGGTTACATTCCCCATAGGTTTATTGGACATATCGAACTATCATTTAGGTAAATAAAAAGAGAATGAGATGCTTAAGTACTTACGTAGCCGTTTGTTAGATGATTAATCTTATTATTTTCCCCTTAAAGTACCTATGCTATTATTATCCTTATTACCTATAATAAACTATATAAGTACTTAATTATACTTAAATGCATAATTTCAGCACAATGGAGATCCCGCACATTTCAGCAGACAAGTTTGAACATATCTGCTTGCCATTTTTCCGGCGTTGGATTGGTCGAGGTGAACCAATCGCATAGCCACCGCTATCACCAAATTTGTCTGTCTCCAATAGATTTTTTATTTATTATTATTTTTTTTAAGGACTTATTTATGAAACACCTGTTTCATCGCAGGAAGACTTAGTAGAAAGATTTGTTGAGGCAGTAGGATGTTTTCGTGATATACCTGGTATGTTTGAGAAGGTGCGACAGTCCATGCAGCGTCGATGTCTCCAGGCGTCTGCCAAAAATGCTGAGCATCTCCTGTAGTAGTATTGGACGTAAATGTGTAATATGTGTGAAAATACAGTATAAATAAAACGATGTAGAATGATTTTTGTTTATTCTCCTTGAATTAGATATAATTTCCAATGTCTTCTAGCGGCCCCGGATGGCGTTTGCGACCCCATGTTCCTATGTGATTTTTTATTCTTTTTGTATGCCTGCCCTGCCCTTTCATTTTGGCCACGATAGTTTGAATCACACTGTATAACCTTTTACCGCTTTGGTCAGTTCTTTAGCCAGTACTCGAGGCTATAGCCAAAAGGTTTTTGTACAATGTTTTAAGTTTTAATCGAACTTATTTTTTAAATATTTGTTTATATATATATATATATATATATATTCATGCTTTTTTCATACTGATGAAGGGGATCTGAATATCCTTGAAACAATCGTATTTTAGTATAATGTAATAGTGGTATAATTTGTGCGTTCTAACGTTGTATATTTGTATCTTATACCTTTAAAATAACGAAATGTCATTTTTTGTGCGGCCAAAAAATTATTGAATTATGATATTATGAGGTTTTCTAATTTTCAGTATTTTCTTGCATTAAAATTGTCTTTTTCAGTTTCAGTGCCAGAAAATAACAAAAATGATAAAATGAAAGATATCATAAATCGACATGTTTTGGTCATAGAAGAATGGAATCTTTAATGATTTTCTTGTTAGAGCACCTAGAAAGTTTATCTAAATGTAACTTAAATGGAACATGTAATGTATGAGTAATTAAAATTCGTGCTTCTGAAAAAAAAAAAAACTATATTAACATAAATGGATTTTCATAAGAAGAATAAAATTTGAAACAATTTTTTCAATTAGATCTATTCTTCTGAAACTAAGAGTTTAGGAATTATCACATGTGTAATAAGGGATACTCTGTATATTAACCCTGATTTACGTATACGTGAATTTTTACAATAATTGTAAAACTAAAAAGATGTCCCAAAAGGAACAGATATTTTAAATTTCCGCCCTTTTTATCACGGTTAAAGCAAAGATTTTTACTTGTCTTTGACTGTAATCGTTGAGATTAACACATGGAAAGGTACACAATCAGACAATGAGTTCAAATTATAACAAACCATTCTTTAAAATGGTGTCAAATATATTTAAATAAAAAATAGTAACTCACCAGCTCACTTTGACACACCAAATGCGCAAGTAACTTTTACGACCATGAAAACGACACTATTTTTAGATTTCCTTGAAAAATAAAATGATTGTGTCACTGTGGAGCAATTTTTATTGATTTTACATTACGTAATAACAAAGATCAAAGATTCAAGTGTTAACTTCTTAATATCATTCTCTTATATGCATGTTACTGATTACGTACAGGAATAAAGTTTAATCTATAGTATATATAATCCTATTTAATCCTAAGTAAAGTTTGTTTTGTAGGAGGTAATCTCTGGAACTACCGAAACGATTTCAAAAGTAATGTTATCAAAATGATGGTGTTTGTCCTTGTTTCAACATAGGCTATATCTTATGTACATGCCACTAACCCAAAGCGATGTAGGGGCAAAGAACATTCTAAAAATGCCATTTTTGTGTTAATTTAGGGCATAGAAACATGAAATTTGGCATGGCAGTTAGTTGCAAGATATAAATGACCTCTAAGAACATTTCTTAAAAAAAATCGAAATTTAAAAGAGCTGATAGTGCGCGAAAAGAGAACTAAAAAACGTTCTAAATGGCAATTTCTACGCAATCTTAAGAAATACTGAAATAATTTAAAAAGTAATGGTGTGAAAATGATAATGACAGCCCTTGCTACAACATAGGCTATATTGTATGTCGGTGCCACCATACCAAACGAGGTGTAGGAGCTAAAAACTTTCTAAAATTGTGATTTTTGTGCTAATCAAGGTGCTAGAAAAATGAAATTTCGCATGGTAGATACTTAGTAGATATAAAGGATCTCTAAGAACATTTCTCAAATATTCCGAAATTTAAAATGGCTGATAATGCGCGAAAAGCGTTCTAAAAAGCATCTAAATGGCGATCTCTAAGCAATCTCAGAAAGTATCAAACCGATTTCAAAAGTAATGGTTCGAAATTGATGGTGAAAGCCCTTGCTCTGAATTTATGTAGGCTCTATTAGGCTCTATTTTATGTCGCTGTCACTGTCACCTGTGGGTTGTACGAGCGAAAAACGTTCCAAATTGTGATTTTTGTGATACTGGTGGAGCTAGCAAATTGAAATTACGTACAATAGTCACTTATATTAATTATCTCTAAGAACATTTCATAAAAAAAATCGAAATTTAAAAGGAGTGAAAAGGGACGAAAATAGTTCTAAAAACGTTCTAAATTGCGATTTCTACGCAACCTTAGGAAGTACAGAATAGATTTAAAAATAATGGTGAGAAAATGAAAGTGACAGCCTTTGCTCCAAGATAGTCTATAATTTATGTCGGTACCACTACTCCAAAGGTCGTGCAGGAGCAAAAAATGTCCTAATAATATGTTTTTGTGTTACAGAAGGCCCTAGATACATGAAAGTTTGCACGGTAGTTAGTTATTAGATATAAATGATATCTAAGAACGTATTTTTAAAAATTCGAAATTTAAAAGTGGTAAAGAGGGGTGAAAAGCATTCTAAAAACGCTCTAAATTGCAATTTCTACGCAATTTCAGGAAGTACCAAACCATTTTCAAGAATAATCATTGGAAATTCATGGTGACAGCCCTTGCTCCAACATAGGCTCTATTTTATATCGGTGCCACTACCACATGGGGGTTACAAGAGCAAAAAACGTTCTATATTGTGATTTTTGTGATACTTCAGGGGCTAGCAATTTGAAAAATTGGCATGGTAATTACTTATAAGATGTAAATGCTCTTTCAGAACAGTTTCTGAAGAATTAAAAATTTAAAAGGGGTGAAAATGTGTGAAAAACATTCTAAAAACGTTCTAAATTGCGATTTCTACGTAATCTTTGGAAATATCAAATCGATTTCAAAAGTAATGGTTGTAAATGGATGGTGACAGTCCCTGCTACAACATAGCCTATATTTTATGTTGTTGTCTCTACCAACTTGGGGTTACAGGAGCGCAAAATGTTCTAAACTACGTTTTTTTGTGATACTGAGGGGCGCATTGTAATTACTTAAATGATGCAAATGCTTTCTAAGAACCGTCGAAAGAAATTTGAAAATTTTAAAAAGATGAAGTGAAAGAAAAGCGCCCTAAATACGTTCTAAATCACGATTTTTATGCAATGTAACCAAATATCAAACCTATTTCAAATATAATGGTTGCAAATAGCTGGCTATAGAACCTGCACAAACATAAGCTATATTTTATGTCGGTGCCACTACCACAAGATGGCTGCAGGACCAAAAAACGTTCTAAATTGCGATGGCATGGTAATTACTTATAAAACATAAATGGTCTGTAAGAACAATCGAAAATAAATTCGAAATTTAAAAGGCGAAGGGAAGGAGCAAAAAGCGTTCTAAAAAGTCCTAAATGACAAATTCTATGCAATCTCAAGAAATAATGAACCGATTACAAAACTAATGGTTGCGAATCAATGGTGACAGTCTCTGATCCTACAGAGCCTATATTTTATGCCCGTGCCACTGACACCTGGAGTTGGAAGGAACAACGAACGTTTAAAAAAGATTTTAAAAACTTTTTAAATTGCGCTCTCTATAGAATATTAGGAAATACCAAATCGATTTCAAAATTAATGTTGTAAAATTAATGGTGACAGTCTCTGTTTCAACATAGGAATTTTATGTTAGTACCACTACCACCAGAGAGTTTGTATAGCGTAAGACAAGAAGCTTGGAATTTGACTAGTTAATTTAAAGATGTAAATGCGTACTATGAACGGTTTCTAAAAAATTCAAAACTTCAAGTGAATACTTAAATGAGGGAACGTCCACGGTAGAAAAATGTTTTGCTGAAAAATTTTTTTAAACGGAAATATAAGTGTGATACATCAATTTAAGGCAAAAGAGTTGAAGTATATGAAATTGTAAATTTTAATTTCATAAGAGCAAGTGTTTATTGAAAATGAGCTGGATACTAACAGCATAAAACTACATTTACATTTGAGCTTAAAATACAACTTATTGAAATGTATGATTTTTTTTCTTTTTAGAATTCAATAAAATTACTATGCGTTCAAATCAACAAACATTTATTATATCTTTAAGATCTACATAGATAAAATCTTTTAGATAATGTCTTTAATATATTTTTGGCTGTATTTAAACGTTAATACTTAAATGTCACAAGAGTAAGGGAAAACATACAAAAGTTTTAATTAAACAAAAACTACTTAAAATTTTTACCCAAGATTTCTAATTCTCTGATTTCGAGGTATAAGACATAATTTGCATTAAATATTTTGTTTATGCTATGCATGGAATAGGCTCTGGGGAGTTGTCACAAGAGTAACAAACGTCTGTGTCACAAGAGTAACAAATAATAGTTTTGTCGATAGGTTGATATAACACTGCATTACAACCAAAACAAACAGAATGCATGAAGTTTTGTTGTTTTTTCTCTGTTATTAGAGCAGTTCTTGAAATAGTTTTAACTATAACTAAGGTTATTTTGTGAATTTAAAGGAAGATAAATTATCTTTATTAGTGTTTTTTTAATGGGAGGATTTATTTTTATTCATTTTTGGTATTACTTAAGGTTATAAAATAATCATGACACGTAATTAAAGATATAATAAAACAACTCAACTCGTGTCATTTTTGTGTGCTTTTTTTTGGTTTGAAGCACATGGTTTTTGATTAAATATTTTATAGGCTTTGTAAAGTTTCGTTTACTAAATTCTGCTATATAACCTACAGAGGTTCTTATAGTAACTCTCATGAAAAGGATTCTGATAGTATATTTCAAAGGAAAGCTTTTAATATTGCTTCTTATTCACGACATTGTTTTAAAGAGCAGGAAAAATTCTGCTAAGCTCCAAAAATTATAGAGAAAAAATAAGAATGAAATTGAATATATTGTTGTGAGAAAGAAACAAAACAAAATATATTACGATAAGATGAAGAAAAGTCTTAGAACCAGCAAAAGTTTCAGCAAGAAAATGGAAATATTAAGAAAAGAAAAAAGTAGAGAACTAACTAACCTCAGATACTGCAACGGAAAAAAAATCTAACTCCACAGCTTTGGAGAATTTTATGTCGATGAAGATTTAAGAAGAGGTCATTCTTCAACTAAATCTACGTCAGTTAAGCGTGAGAAAGGTCACATAATTTCATCAATTCTAGCGGACATTTAATAAGAGAATACGTTTTTTGTTTAAAGAAGCTTTCCTAAATTGGAAAATTGGAGATTCCTTTGCAACTTTAAAGCATAGTTTCATAAAACAATAGAAAATAACTCATCAGAATATCTCCATTTGTTGCAGTCACGAAAACATTCAAGAAATTCATAATGTAGTAACTGTTGTATTTCGTGCATTAAAAATCCCTGTGATGGACTTAATGACTTTGTCTGCCGAGATACATGATAATTTGAAACGGAAGTCGATAATACAGATCTTCTTATAAGTTATTGTAAATAGCAAAACGTCTATCAACGTTTTGCTATTGACAAAAATTTTATCAACATCTTCATCAATACTGTTACTTTTTCAAAACGTTGGTAAACGTTTTGAAAAAGTAACAGTTAAAGAAACCATTTCTGATTGTTTAAAAATTTTCGAAAGCAACTAAATCCATTTCTGTGGCACACATTCATTGAAACTTGTACCAGGGATTATTTTCGTAATGCCAAAAAAATAACCATTTCTCAAAGAATAGTTTAATAAACCGAAAGTGGATTTTCTGGAAACTGTTTTATTTTCATGCCAAGACGAAATTTTGGTATGAAATACTACATTACTGGTCAAATCCACAAACGACTGTATTTTCAGCTTTTTATTTAGTATGATCCCAATAAAGTAAAATCTTATGCTATATTTTAGACAATGTAACTCATAACCAATTTTTTGTAAATGCTTTCGTATGTAAAATTTCAACATTGCATCTTTAAGGGAATTTGTATTTTCCTAAAATGTACCTGTTTTACTTTTTTATATGATGGTTGTGCTTTCCAATTTAAACAAAAATATAACTATGCAAATATGTCTGCAATGAATCAGACCCCTTTCTCAATTAACTTAATTGAGCATTTTTTTTTCAAATACTCCTGGTATAGATGCTGTAGATTTGTTTTGTGTTGTTGTATAATGGTATATATGGAATGAAGTGCGTGCTAAAAAAGCAATTCTAAGATATACTGCTTATTTTGTCAAACGAAATAAAACAATAAAGTTTCATTACTTTGCGAGAAAATACCAACAGCGAAAGGCATTCAACAAATATAATTTGTTAAAACCTTTAAAAATGACACTATCAACTACAAACCTTACACTAACATGATTCGTACAAAGTATTTGTGTTTAATTAAGTAAATCATGATACAGGAGAAGTTGCAAATGATGTTATTAATAATGAAGACAATGACGTATTCTGTTAAGTAGCAGAAACTGAGAGGTTGCTATGTGGTTATAGTGTTTGTTAATTTTAGAATTTTTTACGTTATTTTATGTTATTTTAAAATTAAAACATCCTTAACAGTTGTTCTCTATGAAAAATATTTTTTAAAACTTATTTTAATTATTTTATTTAGTATTTAAACTGAATTTTTGCTAAAATTACATTATGGACAAAATGCCACAAGAGTAACACTTAGCATTTTGCAAAATCAAAAATAACTAATTCATGCGTTATCAGATGAGTTCAGTGATTAATGCTTTTTAAAAAGATATAATTACTCTGCTATATTCTGTAAATTTTATTTCTATAGTTTCATATAATTCATAGAAATTCTGCGTCAAACACAATTTTTAAAAATTGCATTTTTTTGTGGTCACAAGAGTAGCAAAATTTTTATTTATTATCAAGGCAAGTAAAATGCTTTTTGTTACAAACTGTATATGGTTTATGAAAGTAGAGTACATGCATTTTTAACTAGTTGCATCAAATTTATCCTAAATATATTTTGTAATAAAAGATTGAAAATACATATGTAAATTTGCTCTGATGGTCACAAGAGTAACAGTGGACGTTCCCATGAGCATAAAAGCTACAGAACACATTCTATATTATAATTTATTTAGAATTAGTTTTAGTTCTTATTAATTTTAGACTCATTTCTGCTTAATGCAGTGTAATAATGAAGTTTAGTCAAATCGTGGCTTAATTAGTAATTTTTGAATTATTCCTAAAAGCATAATTTCTTCTAAAAATTAGATATACAAATATCACTTGGTATATTTTAACTATTACGCGAGCAAAGCCGCGAGTTTTGCTAGTTTTTTTAATAATCTGAAAAGTTGAAATTAAACTTTAGTTAAAAAGGATATTTGTTTAAGGAGTTAGGCCAACAAATAGAAGATTGATTAATTATTGTATTTATTTTTGTGATTTTTTTGTATAAATTCTGTCAATCAATTATTTAAAACATTTTCAATTATCGAATTCGACGGGTTTCGGCTCGTGATTTATTATATTTGGGAGGTCTTTGTACAAGAACTTACAGATTTATCACATGAAGCAGTGATGCGTACCATAACACCGTACAAAAATGTTTTGGCAATGTGTCAATTTTAACGAAAGTAAAGCCTATCCTTCTATATATAAAAAAAAGTTTTGATTTGGAAATGGACCAATGAAAATCTGCGTAGATATTCCGGGTAGATCGACATCCAATTTGAATGCTTAAGCATGACCTTTCATCGTGAATATTAAAAAAAAAACTGTTGCATACAAAAATTTGAAAATCGGTGGTATTATAGAGAAATGTTTGATAAACACGCTGATGCAGACAGTTTTCACATCGAAGAATTATTTTAAGAGATATTTAATGTTTAAAGTTGGACAAAATCGTTCCATTAAAAAAGTTTTATTGGAGCGAGCAAAAACTATACATGAGAATTTAATCATTTTTAGATCATTTTATACGTTATAAGTTCCCGGTGTGCAGATTGCATTTATTTTTCTTATTTGACTCATTTTTTGAGGTTTTATTTCAATTTTAAATTCAAATTTTCAGCATTTCGAGAGATATTTTTTACAAATTTTAGAAAATGTTATTAATTTAAACTGTTGCCAGTTGTATAAACAGCGCAAACAATAATGTTTACTTCAAATTAAAAATTTATTTACACGTGACTATTACAAACAGAAAAAAAAACTTAAAATTAGAATTAAAAGATTACATGCTAAAAGCAGGAAAATTACGTCATAAGAACCATAGGCACAGATGTCATATACTCCTGGTAATATTGGCGCAATTTTTTTCCGACGCCAATTTGGCGAAAACATCAATAGCATAAACAACAACATCCGGGTTATCATATCAAGCAAAATAACGACACTTTAGCACCAGTTAAGTACCCGTTGCGTATATGAAATTAGTGTCAGAAAAAAATTGCGCCAATGACATCTGTGCCGAACCATATTTACACATGAATTTTAAAAGAGAAACAAAATCATAAAATAAAAAAAATCATTATTATGCGTTAAAACTTGTAATTTGAGGAAATTACGTCATATTTAAAATGGCAAAAAATATAGGAAAACAATTTAAATTGAAAAAAATATTTGGGTGAGATATTTTGAGATAATCTTTTCAACTATTATCGTGAATTCGAAGACAGCGCAAATAATATTTCCTTCTAACAACAAAAATATTTTCACGTGAATATTAATAAGAGAAATAAAACTTTGGTGTAAATTACGACAGATTTGAAACGTTCCTTCTATATATATAAAAAAAGTTTTGATTTGGAAATGGACCAATGAAAATCTGCTTAGATATTCCGGGTAGATCGGCATCCAATTTGAATGCTTAAGCATGACATTTCATCGTTAATATTAAAAAAACTGTTGCATACAAAAATATGAAAATCGGTGGTATTATAGAGAAATGTTTGATAAACACGCTGATGCAGACAGTTTTCACATCGAAGAATTATTTGAAAAGAGATATTTAATGCTAAAGTTGGACAAGATTGTTCCATTAAAAAAGTTTTAATGGAGCAAAAACTATACATGAGAATTTAATCATTTTTAGATCATTTTATACGTTATAAGTTCCCGGTGTGCAGATTGCATTTATTTTTCTTATTTGACTCATTTTTTGAGGTTTTATTTCAATTTGAAATTCAAATTTTCAGCATTTCGAGAGATATTTTTTACAAATTTTAGAAAACGTTATTAATTTAAACTGTTGCCAGTTGTATAAACAGCGCAAACAATAATGTTTACTTCAAATTAAAAATTTATTTACACGTGACTATTACAAACAGAAAAAAAAACTTTAAAATTAGAATTAAATGATTACATGTTAAAAGCAGGAAAATTACATCACAAGAACCATAGGTACAGATGTCATATATGCCCCATATTGGCGCAATTTTTTTCCGACGCCAATTTGGCGAAAACATCAATGGCATAAACAACAACATCCGGGTTATCATATCAAGCAAAATAACGACACTTTAGCACCAGTTAAGTACCCGTTGCGTATATGAAATTAGTGTCAGAAAAAAATTGCGCCAATGACATCTGTGCTGAACCATATTTACACATGAATTTTAAAAGAGAAACAAAATCTTAAAATAAAAAAAAATCCTTACTATGCGTTAAAACTTGTAATTTGAGGAAATTACGTCATATTTAAAATGGCAAAAAATATAGGATAACAATTTAAATAGAAAAATATATTTGCGCGAGATATTTTGAGATAATCTTTTCAACTATTATAGTGAATTCGAAGACAGAGCAAATAATATTTCCTTCTAACAACAAAAGTATTTTCACGTGAATATTAATAAGAGAAATAAAACTTTGGTATAAATTACGTCAGATTTGAAACGTTCCTTCTATCCTTCTATATATAAAAAAAGTTTTGATTTGGAAATGGACCAATGAAAATCTGCGTAGATATTCCGGGTAGATCGGCATCTAATTTGAACGCTTAAGCATGACCTTTCATCGTGAATATTAAAAAAAAACTGTTGCCTACAAAAATATGAAAATCGGTGGTATTATAGAGAAATATTTGATAAACACGCTGATGTAGACAGTTTTCAAATCGAAGAATTATTTAAAGAGATATTTAATGCTAAAGTTGGACAA
Source organism: Maratus speciosus (assembly GCA_963932465.1). Classification (NCBI taxonomy): domain Eukaryota; kingdom Metazoa; phylum Arthropoda; class Arachnida; order Araneae; family Salticidae; genus Maratus; species Maratus speciosus. The sequence goes on from OZ010790.1 coordinate 243,320,148, forward strand.
AATCGTTCCATTAAAAAAGTTTTATTGCAACAAAAACTGTACATGGGAATTTAATCATTTTTAGATCATTTTATACGTCAGAATTTCCCGGTGTGCAGACTGCTTTTAGTATTTTAATTTGACTCATTTTTTGAGGTTTTATTTCTATTTTAAATTCAAATTTTCAACATTTCGAGAGATATATTTTACAAAATTTAGAAAATTGTATTAATTTAAACTGTTGCCAACTGTATAAACAGTGCAAACAATAATGCTTGCTTCATATTAAAAATTTATTTTGCATGTGACTATTATAAACAGAAAATATAAAAAGCAGGAACTGTTTGCGCTGTCTTCGAATTAACTATAATAGTTGAAAAGATTATCTCAAAATATCTCGCGCAAATATATTTTTCTATTTAAATTGTTTTCCTATATTTTTTGCCATTTTAAATATGACGTAATTTCCTCAAATTACAAGTTTTAACGCATAGTAAGGATTTTTTTTTTATTTTAAGATTTTGTTTCTCTTTTAAAATTCATGTGTAAATATGGTTTGGCACAGATGTCATTGGCGCAATTTTTTTCTGATACTAATTTCATATACGCAACGGGTACTTAACTGGTGCTAAAGTGTCGTTATTTTGTTTGATATGGTAACCCGGATGTTGTTGTTTATGCTATTGATGTTTTCGCCAAATTGGGACATCTATGCCTATGGTTCTTATGACGTAATTTTTCTACTTTTAACATGTAATCATTTAATTCTAGTTTTAAAGTTTTTTTCTGTTTGTAATAGTCACGTGTAAATAATTTTTTTATTTGAAGTAAACATTATTGTTTGCGCTGTTTATACAACTGGCAACAGTTTAAATTAATAACATTTTCTAAAATTTGTAAAAAATATCTCTCGAAATGCTGAAAATTTGAATTTAAAATTGAAATAAAACCTCAAAAAATGAGTCAAATAAGAAAAATAAATGAAATCTGCACACCGGGAACTTATAACGTATAATATGATCTAAAAATGATTAAATTCTCATGTATAGTTTTTGCTCCATTAAAACTTTTTTAATGGAACGATTTTGTCCAACTTTAGCATTAAATATCTCTTAAAGTAATTCTTCGATGTGAAAACTGTCTGCATCAGCGTGTTTATCAAACATCTCTTTAAAAATTACGTCATAAAAACTATACTTACACGTGAATTTTAAAAGAGAAAGAATATTGTAAAATAATAAATTCATTAACATGCGTTAGAAGTCTTAAATAGGTGAATTTACGTCACATTTACTTCACATTACACTTATTACGTAAAATGAACAAAAAATAACTTTGCAAAACAGTTTAAATTAAAAAATTGTGCGAGACATTTATTTGATATTTTAAGATGATCATAATATTTCATTTCTAACAAAAGTATTTTTATGTGAATATTAAAAAGAGAAAGAAATGTTTGGTGAAAATTACGTCAGATTCAAATTATAATTCAGTCTTCCGAAATCTTTTTAAAGCCGATCAAATTACGTGCTGTTAGAGTCTGCGGTTTGTGAACGAGGGTTGACGAGCGTAGCTCGTAGGGGCAGAGCCCCCTAGTATATATAAAAAAAGTTTTGATTTGGAAATGGATTAATGAAAATCTGCGTAAATATTCCGGGTAGATCGGCATCCAATTTGAATGCTTAAGCATGACCTTTCATCGTTAATATTAAAAAAACTGTTGCATACAAAAATATGAAAATCGGTGGTATTATAGAGAAATGTTTGATAAATGCGCTGATGCAGACAGTTTTCACATCGAAGAATTATTTTAAGAGATATTTAATGCTAAATTTGGACAAAATCGTTCCATTAAAAAAGTTTTATTGGAGCAAAAACGATACATGAGAATTTAATCATTTTTAGATCATTTTATACGTTATAAGTTCCCAGTGTGCAGATTGCATTTATGTTTCTTATTTGACTCATTTTTTGAGGTTTTATTTCAATTTTAAATTCAAATTTTCATTGGTTCGAAAGATATTTTTTACAAATTTTAGAAAATGTTATTAATTTAAACTGTTGCCAGTTGTATAAACAGCGCAAACAATAATGTTTACTTCAAATTAAAAATTTATTTACACGTAACTATTACAAACAGATAAAAAACTTTAAAATTAGAATTAAATGATTACATGTTTAAAGAAGGAAAATTACGTCATAAGAACCATAGGCACAGATGTCATATACAATTGGCGCAATTTTTTTCCGACGCCAATTTGGCGTAAACATCAATAGCATAAACATCCGGGTTACCATATCAAGGAAAATAACGACACTTTAGCACCAGTTAAGTACCCGTTGTGTATATGAAATTGGCGTCAGAAAAAAATTGCTTTTTACTTACATGAAAACTTACATGATACATTTAAAATGAATTATTTAAAAGAACTATCTTATAGCGCTGTTAAAAAATACCGGGAGACAATGACACTGTTTACTTAATTCATTTTACATTAGCTTATTTTCAAATGTTTAACTATTTTTTAAATTAAATACGAAAACAGCCATTGTATCTCTTAACAGCAGCAGATTTGGTCTTAAAAATCCCCAATCCAAGGAAAACGAATGGAAACCCGTTTACAGAGAGATCGCTACTGTTTTTTTTTATTTTTTTTTTAATTAAACTAGGGGGCTCGGCCCCCTACGAGCTACGTTCGCCAACCCCCGTCCAGACACCGTAGACTTTAAATGCACGCTAATTTGATCGGCTTTAAAAAGATTTCGAAAGATTGAATTATAATTTAAAAAACAGTGGCGATCTCCTATAAACGAATTTCTATTCATTTCTCTTTGATTGGGGAATTTTAACGCCAAATCCGTTGCGGTACTACTTGATTATCCCGTCGACCAATTTCGCCAAATTATATAAATCGCCAAACCACTCGCCAAATTATACAAATTGACATAATTTTTATTTTAAATAACGAAAAAACAAATAAATTAGTACAACATTAATAAAAATACAAATAAAACGTCGAAATAAAAATAACTTGATGACGTAGACACGTGTAACAACATTTCAAAATAAGCTAATATAAAAGGAATTAAGTAAACAGAGTCTTTGTCTCCTGGTATTTTTTAACAAAGTGAAAAGAAAGTTCTTTTAAATGAGACATTTTAAATTAATCGTTTTTAATCTGACGTAATTTTGACCAAACTATTCTTTCTCTTTTTAATATTCACGTGAAAATACTTGTGTCAGAAATTAAATATTATTTGCGCTTTCCTAACAAAAATAGTTGAAAAGTATCCTCTTAAAATATCAAATAAATGTCTAGCGCAATTTCTAAATTTAAACCGTTTTGCAATATTATTTTGTGTTCATTTTATGTAATAACTATAATGTGACGTAAATATGACGTAATTTCTCCTATTTAAGACTTCTAACGCATGTTAATAAATTTATTGCTTTACAAATTCCTTTCTCTCTTAAAATTCACGTGTAATTATAGTTTTTATGACATAATTTTTAATAAGTTCCTGCTTTTTGTACATAATTAATTAATTCTAATTACAAATGTTTTTTTTCTGTTTATAATAGTCACGTGTAAATAATTTTTTAATTTATTTACACGTATAAATATTTTTTTTGAAGCAAACATTATTGCTTCCGCTGTTTATACAGTTGGCAACAGTTTAAATTAATATCACTTTCTAAAATCTGTTAAAAATATCTCTAGAAATGCTGAAAATCTGAATTTAAAATAGAAATAAAACCTCAAAAAATTAGTCAAAATAAAAAAAATTAATGCAATCTGCACTCCGGCAAATTCTAACGCGTAAAATGATCTAAAATTGATTAAATTCCTATGAACAGTTTTTGCTCCTATAAAACTTTTTTAGTGGAACGATTTTGTCCAACTTTAGCATTAAATATCTCTTAAAATAATTCTTCGATCTGAAAACTGTCTGCATCAGCGTGTTTATCAAACATTTCTGTATGATACTACCAATTTTCATATTTTTGTATGCATTATTTTTCTTAATATTAACGAAGAAAGACCTCCGGTCACAAAAAATTCAAATCCGGCGGCGGCGGCGGCGGTGACAGCGGTAGTTACTTTTTTTTAGAATAGAGAGATATTTTTAAAGCCGATCGAATTAGCGTGCTTTTTGGATATTTGTGTGCCTGAACGGGGGTTGCCGAGCGTAGCTCGTAGGGGGCGGAGCCCCCTAGTAAAGTAGAAAAAAAAGACATGAAAACAGTCAGACATACAAACACATTATTGTTATTCTTAACGATATAAATAAAGGAATCGCCTTTAATCGCACAATTTTCCAAGAAAAAAAAGAGAGAGAGAGAGAGCGAGAGAGAGAGAGTGAGAGAGAGAATATGGGAAACTACCATTCGTTCAAGAGTTATGGGTTGCGTACATAGAGAAAAAAAAAGCACAAATGAATTGTATAACATCTTACGTTGAAATTAGGCAATAAATGTTATTTTCTAAGAGATATTTTAAGCCTACAGGGAAGTGGTTAAGGACTATATATGTCCAAAGTGTTTGTAAGAGTGATTATTAATGTAATTGCATAATGAATAAGCAAACTGGTGGGAGGAATTTCACAATAGTAAAGCACGAATTATGGTATGTTTTATGATTCAAGAAAGAGAGAGTGGATTAATAACGCACCTGTTTCTTCTTTTATGCTCAACTCCAAGCCTGTGGAAGGACAAAAATAGCAGCTAACGATGAAATCATTGTACAGCTTTAATCCGGGTAGTTTTTCATAAATGCTTTCATAGCTTGCTTGGTATAATGTTTCACTGGTAGAAGATACAATTAATGTTGAGCACTGGATTTCCTTAAAATCTCTTTTCTCTTCCAAGCAAGTGAATATAACAAATGGATTCAGTTGATCTGCTTGTACTTCATCGCAGTTTTTTAGCAAGATTTTGTAAATCAACCCACAATCTGAATTACGTTCTTGATCGCTTTCCTCTTCTGAATGTATTTCCAACTTCCAATAGGAATTCATTAAAGAAAAGATAGGACTTTCACAGCTATTCAACATGATAGGTTTTCGAGTCTCCCATACCAAGATTTGTCTAATTCTTAAATCGATATCGAAAGGTCCGTCTGAAAAAAGCAAAAACAAAAAGATATTTTTACATATTACTGTGTCCTAATAAAAATTAGAAACATTACATGTTTAGCATTTTTTCAGTAAATGAAAAATATAATTATTAAATATTAAAATGCCTGTTATACTGAATACAATCTGCGCAAAAATGGAAATTGTAGACTGGGTACGAATGGGCTATTTTTCATGCGCACTTCCAGCCAGATTTTGAATCTGCTCATTGTCAAATTCTTCTAACATCTGCAGTACTTAGAGTTATGAAAAGGCTGTAGGTGAATATCAGATTGCTAAGTGTAAGTATTCCTGTATTGATTTTATATTTTATTACGTGCATGTCTATTGTATTAGAAACTATCAACCCCGCGGCTTTCCTTGCGTAATAGTTGAAATATGGCAAGTGATATTGGTCTGTCTAATTTTTATTAGAAGAAATTATCCTTTTAAGAAAAGTTAAATAAAAAGAAAAGTGCCTAGTTAAACTGATGGCATTGAGCTCACAGGCTATTCACACTAATTGTATATTACACTTTTATATCAAATAACAATGTCTCTCAAAAAATAGATTAAGGTGGATTAACTCCCGTTTCCCCCCCCCCCCCTTTATACTTAACCACTGAACCTCCAAATCTAATCAGGGACGTGCCTTATCAGAATAAACCTGTATACAAAATTTGATGCAAATCAGATAATTCTGCATGAAAAAACCATTCCGCTAAATTAAGGGGGGGGGGATTAGCTCTCCCATTTCCCCCTTTATACATCACTAATAAATGTCCAAATCTAATCAAGAAAATCTCCTTATCTGACAACCCATTTATCTAAATTAAGGGCGGGGACTTGCCTACTTTCCCCCCGTTATACTTAACTAATGAACCTCCAAATGTAATCAAGGAAGAGCCATATCGGAATAAACCAGTATCTATAAAATTTGAAGCAAATCGAATAATTCTGTTTGAAAAACCCATTTATCTAAATTAAGGGGGGGGCTATCACCTTTCCCCCCTTTTATACTTAAACCAATAAACCTCCAAATATAATCAGGGAAGCCCCTTATCAGAATAAACCAGTACATAAAATTTGAAGCAAATCGAATAATTCTGCTTGAGAAAACCATTTATCTAAATGAAAGGGAATATTGGTCCCCGTTACCCTCTTTTATACTTAACCAACGAACCCCAAAACTAATCAGGGAAGCGCCATATCAGAATGAACCTAGAAAAAAAATGAAGCAAATCGGATATTTCTATCAAGAGTTATCGCGTTACATACATACTTGCATACGTACGTACATACAGAACCGGCGAACACGTTAGCTCTCTGGCTTTAATAGCCTGTGAGTTAAAAATTACTAATTATGCCACAGTTTGAGTAAACTTCATTATTACACTGCATTAGGCAGAAATGAGCCTTAAATTAATAAAAAGAACTAAAATTAATTCTAAATAAATGATAATTTATAAAGTATTTTGAAGCTTTTATGCGCCTTTAATCCGCTCATTTAAGTATTCATTTGAAATTTTGAATTTTTTAGAAACCGTTCTTAGTACGCATTTAAATCTTAAATTAACCATCATGTTAAACAAGATTAATTTTAACACAATTATTCTAATTTGTAAATAAATCATATCGGACGTAAATTTCCAACTGGGCGAAAAATGTCCGGACCAGGATTCGAACCATGGACCTCTTGGCTGAAGCCGCCAATTCTCTACCATCTGAGCTATCCTGGACGAATCTGGTTGAACTTTTTCACCCAGCTAACCTTATTGATTATAGCATCTGGTCTGAAATCAGTAAGATAGCTGGGTGAAAAAATTCAAACAGATTCGTCCGGGATAGCTAAGATGGTAGATCATTGGCGGCTTCAGCCAAAAGATCCCTGGTCCGGACATTTTCCGCCCAGTTCGAAATTTACATCTGATACATCATGTTAAATTCCAAGTTTCTTGCCTAACGGTTTACCACCTCTCTGATGATAATAGCACTAACATAAAATGACGATGTTGAAACAGAGACTATCACCATTAATTTGCTACCGTTAATTTTGAAATCGGTGTGGTATCTCCTAATATTACACAGAAAACGTAATTTAGAGAATTTCTAAAGGCTGTCTTAAGAGCGTTTGTTGTCCCTGCCAACTTAAGATTGTAGTGACGCCGGAATACAATATAGCCTGTGTAAGGATCAGAGACTGTTACTATTCATTCGCAACCCTTACTTTTGTAATCGGTTTATTATTTCATGAGATTGCTTACAAATTGAAATTTAGTTCGTTTTTAGATGATTTTTCGCTCCTTCCCTTCGATTCAACTCTTCTAAATATGAATTTATTTTGTACAGACCTTACAGGACATTTACATTTTATAAGTAACTACCGTGCCATATTTAAAGTTTCTAGCCTCATCAGTATCACAGAAATGGAAATTTAGAAAGTTTTTTTCTTCTCCAACCTTCTGGTTGGTAGTGGCACCCAACAAAAATGTAGCTTAAGTTTGAGCAGGCTCTATAACCATCAATTTGCAACTATTATGTTTTTAAAACGCTTTGGTATTTAATACGATTGCATAAAAATAATAATTTAGAATGTTTATTACGGTTTCCGATCACTTCGTACTTTAAATATGGAATTTTCTTTCGACGGTTCATAGAAAACAATTGCATCTTTTAAGTGCAAATTTTAAAATGTTAGACCCCCCCCCCCCTCCAGTATCACTAAAACGTAATTTAGTTCTGCAACTCCCAGGTGGTAGTGACAACAACACAAGGTATAGCCTATGTTGGAGCATGGACTGCCACCATCAATTTGCAACCATTACTTTTGAAATTGATTTAATAATTCCTGAGATTAAATAGAAATCGCAATTCAGAACGTTTTTAGAACATTTTTCGCCCATTTTTCCCCCTTTTAGATTTCGAATTTTTTAGGAAATGTTCTTAGAGATCGTTTATATCTTATAAGTAAACTCCCATGCCTAATTTGAAGTTGCTACACCCTACAGTAGGGGTGCATAACCTGTGGCCCACGAGCCACCAAATTTACCAGTATTTTTATGCAGAATAATTTTCCTAATTAATTGTCAAAAACTTTACTATTAAATAATTCACATGTTACTTTTAAATCTTGTGTGGTGGCAAACAATTTTCTGGCAAAAAGGTTGTACAGCACTACCCTACAGTATCACAAAAATCGCAATTTATAAAGTATTTGCTTCTGCAAAGCCCAGGTGGCATCGACACGAAATAGAGCCTATGTTAGAGCAAAACTGTAACCATCAATTTACAGCCATTACTTTGGAAATCGGTTTGATACTACCTGAGATTGCGTGGATATCGCCATTTTGAACATTTTTTAGAACGCTTTTCATGCATTTTCACCTCTTTTAAATTTCGAATTTTTAAAGAAATGTTCTTAGAGAAAATTTACATCTAATAAGTAAGTACCATGCGAAATTTCATGTATCTAGGTTTTTCAGTATCACCCAAAATTCACATTTTTAGAGAGTTTTTCGCTCCTGCACCCCATTTGAGGTACTGGCACAGACATAAAATATAGCCAGTCTTGGGGGAATGGTTGTCATTATCATTTTCACACCATTATTTTAAAAATCAGCCCGGTACTTCCTGAGATATCGAAGAAATCACAATTTAGAACGTTTTTTGCTCCTGCAACTCCCAGGTGGTAGTGCCGCCGACATAAAATAGAGCCTATTATAGAGCAAGGGCTGTCACTGTCAATTTTCAACCATAACTTTTCAAATCGGTTTGATACTTTCTCAGATTGCGCAGAGATAACCATTTATAACGTTTTTAAGAAAGGTTTTCGCGCATTATCACCAACTGTAAATTTCGAATTTTTAAAGAAATGTTCATAGAGATCATGTATATCTAATAAGTAACTACTGTGCCAAATGTCATGTTTCTAGACCCTTTAGTAACACAAAAATCGCATTTTTTAAATGTTGTTTGTTCCAGCACCACATTTGGGTTAGACGCATACGTATAAAATATAGTCAATGTGGGAGGAAGGGCTATCATCATCATTTTGATACCATTATTTTTTAAATCTGTTCGGTACTTCCTAAGAACGCCTTTTAGAACGCTTTTTGCACACTTTCATCCCTTTTAAATTTCGAATTTTTTAAGAAATGTTCTTAGAGATAATTTATATCTTGTAAGTAGCTACCAGACCAAATTTAATATTTGTAGGCCATTCAGTAACACAAAAATCGCATTTTTAGAAAGTGTTTTGCTCCCGCACCCACTTTGGGGTAGTGGGACCAATATAAAATATAACCTATGCAGGAGTAAGGGCTATCACCATCAATTTCACACCATTATTTTTTAAATCGGTTTGGTTCTTTTACGGAATACGTAGAAATCGCCATTTAGAAAGTTTTTTAGAACTCTTTTTACTCATTTTCCCCTTTTAAGTAGCGAATGTTTTAAGAGATCATTTATATTTTGTAAGTAACTACCATGCAAAATTTCATGTTTCTAGGCTCTTCAGTAACACTAAAACGCATTTTCAGAACTTTTTTTGCTCCTGTACCCCCTTGGGGTAGTGGCATGGTCATAAGATATAGCTTATATTGGAACAGGGACTAAAACCATCATTTTGATACCATTACGTTTGAAATCGGTTTGGTAGTTCCAGAGATTACCTCGAACAAAGAAATAAACAAACTTTACTTCTTTATAATATTAGTAAGGATATGCTCTTAGCAAGATCTACGTCAACCTGCGTGACAAAAAGAAACAACAAATTGCAGTAAGAAATAGAAAATGATTCTAAAAAACAGCAATTGGTAGTAAGAAACCACAAATTGCAGAAAGGAAACAAATAACAGTAAGTAACAACAAATGGCGGTGCAGGCTATAGTTTTATTCACTATAATATTTTAGGACGAAATTTCTGAGGGAAATACAATCTTGGAAAACTAGAAAAACCTTCTCTTTTACAGGACCTTGTCGAGTTTGAGAAGATGACTTTTGCTAACGAAGAAAAAACTCCCATATCGTTCAGAGAAGCCATTTGCCATTTCATACACATAAGAAATTCGTTTAAGTAAGTTTTTTCAATTTATTTAATATATTTTTAAGATATGGCATCACGAAAGAAATCGAGTATCATTTAAAGCAAGACAAGACGCCCCACACTACTCAATGAAGATGACATCGACAGTCACCTATTGCTAAGACCATATATCAAACTCTTCGAAAATTATATTAAAAACAAATGAAAAAGCACAATTAAAGTACATTTTTCACGAATATTTAGTGTTTACGTCATTTTCACAAGTGGGATATTTTTGTGGACAAGCGGATTAGAGCACATTGTGCAGAAAAAGTACGCATTCACTTATATTAGAGTACAATAACAAGTATTTCATTTTAATCAAACTATAAAATATATCTGAATTTTTAACATTTTACAACAAATTTGAAAAGTGTTTATAAATTTGGTTTGTCTGTCCGTGCTTTAACTCGCGTAAATATACTCGGATTGACATGGAATTAATATAAGCTAATAACGTTTACTATGGCATGTTCGGTATTAAAAATGAAGTATGTATCATTTATGTTTCTCAAAAGAATTCCGTTTCATTGCGGTCTATGGGGAAAAATCGTTTGCTTTGTATTTTAATGACGTTACACTGTTTCAAACATATTTAAACTGACGTATATCGTTGAGGTGCAATACAAGATTCTTACTGTTGAATGTGGTGTGCATAGAATTCATCATTCATTTAGAGAGGCACACAATATAATTAGCTTACAGTTCTGTTTAAAAACAACAACTGCTGGAAGTGCGTTATATTAAACAACTTTTTTGCTTATCCTATAGATGATAATATACACCACAGCACAAAAGAACTCGAAAATTTTTTTATTTCTTGTCGGAAATTGATGAAGGGAACATATATATATATATATACATACAGTGACTTGGAGGCCAAAATTGTGGGCAATTTTTGAAATTTTCATGTTTTATAAATTTGGATGCTTATAGAATATATTAATTTTCACCTAAATGCAAATGTTTATATATCAAATTCAAGGAAACTTAATGTAGAATTTAATAAAAAGAGAATTCAAATATCTGCATAACATACTTTTACTTTAGTTTAAAATACAAACACAATTTTGAATGCTGAAATATATTGCAATAAAAGCTTCCTAGCTAATCACAATGATTGTTCCGAGAACCAATCAAATATAAGTAACAAAATTGCAGTATATTTTGATTTGTAAAAGTTGTATTTTGCTGGAATGAATTTTGCAGAAGGGAGAATACTAATGTAACTAAATTGAATAATTTTTTTTTTTTTTAAATATTTCTTAATGCAAATAATTTAAAACTATGTCATCAACAACAAGAACTGATTGGACACCTACAAAAGAAGCAGAATTGTTATACTGAGAGAAAATGGCCTCAATTATGCTGAAATTGCAAGACAGGTTGGTGGATCAGTTATTTTATCTGACGTACGAAAGTTGTGCTTATGTTATGAAGAAACTAAATCAGTGACTAGAAAACTGGAATTCTGCTTTTTCAGAATTTAATGTCGCCTCCGATGAAAAAAAAAATGTATATATAAATAGTACAAAACACATTTTAATTTTAAGTCTTACAGCACACGCTTTTATTTTATGTAAAATGACGTCATTCGCATCCTCTTAAGAATTCCACATTTACGATCCACTCTTAAACATCTACAGTAAAGTATGCATAGGACGTCACTATCGCAAAATAATACACAAATACAGCAAAAAGATGCCGTCATTAAAGAAACTCAACAAAATAAAAAATGACTTTCTAATGATTCATAGGCCTTCATTTGTTTGTAACAGTAATATCGATACTTAAAACTAAATATAGTTTATAATAGCTCCATGTTTTATCAAAAATCATTCGTTTATATTTTTTCAAAATAGCCGTATTTTAATGAGATTTTCGTTCGGTTGTTATGAAAAAATGGCAACAAAAATATATAATTAATGTTTTACAACTATTTATCCTTTACTTTCTACAAAAATGGAGTACTTCCATTGCCAATATTAAGCAAATGGCTCCAAAAACTAGAAAAAAATATAATAATTCAAAAATAAATGGACATGCAGTTTCCAAACAAATTGCATTTAAAATTACTTTTTTTCTCAATGCGACTGTGTAAAAATTGAAAATGTGCGATGCTTAGAAGTTGAAGAAATTGCTATAGATTATTTAATCGTACTGCTTTGTTTTACAGCTGGCTTCTGTAAGGTAACTTTATTTTTTGGAGACGACACAAAATAAACTGGGAGAAAGAAATAGCATACCGTACCAGGGCTAATAAAAAAGGCAAGATCAATGCACAAGTGTTCTGACGTTAGAAAGATAAAAAGGATATGCCTCAAAGATAGAAGAATTTCGTCGGATGCTGTTAGATGTGAAGTGAATGCAAGAGGTATTTCAGTTAGTTCAAGGACATTAATAATCTAGCCTTCCACATTGACCATGAGTTATGACAGCAAACTATTAATTATTCGGGTTGGTAATATGTGAAGTGTGTATTTTCACTGATTTAATTTCGACATGGTTTACCCTACAATGAAAAGTATTTCATACATATACAGTCAGCCACAAAAATCTACATATATCCATCAGAATAGAGCTTTCAACAAAACTACTCGAATTTACAAGCAAAAAAAGCATATTAGTATATTATTCCAACAGGAAAAGTAATTCCGAATGCTTCGTAAAAGCTTAAAAATGATAATAACTAGTAAAATTTGAATATTTACTGCAACCAGCATGTCACAAAAGTCTACATACACTTGATTGGCTGTTAACAAAATTTGCATATGAACCTATTTCGTTTTCACTTTTCCATTTTTCCAGGCATGTGAAGTTTATTTACACTGATCTTCATCTCCCAAGATAGTCGAAGTATTTAATTGTATGTAAACGGTTGCATTTAATGTGAAAGATGAATCAGGGAAAATAAACGTCCTTAGAACTGTGTAATCTGGTCGTAAATTAAAAAAAAAAAAACGAAAATAAATCTTATGTCTAAATATGATTGCCAAAATTATAAGAAAAAGTCGTGAGACTGTACAAACTATACTTGGAAATTATAATTTACGTGGAAATATGCTAAACATATCTCGATGTGGTCATCCAAGGAAACTTAAGGACCATAATGCAAGAATTATAGAAGAAAAGTAAAAAAATAAATCCGAAAATTAGTGCTCCACAATTAATCAGGCACATTGCGATCACAAGTGGCATGAAAATGCATCCAAAAACTGTTCATAAATGGCAAGCGGCAAGAAAGTTCATCTAGAAACTGTTCGTAGATTTCTTCGATCGGCAGGCTTCAATGGTAAAATTCCCAGAAGGAAACCTCTCATTTCATTTGCAAACCAACAAAAAAGGCTAGAATTTGCATGTAAATCTATTGATAAGGACTCTCACTTTTGGAAAACAATGTTATTTACTGGTGTGAGTAAGTTTAATATTTTTGGCTGTGATAGGCATGGAAAAATGTGGCGAAAAAAATTCCACAGAAAAGAAACCAGAAAATTTGAAACGAACTTTTAAATACGCTGAAGGGTGTTGAATGGTTTAGGTCTCAATGGCGGCAGTTGGGGTAGGTGCTTTAGTGTTTATTAAGGGGACCGGGAAAGCCCGATCTCCGCCATGATAAATTCACTAACTTTATGTACCTTTTTCTCAGAAATGGTGAAAGATAGAGGTTTGGATTTTTTACAGTTGTTAGAATAACATGATTTACGTATTTTAACAAACTATTTTCTTTCTAAGTAAAACTCAAATTTAATTATTGATTATTTATTCAAAGTCATTTTTAAATTAGAATTTTTGGTAAGATTTAACTGCCAAAAATAAATAATTCTCGACAAATCTTTTTTTCCCTGTGTTAAACATAATATAAGTATTTAATAAAATCTGAGTTCTTAAGTTTAATAAATATTGAAGAAAAGGAACATAAACATGAAAAATCAATTAAAGATTTTGAGAAAAAGTCAATTAAAGATTCAAATGGTCATTAAGCTGGGCAGTACTCTTAGAAAATAATGTATAATTTCAACACTTATTTTTTTATATATAAACATGTGTGACACATCGTTGGAAAGATGAAAGCTTAAACTATTTAATGATACAAAAAAGGAAAAATCGATTTTTTGGCTGAACTTTGCTTTCCCGGTCCCCTTAACGCTATAATGGACTCGTTCTGATATTTAAAAATACTACAGAGCAATCGACACTCATCCGTTCAAAATTTAGGACTAGGAAATAGCTGGGTCTTCCAACAAAATAATGACCCGAAGAATGTTGCTAAGATCATAAAGGAATGACTCCTTTATAAAGTACCTAACAACTGTATTCGCCACTACAGTCACCGACGTAAACCCCCACTGAGCACATTTAGGATGAACTTGATCGTCGAATTCGTCAACACTCAATTACAAGTGAAGAAACCTTGGAGATCGCAATACAACGTGCATGGTCGGTCATTACTCACGAAATGACGAAAAAACCTTGTTTTGTCAATGTATCATATGTATGTCAATGTATCCCTTATTATAATAACATCATTATATGATAAGGGAGTCTCGCCAAAAAGAACGAAAGCAGTTAAAGCTGGAAAGGGAAGTCCTACAAAGTATTAATTTTTAATTTTGAATCCTTAATTATGCATAAATGTAGTATTATACATTAGACTTTTGTGAGATTTAGATTTGTGTATTTAGACTTTTGTAACTATATAGTATCGACTTTAGCACAATATCGCTAAATTTTAATGAGTCTTTTTTTTTAATTTTCTTTAATGTACATATGTTAATGTCTGAAATGTTTACTAAAATAATGTTTTTTTTTACAAAATATTTAAGTATTGCGCGGCAGCGCAATACTTATTTATTTCCAGTGTCACTTCTCAATGTTAATTTAACATAGAAAAGCCTATGGAGATCGTAACTTTTTCATTTTTTTCCCCCACCTTTTTGTCCCTGATGCCACTCATTTTTAATTCTTTGCTAATTCTAATAATATTATAAATTCAAAGTGTAAAAACATTTGCCAGACGTCAGGGTCATAAAATGCATTTGCATATAGGTGGATTATAATCTAGAGAGTAACATGGTCTAATTTTTATTTACATTATTCAAATATTTTTCTTAATAATTCCAAATTTCGCTTTTTTCATTGAGATTCAACGGACATTTTCTAATAAAATTTAACATGTTTCCTTCATTGTTGTAAATAATTCAAAAGCCGTAATAATAATTTGCCTATTATTAATTGAATGATTTTCACGTGAAACATGAAACTGAAGAAACTGAAATAGTTTTCTTTAAGAATTAAAAAGAAGATGAATATGACGTCATAGTGGAAATAAAAATGACATTTTCAAGCAGATTTTTAAAGTTCAGATTGGAATTTTTCGTCCAAACTACAGCAATATTCATTACTGCACTGGTGAAAAATTTTGAATTATACATAGGTAAATTACATCACAAATTGTGATACGATATCGCACTAATCAAAGCCTGATGATGATAACCTCCATTAATTTTGAAATGTGTTCGTCTGAATGCAGTAGTTATTAAAAAACTTGACATATTAAACAAAAATCTAATTTGCAGAACAAATTAAAAAAACAAAATTTATTTCCTAAATTGTTTAAGCCCGAGAAGAGGCAGATATTAAGATATTTCATTCAATTCGTTCTACATTTAATGTTAAATTTTTGTAACAAATAAGTTAAACCAATTGAACATTAAAAAATAAAAATGAAATTCATACAATATAATCCTTTAAACACCTATATACTTAGATTCCGTTCAAATGAAATCGAAATAAATCTTAGACTTTTCCATTTTTAAGTTGCAAATATTCGTACTGCAGATTTTGCATTATGTTTATGACGATTGTACATAATATGATAAGATACATTCAAAATACAAAACTTAAAAAAAAGTCTAAGATTTATTTCCATTTCATTTGAACGGAATCTAGGTATTATATTGTATATAATCATTGTTATGATTATATAGTGTATATAATCAGTGTTATTATATTGTATATTGTATATAATTGTATATAATCCAAAGTATTATATTGTATGAATTTCATTTTTATTTTTTAATGTTCAATTTGTTTAACTTCTTTGTTACAAAAATTTAACATGAAATGTAGAACGAATTGAATGAAATATCTTAATATCTGCCTCTTCTCGGGCTTAAACAATTTAGGAAATAAATTTTCTTTTTTTAATGTGTTCTGCAAATTAGGATTTTGTTTAATTAGTATTGTGTTAGATTGTTGCAATTTTATGAGTATATGTAGGCTTTTTTGACTGACTGTATATATTTAAACTAGACGCCTCTGGCGACCAGTTTGGTCTCCCTTCCATGTACGCCAAGCATTGCATCTTGTTAATTTCATTATTAATCTGATTTATTTAATCAATCCTTTCCAAAATCCAAAGATTCTGATAGAGAAATCAAGAATTCTTTGCGATCTTGATCATACACATTTTTTGTTATTATGCCTATTTCGTCTTTTTTGAAAAACTATGGGGCTCGGTCCCCTATGAGCTACGCTCACCAACCCCCGTTCAGACACCACAGTCACTAAAAGCACACTAACATGATTGGCTTTAAAAAGATTTTGAAAGATGGAATTATAATTTAAAAAACAGTGGCGATCTCCCTATAAATGGGTTTCTATTCATTTTTCTTTGATTGGAGAATTTTAAAGAAAAATTAGCTGCTGTTAAAAGATACAATGGCTGTTTTCGTCTTTGATTAAATAAAATCAGTTAAATATGTCAAAATAAGCTAATATAATAAGCAAATCTGCATCAAAATGCAAATATATCTTACAAATACCAATGCCTTCTTTTGACGGAAACGACGCAGAAGGTTACCGAATCTTAACTAAACCATTTAAGCAATTTCTTTATTTTCTGCTTCACAGATTTTTCTCTTACAAATCATATTTTTTGTTTATGACACTTTGTTTTCAACTTGTAATCTTTTTTTCTTTTATTAACACTATGGGGCTCGGCCCCCTATGAGCTACGCTCGCCAACCCCCGTTCAGACACCGCAGTCGATAAAAGCACGCTAATTTGATCGGCTTTAAACAGATTTTGAAAGATTGAATTATAATTTAAAAAACAGTGGCGATCTCCCTATAAACGGGTTTCTAGTCATTTCTCTTCGATTGGGGAATTTTACGGAAAAATCAGCTGCTGTTAAAATATACAATGGTTGTTTTCGTCTTTAATTAAATAATATCAGTTAAACATTTCAAAATAGGCTAATATAATAAGCAAATCTGCATCAAAATGCAAATATATTTCACAAATACCAATGCCTTCTTTTGACGGAAACGACACAGAAGGTTAACGAATCCTAACTAAACCATTTAAGCAATTTCTTTATTTTCTGCTTCACATATTTTTCTCTTTCAAATCATATTTTTTTTCGATGATAGTTCATTTTCAGCTTTTAATCTTTTTTATTTTATTATTAAATTACTAACTAGTCGCTCAAAAGCAGTCTAAATGCGTTCAATAAAATTAATATTAATCTTATTAATATAATCTTAAAATATCAAAATAATGTCTGGAGCAATTTTTAAATTTAAACTGTTTTGCAATATTACTTTTTGTTCATTTTACGTAATAAGTGTAATGTGACGTAATTTCTCCTATTTAAGACTTCTAACGCATGTTAATGAATTTATTATTTTACAATATCCTTTCTCTTTTAAAATTCACGTGTAAGTATAGTTTTTATGAAGTATTTTCAATAAGTTCCTGCTTTTCATACGTAATTATTTAATCCTAATTTGAAAGTTTTTTTCTGTTAATAATAGTCACGTGTAAAATAAATTTTTAATTTGAAGCAAACATTATTATTTGCGCTGTTTATACAGTTGGCAACAGTTTAAATTAATACCAATTTCTAAAATAAGTAAAAAATATCTCTCGAAATGCTGAAAATTTGAATTTAAAATAGAAATAAAACCTCAAAATTGAGTCAAATTTAAAAAGTGAATGCAGTCTGCACACCGGGAAATTCTAACGTATAAAATGATCTAAAAATGAATTAATTACCATATATTGTTTTGCTCCTATAAAACTTTTTTAATGGAACGATTTTGTCCAACTTTAGCATTAAATATCTCCTAAAATAATTATTCGATTTGAAAACTGTCTCCACCAGCGTGTTTATCAAACATTTTTCTATAATACCGCCGATTTTCATATTTTTACATGCAGTATTTTTCTTAATATTAACAAAGAAAGACCTCCGGTCACAAAAAATTCAAAACCGGCGGCGGCGGTGACAGCGTAAGTTACTTTTTTTTTAGAATAGAGAGATACTACTAAATTTCTGTAGATTTAAAAAATGCAGTAAAAATGAGTGAAAATTCAAGTGTTTAAACTGTGATTTGTTCATAAATTATGTAAATTAAACTTATTTCACTAAAACATCCTGTTACTTCAATGTTATTTTTTTAATATTAATAAATTTAATTAAATTTTGCAAATCATGCATTTATAATTTTTTTTTCACTACTTAATAATTATATTAAACGAAAACATAATTTGAAGAACAAATTAAGAAAAAAACAAATTTATTTCCTACATTGGTTAAGCCCGAGAAGGGACAGATATTAAGATATTTCATTCAATTAGTTCTACATATAATGCTAAATTTTTGTAACCATTTTTGTAATCACTAGGGGCCTCGGCCTCCTACGAGCTACGCTCGCCAACCCCCGTCCAGACACCACAGACTCTAAATGCACGCTAATTTGATCGGCTTTAAAAAGATTTCGAATGATTGAATTATAATTTAAAAAACAGTGGCGATCTCCTATAAACGAATTTCTATTCATTTCTCTTTGATTGGGGAATTTTAAAGCCAAATACGCTGCGGTACTACTTGATTATCCCGTCGACAAATTTCGCCAAATTATATAAATCGCCAAACCACTCGCCAGATTATACAAATTGACATAATTTTTATTTTAAATAACGAAAGAACAAATAAATTAGTACAACATTAATAAAAATACAAATAAAACGTCGAAATAAAAATAACTTGATGACGTAGACACGTGTAACAACATTTCAAAATAAGCTAATATAAAAGGAATTAAGTAAAAAGAGTCTTTGTCTCCTGGTATATTTTAACAAAGCTAAAAGAAAGTTCTTTTAAATGAGACATTTTATATTAATCGTTTTTAATCTGACGTAATTTTTACCAAGCTATTCTTTCTCTTTTAAATATTCACGTGAAAATACTTTTGTTAGAAATGAAATATTATTTGCGCTTTCCAAATAAATATCAAATAAATACACTCATTGCCATAAAAAATTGCGCACCAAGAAAAAGATGTCCAAATGAAACGAAATTTACGAGCGGAATACGAGCGGGCATTGAGGCATACAAGTTCCGCATGATGTCCTGAGATATCTCGTTCCACAGTTGCTGTAAACGCGCCTCGAGTTCAACCAAATTCGTAGGGTAGCCAACTTGCCGTCTCAAATGATCCCAGTTATGATCGATTGGTGACAAATCTGGGGATCGAGCAGGCCAGGAAAGGGTGGCAATGTGGCGAAGGCAGGCTTGTGACATCCTTGCTGTGTGTGGCTGAGCATTGTCTTGCTGAAAAATGGCTCCTGGGAGCCCTGCCACGAGTGGCAACACATGTGACTGAAGAATGTCCTTGACATACCGCTGGGCCGTCATTGTGCCACGGATCAATATTAGGGATGACCGTGTATCGTAAGCAATGGCACCCCATACCATCACACCAGCTGTGAGAGCGGTGTGTCGCTGTAAAGCAAAGGCAGGATTGAGGCATTCATCACGGGGCCTCCACACACGAACACGATTGTCATCGCTGCTCAAATTGAATCTAGAGTCGTCGCTGAAGACGACCTGGTTCCATTCCGTTGCAGTCCAATTCTGTCGTAAGCGGAACCATCCAAACGGAGGCGTCGGTGGGTGGGTGTCATTGGCAGCACACGTAATGGGCGCCGCGATACCAGATGTCCCTCGGCCAGGCGCCTTGCGATGGTTCGGAAAGACACAGGGATCCGTAGTGAAGATTCTGCCTGTGTCTGGATAGCGGCCACTGAGGCAGTTGGCTCCACGCGTGCGTTTCGTATGATGTGACGGTCTTCTCAACGACTGGTCTTTCGAGTGCGTCCCGAGCCTGGTCGCCGTGTAAATGACGTCTCTTCAGTCAACTGGTCCCAACACCTCCTCTCAGTAAAATCAGAACGGCCTACTTGACGAGCCACTCGCCGAGCTGACTACCCAGCTTCCATCATCCCGATGATTCTTCCCCTCTAAAACTCTGACTGCTGCTCATATTGTCTTCGATGGCTGCGTAACGGCATGTCTACCTCAGCGTTTCCTTTGCAAAAGAAAAGGTACACTCAGACATGTTCTGCTTACCAGTGTTATACTCCAAGGAGGACAAAGTTCAACGCCCTCTAGTGGCATTACGCAATGCGCAATCACGCTGCATTTCTAATCATTTGCATATCTTCCTAATATGTACCTTCATGCCAAGTTTCGTTACGATCCCACAATTATTTCTTGGTGCGCAAATTTTTATGGCAATGAGTGTATGACGTAATTTCTCCTATTTAAGACTTCTAACGAATGTTAATGAATTTATTATTTTACGATATTCTTTCTCTTTTAAAATTCACGTGTACACTTTTTATGACGTAATTTTTAATAAGTTGCTGCTTTTTGTACATAGTTATTTAATTCTAATTCCAAATGATTTTTTCTGTTTATAATAGTCACGTGTAAATAAATTTTTAATTTGAAACAAACATTATTGTTTGCGCTGTTTATACAGTTGGCAACACTTTAAATTAATACCAATTTCTAAAATAATGTAAAAAGTATCTCTAGAAATGCTGAAAATTTGAATTTAAAATAGAAATAAAACCTCAAAAAATTAGTCAAAATAAAAAATAATTAATGCAATCTGCACTCCGGT
The DNA here is from genome assembly GCA_963932465.1 of Maratus speciosus. Taxonomy (NCBI): domain Eukaryota; kingdom Metazoa; phylum Arthropoda; class Arachnida; order Araneae; family Salticidae; genus Maratus; species Maratus speciosus. The sequence goes on from OZ010790.1 coordinate 243,341,301, forward strand.
AAATTCTAACGCAAAAAATGATCTAAAAATGATTACAGTGCCATGTATAGTTTTTGCTGCTATAAAACGTTTTTAGTGGAACGATTTTGTCCAACTTTAGCATTAAATATTTCTTAAAATAAGTCTTCGATTTGAAAACTGTCTGCATCAGCGTATCTATCAAACATTTCTGTATAAAACCACCGATTTTCATATTTTTGTATGCATTATTTTTCTGAATATTAACGAAGAAATACCTCCGGTCACAAAAAATTCAAAACCGGCTGAGGCGGCGGCGGTGACAGCGGTAGTTACTTTTTTTTTTTTTAGAATAGAGAGATTAGTCAATTAGTTAAGTTAATTGAAGATTAAAAAATAAAAATAAAAATCCAATTTAACAAATTACAACGACCATTTGGAAAATGATTTTTACAAAGACTAAAATTTAAGACAAAAAAATAGCACGGAGTTGATCATACATTACGTACGCCATAAATTAAACATTAATAGTGTAACTATAATTACACGTAAAAGTTGCAAGCGACAGAAATCGCCTGCGACTCGTACATGTTATCCACCTGAAACTTAAGTATTATCCAAGCATTTCTTTGGCTGTTCGGGAAAAGGCTTTTCCATCGTCAGATTTCCAAGAAATCTGACGGCCAATTTTAAATGAAATTTCATTCTTAAACTTCTAAATATCCCACGATGTTACTTTTTATATCGTCGTATAGAGAAAAAAATGTACTTTTAAATGCAATTTGTTTGAAATCTGTATCTCAATTTGTTTCTGAGTTATCATTTTTTTTGTAGTTTTTATTACTTTTTTTGTCATAGTGGCAACACTCTGTTGTCCATCTCTGTTGAAAGTAAAGGGAAATACATATTACTGTATAGTCCAATCAGAAATCGAATAAATTGCTGATTAAACCAATAAAAACCTTCAGATATGCTTTTGATTTCCTACCCTGGCGAGGACAATAACCATTTTTCCAAATGGTTAAAAATCCACACAATATGAAACTTAAAACGCCCTAAAAAATTAAATTCCGTTCTAATGAAATCGACGTAAATCTTAGACTTCTACCATTTTTAATTGAAAATATTTGTATAGCAGATTTTGTATTATGTTTATGACATTTGTGCATAAAATGATAAGATACATGCAAAATACAAAACTTAAAAAAGATCTAAGATTTATTTCCATTTAATTTGAACGGAATCTTATTTTTTAGAATGTTTTAAGTATCATATTGTAAGAATTTTATTTTTATTTTTTAATCTTCAATTGGCTTAACTAATTTGTTACAAAAATTTAGCATTAAATGTAGAACAAATTGAATGAAATATATTAATATCTGTCCCTTCTCGGGCTTAAACAATGTAGGAAATAATTTTTTTTTTTTATTTGGTCTTCAAATTATGTTTTCGTTTAATGTGTCAAATTTTTTAATAACTACTGCATTCAGACGAACTCATTTCAAAATTAATAGAGGGTATCATCATCAGGCTTTGATGTATGCGGTATTGCATCATAATGTCTGATGCAGTTTACCAATGTATAATTCAAAACATTTCATCACTGTAGTAATGCAGGTTGCTGTAGTTTGGGCAAAAACTGCCATTCAGAGGGTAAAAAATCTATTAAAAAAATATAATAACTTCACTTAAATTTAGATACCCTATTTCGCACTCAGGATCGCTATGAATGCAAAAATAAAATGTGTTGAATCCTTACTGGTAATATATAACAATATTATAGCTGTGATATAGTAAAAAATAAAAAATATAAGTTTTACTTAAATTTTGTTACCTTATTCTCTCCCAAGGGGTGATGTAAACACATCAGAAAATTATTACCTAAGTTTAACTTGGCGTATAAATAATTCTCATCTCGGATAAAAAATACATTTTAAAATTTAAGTTATGTAATTCCTCACTAAGTTCGCTATCTGCGTAAAAATAGCTATCCAATTGAAACTCTTTACTAAAACATAACTTGACCAAAGAAAAAACTTATTCTGAAAATATCCTTTTTATTTCCACTATGACGCCATATTCACCTTTTTAATTCCTGAAAAAAAGAACTAGTTTAATTTAATATTTCACGTGGATATCTTTCAACTAAAAAGAAATAAAGGTACTTTTCGGTTAGCCGGGGGCCAGTGTTATGTATACATGCATATGTCTATATACATGTATACATACATTACATATGTATAGATATACATATATCTAGATATACATGTATATATGTGTATATATACAATATATGTATACATACATGTTTATATACATATATATATGTATGTATACATAACACTGGTGCCCGGCTAACCGAAAAGTACCGAAATAAATTATTATTACGGCTTTTGAAATTTTTGTAACAATGAAGGAAAAATATTACATTTTCTATGAAAAATGTCCGTTCATTCCCAATGAAAAAAGCGAAATTTGCAATTTTTAAGAAAAATATTTGAATAATGTAAAAAAAATTAGCCCATGTTTCTCTCTGAGTTATAATTCACATATATGCAAAGGCATTTTATCTTTCGTTTTGACCCTGAGGTCAGGCAAACGTTTTTACACTTTAAATTTATAATATCATTAGAATTAGTAAAGAATAAAAAATGAGTGGCATCAGGTAGAAAAAAATGGGAAGAAAAAATGAAAAAGTTTTGATCTCCATACGATTTTCTATGTTAAATTAACATTGAGAAGTGACACTGGAAATAAATAAGTATTGCGCTGCCGCGCAATACTTAAATAATGCATATAGATACTTTTACAGTACATATACATTTAACGTCTGAATTTAAAAACCATCAAAACACCAAATAAAATAAACTAAGACAGACTTGAGCACAGTTAAAAAATGAAATTTATAAAGAATATACTTAAAAACAATTAAAAATACAATATGTAAACGTTTCGCCAAGCGACACGCAAGGCATCATCAGTACAAAAAATATCCACTGCATTTCAAACGTCAGAACAAATCAAGAACAGTTACAGTTAATTATTTTAAAAACAAACAATATTCACTAGGGACAGAACGAGCATCATTCAAAGCCTGAGACCGCAATTCAGTGAACCAAGCCTCAAGGAGCAATCTACCATGGTAGTTGTTGCAACCCGATTTCAAAATACTGGCGTTCGCAAAGAGCGGAATGTGATTTGTTTGAAGTGAATGTAGGACAATTTTTGAATTCAAATTACCCTTTTTTAAAGCACCAGTATGTTCTTTTAAGCGAATTTCCAATGATCTACCAGTTTCACCAATATAAACACTATTGCAATCTTTACAAGGAATAATATAAACAACACCGGGTAATTTAGACTTATCATATTGAAATTTATGCTTATTGAAAAAGGAACTCAATTTATTAATAGGTTTAAAAGAAACCCCAATATTGAATGATTTTAGGATGCCAGAAATTTTTTCAGAAATGTTCTTATAATAAGGGATACAGATAAAGGAGTTTGGTTTACTACGTTGAAAAGGCGGGGGAGTAGAATTTACAAAATTTAAAGTATTTTTAAAGATTTTTTTAACAAGACCAATAGGATAGCTATTATTAACCAAATCGCTATAAATTTTACATTTCTCTATTTCAAAATCATTACTGGAACTGCAATATTTTATGGCTCTGAAGGCTAAAGTCTTAATAACGGTTATTTTATGGCTGAAAGGGCATATTGAATTGAAATTAGTATATTGACCAGTAGAAGTAGGTTTTCTGTAAACATTAGTCGTGACAGATTGAGAGATATCAGTCGTGAGTCTGCGGATTAGAATGTCGAGAAATGGTAATTCAGCATTATTTTCTATTTCAACAGTAAATTTAATAGGGTTACCAATAGAGTTAGAAATCGTGAGAATATCATTTAAGTCTGCTTCTTTCACTATCAAAAAAATATCGTCGACATAACGTCTCCAAAAAAGAATACGTTGACTAAGTTCAGAATTGATAGTATTTTCAATATTCTGCATTACAAGTTCAGCAATTACAACAGAGAGGGGGGATCCCACAGCGGTACCAGAAATTTGACTATAAAAGCAGTTATTAAATACAAAACAGTTTGAGGTCAAACAAAACTTAACCAATTCAACAATCTCTTCGACATTAAAATCAGTAGGGTGTGTAGGACTAGGCCAGATATCTTTAATAACTTTACAGACCAGATCAAAAGGGATTGAAGTAAACAGCGAAACAACATCGAGAGAAGCCATGATGTAACCGATAGGGAATACAAAACTCTGTAAATCATCAAGAAATTTGTAAGATGAATTAAGACTGTTATTGGAGTTTAAAGTAAGAGGTTTAAGAAGTGCGGATAAGTAGCTAGAAAGATTATATAAAGGGGATTTTGAAAAATCAATAATGGGGCGGAGTGGGATAGATGGTTTATGAGCCTTTGGTAACCCATAAAAACGAGGGACAAGACCGGTGTAAAATTTCAGTTTCGAAGCAGAATTTGGGGGGATTTTTTTAAGTTTTTCAAATTTGGAAATAATAATGTTCATCTTACGTTGAATGGAAGGAGTTTGATCCTTCTTAAGTACAGAATATGTATTTACATCATCAAGTAGTTCATGAGCCTTTGAATCATAAGCATCTTTATCCATAACAACAGTAGTTCTACTTTTATTGGATTGCTGCATTTAGTTTATTTTATTTGGTGCTTTAATAGATACTTTTGTTTTTATAAATTTGGTTTCTGAGTTCATAAATATGACCATAAATTAACGTAACTAAGAGAAAAGCAAAACAATACCCTCGTGAATGTAAACCATAAACAAACGTTAGCGCCGTCAATTTACCAACTATGAGGTCATAAGAATATTGTCCATTCATTGTTGGCGAACCTGTTTTGCGAATGATTACTTTCATGGTTTAATATTTTCTACCATTCATGATGAATGAATCTCTTGTGTTTGTTTACCATTAGTGCTGTAAAAGTAACGACTAAATGAACACCCGTATGTATTCGTTACTTTCAAACGCACTACCCGTTAGAAAATATTCGTTACTCGTTACTTTCGTTACTCTTTAGAAAACGGATATTAAAAATCATCCTAAGTACTAGTACACATATATTCGGTGTATTTTCTAATTTTCTGAGTGTTTTTTCGATTATTATTAGTTTTAACTGTTCCTTAAAATAAAAGATAAAATCTATCGGGACGCTTGCACTAATTTAACATTTCATAAAGTATAGATAAAACTAGGCGTTCAAAATGCTGCATGTGAAATATATGGTCACAAGACTACAGTAATTATAATTATATAGCGCACGCGAGGTCTTTTCAAAAATTCGTTACCGTTACATAGACCCATAATAAAATTTTGTACGAAACCTGTCTGTAACAGAAATCAGCGTAAAAGTGGAAAAATTCACAATATAACAATGAATAAATAAATGCAACCAGTAAAAGTGGAATTGTACATTGAATTGAAATATTCCAATATCGATTCCCATGAAAATAATACAATGAAATTCCATCTGCTAATACAAAAAATCTCTCTAAAACGGAATTCCTTTGTGATTTCTCGCGATTCCGTCTCTGCAAGTATTACTGTATGTATTAAATAAAAAAAATAGTAATTGAGTATCTTAATAGAAATGTCCACTGCTTACTGAAACCAGTAAAACATGCGACAATGGAACCTGTCTATAACGGAAACTATCATTAAACGGGTTCTCAAAAACATATTTACCTCCGCTCAAGATGGCAAAATCTTGACACATTCATATACTCAGTCTAATGCATAAAATCATAAAATTGGCAGTCATGGGAATGATATGGAATCGAATAGCGTTTTACATTTTTCGATAAGTTTATTGCAGTTCAATCTATAATCAAATGCTTTTATATGACTGCCCTTCAATTACTGTCGCGTCCAGAAATTTGGTTCAAAACACCCATTTTCATAGTATCGTCAAACAAATCTTTTGAATTTAAAGGAAAAAGAGAGACGCTAATCCATTTCTTAATTTCTGATAAAAAGCGCCTACGGATTTTATGCGAGTATGGGTAAAAATCAACGATTTAAAAAGTTATATTTCATAAAATTTTCATAATATATTTCATAAAAACTTTATCATTCCTTAAATATAGCTACAAGGAATATTTTATTCTATTATAAGTTTCAGCTCTTTTTACAGTAAAATTATGAGCAATCTTAATAGATCAAATGCATATTTAATACGAAATTAATCTAATTAAAATATTAAATGATAAACACATCTTGTCTCTTTATTACTTGGATCCATGCTTCCTTCTTTAAAATGCATTCATAGAACCGCCTGATCGAAAAAAAAAATAAATAAATAAAATCAATTATTCTCTACATGTTTGAAAAAAGCACATTCATATCTGTGAAATAAAAAGTAAAATCCCTGAAAGAATAAACGATCTCACAGTAATCGTTCTTCTAAAAGCAGTTTGTTTTGCTATTGACCACGTGACTTCAAAATCTTCCTTCCAAAAGTATTCGCACGGACATTTTTGGCGAATGAACGAGTGCTGAAGTAACGAAACGACTATAAATGTATATGTATACCCGTATGTGATACTAAAATACGGGAACAACTGATTTCCGAGTCCAAAGATCGAGCACAAATTAGCATCTTTCCGCATCAGACAATGCGGCTCCGTTACGAAATGAAAGTAACGTTTGAAGTTAGTTTCTTAGTTCTGCAGTAACGACTAACGACTCATATTCCGAACTAACGATTCGGTAGTTCGTATCAGAGAGAATACCCGTTACTCAGTAACGAATACATGCGGTTCGCAACACCTCTATTTACCATATGAAGTAAGATAGGAAGATGTCAACTAAATTTCAATTGAAGGTATCTTAGAGTATATATTTAATTGAATGTAAATTAGAAACTATACTTTGATGTTGAAATGAAATATTTTAGTTTATGTTATTATTATTACGATTAATTATTTATTTAGGTACTTTCCTACTACAGGGGTCTTGACATTTTTTTTTTAAAGCTTGGCGCAAAGCGGGCTTTAGAAAGTGAAATACGCTGACAAAATATATAAATAGCTATGAAAACAAATCTGGTGGACTTTTATTTTTGTTTATATGTATTTATTTGCATATAAACATTTTATTTATACATATATATACAATATTTGTTCATATACAAATTATGGTACTACTTGGTTATACCGTCGACCAAAAATCTATCGTCAAACTATAAGATTAAATGCCAATAATAGTTGGTCGTAAATGTTACATTTACTTGATATGAAGCAAGTTACACGTATTTATGTCATAAAGTGATTTTTATTTCGACGTTTTATTTCCATTTATTTGTTCTTTCGTTATTTAAAATAAAAATTATATCAATTTGTATAATATGGCAAGTGGTTTGGCGATTTATATAATTTGGTGAAATTGGGTGACGGGATAACTAAGTAGTACCCAAATTACTTCTATTTCTGTATGAAAATACTATTGGCCCTTCTTTAGATTAAATAAATTGTACACATATGGAAAAAATTGCTTATGTGTATGAAATTGCCGGAAAATTTACAAATTTTTTTTCTCGCCAAGGACCTATCTGGAAAAATACCTTTATTTATTTATTTATTTATTGTATTTTAAATGAGGTAAATGAAAGATAAGTTTTTTAAATGTATCCGATATATGTATTTTAAATTTATGCGTTTTAAAGAAAAGTTGTGTGTTTTAAATGAAAGTTATGTATTTTGAATGAAATGAGTGATAGGTTTATATTTTAAATGAAATGATGGCGATGGAAGAATATTTGGCAATGTATCACCTGAGCCCGACTAACATAAAGGTACCGGAATGGCCGTTTGGCATGTAATATGTGAAGCGGTTAGCCCGGAATTGTTGATAACAGTCACTTGACTTCGACTTTTATTATATGGGGGAAAAACTTAAAGCGTAGGCACCAATTTTATATCTGTATATATTACGTATATAATGTAATATAACATAACATAATATAATATAATATAATATAATATAATATAATATAATATAATATAATATAATATAATATAATAAAAACCTTAAATTAAGCAAAAATTAAGTTGCATTGGCGTTGTATATATCTTCCTATCTCATTTTCCGTCATTTTTGATGGGCTATCTTTCTAGTATATCATAACCTACATTCAATTTAAATTCTATTGTGACCAATATCATTCATGTTAGACGAAATTCAGTGATAGTTTACCTGGATACGGAAAATCAATTACAAAAACATTTTATGACATTTGTTTGTTTTGCTTTTAAAAAAAAAAGGCTTGGCGCAATTCGAGCTTGAGATATTGAGATTCGTTGTCAAATTATATAAACAGCAATGAAAACAAACATGATAAACTATTATATTTTTTATATATGTACTTAAAACATTACCGCCGAACATATTTCGCAAACTTAACAGGATTGGCGCGATTTATTTTTTGGGGCCATTTTGGCGAGAAAATCTCGTTTTCGAATATCTGTTATGCCCGACTATTATAATTTTATAATGAAATGATACTTACTTACTGTTTTCCAGCCCTACCCTCGACAAGTATTCGAAAATTATGTTTTCCCACCGAAACAGTGCCAAAAAGATATGGAGCCAATCCCGGTGCGTCTGCGACATCTGTTATCATTTTCTTTATCTCACCATGGTACGTATAACAAACGAGCATCAATTTTACTCACCATCAACTGCATCCTGCTTCACAGCTAACCCAGTTGATTGCAAAAATCGAACTATAATAGCCACCTCTTTTTTAATTAATCTTTGAATAAGGTCGCAGCCTGCATTGTGCAAAGCAAATCTGGTCTTTGTAACAGTCGTTGTAGAACATACTATTTTAACATTATTTCCTGTGTTTTCTATGAACGTTGAAACTTTAAACGGCTTAAACTCTCCTTCAGCCTTATTAATTAAATAGATTGTTGCACACCCTAAGCCAGCTGAACAGTCACAAACAACAGCCTTAATCTGCAACTGCCATTCTGAATTCATTAAAAAGAAGATACTGCTCTGCAGTTCCTCAGTTTCTTCTCCATATGGATCCAGCTCCCAAACCAATTCATCTCTAATTGTAAGACTTCCTGAAGCCATAAAAAAATAATTAGCAATGTAAACTGAATAACTCTTGGCACAATCTTTTGAGATTCTGTTGTTTTAATTGTCTGATTTTACGTTTCTTCTTTTGCGGATAATTACGACTCACATTTCGAAAATATAATGCACCAAATTTATATTCATAACTTTTCTTTTAAACCTATTTGTTGCCAAAACTTTAAAACAATTTGTTTTGTTGAAATGAAAAAATTTTCTTATTAGTTTACGATTGTCGTACGTAATAATAAACATCACGTGCGACGTCGTTTAAGACATCAAGCTATCTATCTATCCATTTATGTAAATCTTTGTTTGTCTGTGTGTTTTACAGCTTTTGACCGATTTGTACGAAACTTGATATGTTTGAGTTTTAGAACATGAGTAAAATGACAGTCAACTTAAAAAAAAATCCTGATCTCTCTTTACCCCTTTTTCAACTACCCGCTATAGTTTAAAATTTATAGAAAGCTATTTTCTTCTTCTTTTTCTAGTGAAATTATTTCTTTCCCGTTTTCACAAAAAGAAACTGCGTATGAAATATAGCTTTATAAGCCAATAAAAATTCAGATTAACTTACTACATTTTGAAATCCAAAGTTAAAGTCATTCTGAGAATGCGGATTTTTCGTATATATATTGTTCAGTGCTGAACTGATTAAGAATCAAATATAAGATTTTAGTTATTCTGTTTTTTGACAGATGGCAGCACTATGCATTCTGTGCTGTTGTGAAATCTTAATTATGACATCATCAGTGATTTGATGTTTGGTTTTCCTGAGAGTGTGGTATGGAGAATGTTGCTCCTGCTGCATTATTGTCTTTCTTTATTCTATTTAATTATCTGCACCCAGTTTAGGCAGGGGATATATTTTTATAATGTAATTTAAGGCTTTCATGTGATGAAAGCATACTAATTAGTGTTAATTTTAACTACAGAAATTTGATTCTGAAACCAGAACTGTATGTTTCATTGTGTGTTAAGTTTTCGTGAATGTCAAGATTTGTTTTTGTGTTGTGAAATAAAATTAAGAAAATTTCAAGGATTTCTTTCTTCAAATTCTCTACATAAAGAAAATTGGAGGCACTTAGGCGAGATATGTGAGTACTTGCTTTGTTTTGAAATTGTTCTTTGATGCTAAAGCTTAATTTTTTCTACTGAAGTTGCATTTAGCAAGATATTATTTTAGAATATGAGAACAATTTAGTATCTTCTTTATTGAATTGATAAAATAAGAAAAAATAGTATTCTACAATATTATGTTTTGATAGTTCTTGAAAAAGAAAATTGTTCTCAAGATTATTATGATTTATTTACTTCTTGTTCTCAAGAACATTATGATTTATTTGCTTGAAATATTTGAATATTTAATTATTATGGTGAATTATTATTTTACATTGAAGAATTTGAAGATTTTTAATTTTATGCACATTTGAGAACAGAAAATTCTATTGTTTGTATGAAAGAATAATTATGAACATTTTATAGTAGTTCTGTTTTTGAATCTGATTTGTTCTGTTTTTGAATTTAATTCATTTACTTCTGTTTTTTTAACTTAATTTGATTAGTTTTGTTTTGAAGCAATTCTGATTACTTTTGATTTTGAAGTAATTTTGATTAGTTTTGTTTTCAAGTTATCTGATTAATTTTATTTTGGAAATTATTCTGCTTATAAGTTATTGTGTAAAATGGAGGATTATGAGAAGAAATCTGCTCAAATTAAAATTGAGAGAGGTAGGGTGAAAGGCTCTGTAACTAGATTGGAGAATAGTTTTGATAATGTGAATACTAAAAATGAAATTTTGATTAGATTACAAAGATTAGATGATTTACTTAAAGAGTTCTTAAGATTAGATTCTTGTTTAAATGATGATGATTCTGAATTAGCAGAATTTGTAGACAGGTATTTTCAGTTGAAAACTAAATATCAAAACAAACTAGATTCTTTGAATCCTTCAGAAGTTGTTAATGTTGCAACACACAATTCTGTGCAAGGTTCTTCTGTTACTATTCCTAATCAATGTAATATTAGACTACCAAAATTGAATATTCCAGTATTTTCTGGAAAGTTTTCAGAATGGACAAATTTTAAGGATATGTTTGTTTCCACTGTCCATTCACAAGTAGGTTTAAGTAACATTCAGAAATTCCAGTATCTTAAAGGGTTACTTTCTGAAGAACCAGCTACATTAATTAAGCATATTCCCCTTTCTAATGAATCTTATCAAGAAGCTTGGGAAAAGTTGTTAAATCGATATGATAAAAAGAAACAAATTGTTAATTCTTTGATTAAATTATTTTTAGAACAAAAATCAGTTCTGCATCCTAATAGCATAAATATAAGAAATTTGCTGAATACTAGTGATGAAGTTATTAGGGGTTTGAAAGCTGTTGGTGATGAAGCTACAAATAGAGACCCATGGTTAATATATTTGTTATTTCAAAAACTTGATCCGGAAAGTCGAAGACTTTGGTCCATTGAAAGTACAGAAAATGAATTTCCCACTTTGAAAGAATTTTTTGATTTCTTAAGTGTAAGATGTTCTTCTTTAGAGCTCATCTCTAACAATGAAAGTGATATGAAACATTCCAAAAGTTCAAATTTTGTTGGTTCCAAGTACAGTTCTAATGATAAGCAATCAAAGGTGTGCTTAAAGTGTCAAGGAATACATCCGCTCTATAAATGTATTAAATTTAAAACCATGGATGTTGTTGCTCGAAAGAACTTTATTGAGCGTAATAACTGTTGCTTTTTATGTTTAAACTCTCATAAAGTTAAGGAATGTCCAAATTCTCATTTGAAATGCTTTAAATGTGAAAGTAAACATAATACACTCTTACATGAAGAGAATAAAAGTAATAATGCTTGCACTGCTAAGTTTGAAAATAAAGTTTTTCCAAATTCATCTGAGAATAAAAACCACCAGTCAAATAAAGAATTTGTACAGGAGTCAACATCTCACGAATTACAAATTAATTCTAGTGCTTCTTTCAATAATTCAAAATGTGTTTCTTTCCTACCTACTGCTAAAGTTCTCTTATATAATAATGAAAATAAACCTTACTCTTTTAGAGCTCTACTCGATTCTGGTTCGGAATGTTCGTTTGTTAGTGAAAATGTCATAATAACTTTAGGGTTAAAAAGGAAGAATGACAGAATTCGATTAAATGGAATTGCTGGAGTATTGGCTGGACAAACTCATGGTTCAGTAACTCTTACAGTTGGTTCAAAGCTTTCTAATGAATCCTTAAAGGTTCAGGCATACATCCTGCCTAAAGTGACATCTCAATTACCTGCGGAATTACTTGACACAAAAAATATAGAGTATCTTAAAAATATTACGTTAGCAGATGAAGATTTCATGAAACCACAAGAATGTGATATTATTTTGGGATCTGACTGTTTCTTTACTATTTTAAGATATGGTAGAATTGTTAGTACCGAGAATGAGCCAATTGTCCAAAACACTATGTTTGGTTGGGTGGTAGCCGGAAAATTGGAACCTAAATGTAAATATTCTTCTAGTATTCAATCTCATTTTCTTAGTGTTGAAAACGAATCCAATGTTGACCTATTATTACAAAAATTTTGGCAAGCAGAAGAAATAGATGTTAATAAACCCCATTTGTCTGAGGAAGAAGAATTTTGTGAACAACATTTTTGTTCAACTTACAAGGTAACACCAGAAGGTAGATTTGAAGTTAAATTGCCAGTTTATAAAGATGTGATGTCATTAGGCGATTCTAAATCCATGGCAGTGTCACGTTTGTTTTCTATGGAGAGAAAATTTCAATTTGATAAAAATTTTGAAAATGAGTATAGAAATTTTATGAAGCAATATGAAGACCTTGGTCATATGACACTTATCGACAAAAACTCAAATCCTGCAAGCAACAAAGTATATTATCTTCCGCATCATTCTGTTATAAAAAGCGACTCTATTTCAACAAAGTTACGTGTGGTGTTTGATGGTTCATGCAAACCTCCTAATGCTAATTCGTTAAATTCTGTTTTAGCTGTTGGACAAATTCCACAACCAAATCTTTTTACCATTTTGATAAGATTTAGAGCAAATCCTATTGCTTTTACCCCTGATATTCAGCAGATGTATAGACAAGTTTTGATTGCTCCAGAAGATCAAGATTTACAGCGTATTGTTTGGCGTGACTCAGCATACTCAGCTATAAAGGAATACAGGCTACAAACTATTACATATGGTACATCATCAGCTCCATTTTTAGCTATTCGTTGCCTATTTCAAATTGGAAAGGATATTGAAAAGAATGATCCTGTAACAACTTCAATAATTAAAGATAGTTTCTATGTTGATGATTGTATGTCCGGTGCAATCTCAAGCGAAGAAGCTATTAAAATGGTTGAGAAACTTTCACTGGCTTTAGAAAATAGAGGTTTTCATTTACGGAAGTGGAGATCTAATTCTTCTGATGTAGTTGATGTAGTGAATCATTTATCTTCAAATTCTCTTGAGTCAACAAATTTAGAAATTCATCCTGATGACTGTTCCAAAGCCTTAGGGCTTATTTGGGATTCTTCAAATGATGTTTTTGTCTTTAAAGTTAATTTACAATTTGATGATAACATAACTAAAAGAAAATTTCTTTCACAATCTGCCAAATTATTTGATCCATTAGGATTTTTGGCTCCATGTACTGTCTCTATAAAAATGTTTTACCAGCAATTGTGGTTGATGAAGTTAGACTGGGATACTGCTCTTCCTGAAAATTTCCAAGCAAATTGGAAGAAATTCCAAGAGGAATTTGAACAAGTTTGCTCTATTAGAATTCCCCGATGTATCCAAGTTTCCAGTAAAGAGCTCATTTTACATGGATTTAGCGATGCATCAGAATCAGCATATGCCGCCATCATATATGTGGTTCAACCTGGTGAAATGAAGTCAAAGGTGACCATTTTAGTTGCTAAAAGCAAGGTAGCACCCCTTAAATCAGTTTCCATTCCAAGGCTGGAGCTCAATGGTGCATTACTACTTTCCAGACTATATTCTACATTAGTGACTATTTTGAATACCTTCGTTATTAAGTTTTTTGCATGGACTGACTCGCAAGTAGTTCTATCATGGCTGTCATCTCATCCTAGGTGTTGGAAACCTTATGTGGCCAATAGAACCTCAGAAATTCTAGACTCTGTTCCATCTGACTGTTGGAGGTATGTTCCAGGCAAGGAAAATCCAGCTGACATTGCTTCTAGAGGTTTATCTCCTAAGGATCTTCCCGATTGTTCCCTTTGGTGGGAGGGCCCAAAGTGGCTTTCTTTAAGTCAAGAACATTGGCCTGAACAACCTCAAATAAAAACTAATTTAGACACTGTAAATAAAGAGAAAAAGAACTCTAAATTTTGTTTTCCAGTAACTGTGAATAATTCTTTGATTGATTTACTTTTTGAAAAATATTCTTCTTTTACTAAAATTGTTGTTATTTTAGCTTTTTGTATTAGGTTTGTGAGAAATTGCAAACAGAAAGTTGGCAAAATGAACACCAGTCCTTTGAGTAAAGGTAAATTTCTTCCTTTATCGACAAACGAAAGAATACATTCAGGTAATTTGATTATTTATTACATTCAGCAGCTATATTTCGCAGATGAAATTAGTTGTATTAGATCAAACAGACCAGTTTCTAAAAAAAGTTCTCTTTTTTCACTTTGTCCTTTTATTGATAGTGATGGTTTACTTAGGGTGGGAGGTAGGCCGAGAAATTCACCCCTCCAGTACAATGCAAAACATCCTGTCATTTTGCCAACTCAACATAAATTAAGTGTGTTAATTGTTAAATATTTTCATGTTATGCATTTTCATGCTGGGTTAAATTTGTTAATGGGTATCATTAGACAGAGTTATTGGATTGTACGTGCCAAGAAGATAATTAAAAATTGTATTCATAAATGTGTTACCTGCTGTAGATATAGAGCAGCTTCTTCCAAACAGTTAATGGGAGATCTTCCTCTTAACAGAGTCACTCCTAACAGGCCATTTTCTGCATGTGGAATCGATTATGCAGGGCCTATTAATATTTTGAAATATCGAGGTAGAGGAGCGAAAACTACTAAATGCTATATTGTTCTATTTGTTTGTTTTGCAACTAAAGCTCTACATTTAGAGTTGGTGAGTGATTTAACCTCCGAGGCATTTATTGCTTCATTAAACAGATTTTGCTCTCGAAGAGGAGCTCCTCAACATGTGTATAGTGATAATGCCACAACATTTGTAGGTGCTAAAAGGCAACTCTCAGATTTATATAAATTTATTTGTTCAATTGAAAGAAATGAAAAAATTTGTTATTTTTTGTCTCAAAGAAACATTGAGTGGCATATGATTCTTCCAGTGAGTCCGCATTTTGGTGGACTGTGGGAAGTCGCTGTTCGTTCTGTAAAATTTCATATCAAACGTGTAATTGGAAATACTAATTTAACTTTTGAGGAACTTTATACATTTTTAACTCAAATTGAAGCCATCTTGAATTCTAGACCATTAGTGGCAATTGATAGTGATAACAATTCAGAAGGTATAAATATATTGACTCCATCTCATTTTTTAACTGGTGATGTCATAACTTCCCCAGCTGAACCTTTAAATGAGGAAAATTTGTCTTTACGATCTCGTTGGGATATTGTACAAAAATTGAAATTATGTTTTTGGAAAAGGTGGAGTATTGATTATTTGAGTACTCTGCAAAATAGAAAAAAATGGAGAGTAAATACTGAAAATTTTAAAGTAAATGATGTAGTAATTTTGAAAGAGGATAATGTTCCTCCTTCTGTTTGGCCATTAGGCAAAATTATTGAAATTCATCCAGGTAAGGATGGTATAGTCCATGTAGTAACTGTTAAAACCGCTAGGCGTATTTTTAAAAGACCTATTGTAAAACTTTGTTTACTTCCTTTGCATCAAGAATAGCTTCTTGATGGGTGGGAGTATGTTCAGTGCTGAACTGATTAAGAATCAAATATAAGATTTTAGTTATTCTGTTTTTTGACAGATGGCAGCACTATGCATTCTGTGCTGTTGTGAAATCTTAATTATGACATCATCAGTGATTTGATGTTTGGTTTTCCTGAGAGTGTGGTATGGAGAATGTTGCTCCTGCTGCATTATTGTCTTTCTTTATTCTATTTAATTATCTGCACCCAGTTTAGGCAGGGGATATATTTTTATAATGTAATTTAAGGCTTTCATGTGATGAAAGCATACTAATTAGTGTTAATTTTAACTACAGAAATTTGATTCTGAAACCAGAACTGTATGTTTCATTGTGTGTTAAGTTTTCGTGAATGTCAAGATTTGTTTTTGTGTTGTGAAATAAAATTAAGAAAATTTCAAGGATTTCTTTCTTCAAATTCTCTACATATATATAATAAAATAAAAAAAATGCTAGAAGTGCATTAAAATGATGTGGTACCTTCATTTAAATACACATGGTGTTAAACCATATATAGGGTGTTCAAAATAAAACTGTCCCTGAAGCTAATACCCAAACCCTCAAGCGTACAACACCTTGGTCAAATTCGGAGAATGTCAAATAAATTTGTGAGAAGAGCGCTTTCCACGCATGCGCTCATTGGAATTACTGACAGTATTTGAATTTTAGTTGATTCAAATGTTATTCTGTTTCCAAAAACGTTTCCTTACGGTTTTACATCACTTGAAATAGAGATATAAAAATTTTAAAAATATTCTTTTATAAGAAGAATTAGAGAACCATTTTGATATATAGAAATTTACAATTTGTTCTCCTCTAATAAATTTAGAAAAAGAATTCATACAATTCATACACATATAAAATAGAAATTGATATTTTAAAAACACAAATACAAATTGATAAATCTGAATATATTATAATATATGATCATTGAATTCTAGGCCTTATTTCTGAATGAAATAACTGAATTAAGAAAAATCTATTCCGTGTTAACAATATCTAGACACAGGGCAGTGTGTCAGTCAAGTTCGTCTGACATACTAGTGTGTTATATTACAAAAACCATTTAGAATCATAACTTGGCGATATATCGCCAAATTTGGCGGCCACAACTTGTCGCCAAAAGTAACGCAAACTTGGTGATATCTCTAATATTTTGTCAAATTCCCATAGACTTCCATTGTAAACCAATAGGGTTTACTTTCCTACAGGAAATCAACAAATTCAGATATTTTAATGTAACAGAAACTAATATTAGCTTAATGGATTATATTAATTATATTTAAGGGAGTCTAAGTAAATTGAATTATGAATAAAAATAACATGCTTAAATAATGTTTAGCATGCTTTCACAAACATAAATTTTAAGGGAGTCCAAACTGGTCACCAAGGGCGACTAGAATATAAAGAAATGTTTTCAAATATTGACTTGTGCAAATATTATCAATATGATTATTGTTGTTTCAGGAACAATAAAAATTTGGAATCAATACATTTCATTTCAAAACACACATTTAATACAGCGCTATCTATTAATTTAAAATCGAAGTCTCTGTGTGTCCCTCACAATTCTGGTTGGACCGCCTCATCGTAATGGATAATTGTTGAAAAATACTAATGGCAAGATTACCATAATAACGCGAAATGAACCGAAATATCGCCAAATTTGGCGACAAAAGGAGTTGTCATATGTGAAGCCAATTCGGCGATAGCTGGCTAATTTGGCGAAATTCCCATTCAAAATTATTAATCTTCTATAGCCGAGCTTACCGAAATTTAATTTAAACTCTGCGCATTTAAGGTCTTTTAGTCCCCGGTACGGCATGCTATTATACTATGTATACGACTAAATACTCTATAGCAATTATTTTAACTTCTAAGCATCGCACATTTTCGATTTTTATACCGTCGTATTGGAAAAAAGTTCTTTTAAATGCATTTTGTTTGAAAACTGCATCTCTATTTATCTTTTAAATATTATAATTTTTTATAGTTTTAGGAGCCTTTACTTAATATTGGCAACGGAAGTACTCCGTTTCTGTGGAAAGTAAAGTAAAAATAGTTCTAAAATAGTAATTATATATTTTTGTTACCATTTTCTCATAACAACCGAAAGAAAATGTAATTAAAATACGTGCTATTTTAATAATATATATAAACGATGATTTCTGTTACAACAATGGAGCTATTATAAACTATATTTAATTTTAAGTAGTATCTATGAATCATTAGATAGCCTTTTTTTGTCGATTTTATTGAATGACGACCTCTTTTTGCTGCATTTGTGCATTATTTCGCGATAGTGATGTGCTATGCATGCTTTACTGTAGATGTTTAAGAGTAGATCTTAAATGTGGAATTCTTAAGCGGATGCGAATGACGTCATTTTACATAAAATAAAACGTGAGCTTTAAGTCTTAAAATTGAAATATGTTTTGTACTGCAGTAGAGTCTAGTAGTAACTGTGTTATTTTCTTCTGATGGATTGGTGGCTTCTATCATTATGAAATAGCCATTATGAATGAAGTGTTAGGTGAAGATGAAAGAGCAGCCGTAAAAAGTTAGAACTCTGATTTTATGGTCAGAATGGGGGGGGGGGGGGCATAATAACAACAAAAAAATATATGCTGATATGGCACTTTTAATATCTTATTATTCCTCATGGTCGCAATTTTCATCAGATTGTTTTTTGAAAACGATGACGGCCATGGAAACTATCACTGTGTTGAATTCGATGGTCATCTGCCGAGCAGTTTAGGAGTTTTTTATTTACAACACTAGGGGGCTCTGCCCCCTACGAGCTACGCTCGCCAACCCCCGTTCAGGCACACCAAAATCCAAAAAGCACGATAATTTTATCGGCTTTAAAAATATTGAATTAAAAATTTTAAAAATAAATAAATAAATAAACAAAAATAAAAACAGTAGCGATCTCTCTGTAAACGGGTTTCCATTCGATTTCCTTGGATTGGGGATTTTTAAGACAAAATCTGCTGCTGTTAAGAGATACAATGGCTGTTTTCGTATTTAATTAAAAAATTAGATAAACATTTGAAAATAAGCTAATGTAAAATGAATTAAGTAAACATTGTCATCGTCTCCCGGTATTTTTTAATAGCGCTATAAGATAGTTCTTTTAAATACTTCATTTTAAATGTATCGTTTTAAATCTGACGTAATTTACACCAAAGTTTTATTTCTCTTTTTAATATTCAGGTGAAAATACTTTTGTTTTTAGAAGGAACTATTAATTGCGCTGTCTTCGAATTCACGATAATAGTTGAAAAGATTATCTCAAAATATCTCGCGCAAATATATTTTTTAATTTAAATTGTTTCGCCATATTTTTTGGCCATTTTAAATATGACATAATTTCCTCCATTTACAAGTTTTAACGCATAATATTTTTTTTTATTTCAACATTTTGTTTCTCTTATGACGTAATTTTCCTACTTTTAACATGTAATCATTTAATTCTAATTTTAAAGTTTTTTTTTTCTGTTTATAATAGTCACGTGTAAATAAATTTTTTATTTGAAGTAAACATTATTGATGCGCTGTTTATACAATTGGCAACAGTTTAAATTAATAACATCCTTCTATATATAAAAAAAAGTTTTGGTTTGGAAATGGACCAATAAAAAATCTGCGTAGATACCGTGAAATGCATCTGATTGGTCAGAGCTTTATGACGCTATAAGGGAGGTTACCAATGGGGGACCCGTCTCTCTGTCGCCAAAAGTGACGCCAACTTGGCACTATTTCCAGTATTTTGCCAAAATTAAGGGTACTTTTCCGTTATACGGACAGCATGCCAAAATGTATGCTAATGCGCCAATTATTTCAGCCCTCATCGTGAAAGGGATTTTTCTTGTAAACCATGCGAAACATTGTGATTTGTTATTTATGAAACGTGAATTGCGTGAATGATTATTATTTAACCTTAACCTTGGAAAGCTTTTTAATTTGCTATTATTCGAAATAAAAATGCTTTTTTTTATATAAAATTATAATTTACTTTTACAGCTGACGCTGAGATGGATTTTACCATTTGTCAATTACCAGATGATGAGAAAGTTGCGATAAAACTGTTTCAGAAATTTGGAATTCTGCATAATAAAAGGTTGTGTTCAAACAACCATGAAATGCAATTATGGATGAGTTCTGGAAATCCGAAATGGAGATGTAGCTTACGATCATGCGAAGAAAGCGTAGGAATAAGACAAAAAACATGGTTTGAAGGATCGTGGTTGTCTTTTCTTAATGCTTTGAGGTTTATATATTTATGGTGCCAAGAGTTGACATCGATTGAGCTTTGTGAGCTGCATCTTGATATGAACCACAACACAACAGTGGACTGGAATAGTTATTTTAGAGAAGTTTGTACAAATGCTTTATGTTCACGACCAAATAGAAAAATCAGTGGACCTAATAAAATTATAGAAGTAGATGAAAGTCTTTTTACCAGAAGAAAAAGCAACGTAGGGCGTGTTCTTCCTCCTCAATGGGTGTTAGATGGTTTATGCCGTGAAACACGGGGATGTTTCCTTACTCCTATTTTCGATCGCACAGCTGAAACTTTAATGGCGGCTATAGAAAACAATGTAGCTGATGGAAGTATTATTTATACAGATTACTGGAAAGGATATAAAACAGATGTACTGCGAAGTGCTGGTTATGATCATTTCACAGTAAATCACAAATACAATTTTGTCGACCCTAATACTGGATGTCATACTCAAAATGTTGAGAGATTATGGCGCATCGCAAAATGGCGCAACAAAAGACATCGGGGAACAGTTCGTCATCATTTAGAGTCGTATCTCATAGAGTTTATGTGGCGACGTCTTCATTCAAAAAATGAAATGTTTACTGCAATGCTAAAAGATATGGCACAGATGTCATATTCGCCCCATATTGGCGCGATTTTTCTTGACGCCAATGTCATATACGCAACGGGTACTTAACTGGCGCCAAAGTGTCGTTATTTTGCTTGATGTGGTAACCCGGATTATGTAGTGGCACAGATGTCATATACGCCCCATATTGGCGCGATTTTTTTCCGATGCCAATTTGGCGAAAATATCAACAGCATAAACAGCAACATCCGGGTTACCATATCAAGCAAAATAACGACACTTGGCGCCAGTTAAATATCCGTTGCGTATATGACATTGGCGTTAGAAAAAAATCGCGCCAATATGGGGCGTATATGACATCTGTACCTATGTGGTTTATGCTGTTGATGTTTTCGCCAAATTGGCAACCGAAAAAAAAATCGCGCCAATATGGGGCGAATATGACATCTGTGCCAAAGAGATTTGTAATTTTATGGCAGCAGTTTAATATGATTTTTTTATTTTAATACTTTATTGTATAACAGTTATTTGTTCACTTATTTTAATTATATATTTGTGATTTAATAAAACGAGGTGGAACCCGCCGAATTTCGACGAAAGAAAATGTTTACAAAGGAACTGTTGCATCAAATTTATAATACATCGACAACAATAATTAGAATAAAAAATTCATCTTACACTTGTTAATTTAACTCTCCAAAGACATATTTTAACCTAAGATTAACAAACTACTTTTTTCATAAACTTCAACTCTTAAAATTATTGAAAAATTAAACTTTATTCATATACGTCATCAGTAACATATAATCAAGATAAGTAATTTTGATTAAGTTATTAATTGATGCTTGGTATTACGGAATGAAAAAACGCAAAAATGATTTCACCTTGACATAATCATAGAATTTTCCTACCTTTACATCTAAACCAAATCAAGTCATTTTCCACGTTTCACATCCATATTAACTATTTAAAAACATTTTAACGCGCAATAGGTTATTAATAAATATATTTTCACGCTTGAAGTCACGTTTGTCAACTATTGCAACTTTCCATGTTAAAATTCCCACTCGTGATCTGAGGTCTTAGTATAATCTCTGTACCTGCGCGTAAAAATTCCAGAAATTTATAACTTTTAGACGTATTCAAGGGGAAATATCTCGTTTTATCAAATAAAATTATCGTTTACTTTTAAATATGACGTCATTTTATGTCGCTGAAATATTTTGCCGATTGACTCAAACTCAATATCAGCGAAATGAAAAAATAGTGAAATATAACAGCATCATCAGGGAAATTGTGTCTTTTTTAAAGCGCAACGTCATTTTCTGTTCAAAAATTTAAAAAAGATATTTTTAATATTATTGAGAAAATGGCATCAGTAAGAATATAATCAATAAAGATAACTAATCCACTTTTAATAGAAATGAAGTACTTCAGTTGCCACGATTAGAAAATTGGTATTAAAAACTATAAAAAAATTAATATCTCAAAAATATATTGAGATACAGCTTTCAAACAAATTGCATTTAAAAGAGCATTTTTTTCTGCATACGTCGGTGTAAACTTTTAAAATGTGGGATGTTTAGAAGTTTAAAAATTATGCAGTAGCAAAAATTGCAAAAGCGAAATTTCATTTCAAATTTCAAAGTGTTGCCATTCGCAGAATGACGTATGCGTTACGCACAGATATGTTTGTCCTTTATAATATAGACAAAATGACGTATGCGTTACGCACAGATATGTTTGTCCTTTATAATATAGATAGATAGATAGTTCGTAAAATTCTGTAATTTTCAAATGTTATATTTTTAAAATGCTCACTTTACTATCGACAATGTTTTTCTTTTATTTTTCAAATGTTTAAATTCACGTGATTTTCATTTTGCGCCAACTATTGCGCTTGGCGACAATGCTGTCCGTATAACGGAAAAGTACCAAAAAGCATAGCCTACTATGCTTACGGCCCACGCATTTCGCCGAAAACCGTCGAAAAAGTGAAGTCGGATTCAGCTTCAAACCCTGAACCAAAACATCACAACGTGCTCTTTTTTGTTTACATTTATACCCTGCCCAGGTAGCTGCTTGTTTCTCATCGTCGAAGTTTCAGAATCATTGATCGTATTTTCAGAATAATAAATTAAATACTTATATTCTTCAATTTCCTTCGATTTAAAAGGATATTTTACACAGCTTGTAGTATTTTAGTGTTCACATACTTTTAAGATTAGCTAAATTACTTATTGTTTACTTGATCGTTTGGTTCATTCTGTTATTCTTTTTGGTACTTGTTAGTTATCCCGTCGACCAATTTCGCCAAATTATATAAATCGCTAAACCACCCGCCAAATTATACAAATCATGACATCATTTTTATTTTAAATGACAAAAGAACAAATAAATTAGCATAACATTAATAAAAATACAAATAAAACGTCGAAATAAAAATCACTTGATGACGTAAATACGTGTTGTCAAGTGAATGCGACATTTACGATCAACCATTATTGGCATTTAATCTTACAATTTGGCGATAATAATTTGGTCGACGAGATAACTAACAAGTACCATCATGTAAGTGTATTTGTTACTTAATAAATTATATTTATTAATTATTACAAGGAATTTTATGAGTACTTTAATATATTTAAAAGAAATTCCATTAGTTTTATTGTTTCAGCGGTGAAGATAGCAAATAAATTTGTGACATTGATGTTTTTAGACTATGCATGGTTTTATTTATTGGGGTGAATCGTAGAATACTCTACTTCTTCCCAACCTGGCGATAAATGCACGAAAGTGGCAACATTAGTATTTAGTATTAACTTGGTATTAAGTAGCAACCTTGGAAGTATTCTCCGATCGCACCATTTATTATTCCGATAATTGTTAAAATGATATATTTTTTTTTTTTTTTGATGATTAGAGTTAATATTTTTATTAAACTCTTTTGAATCATATCTAAACGGAAAAAAATGTAAACACATTGGAATTCTGCCCAGAGCTGTTTGATTGGTTCTCGTCGTTGAAGTTACGGTCAGAGTCAAATTTCTGTTTTGGGCAGCGTATCAGAGTCCTCTGGCGAGCAACTTCATACATTAAATGCAAATCGGTCTGCCGGTAGTAGTATCTAAGTATGCCTTGCAAAAAGTAATGCTTTGGAAATGGAACAATGAACATCTGCGTAGATACCGTGAAATGCAACTGATTGGTCAGAGCTTTATGACGCTATAAGGGAGGTTACCAAGGGGAGACCCGTCTCTCTGTCACCAAAAGTAACGCCAACTTAGCGCTATTTCCAGTATTTCGCCAAATTTCCATAGACTCCCACTGAAATACAATAGGGCTTACTTGCATGCAGGAAATCAACAAATTGAGATTTTTCAGTGCAACAAAAACTAATATTAGCTTTTGAATAGAGCTTAATTGAACTATTTACATTATTTTTAAGCACAAACAATAATCTGGAGTTGGCTAGAAAATAGGAATTGCTTCGCTATACCGAATGGAATAGCTAAGCGATTACGCGGGGGGTTGGTAAACGTAGCGAGCAGGGGGGGTGGTGCCCCCCTAGTTTTCTAAAAATATATAAAAAATATCTCTCGAAATGCTGGAAATTTGAATTTAAAATATAAATAAAACCTCGAAAAATGAGTCAAACAAAAATAATAAATGCAATCTGCACACCGGGAACTTATAACGTATAAAATGATCTAAAAATGATTAAATTCTCATGTAGAGTTTTTGCTCCAATAAAACTTTTTTAATGGAACGATTTTGTTCAACTTTAGCATTAAATATCTCTTAAAATAATTCTTCGATTTGAAAACAGTCTGCTTCAGCGTGTTTATCAAACATTTTTCTATAATACCACTGATTTTCATATTTTTGTATGCAAAAGTTTTTTTAATATTAACGAAGAAAAGCCATGCTTTAGCATTCAAATTGAATGCCGATCTACCGGGAATATCTACGCAGATTTTCATTGGTCCATTTCCAAATCAAAACTTTTTTTCAATTCCTACTATTAGTTCACACTCTCCCTATATTTGTTTATTTATATATTTATTTATTTATATATTTATCTTGTTCAAATTTTCAATCGTTAATAAAATACTCATTATTCATCCTATCAAGTTGAAATAATTTTTTTTTGAACTTGTACTGGATGGCAATTGATGTTAATACAGTTTTTTCAAATATTAATTAATTAATTAATTAAATTTTAATTAATTAATTTTAGTTTTGCATGGGAAGCAAAATGGCGGCCATTGGTTATCGAAGGTGAGTGAAAGTATTTTCAATAAGGGGTTACCATAGGGGGGACCCTGTTCTGTCGCCAAATACCGACAAGTTTGTCGCCAACTTGGCGATATATCGCCAAATTTTGCGTCCAAAATCAGTCGTCAAAAGTGACGCCAACTTGGCGATATTTCTAATATTTCGCCAAATTCCCATAGACTTCCATTGTAAACCTACTTGCGTATAGAAAATCAACAAATTGAGATATTTTAATGCAACAAAAACTAATACTAGCTTAAGGGATTATATTAAATTTTTCTTTGGTGACCTAAGTAGGAATTGACTTTAAAAACAAAATTTTTATATTACTTGTTTATATATAGAAGGAAAAGCCGTTGGTGTCACCGTTAAAGAGCCTCCCTTCGCTCAGATTAATAAATATTAAAATTGAGTTTACGTATTCATGCTAATAGGTTTTTTAAGTGGTTTTAAATGTAGCAATTTCGTCATATTCCTTCTAAAAAATGCATTTCAAAAGTTTTCATTAGATAAATAAAACTCCTTTTTTCCTTTGCTTTTTTTTAAAGAAAAAAATAATTTACTAAATTAAGTCAATGAAACGAAAACATCTGCAAACTAAGACCCGACGAAAGTATGAAAATTCAACATTCTCTTGAATAGTGCGTGGACAGACATAAAAAAAAGATACATACGAATTATATTAAATTATATAATATCTTTTTCATTGAACGTCGGTTAAAAAGACAATAAATTACTCATTTACAAGCAGAACTGGATCAATAATAACAAACAAATACTATCTTTTGTGTATGTCTCTCTTGGAATTGCACTTTAAATGGTTGAAATTTACGACCGTTCCCAGCGTAAGGTCTAGAATAAATATCTTAAAATTTGTTTTGAAAACGAATAGTGACAGCAACAGTAAATCAGTCAGAAAAAGAGTTTTATCCCACAAGCTAGGAGGAAAGTAGTGTTAATGGTGAAAGATATATATTGCAAGTGCGATTATATCGTCCTCAAACAAATAATGTTTTGTTTAATCCAATTAAACTAAAGATTTTAAGAATCAAAGAAAAGGAATACTTTAAAGGGACATAGGACCTTTAAGCTTTTAAAAAGTCTTTTTTCGGTTTCGTTTTATTCTAAATCTTTAAACATTTTTACACAAAATGCAAAAAAAAAAAAAAAAGACCGCTGTGTAAAGCTTGCATTATTTCTTGCGTTATTTATAATTAAGTGAGTATAATTGAAGGTAAGCAGATATGCGGAACTTTAATAGATGTCTTTTCTGATTAATAAATTTTGAGTTTACGTGCACTGTTACTTTCAAACTATATAAAAATTAACTAACATGCGTTTCTCAATCTACATGCTAAAACAAACAAACCAGTATGTTGTGGCCATCACAAAACTTTATTCAATATAAATCACGTGAATTAAATCATTTAAATAGTGCAAGAAATTACATCAATTTAGCACCAATTCATATCAAAATATATCTGAATTTTAACTTTGATGAAAATTTGTGCATTCGTTCTATGGTGGAAATTCTGAAAGATGCAGCATAGCAGCGCCATCTGTTGAATGATTTGCACCAAAGCATAAACAGCACTAATTCATATCAAGGTATTCCTGAATCTGAAGTTTGTTGAAAACCCAAGCATTAGTTCTTGAGATTGCGGAAATCGATCCTCTATTGCGGAAATTGCAAAATATGCAACATAGCAGTGCCACCTGTTGAGCGATTTACACCAAAATCTATAAACGTCAATTCATGTCAAGGACTAACTGAATTAATACCTGGAAATTATTCCAGAGAGAAACATTCGCCTTGCATACAATATTTCAAATGAAAATCAAATTTCAAAGTGATTGCTTAAAAGGCGCAAAGGCCAACATAGTGAAAAAGATTCCAAGCCGGGACTCGAACCCGGGTCATCAGTATAGCGCACTGACGTTCTACCGACTAAACCAATTGGAACGATACCTAACTCGGAAAATTTCTCACTATTATACGTTGGCAAGGCAACAAACGTAGCAGAAGATGGAATATTTATCGTGAGCCACCGACCTGGGGCGAGCACGAAACATAATTAAATCCAGCATCGATAGAATCTATATTAATACCTGGAAATTATTCCAGAGAGAAACATTCGCCTTGCATACAATATTTCAAATGAAAATCAAATTTCAAAGTGATTGCTTAAAAGGCGCAAAGGCCAATATAGTGAAAAAGATTCCAAGCCGGGGCTCGAACTCGGGCCATCAGTATAGCGCACTGACGTTTTACCG
This sequence comes from Maratus speciosus, assembly GCA_963932465.1. Lineage (NCBI taxonomy): Eukaryota > Metazoa > Arthropoda > Arachnida > Araneae > Salticidae > Maratus > Maratus speciosus. The sequence continues at coordinate 243,368,761 of OZ010790.1, forward strand.
ACTAAACCACTTGGAACGATATCTAGCTCGGAAAATTTCTCACTATTATATGTTGGCAAGGCTACAAACGTAGCACAAGATGGAATATTTATCGTGAGCCACCGACCTGGGCGAGCACGAAAAAAAATTAAATCCAGCATCGATAGAATCTATATTAATACCTGGAAATTATTCCAGAGAGAAACATTCGCCTTGCATACAATATTTCAAATGAAAATCAAATTTCAAAGTGATTGCTTAAAAGGCGCAAAGGCCAATATAGTGAAAAAGATTCCAAGCCGGGGCTCGAACTCGGGCCATCAGTATAGCGCACTGACGTTCTACCGACTAAACCACTTGGAACGATACCTAGCTCGGAAAATTTCTCACTATTATATGTTGGCAAGGCTAGAAACGTAGCACAAGATGGAATATTTATAGTGAGCAACCGACCTGGGGCGAGCACGAAACATAATTAAATCCAGCATCGATAGAATATATATTAATACCTGGAAATTATTCCAGAGAGAAACATTCGCCTTGCATACAATATTTCAAATGAAAATCAAATTTCAAAGTGATTGCTTAAAAGGCGCAAAGGCCAACATAGTGAAAATGATTCCAAGCCGGGGCTCGAACTTGGGCCATCAGTATAGCGCACTGACGTTCTACCGACAAAACCACTTGGAATGATATCTAGCTCGGAAAATTTCTCACTATTATATGTTGGCAAGGCTACAAACGTAGCACAAGATGGAATATTTATCGTGAGCCACCGACCTGGGGCGAGCACGAAACATAATTAAATCCAGCATCGATAGAATCTATATTAATACCTGGAAATTATTCCAGCCGCCATTATTATCGCCGCCTGTTGAGCGATTTACGCCAAAATGTACAAAACGTCAATTCATGTCAAGGACTAAATGAATCTGAAGTTTGATAAAAATCCGTGCATTAGTTCTGGAAATTGAGCTATTGTGGAAATCGTGAAAAATGTTGCATAGCAGCGTCACCTGTTGAGCAATTTACACCAAAACCTAATCAGCATCAATTTATATCAGGGACTAACTGAATATAAATTTTTATTAAATTCCGCGCATTATTTTTTGAGATAGAGCGCCCACAAAATGTGTGTCGCATGCAGACATACAGACGGATAAACTCTCAGACTCACAGACAGACCTTTTTTAAAAACATGTTTTTCGGATTCTCTGACCTCTAAAACGTGTAATTCCGTCTAAAACCGAAAGTCGAAAATTTTCACGAATCCAATACTTTCTTCTTGCAAAGATAGAAGAAAGTAAAAAATGATTTTTTTTTACCTCACTCGAAAAAGTAAAAAATGACTTTTTTTTCTCACTCGAAAAATAAAATGAAATTCTTTTTTTGAAATTTTTGAATATTTTGAAAGTTTTTGTTCAAATTAAATTTTAAAGAATGCTTTTTGTGCTTTCATATTTTGTTTCTAAGTAAGTTTGATATGATTCTTGCTCAAAAATTCTTTTTCATATGCATAATTTCCAGTTTTATCATACCTGGAGCACTTAGTGATTTTCATTTATGTATTAGCGATATAAAATTTTAAAATTAAAATTAAAATATCATTTTTGTATATACAACATTAATTTTTCTGTGTGATATACTTACAAATGTATAATTTAAGCAGAAAGGTAAACTAAAGTCTTCATTATATATTATTTGATTTTTCGTACTTTGAATCTTGTGATGTTTTCGAAAAACTCAAAGGTCTCTAAAACAATTCTCTTCAACTATTCAATGAAAATATCTGTCATACCACTTATAGCTTTTTGACTAAGCTAAATACTCAGGGGCGTAGCTGCAAATATTTTTTCGAGGGGGGGGGGGGAATTAAAAAATTTTCCAATTTATAATTAAAAAATTTCCCAACTTGAAAAAAATTGCTTTATTTTCCAACTGAAATGATATGGTCAATGTGTGTTTATGGTAATGATACTTATACGTAAAAAAATCTTTTCCAAAGAAAAATATTGAAACTAAGAACATAAAAATTATAATTATTGGTTTGTTTAATGAAAGTTTAAGGTCACCGCTTTCATTTAAATAATTTAAATGAAAACTAGATTAATTTTTATTTTTCTATCTTGGAATCATTGAGCATGAAAATAATAAGATACCCAATATCTAAATGAATAGTTAAAGAAGCAATTTCAAACAATGCAGTAAATGTAAGATTTAAACCTAGAAAAATTGCATATATTTAGAGAAAACCAACATTAGTTTAAGATTTGCAATTTTTTTGTGTTCTATTACGCATGAGTCATAATCGTACTTCATATGAAAATACCGTCATGTTATTTTGAAAAAGGAACAAAGATTTCGTAGAAATAAAAGGAATTGATTGGAGGCACTGTTGATGGACAACAGTAGGTTGTTGTATTTATGGTTGTATTTATGTCGGCCAATTATCTGCACGTGGGATATAGGCAATAAATGGGGAGTGCCTTCCCTGGAGGTCTTTCTATGGGAACCTAACCCGTATTAACGCTTGGAGAACCAAGGTTCGAAGAAAACCACGAAAACTCCGAACGATTAGGCCGACGGGCGCGATTGGATCGAACCCAGCACCTCCCGTCTACCAGTTTCGAGAGCAGAACCTCTCGGCCACTGGTGGGGCGGACAACAGTAGGGAAATTCAGGTCTGTATATAATGATGTTTTCGTAGCACAGAAAAACACAACGACAAACTGAGTATGGCTGCTTTTTGTACTTATTTTGATAATTTAACTCGTTTACTATTACAGAACTCAGAAAGACAGTTAGAAAAACAATAAAAAATTCATATTTTTTTTACTATTATAAAAAAAAGAAAAAGTCTTTCAAAAATCTATAATTCCCCAACTCTAAGCTCAAATTTCCCAAGTTCACTTATATTGGAGGGGGATGTCCCCCCATAACCTCCCATCGCGACGCAACTGAAAATACTAGAATGTTTTCGATATGTATCATGATTCGAGGAGGTTAATTTAACTTTACACGGTCACACTTACAATTCCATACATTGTAAATAAATGATCTATGTATCATTTACTAGAGTATGTTCTAAATTTTGAAACAGTATTTTTAGAGAATCCATAAATCCACATCAACTGTGAGGAAAATTGTTGATATGCAGAACAATATTCAGATTGTAAGTTCGGTAAAACGCGTTACTTGAAAAGTCATACTTAAATTCTTGTGGGTGTTCATAAAAGAAGAAATTAATATCTCGCGACAACTTTGGATGCTCACAAAAAACACACTGCAGCCACTATGAACTCAATAACTTAACATATGTTTCACGAGTTATAAAATGAAATCCTCTACGATGTAGTTGTGTTCTGTATATGGAATTGGGAACATCGAAAATCTATAAACATTTATGTTAATATAATCAAACGTAATTTACATTATTTACGCACAACGTACAGTTGAAGAAGAACAACTGTATGAAATTACGTTGCGGCAATAAATATTTTATAAAATGTTACATTTGGGTCCCATCCGTATTTTTTATATGTATATTCGCTTTGTACTCAAAATATTTAAAACCCAAACTTTTTAATTAAATATATTTTTTTTAAATGGAACATTTTTCTATCGTAATATAGCATAATCCATTTTATAAATTATATTTTTCATACATTAAAAAATATTTCTTTTCAGTTGCGATACACGAAAACTCTCTTTTTGGGTGCGTTCGTAATTATATAAATACGTCGCATCTATAGTTGTCGTTCAGTCCGTCCGTCCGTCCGGATATAACAGAACAAAAACAACCTAACCGAATGGTCTGAAATTTTAAATATATAAGTGTTGAAATATTTTGTCGAGTCATTTAAAATTTTATGAAAATTGGATTTATTGTCTAATTACGGGGACAGTCAAAAGAGTGTTACATTACGGCCAATGGAAAAAAAATATTCCAAGTGCATTTTAATGATGTTACAACCTTTCGAACAAAATGAAATTGATATGCGCTTATTAAAGTGCACTAAAATGTACATTCAGTACAATATGCGGTGCAAAAAATGTTTATAAAACTAGGTATAGTAAGAACGCACCTCATTTGCCACAATTGACGTGCAATTTCCAACCTGTTAACACTTTCTAACATAGTTCAAAAGTGTTTATGAACTGGGTTTGTCTATCCGTTAATCAGAGATTTACAAAATAGAGAAGCACAGAGCTGCACAAAATAATTGGAGTCTCTTACCGGCTATGCGCGGTAATTGCTGAAATCTGGTTTTAAAATGTGTTATACGTTTTCTAAAATGTTTCATAGATATATTTTTACCTTATAAACTGAGAACTTTTGTTAAAGTATTCCGGAAGTGTTGGAGAGTGTTTTATAATCTATGCTTAACGCATGACTTTTCTTTCTTGTTTAGACATATAGGTGATGTTTCAAAAAATCGATGCTCCTATATTACGATAGATAAAGGCGACAGATAAATGTTGGTAGATAAAAATATTTAATTTAGAGTTTAGGCTTTAAATAATTTAAGTACAAAGCTAATTTACCTGTAAAAAAATCAGACGCGCCCCATAGATTTGCCATATAGGGACTTTATTGAGCTGAATAAAATTATAAATTTTCGGTTTACGCCTTTTGTTTTTTAATTTTTTATACACTTTGAAACATTTCCATTTATAGGGTTCCGTACTTAAAAAGTAAAAACGGAACCATTATAAGATCACTCCTGTGTCTGTCTGTCACAGCCATTTTACTCGTAACTATGATACGTCGAAAGTTAAAATTGGGAGATGTAATAAAGACTATTGTCCCACATATTTACAGATTATTAAACATTCACAAATATATTTAGGGAAAATGTAGAGGGGCTAATTAAGTTACTTGAAGGAAAAAATCTTTTCTTTGTACATCGTGTAGAATATCGTGTGAAAGCTTTCATAACGCTGAGCTAAGAAATACATTTATTTTAATTTTAGGTACTATATTTTACGAGATATCGTTGAAAGTGTAGTGTGTAAGACGACCGGATGGTCGCGTGTGGGCATTTCTCTCAATGATCGGCCAATTCTAGAAACACCACACATTTATTTGACATGTAGGACATCACTGTAGACACATACTAGCACAAAGAATAACACTTATAATTATTACATTCCTTATATGTGTTTCGTTTTGTTTCTTTATGACCGGCAGTAGCCACAGTCGTTAACAGCATTTTCGGATCACCATCTTAGGTGAAGTTATCTCTGGTTCTGCTCTGTTTCTCCTCTTCCTACAAAAGAGGGCGCTTCTAGAGGAGAGAGGGCGTGCACGAACCTCACACCTCCACCATTCGAAGTTTGATTTAGTCTTTAAAGACTAATCAAAATCTAATGAATCTCTATAAACATTTTAGTAAAACACATTATTAATAAAAATCAAATTTACAATACTTACTTAACATAAAGATAACTAAAAAGGATAACTGAGATACTATGCAATATGAGATTATAATACTAATATTAATACTTTAAAGTTCTAGTGTAAATATCATATTTTTAGAGTTCAAACAAATAATGTTCAATCAAATAATGTCCAATAAAGTCACATTCAGAAAAGTTTTGAAGGTACACATGATCACAAACAAAATAGATCATAAGTTTATGGTGAGTTTTTGAAAGGCAAAATTTCTTTTGTTTTAAGTCCAGTGTGAAGCATATAGCCTACTCAAAGAATCTGCGTTAGTGTGGAGTTTTCCACGTCGATAGGATATCTGGGCTTGAAATCGCTGCAATGCCAGAGCCCACCTTTGAAGGCACGCACTTTGGGATGCACAGTCTGTCAAGAATTTCAAAGGGTTGTGGTCACTCACAACAGTGAGCCATATATATAATGCTAGATTAATATTAACACAATTATTCTAATTGGTAAACAAATCATATTAGATGCAAATTTCCAACTGGGCGAAAAATGTCCGGACCAGGATGCTGGTCCGGACATTTTTCGCCCAGTTGGAAATTTACATCTAACATATATATAATGTTCAATTTTTTTAGAACGAAGATAACCACGTAGGCTTCCTTCTCTATAGTGGCATAACGTTCTTGGCATTTCTATAGTTTTTTGCTAATGAGCGCAATGGGATGTTCTTGGTCATTTTCATCTTTTTGAGATAGGCAAGCACCTATCGCGTTAGATGAAGCATTTGCATGAACAGAGGTGCCAAGTTCGCATTAATCTTCCGTAATGCGAAGATTAATTTAACCCAGTTTAATAACGTTTCGAACCAGAAAAATTATTTGAGGAATCTTTATTTATTTAATTCCAGTTTTCTACGTGGAACGTATTTAATTTCATCTCTGAAAAAAAATTCCGGTGAGAAATGTATTAAACCAGGGTTAAATTAATCCACATATTACGGAGGATTAGTGGCAACTTAGCACCTATGCATGAATAATGAAGGGTTTCGTAAAGTTCGGCGAATAACAAATTGGCGTTTGGCTGATTGCCTGCTTCAGAATACGGAAAGCTGTTTGACACTGCTCGATCCAAGTAATTTCGTTAGGAGCACGTTTTTTTGTAAGTTCAATCAATGGGCGGACTATTTCAGAGAATGTCGCGATATAGGACCTATAATAGGACAGAAGACCTAATAAGATTCTGGCATCTTACTTGGATTTTGGCACTTCTAAATTTTGGATAGCTGCTACTTTTTCTGGATCAGGAACATGTCTGCCTGATCCTACTACATGCCCTAGGAACTTTATCTGGGGTCGAGCAAACACAGATTTCTTAAAATTTACCGTCAGGATTGCTTCTTCGAGGGTTGTCAGAACAGCGTTTAGATGCTTAAGATGATCGGTCCAGTTATCAGAAAAATTTACCAAGTCATCTATGTATGTTTATGCATACTCTTTATGTTGGACTAAAGTGCTATTCATGGACCTTTGAAAAGTGGCTGCCGCGTTATGTAGCCCGAATGACATGACTACGAAGGAATAATGTCCTCGGTGTGTGACAAAAGCGTTAGATATTTGGAGTCTTCACTTAACCTTATCTGCCAGCATCCTTTCAGTAAGTCCAACAGACTAATGAATTTCGCTGGAGCGATCTTGTAGAGCAAGTCTGTTGCACTAGGCATAGGGAATGAGTGGACTTCTGGGGACGTCTGGGAGTTTAAATATCGATAATCAATACACAGTCTGGCTGAGGACTCTTTTTTTGCTACACATACTATGTGGTGAGCATATTCATTCTCCGTGTTCTCGATTGGTCCTAAACTTAATAATTCTTCAATTTGCCTGTCGACTTCACTTTTAAGTCTCTCTGGGATTCTGTAGGGCTTCTGACGTTTTCCTTCGTTGTCGGGTTTTAATTTAATTCGGTGTTCACCTATATTTGCAATTTTTGGGATTCCCGACTGAAGGTTGGAGTGTCTACGTAATACGTTAATTAGTTGTTCCCTCTCATTATCCGTTAAATGGCCTAGGTGTAATTTTTGGTGGAGATTTTCTGATCGAATTTAGTAATCTGCAGGACATTTTCAATTTCACCAATATCGATATCATGATCATAAATGACACCTATGTGTGTTGTCTGAGCTTTTAATTCTCTGATTTTATTCGCGTGTAAATGCTTTATAATATTATCTGGCAATTGTACTAAATAACTATAGGGGAATTTCTTTTCGAGTATCGTAAATGGTGCTGTCCACCTATCGTATATTTTGTGATTACTGTCCGGAATTAATGCAATAACTTGATCATTCGGTTTAAATTCTTTATGTCTAGCTCTCCTGTTGTGATAATAAGCGCAAGCTTGCTGCTTATCCTTGCAAGAAATTCTGGCATGGTCGGCTGCTTTTTCTTACATTATTTTCAGGTCATTAAAGTAATTGGTAACTGAACCTAACTGATAACGTGGTAAAGGTGTTTTATTAGTCCATGATGACTTTAATATGGAAAAAGGACGAGTTGGACGCCTACCATATAACATCTAGAATGGACTAACGTCCGTTGTAGCATTTGGTACCTCCCTGTATGTAGATAACAAAAAGTGTATGTGTTTATGTCAACTTTCGGCATTTTCTCTTATAACATGGTGCATCATTCCTTTAAGTACGCCATTCCACCTTTCGACTAATCCGTTTGACTGTGCGTACCCCGGAACGGAAAAATGCGGGGATATCCCTAAACATTTCATAAATTCTTTCGTGAAGTTTCTACCCTGATCGCTACCTATTAATTTGGGAACTCCGGTTCATGAAAATATCTGTAAAAGGACATCGCATGTAGATTTAGAAAACAGGTTTCGTAAACAGACCGCTTCCGGCCAACGTGTGCACTGGTCTACCATGGTCAGTACGTACTTGTATCCTCCACTAGCAGGTTCTATTGGGCCTATAATGTCTACGTTTAGGATCTACATCGCCTCATCAGGACGAATAACTGGGGTTATCGGTACATTATCAAACTTATTTGCTTTCGCTCGAGGCTGACAGGACGAACATTTGTCGCAAAACTCGCTCACATCTGTCTTAATCTCAGGCCAAAAAAAGAATATTTTAATCTTTGAGTGGTCTGTCGTTTTCTTAAATGTCCACCCCAAGTACTTGAATGAGCGAGCTCTAGCAACTGCTTTCTACGCGACTCGGGTACGAGCAATTGATGTACTGTTTCTCCTAATAATTGTCGCGATAATATAACAGACTGTCTTGAACAAAATAACTATTACGCTCATTTTTAGCATCTGTCCAACATTGATTTAGTGATGCATCGCTCTTCTGTTCCCATTTGAATTTTTCCGAATCGTTCGTGAAATTGCCGGTATTATTATTACAAACGTTATCAATAGTCTCGTTTTCATTTCCTGTTTTAATTTGCCCGGCCTCCGTAGCTGCACAAGTCAAATCTAAATCTACCACGTTGTTTTCTCTCGTACGGGGCAAATTTATAGTACTACAATCATTAATTTGGTGTCGGGTTCGTTATATTCGTTTATCGTGCTTAAGTCATCATGAGCATTTAAAGATAACAGTAGATCATACATTAAATTATCAACCATCGCATATATTATTACTATTTTTGGGAACACCCTGCATTGTAATTTATCAGACGCTATGCTTAGTGGAATGTTTATTAACCGTGATTTTAATTGATGTCTGAAAGCTAATTTAAGTATAATTGACCCGCATGGTACCTTAAAATACTCTGGTACACAATCACTCTTTATATCTGAAATCTGAGCACTGCTGTCAATCACGCCTCGCAATATTTTATTTTCGAATTGAACATCTATAATTTGAAGCGGTTCAAGTAATTTTTCCTGTTCTCGCAACCGTCCTAAATCAAAAACATTTCGAGACATTACTCTGGCTGTCAGAGTGTTTTCATGCGTATCTTTTTCTGATTTATCGCCCTTTCCAACTAAATAATTACAAACTGACATATGATGTACATTAAAACACAGCTTACATTTAGTTTTTGCGGTACAGTCTTTAATTAGGTGTTTTCGCTTCAAGCAAGCAAAACATCTGCCCTCAGCTTTCAATTTATTAATTATTTCCTGAATTGGATATCTGTCACAATTTTCTGTTAAATGATCATTAATTGCATTGAAAAATAAACAAATACTTTCCCTGGCAGTCACTTGAGATACATTGACGCCAGATGTTTTGTTAATCTTTTGTCTAAATTCGGGCAATAAATCTGATGATTGTTTTGGCATTGAAAAATCAGAAGAGACATTAATTATTTGATTCTGTTTTTCCCTCCCTTCCAATTCATTTCGAATAAATGATAATAATTTATCAACGCTATAGTTGGATTCTTCAGAGTTTTTGACACTTTGTTTACTGTACTCCAAAGATAAGTTGTAGGGTAATGCTTTTAAAGTTATTGGAATTAGGAGTGCATCAAAACTATTTGATTCCATTTCTAATGACTTGAGACTCCGAATCTGAGTTTGAATCGTGTCATATAATTTACGTAATGACGTGACGCCATGAGATTTCGTTACCGGTCTTAAAGCTAACAACGTATTAATATGACTGGTAATAATTAAATCTTTTCTACCGAATTGCTGTTTAAGTACCTCTACAGCCTCTATGTAATTTTTATCAGATAACGCAAAACCCGATATAGAATTATACGAACTCCCACCTAAATAACTGAATAAATAATTCATTTTTTCAATATTTGGCAGGTGTTCGTTATTATGTACCGCGGTTTTAAAGGAATTCCAGAAATTCTGGAAAAGCTTAATATCTCCATAATATTTCTGAATTTTAAGTGTCGGTAATTTGACTGTCTACGGAAATTTTACGCACTTATTATTTGCGGGATATACAGGGGGAATTTCTTTTTTATCTTTCTGTTTTAGTTCCTTATTTACTCTGAAATTCCAGAGTGTTATTTTCTCGTGATACTCAGATGATGCTTTCGTGTCTTTTTCCACTTCAGATAAATCATCGATTAACGATAAAATTTCGCTGTCCTCTTGTTTTAAATCGCTGGCTTTTTGTTCTAACATCGCTAAGTTTTTTTCGAGATCATCTAAGTTTGGCTTGTCGGACACATAATTATCTTCAATTTTTTTAATTATAGATGTCATCAAGCTTTTGGTCACGCCGAGAGCTTTTTTTAATTTTGAGATTTTGTCAGCCGTAATTCAAATAATACAAATTTCCTTATCTCCGGAAAAAGATAATCCGATAAGGTATCCACAACGTACGTTAATTTCACTTATTGGCCAAATCCCACGTTTTTTTTTCTGGCACCATTGTAAAACGACCGGATGGTCGCGATTGGGCTTTTCTCTCAATGATCGGCCAATTCTAGAAACATCACACATTTATTTGACATGTTAGACATCACTGCAGACACATACTAGCACAAACAATAACTCTTATAATTATTACATTCCTGATATGGGTTTCATTTTGTTTCTTTACGACCAGCAGTGGCCACAGTCGTTCACAGCATTTTTCAGATCGCCTTCTTAGGTGAAGCTATCTCAGGTTCTGCTCTGTTTCTCCTATTCCTACAAAAGAGTGCGCTTCTAGAGGAGAGAGGGAGTGCACGCACATCACATAGTGCAAAAATATGTTTCCCACATCTATTTCCGAATCTACAGAAACTAAAATTATGAAAACATTAGACGTAGTGGACGTTAATTTAAACCTTGCAGGAAAATTATAGCAATTACCCTAGTTGGCATAGTTTTTGAAAAAAGCGCATTTTTCCGTTACTCACAAACTTCGATTTACGGGCCTTCAACAAAGGTGTCCAGGAGTGCTGGAGGTACCTATCGTAATAGAAGTATAAAAGCTTTGTTGATATTGATTTTTGAAAAAAAATCGTCGGTAATTAGCCGAGTTATTAATTCTTAAAGACACGGACGGTTTGGGCATAGATAATGCCAAAGGCGGCATACTCTACCTATCGGTTTTTAAAGCCTATATAACAACTTTTAATGATGTATTTGTGTAATACAATCTCCAGAAATATAAAAGTAGCAATATAAAGCAATAAACGTCAAATTGTTAAAAACAGACTAATTTAAATAGAATTAATATCATAAATACAATGGGATTAGCGAAGAGTTTGCATTGAGTGGATCTCACAATACATCTCCCGTGTCTTTAAAAGATAATTAGAAACGTATCTGGAAAACGCGGTACGGACCAAGGCGGAGTTACAATTTTGCGACCTCCTTTCGAAGCGAGCTTAGCAGGACCGAAACTACCCTTTTTTGCACCCGCGGGAAACATGAATTTTGGCGCCCCCCCCACTCCCTCCTCTACAAAGGATATTTTCAAAAAGAATTTTATTAATTTTCTAATAGCCGATATACTTTAAAAATTAAAGTATGTAATAATAAAATATGTAATAGTGAACTACGTAATCAGCTTTGTCAAATATTGATTCATTAAAATCTTGAAAACGGAATTGAAAAAAAATCCGCTTTATACAGGATCCTTATGCCATATCATTCTTAGATTCTTCTATGCTTTGGCATACCACAGACAGGATGATTTTAACAATACCGTATTAAACATAAACCTGAGAAAAAACGACAAACAAAATCTTCAATTGGCGCTCGGAACGCATGCCCCTCTGCCCCACCCCCTTAGTTTTGGCCCTGGCACTTAGCACAATGTCAAGTTTGAACATTGAACAAGGGTTTTGTTTTAGCTACACTGTAAAAAATAAAAGATTATTACTACGCTGAATTTAGTTTTATGAAATGGCAAATAAAGTTTAAATATGCACTGCTTTTATTGTCAGTACCGAAATAAGTTCACCATAAACAAATTAGGATAAGATTAAATAAGTATTATACAGTATATCAATATTTGATATTATTTAGTCTTCATATCTCTTTGAACTTTTATGGTATACCCATTCATACTTTTCTAGTATATACAGCTGTACCCAACCCTACGTTGTATAGTTTTTACAAAGTGTTATTATTCTTTTAGCAACGATTCTTTTAATAATACAGCTAATAATTCATATATTTATTGTACGAAACCCTCTGAGCGCGAATAATACTCGCACTTGACCGTTTATTGATATAAAAAACATGTCGGTGATCCAGCACAGTTTTCCACTTTTTCAAATGATGAAAACGGGTTAAAGATGCTCTCAGTCTTCAATTTGTTTTATTCGTCGAAAGAATAAATTTGTTGATGCTTTCATTGAACTGTGTGCCAATAAGTTTATTAGTTGTGAAATAGAAACTTAGTCAGATTTTAATATAATAGATACAGTTTTTTTTTTATTTAATCTATCATCAGTTACTTGTACTGTAGAGAAATTCTTGAATTCCAAATTGAATTTGAAAAAAAAATATTATAATTTAAATTTCGTTTAGTTATTTCAGTTCATTTGCGGACTTCTTTTTCAAATGGCATTTTGGGTGCTTGCCCCGTGGAAAATCAGTTCTTGATTAGGAGATCTGGATATATGACATAACGTTGCAGTCTAGTATTTCAAAGTGAATAAGATGCTGATAATTGAAGATTAAAAATGGAAAACACTGGAAGTCCAAAAGAGGAAATTTTTCAACAGAGCGAAAAAAAGAAGGCGAAAGCATCTCATTTGTCATGTTTGATGAACAATTTTCGACTTGTTTGAACTATTACCACTAGGGTTACCACGTAATGCGTTCTCCTTTTTATTAAGCTTGGCACTTAAGACATTTTTTCGTAAAAAAAGATTTTCGATTTTTTGGTACTTTCAGAGTTTTTCATTTTTAGTCCTTAATTTAAAACTATTTGGTGCGTAGAGCAATACTCCAAGTTGCAGAATTTCCAAGATAACTATAAATAAATTTTAAACTTTACGAACGCAAACACACACACGCACAAACACACACATATATTTTTGATATATATGAATGTTTTTAATAATGGTTGTAACGCGCAGAATATTAAAAAAATTCATATGTTGAATATTGTTTTATGATGTGCTATATGAAAAGCCACTTTACTATTTATTTTTAAAACCCTTCATAATGTTATATCTTAAGAATAAACGACATCGTAGATCGTAAAACCTAAATTCAATCTGAGCGCAATACGTAGAATCGCAAAGGGAAAAAATGATGCTGTCAAACCGTTTCCAAAAATCTCAGTGAAGTAGAAAATAGCGCTTTTTTCATTTAATTTATGCTAGTGGTGACATTTCCCTTGAGAAGATCTGTCAATACGCGATCAAAAATTTGCCAAAGGTATGGATACTGGCATGGAATCAGCAAATAAATAAATATAAATATATAGCATAGCATTATGGTGTAAGTATTTAATAATCGTTTTTAAAATAATGTTTTATAACGTTCTTAAATTACTGTATTTAAAAGTAGAAATTTAAAATTCAAGTTTAATAAATGAAAATTCCATTTTTTGACATGACATCTCATTCCAAATAGGCCGGGAGGCGTCTGCATAGACCATTCCCTCATCGAGTTGACTGCTGAAATGCCAGGTTTAGACACAACTTGATTAGTATATTAAAATGTAACTGGTTTGCCAATTGATATCTTGGTGGAAATTACGTGCAGACTCTATTTTAGTGGTTTACCTGTAGGTTTATCATTGTGTGTTCCTAAGGTATAAATCCAAGGTCCAATCCCAAAGGTATGAATACATGGTTGTAGATGTGCCTGTACTTGCTATTTTAGGTAGCTTTTATTACAAAAAGCTACCTATTGCAGCCGTTCGGAGGAAAGCGATTAAAAAAATTTTGGTATATTTTCATCGATCATGACCCCCAGATCCAGAAACCACCCTCCGTTCAAATGTTGATATATATATATCTGATCTTTATCACACTGTAACTCTCCTATTTATGAACCGATTTGGATGTAACTCGGTGTGTACATAGTACATACCAATATCTCGACCAAATTTGTCGGCCAGCTTCATCCGACGTCTTGTTTCAAAATGGCGACCATTTAAAAATTTTTAAAAAATTTAAAATTTGAAATGTGGTACAAAAAAATTTAAAATTGAAAAATATTTTTTCCTTATGTGTTTGACCTTGATACAAAGATTCCGGAGCAGTTTTCTTTTCGTCTATATCTTAAAAAAATGGCTGAGTTATAGCACTTTGAATTTCTAGCGTGGCTGAAATTTTGAAACGTCCTGATTTTTGTCACGCGATAACAGGCGTATTTATGGACCGATATGGATGTACCTTGGTGTATACAAAGAACATACCAACGTCTCAACCGAGTTCATGGACCAGCTTCATCCGTCATCTTGTTTCAAAATGGCGGCCATTTAAATAATAAAAAAAATTTTAAATTTAAAATGAGATACCAAAAAATTGGAAAATGAAAAAGATTTTTTTTCTTATGTGTTTGATCTTAATACAAAGATTCCGGAACAGTTTTTGTTTCGTCTATATCTAAAAAAATGGCTGAGTTATAGCATTTTGAATTTCTATTGTGGCTGATATTTTGAAACGACCTGATTTATATCGCGCGATAACAGGCGTATTTATGAACCGATTTTGATGTAACTTGGTGAGTACATAGTACATACCAATGTCTCGACTGAGTTCATAGGCAAGCTTTATTCGCCATCTTGTTTAAAAAGGCAACATTAAAATATGTAATTTAAAATTTAAAATGAGTTATCAAAAAATTGGAAAAGAAAAAGATTTTTTTTATGTTTTGACCTTGATACAAAGATTCCGGAGCAGTTTTTGTTTCGTCTATATCTTAAAAAATGGTTGACTTATAGCGCTTTGAATTTCTAGCATGGCTGATATTTTGAAACGATCTGATATTTGTCACGCGATAACACACGTATTTATTAACCTATTTGGATATAAGAAGGCTTGTGGATAGTATATAGCAATGTCTCGAACAAGTTCACTATCCAGCTTCATCCGCCATCTTGTTTCAAAATGGCGGCCATTAAATTAAAAAATATATATATTTAATGTGAGGTGCAAAAAAAAGAAAAAGGGTTAGAAATTGAAAAAGGTTTCTTTCTTAAGTATTTGACATTGATGTAAGGATTCCGAGGCATTTTTTGTTTTGTCCTTATCTTAAAAAATGGTTCAGATTGAATGGTTCAGTTTGAATTTTTTTATGTGGGTGACATTTTGAAAAATCTGATTTTTTTCTTGCGACAGCACCCGTATATATCAACCGATTCCGATGTGAGTGAGCATTTGCACAGGAATTACTAAGGTCTCGACCAAGCTCACTGGATAGCCTCATCCACCATGTTGTCTTAAAATGGCAGGCACTTCAAGGTATCGCGGAATTTGGAAACCAAATATAAGTTACTTTAAATAATAGCAGCTTGTATTAAGCTAACTAATTTCGCGAAATTCTCATTCATAATGATTTAGTATTGATAAAAATTAGTATTGAATCTTCTATAATCGGTTTCCACTAAACTTAGCTTCTTGTGTTTTAATAATATAAGCTATCTTTTTAAAATATGGAATATGAAAGCTACCTCTTCCTCCCGGCACTGGACGGAAGGACTTTTTTAAATTTATTTCCCTTTTTATATTTTTTTTATTTTAAAAGTTTTTTAGGAAATTTTTTCAGAATGATGGCATTCAGGTTAAGATTTTCTCTCGATAACATAAAATCATTCTACTTTATCACATTCCACCAATCAGAAGTGTGATCTCATCAGTGAATGTGTCGTCATATTTAAAAGTAAAATTTCAATGATATTCATAAAATTTAAAAATGACCTGCGTTTAAATATGCACTAATCGTAGAAGAGCAGAACACGGATTATTTATTGAGAAATAATATTAAGAAATGTATGTAAATAAAATAACACTAACTAATCTATGATAAAAAGTAATATGTAAATCGAAATATTTCCGATGAGGAAAACTATGTCATTCAGAATACAGAAGAATTTGCTCTATGATTATAAAGTATATTGTTATAACTGTGTCAGTGATGACGTATTCACTGACACTGACTGATATTTAGCTTGAAATGTATTTTTACATTGATAAAACTAAAGAGAACAAGCAATATATATATAAAAAAATTAAGTCAATTCTTATTTAGGTCAATAAGAGAATTTTTTTCCCATTCTTCAATGACTGCTTGAATGGCGCTTAAAATGCCTTGATCAAGAAGAGGACTCTCGGTCAACAATCGAGTACGGAATTGATTACTGAAAATTAATTAATTTAATTTAATCAATGAATTGATATTTGAAAAAACTGTATTAACATCAAGTCTCATCCACTACAAGTTTTAAAAAAATTATTTGAACTTAATTGGATGAATAATAAGTATTTTATTAACGATTGAAAATTTGAACAAGATATATACAGGGAGAGTGTGAACTAATAGTAGGAATTCAAAAACTTATATGTTTGTGCCAACGTGACGTAATTTTAACTGATTTTTCACCTTAATTACATGTTACTGATTGCTTTAAAAATAACTTTTAGGAAGATGAATTAATTTTTTAATACATAATTCAGAAAAGTAAAGAATTTTAGGAAAATTAAAATTATTAAAAATAGCGTTACCATAAAAACAAGTCGGAAATTGTAGGTCAAACGTGGCACAATAACTAGTTTAAATAAGATTTTCACGCTTTTTACGAGCTTCATAAATAGGATCACAGCTAATACGTGCAAAATATCAGTTCATTTCAATAAGATTTTGTGTGAAAAGTCGGGTGGAATTGGAAAGGAACCCCCTTCTCTTCGAACGCTGTTCCGTGTCGCAATAACGATTCTTCATTACAACTTTCTGTCAAAATGTAGTAATTTATCAGTTTTACTAGATAGAATTTAAACCTTCAAGGATCCCTTCCCCCTATCTGTGATGTCAAATCACATATATTTTGCTTATTTTCCTTAAAAAAATTAATGAATTATTTAGCTACTTGTAATTAAGCCCTCAAATACCCTAAATAGAATCTAAATTCCTATCTTAAAATACTTTTTCTTTTTAATATATCTTCCTTTCTTCAACACTATTGTGTGTCTATTTTTACACTATTCTGGTTGAGTTGGAAAGTGCTTCATAATCTATGCTTGATGTATGATTTCTTCTTTCTTGATAATTTTGTTTAGTATTTTTGAATATCGCATGAAGTGTTGGCCACCACGATCACTGGACCAAAAAAATCGTTTAAAGAAAAAAAAATCAGATTTAAAAAGACACTGCGCAGAAATCAACAAATGTGCACTTTTTATTTAACATAAATACATAGTATGACGTAGCACTTTGAGAGTTTCAGACTAAAAAATATAAGCTTATTTTTATAAAGATCCATACCCGAGTTTACAACATAACTGCTAAAATAATCATAGAAATATATCAAGTTGTTTTTATAAATACTAGGGAATTCAACCCGGACCTCCGGGATCACAGAATAAACGGGAAAACCATTTTTTACATTAATATATATGTTTTAAATTGTGCTAAAAACACACAAAAAATCATTTTTTAAAATTATTAATTTCGCATTCAAATAAAACTTTGAAACCTATTAAAAACGATACGTTCATATAAGTTAATAGTAGAAAAAATCGCCAAGTATTTCCTTTTTTAGAGCATTCTTTTTTAATTCTGACTATTTCAGTTATTTAAGCGCGTCATTCGATTACATGTCTCTTAAATTTCTATTTTATTCATATTATTTCAGTTTATTGATGAAGTTTTAACTGTTTGATGGAGTGTCAGCCAGAAACAAATGCTGAACTATTTATATTAACTTAAATGCAAACGGACTTCTTTTCATTATCGTCAACACGCGATAGATTAAAAAAAAATAATAATGCTTGAAAATTATTTTAAAACGATAAAAAATGAGTAAATAGCGATACAATTTTCAAACAAATTGCAGTTGTAAGTAAAATTTTTCCTCTATTTTACGGTATAAAAATTGAAAATGTGCTATGATATAAGTTAAAAAAATTACAATAAAAGCGAAATTTAATCGTCTGCTGTTGGCATTCTCAAAATGACGTCAGCGTTACGCACACACACGTTTGCCCTTTATAATATAAATAGATAATTTATTTAATTTTGATCACAATGTTAATGTTCACATAATATTTTTTATAAATGTCTTTATTGAATATTGTTTTATGGTTGTAATATATGAAAACGTCTTTTAAGTATTTTTATTTTTCAAACACTCAGAATTTTATGTCATCAGGATATACATCATCGTAAAACGTAAAAAAAAAAAAAAAAAAAAAAAAAAAAAATTGAACCGGAACGCAATACGTCGAATCGCAAAGGTAAAAAAAAAATAAGCTGTCAAACTATTGCCAAAAATGTGACAGATGCTGAGAGAAGTAGAAATATCGCTTTTCCCATTTAATTTATGCTACGAATGACATTTTCCCTGAGAAAGTTGTTCAATATGCGTTTAAAAATAATTCGTAAAAGATGGGCACTGCCAAGCAATAAACAAATAATTTTAAATCAATAAATATAAGTATATGATATAACTTTATTGCCTAAATATTTAAAAATGAATGATATGCATTCAGTTTTAAATTTACACAAATTATTTACACACATATAAAAAAAAATCTGCACATTTGTAGAATTCGTAAAATAAAACTAGATATTAGATATTTTCAATCATAAAGTCTTAAGGATTTTTTTTTAACTATGGGAGACGGAATCTATTCTAATAAAAGAAAGTTTGGCTCTGTCTGCCTGTGTGTGTACGTGACGGCTAACAGAATCTACGGCACGTACGAGGCTGAAAAATTTTGTGAGGCTAGCCCAAAGCGTCTCCTTATGCACTCGAGACTTATAATTTTAAAATTCTAATAATTAGTTGAGTTATTAATTAACAATTGCAACTCACAAGCATTAAAAACTCATCTTGGTCCCTTCGAGAAGAAAAAAGCTGTGGCACATGCGTTGAGGGCTTATTTACGCACTGGTTAAAAATGAATAACGGAAAAAAGAATTCGGTGGTATTTTGTCATTATTTAATAACTTATATCGGCCAAACCGCTTAATAGAGTTATAAACGGAAGACATATTCTAAAAGATCGTACTCTGACGTTTCAAATGTCGCAATCAATTAAAAAAAATATCGCAGTTAACCCTTGAAAAAAAAAAAACTCAAAAAGGGTATTTTTCCGAAAAACGTTTCTGTCCCTTACTGCCACGCGCCCCCCAGAGTACAATTTTAGTGATACCGACCAACGCAAAATATATTATTAAAGCTGAAACCTTCTAACCAATGTTGAATTTGTATTTAAAAAATGAGACTTTTAACCCTTTCAGGTACACCAGCGAACGCATTTCACATCGCGCCTCACGGAGACTATATTTTTTCTACGCAAAAAGTAACTAAACGTCCGTATTTTAACACAGTGTTGTAGATAGACCAGATTTTTATCGCCTACAAAATATTGAAACATTCGGACGGGTAGCAATATTTTTTACAAAATAAAATGTATGAAAATTTCGACAGAAACACTAAAAACCTGAGTGCTTTGTCGCGGTTTCGTTCGCATTCTGTGCGCATAAATTCCAAAAATCAAATTATGCAGAATATAAAATACCAAATATCATATATAGCCCAGTGATTAGGGAGTTAAATTCGGAATTAATTAGGAGAAAGCTGGAAATTGTTTTATCCCTTCTGTTTAGGTCTAGAAGGAATATGTTATGTTTACCCCTCGTACTAGGTGAGCGTTAGGAAATATATATAGATTTATCGCCAAAAAACACATTTTTTGTATACCATAACAATATCTCAAAACAGCTAACTCTGTCATAAATATTGTCAATACATTGTCGCAATTCTATTTCAAAATTTTGACTTAATCGCTAATCAAGAGCTTGAAGTCAAGAGAGACCAAGTTAACTTAACAGTATCTCAAAACAGCTAACTCTAACATTGTCAATGCAAAAGTTGTAGAGCCTAGAATTCTGAATAAAATGAGTACCTACACTTAATAGTTTTGTTCAATATTAAGACCGCAATTTTGAGATATTGTTAAGTTAACTTGGTCTCTCCTGGCTTCAAGCTCTTGGTTTGACAAAAATTTAAATAAAATTGCGACCTTAATGTTAAATAAAAATATTAATGATGGTACTCATTTAATTCCGAATTTTAATCTCTACAACTTTTGTATTGACAATGTATTTGAAAGAGTTAGCTGTTTTGAGATATTGTTAAGGTATTAAAAAAAAGTTTTTTTCGAAAATAAATATGTACATATTTTCTAACATTCACTCAAGTACGAGGAAGAAAATATAGTACGTTCATTTTAGACCTAAATTGAAGGGATTAAAACAATTTTCAGTTTTCTCCTAACTAATTCTGAGTTTAACCCCCTGACCACGGATCTAAAATTTTAAAGTAGAATTGTGACCTTAATGTTCAACAAAAATATTGTGTAGGTACTCATTTTACACAGAATTTTAAGCTCTACAACATTCGTATTGGCAATGTTTTAGACAGAGTTAGCTGTTTTGAGATATTGTTATGGTATTTAAAAAAAAACGTGTTTTTTGACTATAAATCTGTACATATTTTCTAACGCTCACATACTATGATGGGGAAAACTTAGCATATTCATTCTAGATCTAAACTAAATGGATTAAAACAATTTCCAGCTTTCCCCTAATTAATTTCGAATTCGGCCTTTTCCCCCTCTCCTATTACTGGGCTAATGCTTTCAATTCAATATTTTTTCATTCAAAAATATAAAGTCAGATGAAATGGAGTCTTAAGATATAAAATCATACAAATTCGAGGTTAATTTAGGGGTCTTTCATCACGGGCCCGGGCAATGATAGGCAGCTCAGCTAGTGACTTATAATGCAATTCGATAAGTATAAGTAATATTATAATCTTTTTTTTTTACTTTTTTCTACCTGTAATAGAGGAAAGTATTGCAATCGAAACTTCGACGAATATATTTTAGAGGTTTAGGTCCTGAAAAACATGTTTTACAAAATGCCCGTGTGTATGTATGAAACGATAAAAGCTAAGCTCCTTTTTAAAATTTAAAATCCCCGTTTTAAAAAATAGAAATTTAAATTTAGAAATTAAAATTAAAACTTTTTAAATGCTTTAGTAATTGTGTCTCAATTGATTGAAAATGCAGTTGCCCCTGTTAAGTCAGTTTTTCATCATTCGCATCTTATAACTTTCAAAGATCGTTTTGTTACAGTTCATAAGAATACTTTTGCTGAGGAAAGTGCAATTTTAAATTTTAGCGGCGACCCGTCGGCCGAGTTGAGCCAACGCCTTTGGCCCGGACAATCAATCATTCAGCTAGCGGCCAATTATATTTTCAATACGCCTCCTTTGACTTTAACGACCCCTAGCAGGAATAATGCAAATTACCTCATACTTATACCGCTGCACGGGCTGCAAGAGAGGGCTTTTTACCATCCAAATAATGCACTAATTTCACGCCACTCTGCTCTCCAGGGATCGCTTTGCGATATACCTAAGTCCGAATGTCCAGAAAGGATTAAACTAGCAGTTCTCAAGCCAAAGTGGCCTGATTTCTCAAAAGGATGTAAACAAAGTTCAATAAATCAGGTCCCCGAAAAAACTGTGTCTTCCGTTAATCAGACACGCCTTTTCTCTGACTTTTATTAATTCCCGGATACCACTGACATTGCGACTACAAAGATATGCTAGAAACTCAGAAGGACCGCAACGATCGACACCGAGACAGCGGATCCACAACGAGAGCCCTATCTCGTTACATGTATGTGTGCTGTAATAGAAATTTTTGTGCCACTTTCATCATTGTACCTTAGAAAAGCGTATAAAGTTATGCTTCGTATCCAACTAAATTTCATATATATATATATATATATATGGATAATGCCAGCAGGTGCCACTGAATTGGAGAATATTCCGCCAGAAGAGGCGCTGTCATAGCGATTTTTACGCAATTTTCATTATATCGTCGAATAGTGTACTAAGTTATGCATAGAATCGAACCAAAATTCTATATACATATTTTTGAATACATAGACGCGAGGTCCTAGTTGAAAATGAAAACATTCCCCCGAAATGGGGCGGTATGATAGCGATTTTTTGTGTAATTTTCTCGATCTTTTATAATTTTTTTGTATATCAGATGTTCGTGCTGGGACTAGCTGACCCGCCCGATGTTGTCCAGTCCCATGTTGAATGACGCTTAAATTAACCTCACATTTTTATGATTTTATATCTTTAACACCATTTTATCTAAGGTTATATGTTGAAATGAAAAAATAGTAAACTGAAAGTATATGCTATTTGATATTTCATTTTCTGTGTAATTTGATTTTTGGACTTTACCCCGGCGAAACATTAAGATTTTAACAGATTTTATTGAAATTTTCACACATTTTATTTTATAAAAAATATTTCTACCTGTCCGAGCGTTTCAAAATCCGTCGTCTCCGTGAGGAGCGAAATGGCCTGAGTTCGGGAAAGGGTTAAAGATAAAGGGGTTGAGAAAGGGTTAAAATTGATATTTTTTAAAACCGATTGCACCATCTATTAGAAGAAGATTTCAGATTTAACGTCATATGTTTGTTGGTACTTCACGAACTGCGCTGTGGAAGGACGTTGCAATAAGGGAAAAAAATGTTTTTCGGAAAAATGACCTTAATTTTTTTTTCAATGAGTTAATTGCGATATTTTTTTTAATTGATTGCAGTATTTGAGACGTAGAGTACAACCTTTCCGAATATATCTTCCGTTTTTAACTTTACTAAGTGGTTTGGCTGATGTAAGTTAACAAATAATGACAAAATACTCCCCGAAATTTCTGCTTTTCGATCTTCAGTTTGAACTGGTGCGTAAATAAGACTTCTGCGCATGCGCAGTGCCTTTTCCCTCTCGCATTGATCGAGATGAGTTTTTAATGAAAGTGAGTTTTGATTTTTAATTAATAACTGAACTAATTATTAGAATTTTAAAACTCTGAGTCTCAGGTGCATCAGGGCATACTTTGGGCTACACTCGCAAAAGTTTTCAGTGTCGTACGTGTCGTAGATTTTACTAGCCATCGCATACAGGCACACACACACACACACACACACATTTGACACCACAGACACACCCATAGACAGAGCGAAGCTTCTTTTATTAGTGTAGATAAAGTAAAGTATGTAGTATCCTACTAAGTAATATCACTTGATAGTTCTATTCAGTATCCAAGATCGAAAGAAAAATCGAATTTGAATGAATACTGCTAAACCGCGAATATCTGTATTCTTTTTAAGTTTAATTTTTATTACAAATGTTAAGGGGTTCCGGGACACAAAAATCTTCAAATTTTCTAAAAATATTTTATTTTAGTAAAACCTTCGCCGCTTTTTTTTGCTCAAAATGACGCTTGAATCATGTTTCTACCCTTATTAGAACAGAACATATTAATTTTTTCGTTTTGGTTTGTTTTCAAAATCTAGCTTTCAAGCAATGTTTGTCATGCAAACGACTTCTTGTGAAGATGCGTTTTTCTTCATGATGGGTTTTTTCACCATTTCTCGTATTTAAATTCTTGTAACTCAATAACCGTTAAAGATATAGGGTTCAAACTTGAAACATGTCGTTTTTAACTAGTTTACTTTAATTTTGTTTCAGCAAATTAAAAAATATATATATTTACTTTTGAAAATATGATTTTTTTTTTTAAAAAGCTACATCATTTTTTCCTTAATTTTTACTTTAAATATTTTTAATTTTTTTAATTAATATTTTTACAAATGCTGAATCTAAATTAAAACTTATATATTTCTGTTTATTTAAATGATAAAAAATTTAAATTCTACAAATAATATTTCGAGTTATAACGATTTTAAATTACCCCACTGTTTTAACAAATTTTAAATTGTAAATAACAAAAATATGAGAAGTTTTATCATGTGATTTTGTTTACAAATGATATGGTTAACCATCACAAAAAAAATCAAAATTTTAAGTCAATAAATAAAAATTATTTTAAAATGTTTCCTGGACCCCCTTAAATTAAAATGTTTCATCTGGCGAAGTCTGATCATATTTTGTGTCAATGTTAGACTGTAAAGAAAAAGACTGATGTTTCTGAATATAGGAAAATATACTAATATAACTAGGAACAGAAATATACAATAAGCTTTTTTGAGTAATCCAAGATTTCGATCTGAGTAATCCAAGATTTCTTTATCGTTAGAAACCTTAGTTAAAAATATATTTTCCAGCTTTAAAGAAGCAGTTATAAAAACAAAAATTCTTATGCTACCACTAATTTTCGGAAACGTTTCCGAGGAGCATTTATTTTGTATTAATTAGTTTTCTGAACCAAAATACTTATTTTTCGGATGCTTTCAATTCTCAAGCAAACATTTGCAGGTTCAAAAGACACGTTTCAGAAGCAAAAATGATAATTTTACAATATTAACATCAACATTAAAATTAATACTATTTTGTTACTCTTGCATATATATATTCAGTTACAGAGCTGTAAATGTGTAACTCAGAATGGATAGCATTCTAAACCACATATTTCGATTTGAGAGAACTGATTAATAAGTACGCTAGGAAAACTACGGTGAAATGTTTCCGTAAATGCGTGACAGCAAAAAAAAGTTGGTTTTTGTAAATCTCGGAAATCTACTCGTTTCTGAGAAGTAAAAACACATAGAATTTTCGGAATCGTGGATAATTCCGAAGAAATTGCTATATAATTCCTTTTGTGTCTATGTTTCAACTTAGTTGAAAAGTGTTTATGAAATCGGGTTCTTTGTATACCGTCTGTTTGCTGACTGCCTCTCGGTGATATTACTCTCACAAATATATTTAAATTGGCATGAAAGTGATGTATATTATTGAGGTTCACATTAAAAAGTTTGGTATGTAAAATGAAATATGTCACATTTATAGATCGATTGCAGGAATACACAAAAAAAAATTTACTTACATTATGGTTTACGGGGGAAAATGGTTTAGCGTATACTTTATTGATGTTACGAAAATCGTGAAAAATTCAGCATAGCAGTGCCAGCTGTTGTGCGATTTACACCAAAACTTAATCAGTAACAGATTACGTCAACGTCTTACTGAATCCGAAGTTTGATGAAGATCCGTTCATTACTTCTTGACGTAAAGCTATTGTGGAAATCATACAACAAGCAGCATTTGATGAAAATACGTGCATTAGTTCTAGAAATAGAGCTATTGCGGAAATCGCACAAAAAGCAGAAAAGCAGCCCCACATGTTTGGCGATATACACCAAAAACTAATCAGCACCATTTTATATCAAGGTCTAGCTGAATCTAAAGCTTTATTAAATTCCGTACATTATTTCTTTAGATAGAGTTATTGCTGAAATTGTAAAAAATGCAGCATTGAAGCGCCACCTCTTCGGCGATACATACCAAAACTTAATTAACAACAACATAAATCAAAACTGAATCTGAAGTTTGATAAAAATTGGTACGTTAGTTCTTGAGATAGAGCTATTGCGAGAAAAATGCAGCATAGCAGCGCCACATGTTGGGAGATATATACCAAAGACTAATCAGCATCAGTTTATATCAAGGTCTAACTGAAACTAACGTTTTGTGAAGATCCGTGCATTAATTCTTGACAGAGAGCGGCCTCAAAATTTTTGTCACATACAGACAGATATTTTCTTAAAAACTATCAAATTGTTTTCAGGACCTTCTAAAATGTATAAATCCATCGAAAACCGGAAATTGAAATTTTTCACGAATCCAATACTTTCTTCTTGTACAGATAGAAAAAAGTAAAAATCATCCAATGTTATACTTGTTGATAGAATTTAATGGATAATGTCACTGGCTTCATCAACGTGCCTAAAGGACGTAAACATAAAAATAACATAGAAAATATTGAACAACTGAATTGAAACATTGAATAGTTGTATTAAATTGAACAACAAATTTCAAAATCTTGCTAATGACTTCATTCCTGATGACGATATCCATCTTGCCGTGTTTCTACCAAAAATCATTTCCGTGTTGAAAATAAATCCAACCGTAGTTCAATTAAAAGCTTCAACCAAGCGTTTTAGAAACCCAAATGTTTGTTGATATTATGAAGTCATTTAGTATAAATGACTTTAATTATACTAAAAAGAACGAGACTATAAAACTTCGGATGTTACTCCAGAATCTATCTCTGAGAGTTCTGACATACCTATTGAGCACAATTCCTCTGCTACTTCTTTTAATGTAAATGATACTTCAAATTTCCCTCAAATCCTATCTAGTTATATTAACGAAATTCGCGAAAATTATGTAAATTTTTAAATATATCAAAGAAGTTCTCCAGATTATAAATTTTCTTAAATGCATGAAAAATATAGCTGCTGAGACTAAGAAATTTTCTAACCCTCTGGAGAAAATGCTTATTTTTGTCAAAGAGTTCGACCTTATTGCCAGCGAGATTAATGTCCCTAGTGATGGATAGTTCCATCATTTCTGTGTTATCACACCAGACTACGTGATCTTCGTCTCCATTTACCTTATTTGCCGTAGTTATGGTTTTTACTTTCTTCTATTTTCACAAGAAGATAGTATTGGATTCGTGAAAATTTTCGATTTCCGGTTTCTATGGATTTATACGTTTTAAGGGTCAGAGATATCGAAATATATGTTTTACAAAATGACTGGCTGTGAGTCGATGCGACTCTGTCTGTCTGTGGCACAAATTTTGCGGGCGCTCTATCTCAAGAAATAATGCACGGAATTTAATAACAATTTATATTCAGTCCGTCCCTGATACAAATTGGTGCTGATTAATTTTTGGTGTTAATCGCTTAACCGGTAACGCTGCTATGTAGCATTTTTCACGATTTCCGCAATAGCTTTGAAATCCATAACTAAATCCATAACAATCCATAACTAAAGCACGCATTTACATTCAACTTCAGATTCAGTTAATCCTTGACATGAATTGACGTTTTTTACATCTTGGTGTTAATCGCTCAACAGGTGGCAATGCTATGCTGCATTTTTTGCGATTTCCACTATTTGAAGAATTAATTCACGGATTTTCATCAACTTCAGATTCAGTTAGTCTTTGATGTGACTTGGTTTTGTTTACATTTTGGTGTAAATTGCCCAACAGGTGGCGCTGCTATGCTGAATTTGAATTTTCATGATTATCGCAATAGATCTGTCTCAAAAACTAATGCATGAATTGAGATCAAACTTCAGATTCACTATAACTTGATAAATATTGGTACTGATTATGTTTTGGTGTAATTGCGCAACAGGTGGCTACTTTTATGCTGCATTTTGTACGATTTCCGCAATATCTCTGTCTCAAGAACTAATACACAAGTTTTCATCTAATTTAGGATTCAGTTACACATTGACACAAGTTTTTGCTGATGTTAATCGCCCATTAGGTGGCGCTATTATGCTGTATTTTGCAGGATTTATATGACTTTAGAGACAGTCATATCGCAATAACTAATGGACGGAATTTTATATCTTTAGAATCCTCATGATGAGCATAGATTGTCATTTAATTTTGGCACTGCAATAGTGAATTTTGAAGCATGAGATAGAAGACATTTTTGGGATTGCCACATCCAAATCGTTTAATTCTTGTTGGTTGAGTTTTTCTTTGCCTTTGATATACTACATTTTTTGTCTTTTCTTCTTGTCTAAAAAAACAAAAACATTTTAGCCTCTTTTTGGCAATTTTAATGTATGGTCTCTGAACAGAGTATTTTTTTTATGAGGTGGACTAGTCTTCGGTAGCATTTGTTTTTTGTCTACACTGTGGAACTAATGAAATTCTGTCTTTTCACTTTTTTCTTTTATATTTTTTATATATTAATTTTATGTTATATATACAGGCATCTCTCGGCTTACGTATTATGCAACTTACATAAATTCGTATTTACGTAATAAATCTCGAAAATTACATTTGTGAACACACTAGCGCGCTTGACATGCATTTCCATACTTTTGATAATTATTTTATAAACTAGGGGGCTCTGCCCCCTGCAAGCTACGCTCGCCAACCCCCTTTCAGACACCGCATAATTTAAAAACACGCTAATCTGATCGGTTTTAAAAATATTATAGAAGATTGAATTATACTGAAAAAAGATGTGCAGATCTCCCTGTAAACGGGTTTCCATTCAAATTCCTTTGATTTCAAAAATTTAAGGCCGAAACAGTTGCTGTTAAGACATCCAATGGTTGTTTTCGTGTTTGATTAAAGAGGATCAGTTAAATATTTGAAAAGAAGCTAAAAAAATGAATTAAGTGTACAGAGTCTTTGTCTCCCGGTATTTTAAAACAATTTCTATAACAATAGCCTAAGTCATGTGACTATCATCAACAGTTACGGGCGAACCACTTCGCTTTTTATATTCCTGGTGTCATTTTGGTACTTTAATGTTAGCCAGGTACAGGTGATAAGTCGCCAAATATTATTCTATCGCCACCATTTCATCTATATTATAATAGTCCAAGTCATGTAACTGCCATAAATAAATACACTCTGATCTCTTCGCTTTTCATACGAAAGTTTGGCCCAGATATCATATTGCCGCGATTTTTTCCGACGCTAATTTGGGGAAAACATCAACAGCATAAACAACAACATCCGGCTTACCAAATCAAGCAAAATAGCGATACTATGGCGCCAGTTAAGTACCCGTTGCGTATATGAATTGGCGTCAGAAAAAAATCGCGCCAATATGGGTCCGTATATGACATCTGTGCCGAAAGTTTTCTCTTTTGATTAAAAAATCAAATTTCTTTTTCGAATAAAACTACATAAAAGTTTCAATGGTCGCAAAAAATTCTTGGTACTGTTACGCTAGCCGGGTGCAAATCTCGCCAATAGCTATTTTTCAGCTCTCAAGTTAGCATTTTTTTTTCGAGTGGTAAATTAAAACATTGCCTTGAAGTTGAAATTAAATGTCATCGTTTGTTACATCATTTCATATTTGGCTGGATGTTATTTGGCGTGATTTTTTTAGCGAAAATTTAGCGAAAACCTCGTTTTCGAATACCAGCTACGTATGTATTTTTGGTACTACTTAGTTGTCCCGTCGACAAAAATCTATCACCAAACTATAAGATTAAATGCCAAT
The DNA here is from genome assembly GCA_963932465.1 of Maratus speciosus. Lineage (NCBI taxonomy): Eukaryota > Metazoa > Arthropoda > Arachnida > Araneae > Salticidae > Maratus > Maratus speciosus. Next base: position 243,398,288 of record OZ010790.1, read on the forward strand.
AATGGTTGATCGTAAATGTCACATTCACTTGACTTTAACCCTTTCGTGGTCACGCACGCGTTTACGCGGTCGCACTTTGGTACTTGTAAGTGGTCGTGAACGCATATAGGCGGTCAGACTTTTGTACTTGTAGATGGTCACAAACGCGTATAGGCGGTCAAAATATTCTACTTGTAGATGGTTATGAACGCGTTTTCGCGTTTGTGCTTCCCCCCACTTCTCGAGACTGGGAGTTAAAGAAGGCGTTTCTCAATCACTCCCTCTTTCCACACACACAATAGGCGTTAGGCAGACTATTTGTCAACTGGATTACCGTATTTTAAGTCGAATGCCTTTAGAGAACTTCGTTTTCTGTAAATGCTTAAGAATGGCATTGTATTTCGAAACAAATACTAAGCAACTTTATAGAATATCGTCGTTTACTTATTTTATTTTATTATTTCTATCCATAAGATTCTAATTCATTACTATAATTATTATTATTTCAGATCCTTTGCCAAATAATATTTATTTATTTCGCATGTTCATTATTTATTATGTAATATTTATTTATTTTGTTCTTTTAATGAATATACACGTTCTTTTCTTTCCTTTTTTTTCTAAATGCATGTCATTTTTTTCATTTAACTATAATACTAAATAATTAAACTTTTTTTTTTCTTTACTTACACCACTTTTGTTGCATAATAATAATAAAAAATTCAAATATCTAATCTAACATAACACATCAAAAAAAATATTTTTATTTATTATTGTTGCTCAAATTTTATTCAAATTCTAGCATAATTTTAAAACTAGTACCGTGAAAACTGTCTATAATGACACTGAAGGAGCCAGAAAAAGCATCGATGTAGATACAGGTTTTCATTATAGGTAGATTCAAGACTGTTCATTTATTCAGAGTACATAATATAATAATTATTACATATAGATGAATCCTTCGCTTAACTTTTTAGAATTATCTAATTAAATAATTCAATTTAATTATTTTCTTATCAATAAAAATAATTCTGGAATTTTATATTAATATACAATGCCAAATATAAGACCGTAAAGAAAAACAAACAAACAGGGATTTACAATTTTGACTATTAAACAGGAGAAATAAATTTAAGATATTTTGCATTTGGATATAAACCAAAGAGAAATACTTCATGTAAAAAAAAAAAAAAAAAAAAAAAAAAAAAAAAAAAAATGGATGTTTAAATGTTGAAGCTAAGAAGAGAAATAGTACTTTTATTTATTCACAGCCATTATTTGACATTCCCAGCCTTCTAAAAAGAAATAAAAAAAGAATTATGTAAAAGTTTCATGTAAAAAGAAATAAAGTTTTTTGCTCAATTAATTCAATCGCATGTACAACAGTCTTTACCATTTTCCTTTGGCATTCTAACAGGGTATTTTTATCAGTGTTTTAACTTTAGTTAACAATAAAATTGATTAACTAAATTTAAATACACTTCAATATTTATAGAGGGCTTAAATATATGTTGTAGAATTCATATGAGCTAAAGAATATATCCACATAATGCTCTTTTTTAGAAACATACAGTTGATCGCTTCGTTCAAAAGTTAATCGTGAGTATACTTCTCTGAGGAAAACACGCGTTGACTAATATTATTCCTAAGGAAGAATTTTTTTAAGATAGCTCGCTTGCATTTCAGTATTTTTAAACGATTTTTTTTATTTGAGTAGCTGAGGTCGATCTGTACAAAGGATGTTTTTTACTTCTTCTATTTTATTTGCAGGTTTTTTTTTTTTTTTTTTTTTTTTTTTTTTAATGAGGATACTTTTACTTTCGAAACCGGTTCCGAAAATAAAAGTATCCTAATAAAAAAAAAACTATAAACAAAATAGAAAATGAGAAAAACGGTCTTTGTATAGATCGATCTCAGCTGACCAATGCAAAAGAATTGTTTAAAAATATGGAAATGCAAACGAGATATCTAAAAAAAATTCTTCCATCGGATAAACATTAGCGAGCGGGTGCTTTCGCGTGAGCAAAGTAACCTCTTAACTGTTGGAAGTAGATCAAAAACTCCAAACAATTAAATATCATAGACGGGTTTATTAAGTCCAATATTTTTCGCAGTAATTTGCAATGCTTTTTTAATATTTTAGAGCAAAAGTAAAGTAATTTTATTTTGCAATTTGAAAACTTTCTTTAATAATATGAGACAAAGTTAATGATAACTCTCCCGTGAAGGCTGTATTTAAAAATCTGTACAAACATATCATAACGTTATTTTTGTTTGTATTTTTCTGTTCTTATTCGATTTTCCTTTTGTTTATATGGCAGTTTACATACAAAGGGGTTTGCCATGAAAGGATTATTTCGATGAATAAAATGATGTTTACACAGTACTTCTCAGGTTGGGAGATATAACCTATCATCTCACCAATTTGATTATGCAAATTAAAAAAAATAATAATAATTTTAAGATAGGTAATGCATTCATATGCATTAAAGACATATAATTTTTAAAAAAGTTACTCTTTCCTGTTTTTACTTGTATTAAAAAATAAATAAAGGGGTATTTTTAGACATATTTATACGTGTAGTTTTCATTATATTTGACCTACTTATATTTTTAAATAACTTGACACTTGTACCGTGCATTAGTACATTTATAAATAGTATATAGACCCAGTTTTAAGCATTATTACAGCAAATACTTGGCTTAGTATGAAAAAAGTTCTATTTGCACCTCTTTTGAAGGTTGGGGGTGGGGGTGGAGATAATCCAAAAACCATTTTTATGTTTATATCACTGACTGTGCCCACTTTGCAAATAAAAAAAAAATTGTGTATTATTTGTGCTTTCTTAACATAACGAACCCCAATATAGCGATTCTTACATTAAAACCTCCATATTAAAAAAGCCCTAAATGTTATTTATTCACACAGTTATATTTCACAGGGAAGAACCAGAGGTGTAGCCAGAAAAATGCTTATGAGACTACAGTTCCCCGTTCGATAGCTACAGTTGTCAATATTGTTTACCTAATCATCCTACTAAATACAACAGAGTTGACCAAATATTCCAGTGTTATTAATTCCAATGATACTTTAAAAGTTTCTATGAGTTTTCTTTGAAGTAAGTTTTGAAAGAGAGTAAGTATATCCCATTGTTATCTAGTCCAAACTCTTGCAACCTGAGAATGACATCGAAATTGTACTTATAAGTGAAGCTTTGAGCTTTAAGAAAACTATGATTGACAGCCCTACCCCTTCCCTTGTAAGGATGATTTCTAAAGAAAACAGTTCACAGGAATAGTAAAATTTCAAATAGCCGTAACTTGCTACACATTTTTTTCATTGTCACGTATTTAATAAAAGGATTATGAAAAGTTTATGTTTTAAATCAGTTCTTTTAAAATAAGTATTAATCTATAATTATTAAATCGTGAATATTGCCCAATGTAACAGGTTTGGCCAGGTGGGAAGACCTATCAATTGACTTGAGCACAACAAGCACCACCCATGCACAATGTAACAAAAGATTGTTGATATAAAAATAAAGTAAGATATCATTTAAAAAAAAAAAAAAATCTTTTCTGATATCACCGCATAAATATTGGAATAACTCCCTCGCCTCCCCCCACGAAAAATAAAAACTGATAGCCGGAGAGTTATCCTTATTGTAGCCTAAAAATTATTATCAAACTAATGGTTATTTTTAATAATGAAAACTCTTTGCTGCACATTTCCTGTATGTTATCAAGTTCTGCCCCATTCCGCAAGCGTCTTTATGGAAGAATTTAATAATTTAGCTGTTCTACCTATGTACTTTTAAACAATCACCTTTAATGATCTACTTTAAAAAAAAGTAAAATTCGTGATATTTTTTATGGTCATGTTAGCTTTGATATCTTGAAATAATAATTAAAAAAAATATCCGATTAAGTCACACACTAATATCAATTTGTAATTCTAAATTATAAGGAACCTCTATTTTATTTATGTATTTATTTTTTACATTTTCCAAAATAGTTAAAAAGGGTTTATGACTTCCGTTTGTTTGTCAGTGCTCTAACTTGCGTAACTATAATTCGATTTCTCTGAAATTTTGCATGTTATTGACATTTACTATGGCACGATCGCCATTGAAAATGAAGTATGTAGCATGTACAATTCACTTACAGGGGCATTCAAAAGCATGCCGTTACATTACGGCCAATGGGAGAAAATCGTTTCAAGTACAGCACTAAAACATACTTTCTTTAGAATATGAAATGCAAAGAATTTATTATTCATTTTCAGAATCGCACAGTAGAATTACGTTACATAATGATCTACGGGGAAAACCGTTTGCAGTATATTTCAATGTAGATAATCTATTTCAAACAAATTTAGGTAAAAAGATCTTAGTAAAAAAAAATCATTGTTAAAAATAATAATTATTATAAATACTTAGATGAACGTAAAATTAAGAACTATTAGTTATTAAAGTTACATACATATTCAGTTATAGAAAACCGATTATAAGCTTCAAGTAAAGCCCGAGGCAAGCTCGCAAATCTGTACCCTATTATTAATAGCAAAAACATATATTATACATATCTTTTCACTAAAGCACTCTAAAAAGCCCTTGTAAAGGGGGAGAGGTAAACATAAAATACAATCTATAGATTCTTTCAATTTAGTATGTGGATAGCTTATGTATAAGAGCATTAACTTTTATATATTTATGGGAGCTTTGACCAAAGACAGCCTTTTAGGGAAGAGGGAGGAGTAGGGCATGGAATTAAAAGAAACAAACCTGTACATACAGATATTTTAAAGGGGTCAAAACAATAATAAAGAAAAAAGAACTTTTTTCAAAAGTGTAGGTTTTCCATTATCTTGATTTTCATAATGTAGGAGGGGGCAGAGTTAAGAGCGGGGTATACGTGTGTGTGCGTTTGGGGGGGGGGGGGTAAAAATAAGTGGGAGTCAAAATTTTGAGGTTTCGACAAATAAAACAAAATTTAGGGAATTCACAGCAGAAATGAAAATATTTTCTCGAAAATAATTTAAAAATAATATTTAGGATCTAAATTTATTGGGTATGGTGTACAGTCCTGCATCGGGTCGGGAAAACTTTCCTTTTTTGCCGGAAGTCGGATTAACTTCTACAATTTTGCAGCAAATCGGGTCGATATCCATTATTTCGGCTTCGGGTTAGGTTTTGGCTAAAGCGGGCCCGGTTCGGGTTGAACCGATTTTTAAAAGAGTTTCTAAAATATTTTTTCTGGTGAAAAAACTATATAGAATAACAGTTTTTAAAGAAATGGAAATTTGAATACACACATGATATTTTACATACATAAATTTTTACACACACATGCGAAAAAAAAAAAAACTGGAAAGTAAAAACTTTTTTTTTCCCCATTTGAAAAATTAAGGAAGATATAATGAAAATAATTAAATTTTGAACTCGAGTGCGAAAACCAAACTTCAAAATAAGACAGTTTTCTGTATACATATTAAAATTATTTTAATTTCAGCAATTCACCCTTTCCTAACAAATATTTTAAATATTCACAAAAGTATCCTTTTTCAACCGTCATTTTTTCGTACACTGTTCTTCGGTTGCCTTGGAATTCCTCTGTTAATGATTAGTAAACACTACGCGCATTATTATTACTATTATTTTTAATGGGAAACAGACTGCAGTGCACATTAGCAATGTGTATCAGTTATTATGGTTGGAATAATATACACTATAAAAAAGTATTACAAGCAGATATCGACCTAGACCATAATTCGAGTTTATTCAAATAATTTTATACACTCATGTAAACCAACAATAAAAACCGCACTCACTATTTCCAATAGTGAACACGCCTCCATATCATATATCGATTTCACGGCAATACAAGAAATATTTACGAAGGTCAGATGGAAGAGCAGTACTAGACTTTGTCGCGATGGCGCCCCAAGTTCACAATTACCCTAAAATATTCAAGTGTAACTGCATATTGTTTAAAAAGATACCAATGGACAGTACAAGTATCGAATTATTCAAAAATATAAATAGAATGGATGCAATTAAAGCAGTAGATATGATAAAGTGTAAGTGCATGTCTTTAAAAACAGGGAAGAATCACTATCGAAAAGATTCTTACAATAATGCAAACGAAAGCATTATCTGCCAGTTAGGAATTAATGCTAATACTACATTACAAATATGATTAAAATAATCATGATAAAATTAATGTATTGAAAATGGAAAAAAAAAGTTAAAACCTAGATTTTGATGACTGAACTATTCATTTCGTTACCATGAGAATTAAACTAAGAAAACATTTATTTTAATGCATTAAACTACAGTAATACAGTATAATGTACATTTATTTTACCGTATTTAAATATCCATTTTTAATTATAGATTACTTGGAGATCACAAATATATTTTATTATAAATGTTGATTTCTTTCCTTCTCATGCTGACTGATAATTGTTACATCATATAAATCCAACTTATTGCAATTGCTTCAGAGTTTGTGACACTAATTTTGGGGGGCTCTGGGAAAATGCCCCGTACAAAAACTGCATAATATTCCAAATTGATTTTTTTCTGACACATTCCTGAATTGAGTTTTGTTCATAAACACATGGAATTGGCAGGTGCTCTTATTCAAAAACTATAAAGTCGAACAATTTTTTTCCATTTTTCGATAAACATAGGAAGGAGGTCTTTTAGAAAATGCTGTTGAATTTGGCGTTTTGAGAAAAAATTCTGCATACGGAAGCCCGATAAAAGTTATAATAGGAAAACGCTTGTAATTCTCAAGTAATTTATTTGTCGAAAAATGAAAAAAAGAAAAAGTGAAAGAAAAACAAAACATTTTGTCCCAAATCATTGTCATACCTGCATTTGTCAAGCTTTTACATTTATATATTAATTCCTGAATGTGTCAAAGTTTTTATTGGTGAACGGGCATTTTTTTTTTCTTTTGCATCCAAATAATATTTACAAAAGTTAGTAGTAGGGCAGGTGGAAGAGCATTAATTAACCACCATATACTGGCAGGGTCCGACTTACGCTATGGGGAGGAGGGGGGGGGGGAGGTTGTCCGGGGCAAGAATCATTTTGGGGCTCCTTCTTCTATCTATCTATCTATAGATTTTTTGTGAATAATATGGAAGTAGCTAGTACTAAACTTCACACATATTGTATTATATGCATAAATTTTATATCCGGTACTGTTTTCCTCTGTATACAGAGTGTCACAAAAATATAATCAGAACTTTAAGAAAAAACACTAGTAGGATAGTAGTAGAAAAAAAATTACAGATTGTTTGATACGAATATTTCTTTGCAAACTTTTACTTTGCTTATCTACGTACGTTATAAGATGTCTAAAAGAAAATGTCCCGAATTGGTTATAATTATTGGTTTTAACTTGCTGCGTACGAGAAAAACGTTAATAAAGAATTTATTTTGAAAACAATAGAATACTAAATTGTCATAATAAAATATTAATCATTAGTTTTCTAATGATATTTGCGTAGGTGGAGAGGGTACTGGAAGCGGAGGGAGGAATGGGGACCGCACTTCCTTCTTAAATGTTTGAAAATATATGAATTTTGGTCACTTTTGTTTAATTTTAAACATTTGGCACCTTTTAAATAAAAATTCTGACTATTCCCTAAAAAGGATTCCCTGGAGTCCCCTAAAAAGGGCGGCCCGGGGCAGCTTCCCCGCTTGCGCCTACATAAGTCGGGATCTGACCATATATATGTAATATATATATATATATATAGATATAGATATAGATATAGATATAATGAATTACCATAACCAATAACTTTATATATTAAAATTTATTTTAAAAGATCTTTGTAAAACATTTTTATTTATGCAATGTATTGCCTAAATTGTGTTTCCTTTGTACTAAATACTGAAATTTTTACTCATACTTTGTTAGATCCCACGCCCACCCACGACCTCTTTAACTCTGCCCTCTTCTACATTGTAAAGAACAAGATGATAAAAATTTCCTTTGTTAGTCAACATTTTATTTCAACCCCTTTAAAATATCTGTATATAAAGTTTTTTATGTCCCCCCCCCCTCTCTTCCTTCTCACCCTAAAGACTACCCTTGGTCAAAGTTTCCATAAACATATAAAACTCGTTGTTCTTATACATAAGCTATCGAAGTAGCGAGTTGGAAGAACAGATACCCGTGCTTAGCGTGTGCTTTACTTGAAACACAGAAAAAAAATATAAGCATTACAGACTATGGAAGTTCTTTAGAGAATAGTTTTCATTGCGTGATGCATTTTCTCGCTGAACTATATTTGTATACCAATAGAAGTTTGTTGAACATAAATAAATTGATATACAGAAATACGCAAACCAATAAAATACATTGCCGTTTGGGTGCGTAATTGCTGGAAGTGCGGTTGGTTGGTTGATTTTTGACGGCCAATTATCTGCACGAGGGATACAGGCCCAGGGGAGGGGGTGCCAGGGAGGGTCTTTCTAAGGGAACCTAACCCGTATTTACGCATGGGAATCCATGGCTCGAAGAAAACCATGAAAACTCCGAACGGTTAGGTCGACGGGCGCGATCGGGCTCGAACCCAGCACCTCCCGTCTACCAACTTCGAGAGCAGAACCTCTCAGCCACTGGTGGGGCTGCTGGAAGTGCGAGTTAAATCGTGTTATACGTCTTTATCTGAATTAAATTTGAGCATAATATGTGTTGTGTGAAAAATCATTAGATAATATACAGGGTCGTGCAAAAGAATTCGAGAGCATTCTTTTCTACTGGCGAAATTGGCTACAAGTGAATTTTCTAAATGAAATAAGTTTTAGAATGCTAAATAATTTGTATGCTATAGATCGTAAATAAGGCTACAAAGTATAGACTATTTTTTTATTAGAAGGTAATTGCTAAAACTGGATTTCTAAATGTGTTATATGTTTTCCATACCTTTTACTCACATATCTTCCTGCACCTTATTTAATGGTAAAGATTCATTACAGTTTTATAGATAGATGTGTTGGAAAGTGTTGAAATATGATTTTTTGTTCATATTTTTATAAACTTTTATTTTTTATGCTGGTGAAAGTTTTCAAAGTTTCCATACATATAAATATGCAGAGATAATACTATTTGTTTATAAAATAAATGGAAAAATAAAAAATATATCTTGAGAAGGAAAATTAAAATTGGCCTCATCCAAATCCTAAAACTTTAAAAAAGGATAAATCGTAAAAAGGGATAAAAATGGCATTTGATTTTTTTAAAACTCTTTCCAGCATATTTGAAAAGCGTTTATGAATTCGGTTTGTCTATTTTTCCTCCTGTCCGCCATCTGTCCGTGTTCTAACTCGCGTAAATATAGTCCAATTTTTATGAAATCGATATATGTTATTTGTGTTTACTTTGGCATGTTTAGTATTGAAAATGAAGCGTGTAGATTTCGCTACATTCATTTACAAGGACACTCAAAAGAATGCCGTCACATTACGGAGAATGGAAAAATCATGTGTGGTGTGGTTAAATGATATTACGCTATTTTAAACATATTGGAATTTAAATACACCACTGAGGTGTATACTGCAAGGCGATTAACGTAAAATATAGTGTGCATAGAATTTGTATTTCGTTTTCAGGGGCACACAAACAAATTTGGCCTATGAACAATAATTGCTAAATGTTCGTTATCAGTTGTAGTACGCTTTTTAAAATTTGACTGTTATTATTATTTTTTCCTATTACATAGTGATTATAAATTCTAGAGATCAAATACAGCGCTACACTATCTCAAATACATTCCCGTTCAGAAATTGCAGAATGGAAATTTTCATGCTGAACTAAATTTTTCCATACTATGTAGCATACATACAAAGATATAGAACATAGACAGGGCTGCACAAAAAAAAAAAAAAAAAAAATAGATATTTTTCTGACTACTGATTGCAATTGCAGAAAATGGATTTGCAAATGCGTTATGCGTTTTCTAATTTATTTATTTAGACATCATCTTTCTCCGTAATAAGCTGTAAAGTTTTGTTTCAATTTTCTGAATGTATTGGAAAATGTTAATTTATGCTACACGCATCATTTTTAGCTCTTGCTTCTTTTGACAGATATTCTTTTTCAATTTCTCCAAAGAATTAGAAAATATAATACTGAATCTTACTGTACTAAATATAAAGAAAAATACATGAATATATTCCGAAATTATAAAAATAGTGCTTAGTTTCCATCTAGTCTAAGAATATTCAACTTGTGTTCCACGGAGTTGCGAATTTTGTTATTGTAAAGTATAAATCACTTTTCTCTCCTTATGGGAGATAAAGTGAGAGGGGGGGGGGGGATAACACTTCACAGGCATTTGAAATTGATTGTATTTTTCTCATTTTGTGTAGGAAAATATATTTGGTATGGAAAATAATTCCTGTTATACGAAAATTTTAAATGTAATTATTTCTCCTAGGTGGTGGGAAAGAGAAAAAGGGCACCCGAAAAAAAGGCGATTTTATTACTATGAAACTTGCAAAAGTACATTTATTTTGTATATTGCTATGCAGACTCTCCATTTGCCTATTTATACATAGTAATACCTGTATTAAGCAGAATCTTGCCTTAAAAAGAAATCCAAAGTTCCTTAAAAAATTCTAATCCAAAATAATTATATTGTCCTTTGCCATTCCGTCTTAAAGGGTTTCATTGTTAAAATTAAAACCCCCATTTAATCAGTAATACTATACATATGTGGAAGTAGTATTACATCTATATCTCATTAATGCTGCAAAACTATGATCACTAATTAATTACAATAAAACTTGTAAGAATGGAATCTATGTATAACATAATCCCGCTTTAAACGGAAAATTTTATATTTTCAAATACGAAATATTACACAATTACACCTAGTAAAACCCGTCTGAAACAGAATTTGCTTTCGTACCGAGCGATCTCGTATTGACCGTTTTTATTGTAATACAGTGGTACCGTGTAATGTTACTGATTAATTAATTCTGTAATACTTAAGTACTATATCTTTACCATCTGTAAACATGATTTAAATATAAGAAATAGCGTACTTTATAAAAAAGCTGTTTCTTTTATTGCTCGCAAAAAATGAGTTAGAGGGGTTATCATTTAGAAGAAGATTTTTTCCATTTGTTTTGAATGCGCATTTGAAATATTATATAACAATCGCATTTTTTTTGGAGGGGGGGGGTTGGAATATTTGAATGTATTTTCAACTGGTATATTCATCAGGATAACGTAAAATATATCAGCTCTCTTAGATTTATATCACAGGAAAGCAAAGAAAGCAGATATTACACTAACTTGTATAACGACAGATTATTATTATTATTTATAAAAGAAAAATTAAATAATATTAACATAAATTGAAATTGAGATACGAGGAATTACAGTATCTAAAAGCGAGCACCATGGTATGCTGTACTAAACATTTAATTGTGATTTATTGTAGAGTGAGATTTAGCGATATATGTACGTTATATAAAATTTAAATCTATTAATAAAATCGATTACTTCCAGTCTAATTTCATAATTAAATCATTACAAATTAATTAAATTTCGAAGTTTATGTAGCAGAAACTGTTCAGAAAAAGATGCATTTAGAGGAAATGAAACGTCTTGTTATTACGAAGATATAAATTCTTTTCAAATTTAGATAAAATTTAATAGCACACAAAACAAATTATACTAGATTCAAACATTATATCAACGGTCGTACGCTTCGGAGAATTTTTCAGGACAAATACCAGTGTTTTAAAATAAAAATAAATCTAGCTTAAACGAGCAAAATTTCGACTTATATAAGGAGCGATTTTCTATAAAAAGATTACGGGTACGGAAGAATTTTCTGGTCTTGAAATGTCAGGGCACATACGACCCCTGTTATTTCAAACCAGAAAGAAGAGAGACCTGTATTGTGAAAACTGTTATGTTGTCCGGGATTAACCAGACATCTTTTTCGAAAGCTATTAGTCAAATAGTGTTAAACGCCCATCCCGCCTCCGTGGACAGCCTACTCAATCATTCACTGATAGAAAGAAGGGGAAAGAAAAAAATCCCTAAGCACTTTTGAACTACAAAATCACATAACCCCTTCTGCTTTTTGAACAAGTTTTTTCTTGCTATTCAAGTCCTTTTTAACACACATTTTTACAATCTGTTGAAACGCTCAATGGGTTAAGCAAGTTACACGTCTTTACGTCATCAAGTGATTTTTATTTCGACGTTTTATTTGTATATTTATTAATGTTATACCATTTTCTTTGTTTTTTCGTTATTTAAAATAAAAATTTTGTCAATTTGTGTAATTTGGCGATTTATATAATTTGGCGAAATGGTTCGACGGAATAACTAAGTAGCACCGTATTTTTTAATTATTTTATATTATTTTTAAAGGAAAATAACCAAAAAAATAATTGACTATAGAACAAAACAATTTATGTAATTTAAAAAAAGAAAAAATAGTAAATAAACATTTATTATTAAATAAAGAACAATAGCCGGGTTACCATCTCAACCAAAATAATGCTATTTTGGCGCCAATTAGGTACCCCGGTGCGTATATGACATCTGTGCCTAATATTTTTCTTTTCATTTCGTTTAAAAAAAATAAAGAAATGAAAGCCAGTTATTTTAAATGTATATATTATATGTGTATATGTTTGTATTAAATAAAATGATAATGAAATAGAAAATGAATTATGAAGAAAAGTAACATGATACATTTCCTAGCATACATTTAAGGGAGGCCAAACTTCTCGCCAAATTAGTTTAAAATAGTAACCTTTTCTAAAATCTGAAAACAAAATATCTGTTATGATTAAAATTTGAGTTGCCATCATTAGAAAAATGTATATAAAATTTGAAAAAAATTAATATTTCGCAAACTAATTCGAATTTAAAAATTATAATACCAGTTTTGAAATCTGCGGATCAATATTGAATTTTGGTGTTACTTTTATCGCAAAGTATTCCATATTTTAGGAGAAACATAATCAGTTGTTTAATCAGTCGATTCATACTTCCGTTTCATACTTCAGGTTCATAAATTCGTTTCATTAGGATTTTATATAGATAAAAAAATATGCAGATAAAAACCATAACCAGAATATAGTTGTATAGAGTAGTGAGAATTATATTTTTTTTTTTTTTTTTGGGGGGGGGGGGTATACAATCAAATCTTTAACAAAACAAACTGAAATCTAATTAAAATGAGACAAAAAATCTGGTATTCAACCTTAATAATTATGTTAGCTAAATTCCAACCACAAGGAAAGCTAATTTTAAAATTTCGATGAAGAGGAACTAGTGCTGTTTTTCTTCTAGTTTCACGTGATCTATATATTATATTCATAAATAAGATACCGTACTAAATTCTAAGTCGTTAAAAATTATCATCATCCTTATCGTTAGTATCCGTATATATATAATAAATAATGTAGTCAAACCTCGTTATACCGCCATCAACTGCTCGACAAATTTTCGGCGCTATAACGAGTTTGGCGGTATACCGAATTAGAACACAATAAAAATTAATTTTTATAATACTATACTATTATTATAAAAATAAATATCATTATGCCTTTTTATTAGTTTATCCAACAGTATATAGTATATATTTAATATTGCATGACTCAAAATTATCCAATTAATGTATGAAATTAACACGCACTTTCTTCTTTATATAATCAATTTTAGATAAAGTAGATAATTATGGACATAATATACACACACATACACTAAATCTCACACTGAATTTATTTTACGTTAATTATCGTTTATAGGGAAGTATTTTAAAATGCCAGTTTGAGTTTTCTTTAAAATATTGATTTTTTCCATATCTTTTCCTACAACTAAAAGATTGTTCATCATTTTTTTTTAGTTGCATGTTTTTCTAAAAAAATTCTTATTTTCCCCAATGCAATTTTTAACTTCATCAGATGTAATATGCGGCATATCAGCTTCTTCAGATTCGAGGTCAGATGTAATTTTGATTTGCAACAATTTCTTCGATTGTAATATCTTCAAATGTTGAAACATTTTGGTCTATATTAATGTGCTCAGTTCCTGAAAGAGGATGCTCAATATCTGTTAATTTGTGTATTTCATCTTGTAGTTCTTGGAGAAATGCTGTACTGTTTTGTTTTCCGTAGATCCTTCAGATTTAATCAATCTAGTATGTTTCCAGCAGTTAAAAATAGTTTCTGATAAAATTTCATCTGATGTTTTTTTTTAACCATTTAAAAAAATGGTTATTGTTCTCGTCTGGATGGGAAATCAAAAGAATATCTGAAGGATTTTATTGGTTTAATCCACATTTTATTCGTTTTCTGTTTGGTCTATACAGTAATCTGTATTTCCCTTTACTTTCAACTGAGATAGATACCTTCTGCTGCCACTATGACAAAAAAAGTAATAAAAACTACAAAAAAAAATTAATAAATCAGAAACAAATTGAGATACAGTTTTCAAACAAATTGCATTTAAAAGTAAATTTTTTCTCTATACGACGGTGTAAAAAGTGATATTGCGGGATATTTAGAAGTTTAAGAATGAAATTTCATTTAAAATGTGTCGTCAGATTTCTTGGAAATCTGACGATGGAAAAGCCTTTTCCCGAACAGCCAATGAAATGCTTGGATAATACATAAGTTTCAGGTGGATAATACGTAAGAGTCGCAGGCGATTTTTGTCGCTTGGAATTTTTACGTGTAATAACACTATTAATGTTTAATTCATGGTGTAGGTAATGTATGATCAACTCCGTGCGATTTTTTATGTCCTAAATTTTAGTCTTCGAAAAAACCAATGATATGGCGGATGAGATATATTCGATAATGAGCTTTGAATGAATTTATTATATTCGCATCCAAAGGTTGTACAAATCTAGTACGGTCAGGAGGTAAAAAACTCAATGGATATATTGCTCATTGGATATGCTATGTGACAAGGGGCATTATCCAAAATCATTAAAATATGGCGTTCGCTTTTTTTCATTCCTAAGTTGAAATTCACTAACCATTTTTGAAATAATGCGCAGTCATCCAAGCTTTCTTGTTACTCTCATAATCTACATAAAGAAAGAGGATTACATTTTTTAAAACATCTTGGCTTTGCTGATTTTCCAATCACCGTGATAGTTTTTTTTATAAGATCCATCACTATTCGTACAGAACACAAGAGTCACACGACCCTTTTTTTTTCTTTTTTCATCCTTTACCAGGCCCACTCGAAATTGTTTTAGCTGACTGCATGCGGTACTAAAGGCCACTTTCATCTATATTGCAAACGTACTCTGTTTTATACTCTAAAATCAGTGTACTCAGTTTTTTACGACCATTTAGCACAATAACTTCATCAACACCTGCAGTATCAACTATTCGTATGTACTGAGAGAATCCTCGTCGATTTTTAAATCTGTTCAACCAGCCACTACTATATTCGAAATCTGTGATATTCATTTGCTGGCCAAGGACTTTTGAACGCTCTCTGATGATGTCTCCGTTTATGGTAGCATTTTTAGCACTCATCTGTTGTATCCATGTGCAAAGGGCATCCTCTAAATCTTCATGTTTCGCTGTTTTCAGTCTTTTT
Organism: Maratus speciosus; assembly: GCA_963932465.1. NCBI lineage: Eukaryota > Metazoa > Arthropoda > Arachnida > Araneae > Salticidae > Maratus > Maratus speciosus. The sequence goes on from OZ010790.1 coordinate 243,413,882, forward strand.
ACATTTGACTGCAGATGTTGGTGTAAATCCATTTTTCTGTATTCATCAAAGTGTCTCCGATGCAACGCCTGCTAACAGACTTTTTCCAGAGTGTACAGAAATGAGTGGAGATATGTTGCTGCGATGCATTCACATTTCTTTCTTTATATTCACAAATTTCCCACTTTTCCGAAATTGATAAAACTGCTCTTTTCGCCATAATGAGTTAAATTAAAGAGACGGGATATTTTACAGATTTAGCTGGTGAATTCTTCGATGTTGCAATCAACGTCCAACCGAAACTTCGAATGAGAGATTTTGCATCGCCATTTTTTTTACTAGAAATCAACATAAACTGCAGATAATCTTACATTTATTCTTTTGTTAGACTACCAACCACTGGAAGGAGAAGTTCGTTTCTGCATTGTTCTCACCTCAGAGAGGAGAGACCCTTTCGACCAATAGCGTGCCGCGCTTTTTCCCCCTCCCTCCAGAAGCGCACCGGGTCTCGTGACTCCACAATCGGGGATTTCACTTGTTCGGCAGCTCAGCAAGCGGTATGTTGATAACAATACGAATTCTTTGCTATTTAATAAAGTTTGAATTGAGCTTGAAAACATCTAGACGCAGGAAAAGGAGGTGCCCTATGAAATCCTAACAGAAAATTTTAAAAGGAAAGATATGCAAAGAAAATAAAGTAATTTCTACAATTTTTTTCTAGGCGGTACATCGAGTAGGCGATTTAACGGATGCATTACATTGAAATTCCTATCTGGCAGATTTGTTCATAGACACAATTGGCGGTTAAACGGAATTGGCGCTATTTCGAGATGGCTCTAAATCGGGGTTTGACTGTAGTTTCTTACGTAATTTTACCTCATCAATTTAGAAATTCGACTTACTCATAAAAATTTTCAGAACGCAATATTTACGTAAATCGGGGAATGTCTATATATTATATCATATGTCTATTAATTATTTATTTTAAATAATTTTTTTTTCTTATACTAAGGGGCTCGGCCCCCTACGAGCTACGCTCGCCAACCCCCGATTAGACACCGCAGTTTCTAAAAGCACGCTAATTTGATCGGCTTTAAAAAGATTTTGAAAGAATTGAATTATAATTTAAAAAACAGTGGCGATCTCCCTATAAACAGGTTTCTATTCATTTCTCTTTGATTGGGGAATTTTAAGAAAAATTCAGCTGCTGTTAAAAGTTACAATGGCTATTTTCCTCTTTGATTACATTAAATCAGTTAAACATTTCAAAATAAGCTCATATAAAATGAATTAAGTAAACAGAGTCTTTGTTACCTGGTATTTTTTAACAAAGCGAAAAGAAAGTTCTTTTAAATAAGACATTTTAAGCGGGCTCTCATGTCAAGCATACAAGTCGTATGTTTGTTGGTCAATAAATAAATAAATAAATAAAATACATTTTAAATGTGTTGTTTTTAATCTCACGTAATTTGCACCAAATTTTTTTTCTCTTTTTAATATTCACGTGAAAATACCTTTGTTAGAAATGAAATATTGTTTGCGCTGTCCCAACAAAAATAGTTGAAAAAATCATCTCGAAATATCAAATAAATGTCTCGCGCAGTTTTTAAATTTAAACTGTTTTGCAATATTATTTTTTGTTCATTTTACGTAATAAGTGTAATGTGACGTAAACGTGATGTAATTTCTCCTATTTAAGACTTCTAACGCATGTTAATGAATTTATTATTTTACACTATGACGCAAAAGTTTAGACAATGACGTCATTCAGCTTTAAAATGTAGAATTATGATGTCAGAATTACAAAAACCTGTAAATATATTCAAAAACTGATTTAAAATGCTATGTACAAAAGACAGTCGTTTTATTTGCTATAATACTAATTTTTTTCATAAAAATTCAAATGTGCTTGTCGCAAAAGTTTAGACACTATTCTAAATTTCTTTGAATATTCGCTGGCATATGCAAATTTAGAATCGATGATGTCACAAATTTGGAGTACTTAAGTTCTGCAAACGATTGCGCTTCATAGTCGACATGCCGAGAGCTAAAGAAATTCAAGTGAATGAGGTTTCAAGGATTTGGCAGTTGAAAGGTGAAGGAAAGAGCGTTTCTGAAATTTCTGCTATTATTAATAGGTCAAAAAAATCTATTTATCGAGTTTTATCGAGTGGTTCCGAATATAAAGCAAAATGTCGGTCTGGGAGGCCACGTGTGACAAATGTACGAGAGGATCGCCTGATACAAAGACTAGCGAGTACTCAACAAATGAGCGTACGTGGAGTTCAAAGCTCATCGGGACTCTCTGTATCAAAGGATACGATTCGTAGACGAATTTTGGAAAAAGGAACAATCGTTTATAGCAAAATGCAGAAGAAACCAGCTCTGAAACCACATCATAAGTTACAAAGACTTATGTGGGCTCGAAAGCATATGTCATATGGAGAGAAATGGCAGTCAGTCATTTAGCGATGAAAAAAAGTGGAATATGGATGGTCCAGATGGTTGTTTATCGTATTGGCATGACTTGCGGAAGGAACCTCAACGTTTTTTTAGTCGCAGACAAGGAGGGGGCTCGGTGATGGTTTGGGCAGCCTTTTGCTATAATGGACAAGTATCTCTGACCTTCACCAGTGGTCGTCAAACTTCACAGCATTATACACAGACATTAGAAGAAAACCTACTGCCATTTTCTGAGCTTCTAGGGGGTCCTCAGTGGGAATTTCAGCAAGACAATGCTTCAATTCACACTGCAAAACATTCAAAATCTTGGTTTAATTCCCATAATATAAGAGTTCTCGACTGGCCAGCATGTAGCCCAGATCTTAACCCTATAGAAAACCTTTGGAGCATCATGTGTCGCAAAGTTTATAGCAACGCTAGACAATACTCTTCTGAAAAGGAACTTAAGACATCTATTGAGAATGCATGGTACGATATCGATCCACAAACTATGCAAGATTTAGTTTCTTCCATGCAATCTCGTGTATATAACGTAATACATAAGCATGGATGCGCAACCAGGTTTTAAAAATTGTTTATTTCGATTTTATTTAATTTGTGTCTAAACTTTTGAGACAGCAGTTTATTTTTGTTACCATTTAATTTATTGCAATATGCACAATTCCACTTTTCTTTGTTATAAATATTGTTTATATGTACAGCACGTTAATTTCAAGCAGTGATTTGAAAATTGAATAAATATTTTTCAAAGTATGTAAGAATTTCTTCATTGTCTAAACTTTTGCGTCATAGTGTACAATATCCTTTCTCTGTTAAAATTCACGTGTAATTATAGATGAAGTAATTTTCAATAAGTTTTTGCTTTTTATACGTAATTATTTAATTCTAATTTGAAAGTTTTTTTTTCTGTTTATAGTAGTCACGTGTAAACAAATTTTTAATTTGAAGCAAACAGTATTGTTTGCGCTATTTATAAAGTTGGCAACAGGTTAAATTAGTACAATTTTCTAAAATCTCTCTATTTAAAAAAAAACGTAACTACCGTTGTCACCGCCGCCGCCGGTTTTGAATTTTTTGTGACCGGGTGTCTTTCTTCGTTAATATTAAGAAAAATAATGCAGACAAAAATATGAAAATCGGTGGTTTTATACAGAAATGTTTGATAAACACGCTGATGCAGACAGTTTTCAAATCGAAGAATTATTTTAAAAGATATTTAATACTAAATTTGGAAAAAATCGTTCCACTAAAAAAGTTTTATAGCAGCAAAAACTATGCATGGCAGTGTAATCATTTTTAGATCATTTTATGCGTTAGAATTTGCTGGAGTGCAGATTGCACTAATTTTTTTTTATTTTGACTCATTTTTTGACGTTTTATTTCTATTCTAAATTAAAATTTTCAGCATTTCTAGAGATATTTTTGACATTATTTTAGAAAATGGTATTAATTTACACTGATGCCAAATGTATAAACAGCGCAAACAATAATGTTTGATTCAAATTAAAAATTTATTTACACGTGACTATTATAAACAGAAAAAATCATTTGGAATTAGAATTAAATAATTATATATAAAAAGCAGGAACTTATTAAAAATTACGTCATAAAAAGTATATACGTGAATTTTAAAAGAGAAAGGATATTGTAAAATTATAAATTTATTAACATGCGTTAGAAGCCTTAAATAGGAGAAATTACGTCATATTTACGTCACATTGTAGTTATTACATAAAATGAACACAAAATAATATTGCAAAACAGTTTAAATTTTGAAATTGCGCTAGACATTTATTTGATATTTATTTGGAAAGCGCAAATAATATTTCATTTCTAACAAAAGTATTTTCACGTGAATATTTAAAAGAGAAAGAATAGCTTGGCCTAAATTACGTCAGATTAAAAACTATTAATTTAAAATGTCTCATTTAAAAGAACTTACTTTTCGCTTTGTTAAAAAATACCAGGAGACAAAGACTCTTTACTTAATCCCTTTTATATTAGCTTATTTTGAAATGTTGTTACACGTGTCTACGTCATCAAGTTATATTTATTTCGACGTTTTATCTGTATTTTTATTAATGTTGTACTAATTTATTTGTTCTTTCGTTATTTAAAATAAAAATTATGTCAATTTGTATAATTTGGCGAGTGGTTTGGCGATTTATATAATTTGGCGAAATTGGTCGACGGGATAATCAAGTAGTACCGCAGCGGATTTGGCGTTAAAATTCCCCAATCAAAGAGAAATGAATAGAAATTCGTTTATAGTGAGATCGCCACTGTTCTTTAAATTATAATTCAATCTTTCGAAATCTTTTTAAAGCCGATCAAATTAGCGTGCATTTAGAGTCTGCAGTGTCTGGACGGGGGTTGGCGAGCGTAGCTCGTAGAGGGCCGAGCCCCCTAGTAAGTAAAAAATATCTCTCGAAATGCTGAAAATTTGAATTTAAAATAGAAATAAAAGCTCAAAAGATGAGTAAAATTTAAAAACTAAATGGAATCTGCGCATCGGGAAATTATAACGTATAAAATGATCTAAAAATGATCTATAAATGATTAAATTCCGATGTATAGTTTTTGCTCCTATAAAACTTTTTTAATGGAACGTCTTTGTCCAATTTTAGCCTTAAATATCTCTTAAAATAATTCTTCGATTTGAAAACTGTCTGCATCAGCGTGTTTATCGAACATTTCTCTATAATACCGCCGATTTTCATATTTTTGTATGCAATATTTTTCTTATTATTAACGGAGAAAGGCCTCCTGTCACAAAAAACTCAAAACCGGCGGTGGCGGCGGTGACAGCGGTAGTTACTTTTTTTTAGAATAGAGAGATTTTTTAAATAATACATTTTCTTTGTTTTCCCTTATGCCTCTGTAAATCACTTCCTTATCATATGGGTCTTAAGTTGCACTGCAACTAAGTAATCCATAACGATAACTACATTGTTCCGTTTTACTAGTTCTAGTTCTATTTTAACCTGTAATCTCAATGTTTCATATCCAAAATGCGAAAATGTTACAAAAATGGAAAGTTCCTAATTTTGAATACATTTAATTAAAAAAAAATTACACAATATTACCACATTATATAATGTAATTTTTTAAACATACATTATAGTGATCACGGAATTAACGAAATAATTATTAAGAATTCCAAGACAACGAATTAACTGATTCCAGTGATTTTTTGTTTTATTTTGTTTTGATGGGTGCGGAGCACTCATACACGTGTTATAGTGATAGCTACTATAATTAGTAGACAGAATATAATGAGTTAGCTGAATTTACTGATTTTTACTTTCTTCTATCTTTACAAGAAGAAAGTATTCGATTCGTGAAAATTTTTGACTTCCGGTTGTTTTCGATGGATTTTTACGTTTTAGAATGTCCTGAACACGATTTGATAGTTTTTAGAAAATGTCTGTCTATGAGTCTGTTTGTCACTCTGTCACTCTGTGAGTCTATATGTGACAAAAATTTTGTGGGCGCTCTATTTCAAGAACTAACGCACGGAATTTCACAATACTTTAGATTCAGTTAGACCTTGATATAAACTGGTGTAGAGACTTTTTGGTGTAATTCTCCCAACAGGTGGCGCTGCTATGCTGCATTTTTCACGATTTACACAATAGCTATATCTCAAGAACAAAGGCGCGGATATTCATAAAACATCAGATTCAGTTAGTACATGATATAATTTGGTGCTAATTATTTTTGTTGAAAATCGCCCAACAGGTTGCTGTGCTATGCTGCATCATTCATGATTATCGCAGTAGCATTATCTCAAGAGCAAATGCACCATTTTTCACCAAACTTCAGATTCAGTTAGTTCGTGATATAAATTAGCGCTATTTAATTTTTGGTGTAAAGTGCGTAACAGGTGGCGTTGCTATGCTGCATTTTTTAAGATTTCCGCAATACCTGTATCTTACGAACTAATGCATGAATTTTCATCAAGCTCCAGATTCAGTTACTCCTGGTATAAATTGGTGCTAATCAGTTTTTGGTGTAAATCATCCAACAGGTGGCGCTGCTATGCAGAATGTTTTACAATTTCCACAATAGCTTTATCTCAAAAACTAATGAACTTCATCTAACTAATGATTTTCATCAAACTTCAGATTCAGTTAGAACTTGACATAAGTTGTTGATGTTTAGATTTTGATTGAAATTGATATAGAAAAATAGCAGAATATTAAGAGAAAAACAAATTTTGTAAGTATAAAATTAAATGGTGGAATCAAAATCATGTAAAAATGTTCCAGTGTTAAAATACGGATTGCAGCAGCAGATAAAATGATTGTCAAACTTCTGACCCGATGCCAATGTCAAAGTTATGAGATCGAGGTGTAAACACTTGTATAAATAAATATCTTATTCTTTTAAAACTCTTTCTATTTTAGGTAGATTTTGTATGATATACTACCTATTACAATCTCCCCCATGTTGGAGTTTCGGAAAATTTTTTGCAGATCTACACCGATCATGGCCCACAGACCCCAAATCATCCTTCCGTAAAAAAACTTTATATATCTATCTTTATATGACTTTTTTATGGTCACGGTAACTTCCATATTGCTGCACAAATCTCTTCCAAATTGATACATAAAATCAAGGGGTAGAAAATGTCATTAATGGGCTAAGTCAGACCAAGGGGTGGAAATAGGGAGGGGTTTTGTGAAAACCGAAAAAAACCCACATAATTTCTGCATTTTTATACATATCAAACCAGTTTAAAGTTATTATTAAGTCTAGGAAAAGGGCCACAAAATTTATGTACCATAGAATTTTGATTAACCCATTAAGCGCCGTTATATAAATTAACCGATTTTTTTTATGGAATCAGTGTTTTTTCTTAATGAACAGGATGTCATTAAAGTACTTCTGAAAAAAAAATTCAAAAATTTTGATTATTTATAAAAAACAGCATGTTCCCGAAATGGGAGCAATGGCGTTTAATGGGGGTAATTTTTTAAAATATATTTTTGCCTTCGTGTAGTTATAATAGTTATTTTTCAATTCTTTTAAAATAAAAAGTACTATATCATTTTGAAACAGACATTTTATGAGAAAATGAGATAAATTACATCTACAATTATAATAAACATCTACATTTACAATAAAAGAAAATCAATTTACCGTTTTATATGCATTTTCATTACATATCTCTTTATTTTTCATCATTACATTATTTTTTCTCTCTATTTTACATTAAAGACCACTTAGCAATTTTTATGCGTTTATTTTTTTTTTCTTTCTTTAATTGGTAAATCACATAATTCTTCGTTGACTTTTGATTTTGAATCTACGAAAAGATCAACCTCAACAGATATATTACGAGGTAAATTGTCGCATAAATTGTTTTCTATTACACAATCTTCATCTGTTACTATTCCGGGATCAGGTGGCAAACAAGCGATTTCCGGATCATGTGAATAATCATCTGAACCTATACAGGTCCTGACTATCGCACGGGCACCTGGGGCCCATGCCCTGGGTATGAAATTTCTGAGAGGCACAAATTTTTTCGTAATTTCATCTAAATTTCCATTAAAAAAGTCATAATTCTGACAAAAGGTGATATGCGATGAAATGACAAAGAATAAGTGTGTAACATGTAAGAAAACTAGTATCAATAAATAAACCAATCTAAGGGGGCACGTAGAATTGGAAGTGTCCTGGACACAGTAACTTGCTAGTCGGGCCCTGTGAACCTACTTGTTCAAAATAATCCGAAGCTTGAGACACAGTTAAAAATTTCGCAGGTTGCTGGACAACATATAACTATGATATGTTCCCGCACCATGTTGGTTAAATCAAAGTAAAATTGCGTAATTTGTTATTTCTGTTTGTATAAATATTTTTTATAAAATATAATTATGAGTGTAAAATTATAATGTTTATATATTTAAGTAAAATAGGAGTGTAAGTTCATACAAAAATTAAAAAGTTGATTTTAAATATTAAATATATATTTCTAAAAAATTGTTGTATTGTAAAATGAATGTATAATGTTGAATAGAGCTCGGATCTCAGACAACAACAATAGCCAGACGCCATGGTGTCGTTTTATGACAAGCCAATGGAAAGTGGTGTATAATTAGAAATCGTAAAATAAGAAAAACGTTGGAATAAATTTATGGCCTCAATAAAAGTGTTGGGATAAATTTATGGCTTCAGACCACCCAAACTTTAAGGCAGATAATAATATTAAAGTATATGTAAGGGGCCATTTGCAGACTGTTAGCTAATAGGCCTAACGAAGTATAATAAAAAATCTTCTCACATCCAATAACAGTGGACTAGACAAAATAGTTCCACCCACTGCAGGAGTTGGGGTGCAAGAAGAATAAGGTTTGAAAAAGAGAGTCTGAAAAAAGATGTAGAGGACGCAGGAGCTCTCCTGAAAGCCCGTGCAATGAAACCTGAAAGCCCTAGTAATGCCCAGGCGAGATGTACATATCGGAGTGAGCCTAATCAAGCCTAATTGAGGATGTCTTCCTGATGTACATATCGGAGTGAGCCTAATCAAGCCTAATAGAGGATGTCTTCCTGATGTACATATCGGAGTGAGCCTAAGCAAGCCAAATATAGGATGTCTTCCTGATGTTAAAATAAAGAGGATTATTCTACAGAGGTCCGTAGCTATGCATCCTGCCATCCCGATGTTGCCGCTCTGATACAAAGCGAATTCCGGATGACATATGAATACGATCCTAAGCAACGCGACAATTCTGAATTTGATGAATAAAGGCCACCATCCCGTATATTAAAAAAAAAAAGGTACTATTTTAAACTTTTTCTTTTACCACTTAAGATCATATGAAAAATCATAAAAATACTTTTCTGATATTTTATGGTAGAGAGTAATCTGAGATCCGACAAAACCGATAATTAATTAAAATTAAGGTAATTTAAAAATGAAAGAGAATTATTCTTTTAGCAAACAGAAAAAAAATATAATAATTAGAGTAAATGAGAATATTGTCTTTTTTTTAAAGATTAAATATACTTATAATAATGAGAAGCAAACAAAAGTGTTGCTTTCTATTTTTTGAATTAATATTATGTTTTTCTGTATATAGTTGTGTTCAATGTAAATAAAATATTTAATCAAGTTTTAAAAAGTTTCTGTAATTATTTAATTGATAATGTTTAAGGTGTGTCAATTTATTTTTACAGCTTAAAATTTTAGTTGAATTCATAGGTGGAAGAGTTCGTCTAAATAATTCACAACGCAAACTCTTAATTTTATTCGTAATTATTTAAATTTAATAATTACATTTTGACGCGAATTTTAATTTAATTTTATTAATGCTTCGCGTTGCTCTTCTACTAGAATTATGTATTTACGATCACTTATATTATTTGAATTTATCTAAGGTATATAAAATTATATACCAATTTGCTATGAGGTTGCTTGGATGATTTGGACCAATTAACAATTTTGGATATAAATTAAATAGAAAATAAACAGGTGTAATTATCTGTCCAGCATCCCCTCCTTCATAGTTATCTGTCCAGCACAGGTATATTCTCCTTAAAATCGAAATAAAAATAAAAAAGCCTGCTAAAGAATATCTTTTAGCAAAAAGAAGATATCTAATAAAATAAGAAACATATTTTTAGAGTAACATTTCCAAGAAAAATTTACTAGTAATGAAAAAAAGCATTTCTAAAGCTTCTATACAGACTGCTTTCACGCTCATAATAAAAGCACCGTATTGGGTCTTCCTAATTTGGGACTTTCCGTCTGGCCTTGAAAACTAACGAAAGCGCCATTGCTCCCGTTACGAGAGCAACTTGTTCTTTCATGAATTATGATCAATCTATTATACATATTAACTACGGATTTAGGCAGTATTAGACAATACATTGCTATAAACATATTTTAAATAAAAAATATAATTTTTATTAGTAAGTTATTTTTAAAAACATTTTCTTGCGAAAGCGGTCAAAAAGCTAAATTTCGTCTTTTTAAACAAGTTTTAAAAAATAGAAAATTAAAATGAAACATTTAAAAAAAATTACAGAAGTCATCTCATATATTCAAAATACAAATAACATAAACTTTTTGACAATATATAAAATACTCATTTTAGAAAAAAATCCCAAAGTAATGTTCCCAAAATGGGAGCAATGGCGCTTAATGGGTTGGGGTCTCAGGACTTTTAAAGCTTCCAAATTTTCGAAATTTTAATTTTTTTAGGTGTTAAACTACTGTCTTTTCTGAACATTTCAATATAATAGTTTCCTTGAAATTCTCATTAGAACAAAAGTTATGGCTTTTAGAATTATACCCGCTCAATAGCTGAACCGATGTTTCCGAAATTTTGAAGTCATTTTTCTCCAAATGATGTTTTTGGGCTTAACGCGCACGATATCTCAAAAACTTCTAAATATTTTTTCATAAAATTTTCAAAACAAATGTTTCATGTTAATCTGTATAAGCTAAACCTAACATATCCGTCTTATTGTTTAAAATAATATATTTTTTAAGTGATTATGTTGTTGAAATTTTCAAAATTTTGTATTAGTGAAATGTAACTTTGTATTGAAAATGTAAAATGCTTTAAAAAAAATTATTTAGGTTCAGGGTAATTATTACAATCTGATGTATAAGTAGGCACCAAAATTTTCATTCTAGTTGTAATATTTATTTTGTAATCGTGCGCGTAAGCTATTATAACAATTTTATGCTCGTCAAATATCTGACAGTTTGGAGTCCCTTTAAATACTAATTCTGCACCTTGCAATTTTTTAAAGACATAAAATGGAAGAACGTACTTATATCTGTCATCTCAATAAAAATTGTGTTTTAAAATCATGTACATTTTAAGATATTAAAAGTTGAAAATGGTCTCTTTTTTACATTTTTTTCCCGATTTTAAGAGTCCTGAGACCCCTTAAATTAAAAATGAGCTCAAGGGGCACAAAAATAGGGTTTTATGGAGAAACAAATTCATAACTTCGTCTATTCTTAAGATATCAAATTCACTTAAACTTATTATATATCTTCTTACTATTATCTACAACTTTTATATTGACAAGTTTTTGGTAGAACCACCTCTTACTGCAGAAAAAAAGTAAATAAATAAATAAAAATAAAAATAGAAATAAAAACGAAATAAAGGGGGGGGGGGTTGGGGAGGTGTGAAGATGAAACAAATTCATAACGTGGTCAATTCACAAGATATCCAATTCGCTTAAATTTATTAGACATATTCTCAATATTAGAACTTTCTACTACTACAACATCCTACAATTTACAACCTTCATACTGACAATTTTTTTGATAGGATCAATTCTTACAGAAAAAAAAAATAACAAATTACAACGAACATTTGGAAAATGATTTTTTCAAAGACTAAAATTTAAGACATAAAAAATCGCACGGAGTTGATCATACATTATGTACGCCATGAATTAAACATTAATAGTGTTATTACACGTAAAAATTGCAAGCGACAAAAATCGGCGGCGACTCGTCAGATTTCCTGAAACTTACGTATTATCCAAGCATTTCATTGGCTGTTCGGGAAAAGGCTTTTCCAAGAAATATGATGACCAATTTTAAATGAAATTTCATTCTTAAACTTCTAAACATCCCACAATATTACTTTTTATACCGTCGTATATAGAAAAAAAAATTTACTTTTAAATGCAATTTGTTTGAAAGCTGTATCTCAATTTGTTTTGAGTTATTATTATTATTATTATTATTTTTAGTTTTATTACGGTTTTGTCATAGTGGCAACAGAAGTATCCATCTCTGTTGAAAGTAAAGGGAAATACAGATTACTGTATAGACCAATCAGAAAACGAATAAAATGCGGATTCAACCAATAAAACGCCTCAGATATGTTTTTGATTTCCTATCCTGACAGAGAACAATAACTGACTCATTTTTAAATTCATTTTTGCTCTCACACGCATCCAATCGGCAGTTTCTCTTACTCAGAAACAATATAATGTACCGTAATGGTCGATTTTTTGATACAGGTAGACTATATTTTAAAAAATGATGTCAAAGTGGGCATTTTGAACCGAATTTCTCGAAGCGAAAGTACTGCAAACGAAACAAATGGTCGTACTGAGAAAATGATTGTTTGTAAATCAAATTCTAATTAATTGAACAAAAAAAAAAAAAACACAAATTGTTTATAAATCTCTTCAAAAAATCACACCAGCAAGTTTCATGTTTTTACTTTTAAAAATGAGTCTGAAAATGTGCCAGAAATTTCGAGTTGTCGAGCGTGGAAAAATATTCTTTTGAATACCGACTTAATTAGATTCTGATAAAACGAGCTCTTACAAAAAAAATGAAATTAGAAATTCGTCAAAAGCAGCCAGATAAAATTGTTAAACTGGGTTTATCTCTAATCTTGTTTTAGTTTTTGTTGGTGAAATTAGTACTTAACTTCGAAATCTAGCTCCACCTGCTGGCGAAGCCGGCAGGCATTTTTTTAAATTTTTTATAGTGTTTTCATGTTAACTTTCGTTTATCACTACTAAATACAACTTATAACACAGTTCTAATTATTATTGTATGTTCGAAAGTCGGTTTGACAATTAGTTCATTCGGTTTTTTTTTTCAAAATTGTTCCAAAACTTCAGAATTACTTGACTATGTTATTTCACAGACTTCAGGATATACCTTTCTAGTAAATCATTTTCATTATATATGTCTTAGGCTAAATGAGAAATCAGGCTCTTTGCAAAGAGCCGAGCTAATTGGAAAATCATCTCCTTTTTTCCAATTAGCGTAATATTTTTCAGGCTTATTGCAAAGAACCTAGAAAGCGCCAGGCTAATTGAAAAATATCCACTTATTATCCAATGAGAGTGATTTTTTTAGGCTTATTAACAAATAACCCATCCAGAACCCCCAAAAATAAATTAAAACAGACCGTAACCCTATCCGAGCAACACAAAATAATTTCAGTCTACATGCAACCCGACCCGAACCTGAATGATCCATTTGCAAAAACCCGAAATCTGACCCGAACCAAATTTGATAACCGACAAAAATATTCTAAAGTACTATAACCCGATCCGAGTAAGACAAAATCATTTTCATGGACACGCAACCCGATCCGAACCTAAAATATTATTTGAAAATTTCCAAAATATGGCCCAAACCAAATATGATAACCGACAAAGATATTCTATAGAACCATAACCCGATCCGAGCAAGTCAAAATAATTTCCTTGGACGCGCAACTCGAACCGAACTTAAAAATTTCATTTGAAAAAAACCTGAAATCTGACATGAACCAAATCTGAACCCGACAAAAACATTCCAAAGAAACATAACCCGATCCGATCAAGACAAAATAATTTCCGTGCACAGTGGACACACAACCTGATCTGAACCCAAAAATTTTGTTTGAAAAAAATCCGAAATGTGACCCGAAACAAATATAATAATCGATAAAAATATTCTAAAGAACCATAACCCGATCCGAGCAAGACAAAATAATTTCCTTGGACACGCAACCAGAACTGAACCTAAAAATTTCATTTGAAAAAATCCTGAAATCTGACATGAACCAAATCTGAACCCGACAAAAATATTCCAAAGAAACATAACCCGATCCGATCAAGACAAAATAATTTCCGTGCACAGTGGACACACAACCTGATCCGAATCCAAAAATTTTGTTTGAAAAAAATCCGAAATGTGACCCGAAACAAATATAATAATCGATAAAAATATTCTAAAGAACCATAACCCGATCCGAGCAAGACAAAATAATTTCCTTGGACACGCAACCAGAACTGAACCTAAAAATTTCATTTGAAAAAATCCTGAAATCTGACATGAACCAAATCTGAACCCGACAAAAGTATTCCGAAGAACCATAACCCGATCCGAGCAAAACAAAATAATTTCCGTGAACTCGCAAACAGACCCGAATCTAAAAAATCCATTAGAAAAAACACAAAATCTGACACTAATCGAATCTAAACCCGACAAAAATATTGCAGAGAACCATAACTCGATCCGAGCAAGACAAAATAATTTCTGTGGACACGCAGCCCGGTCCGAACCTAAAAATTTAGTTTGAAAAAACCCGAAATATCACCCGTACCAAATATGTTAATCGCCAAAAATATTCTGAAAAACCATAACCCGATCCGAGGAAGACAAGATAATTTCCGATTACATGTAACACGACCCGAACCTAAAAGTTCCATTTGAAAAAAAAATTGAAATCTGACCCAAACCAAATCTGAATCTGAAAACCATAACCGGATCCGAGCAAGACAAAATTATTTCCGTTGGAGTGCAACCCGATCCGAACCTGAAAGCTCTACTTTAAGTTAACCCGCACAGTACCCGAAATAAAAATACACCAGGCCGTACCCCAATACGAGCAACGGAAAGTAATTTCTGTTTACACGCAATACAATCAGAATCTGAAAATTCCATTTGAAGTCAACCTGAAACCCAACCAAAAGCCGATCTGAAAACGACAAAATTATATTAAAGAACCGTAAACCGATCCGAGTAAGACAAATTATTTCCGTAGACACGCAACCGGATCCGAACTTAAAGGTTCCATTTGAAATCAACCCGAAACCCGACCACAACCAGGTTTCGGATTGAGTTCAATTAGAACTTTCAGGTTCGGATCGGGTTGCCGGTCGACGAAAATTATTTTGTCTTGCTCGCAACGAGTTATAGTTCTTTGGAATATTTTTGTCGGGTTAAGATTTGGTTCGGGTCGGGTTTCAGGTTGACTTAAAGTGGAATTTTTAGGTTCTGGTCGCGTTGCGTGTCCACGGAAACTAATTTGTCTTGTTCGGATCCGGTTATGGATGTTTGGAATACTTTTGTCGAGTTCAGATTTGGTTCATGTCAGATTTCAGGTTTTTTTCAAATGAGTTTTTTAGGTTCGGTTCGGGTTGCGTGTCCAAGGAAATTATTTTGTCTTGCTCGGATCGGGTTATGGTTCTTTAGTTTATTTTTGTCGGGTTCAGATTTGGTTTATGTCAGATTTCAGGTTTTTTTCAAATGAAATTTTTAGGTTCGGTTCGGGTTGCGTGTCCAAGGAGATTTTTTTGTCTTGCTCGGATCGGTATATGGTTCTTTAGAATATTTTTGTCGGTTATCATATTTGGTTTGGGTCATATTTCGGAATTTTTCAAACAAATATTTTAGGTTGGGATCGGGTTGCGTGTCCACGGAAATTATTTTGTCTTGCCCGATTCGGGTTATGGTTCTTTGGAATATTTCTGTCGGGTTCAGATTTGGTTCATATGAGATTTCGGGCTTTTTGTAATTTAATTTTTAGGTTCGGGGTTGGTTGCGTATTCGCGGAAATTATTTTGTCTTACTCGGATCGGGTTATGGTGCTTTAGAATATTTTTGTCGGTTATCAGATTTGGTTCGGGTCAGATTTCCGGTTTTTTCAATTTGAACTTTCAGGTTCGTGTCAGGTTGCATGTAGACTGAAATTATTTTGTCTTGCCCAGATCGGGGTACGGTCTGTTAAAATTTATTTTTTGGGTTCGGGTTCGGGTCGGATTATGGGTTAATAAGCCTAAAAAATCACCCTTGTCGGATAATAAGTGGTCATTTTTCAATTAGCGTAACACTTTCTAGGCTCTTTGCAATAAGCCTGAACAATATCAGGCTAATTGGAAAAAGGGAGATGATTCTCCAATTATCCCGGCTGTTTGCAAAGAGCCTGATTTCTCAATTAGACTACGACATATACATCATTATATATAATGTAATGCTTGCCTAGTTTTATGTTTACATATTTGCAATCTAATTTTTATTCTGTTTCCCTAAGTATATTTTCTCTATATATTAATATCTATTGAGATTCTAAAATTTTTGTTCCCTTAGAGTGGCGCAGTGGTGGAAAATTGGCGCAGAGGAGGAGCCTATTGGCACCACTAATTTTTTATTGTATACTTCGCCTTAATAAAAACTCGGAAATTCTCTTATTAGATAAGCCGAAAAATACTACCAAAACTTAGTGGTGTCAATAGGCTCCGCCTCTGCGCCAATTTTCCACCACTGAGTGGCGCGAGTCGCTCCTTAAAGTTGCCACAGCAAAGATTTCACTTTTCTGTTTCTGTTTATCAAGCTGCCATTAGAGACAGCTCTACGTGAAGTAAGCTATATACTAGATTAATATTAACACAATTATTCTAATTGGTAAACAAATCATATTAGATGTAAATTTCCAACTGGGCGAAAAATGTCCGGACCAGGATTCGAACCCGGGATCTCCTGGCTGAAGCCGCCAGTGCTCTGCCATCTGAGCTATCCCGGACTATTCTGGTCGAACTTTTTCACCCAGCTAACCTTGATGATTACAGCATCTGGTCTGAAACCTGGTTCAGCTCAACAGAATAAATCTCAGGTAATGGAACTCCAGAAATCGCTGGATACGAAATTACACTAGATTAATATTAACACAATTATTCTAATTGGTAAACAAATCATATTAGATGTAAATTTCCAACTGGGCGAAAAATGTCCGGACTGGATTCGAACCCGGGATCTCCTGGCTGAAGCCGCCAGTGCTCTGCCATCTGAGCTATCCCGGACGATTCTGGTCGAACTTTTTCACCCAGCTAACCTTGATGATTACAGCATCTGGTCTGAAACCTGGTTCAGCTCAACAGAATAAATCTCAGGTAATGGAACTCCAGAAATCGCTGGATACGAAATTACACTAGATTAATATTAACACAATTATTCTAATTGGTAAACAAATCATATTAGATGTAAATTTCCAACTGGGAGAAAAATGTCCGGACCAGGATTCGAACCCGGGATCTCCTGGCTGAAGCCGCCAGTGCTCTGCCATCTGAGCTATCCCGGACGATTCTGGTCGAACTTTTTCACCCAGCTAACCTTGATGATTACAGCATCTGGTCTGAAACCTGGTTCAGCTCAACAGAATAAATCTCAGGTAATGGAACTCCAGAAATCGCTGGATACGAAATTACACTAGATTAATATTAACACAATTATTCTAATTGGTAAACAAATCATATTAGATGTAAATTTCCAACTGGGCGAAAAATGTCCGGAACAGGATTCGAACCCGGGATCTCCTGGCTGAAGCCGCCAGTGCTCTGCCATCTGAGCTATCCCGGACGATTCTGGTCGAACTTTTTCACCCAGCTAACCTTGATGATTACAGCATCTGGTCTGAAACCTGGTTCAGCTCAGCAGAATAAATCTCAGGTAATGGAACTCCAGAAATCGCTGGATACGAAATTACACTAGATTAATATTAACACAATTATTCTAATTGGTAAACAAATCATATTAGATGTAAATTTCCAACTGGGCGAAAAATGTCCGGACCAGGATTCGAACCCGGGATCTCCTGGCTGAAGCCGCCAGTGCTCTGCCATCTGAGCTATCCCGGACGATTCTGGTCGAACTTTTTCACCCAGCTAACCTTGATGATTACAGCATCTGGTCTGAAACCTGGTTCAGCTCAACAGAATAAATCTCAGGTAATGGAACTCCAGAAATCGCTGGATACGAAATTACACTAGATTAATATTAACACAATTATTCTAATTGGTAAACAATTCATATTAGATGTAAATTTCCAACTGGGCGAAAAATGTCCGGACCAGGATTCGAACCCGGGATCTCCTGGCTGAAGCCGCCAGTGCTCTGCCATCTGAGCTATCCCGGACGATTCTGGTCGAACTTTTTCACCCAGCTAACCTTGATGATTACAGCATCTGGTCTGAAACCTGGTTCAGCTCAGCAGAATAAATCTCAGGTAATGGAACTCCAGAAATCGCTGGATACGAAATTACACTAGATTAATATTAACACAATTATTCTAATTGGTAAACAAATCATATTAGATGTAAATTTCCAACTGGGCGAAAAATGTCCGGACCAGGATTCGAACCCGGGATCTCCTGGCTGAAGCCGCCAGTGCTCTGCCATCTGAGCTATCCCGGACGATTCTGGTCGAACTTTTTCACCCAGCTAAGTAAATTTCCAACTGGGCGAAAAATGTCCGGACCAGGATTCGAACCCGGGATCTCCTGGCTGAAGCCGCCAGTGCTCTGCCATCTGAGCTATCCCGGACGATTCTGGTCGAACTTTTTCACCCAGCTAAGTAAATTTCCAACTGGGCGAAAAATGTCCGGACCAGGATTCGAACCCGGGATCTCCTGGCTGAAGCCGGCAGAGGCCGGCTTCAGCCAGGAGATCCCGGGTTCGAATCCTGGTCCGGACATTTTTCGCCCAGTTGGAAATTTACATCTAATATGATTTGTTTACCAATTAGAATAATTGTGTTAATATTAATCTAGTGTAATTTCGTATCCAGCGATTTCTGGAGTTCCATTACCTGAGATTTATTCTGTTGAGCTGAACCAGGTTTCAGACCAGATGCTGTAATCATCAAGGTTAGCTGGGTGAAAAAGTTCGACCAGAATCGTCCGGGATAGCTCAGATGGCAGAGCACTGGCGGCTTCAGCCAGGAGATCCCGGGTTCGAATCCTGGTCCGGACATTTTTCGCCCAGTTGGAAATTTACATCTAATATGATTTGTTTACCAATTAGAATAATTGTGTTAATATTAATCTAGTGTAATTTCGTATCCAGCGATTTCTGGAGTTCCATTACCTGAGATTTATTCTGTTGAGCTGAACCAGGTTTCAGACCAGATGCTGTAATCATCAAGGTTAGCTGGGTGAAAAAGTTCGACCAGAATCGTCCGGGATAGCTCAGATGGCAGAGCACTGGCGGCTTCAGCCAGGAGATCCCGGGTTCGAATCCTGGTCCGGACATTTTTCGCCCAGTTGGAAATTTACATCTAATATGATTTGTTTACCAATTAGAATAATTGTGTTAATATTAATCTAGTGTAATTTCGTATCCAGCGATTTCTGGAGTCCCATTACCTGAGATTTATTCTGTTCAGCTGAACCAGGTTTCAGACCAGATGCTGTAATCATCAAGGTTAGCTGGGTGAAAAAGTTCGACCAGAATCGTCCGGGATAGCTCAGATGGCAGAGCACTGGCGGCTTCAGCCAGGAGATCCCGGGTTCGAATCCTGGTCCGGACATTTTTCGCCCAGTTGGAAATTTACATCTAATATGATTTGTTTACCAATTAGAATAATTGTGTTAATATTAATCTAGTGTAATTTCGTATCCAGCGATTTCTGGAGTTCCATTACCTGAGATTTATTCTGTTGAGCTGAACCAGGTTTCAGACCAGATGCTGTAATCATCAAGGTTAGCTGGGTGAAAAAGTTCGACCAGAATCGTCCGGGATAGCTCAGATGGCAGAGCACTGGCGGCTTCAGCCAGGAGATCCCGGGTTCGAATCCTGGTCCGGACATTTTTCGCCCAGTTGGAAATTTACATATAATATGATTTGTTTACCAATTAGAATAATTGTGTTAATATTAATCTAGTGTAATTTCGTATCCAGCGATTTCTGGAGTTCCATTACCTGAGATTTATTCTGTTGAGCTGAACCAGGTTTCAGACCAGATGCTGTAATCATCAAGGTTAGCTGGGTGAAAAAGTTCGACCAGAATCGTCCGGGATAGCTCAGATGGCAGAGCACTGGCGGCTTCAGCCAGGAGATCCCGGGTTCGAATCCTGGTCCGGACATTTTTCGCCCAGTTGGAAATTTACATCTAATATGATTTGTTTACCAATTAGAATAATTGTGTTAATATTAATCTAGTGCAATTTCGTATCCAGCGATTTCTGGAGTTCCATTACCTGAGATTTATTCTGTTGAGCTGAACCAGGTTTCAGACCAGATGCTGTAATCATCAAGGTTAGCTGGGTGAAAAAGTTCGACCAGAATCGTCCGGGATAGCTCAGATGGCAGAGCACTGGCGGCTTCAGCCAGGAGATCCCGGGTTCGAATCCTGGTCCGGACATTTTTCGCCCAGTTGGAAATTTACATCTAATATGATTTGTTTACCAATTAGAATAATTGTGTTAATATTAATCTAGTGTAATTTCGTATCCAGCGATTTCTGGAGTCCCATTACCTGAGATTTATTCTGTTGAGCTGAACCAGGTTTCAGACCAGATGCTGTAATCATCAAGGTTAGCTGGGTGAAAAAGTTCGACCAGAATCGTCCGGGATAGCTGAGATGGCAGAGCACTGGCGGCTTCAGCCAGGAGATCCCGGGTTCGAATCCTGGTCCGGACATTTTTCGCCCAGTTGGAAATTTACATCTAATATGATTTGTTTACCAATTAGAATAATTGTGTTAATATTAATCTAGTGTAATTTCGTATCCAGCAATTTCTGGAGTTCCATTACCTGAGATTTATTCTGTTGAGCTGAACCAGGTTTCAGACCAGATGCTGTAATCATCAAGGTTAGCTGGGTGAAAAAGTTCGACCAGAATCGTCCGGGATAGCTCAGATGGCAGAGCACTGGCGGCTTCAGCCAGGAGATCCCGGGTTCGAATCCTGGTCCGGACATTTTTCGCCCAGTTGGAAATTTACATCTAATATGATTTGTTTACCAATTAGAATAATTGTGTTAATATTAATCTAGTGTAATTTCGTATCCAGCGATTTCTGGAGTTCCATTACCTGAGATTTATTCTGTTGAGCTGAACCAGGTTTCAGACCAGATGCTGTAATCATCAAGGTTAGCTGGGTGAAAAAGTTCGACCAGAATCGTCCGGGATAGCTCAGATGGCAGAGCACTGGCGGCTTCAGCCAGGAGATCCCGGGTTCGAATCCTGGTCCGGACATTTTTCGCCCAGTTGGAAATTTACATCTAATAAGCTATATATTTTGCCGAAACACCCGCGTGTAGAATTAGATTTGCATTTAGATGCAATAAAATAACTTATTTTTTCTGGTAACAAAAATTTCTATATTATGAAAGTTAAATTATTATACGAAAACACTTTTAATAATTACAGTGGTGGTCAGAATTATAAGAACAATTGAAAATTGCACAGAAAAAATTTATTTCTGAAGTAAATAAAGTGAAATTTATACATAAAATGCTTTTTTATGCTAGAAATCATTGTAGAATGCAAAATATGAATGTTTTGCCATAATTAACAAAATATGCCATTGTAAAAATTGGACAAAATTATAAGGACAATGAATGTTTTTGCCTGAAACACACTAATAATTAATAATCTCTCACTTATTCTCAATCACTTTGATCAGTCTTGACGTCATGGAGTTTGACAGTTCCTTAAGAACGTTCTTGGAAATTTTTGACCAGGCTTTTTCGATGGAGGACATGAGCTCTTGCTTGTTTTCATATTGTATACCATTTTTGTATACTTCGTGTGCCAGAATACCCCACAGATTTTCCATTGGATTCAGATCAGGACCTCTGGACGGCCAATGAAGTAGTTTCACGAAATTAGCATCAAACCACGATTTTGAAGTTTGGGAAACATGTACTGAGGCATTGTCCTGCTGGAAAAAATAGTCTCCACTCGTTATTAACGGTGCTTCCGGTAAATGATTGTCGCCCAATACATCAACATAACTCTCAGAATTCATTCTACCCTGCACAAAAACTATTGGAGTAGTTCCACCAGTTGTGAAAACCTCCCCAGACCATTACTCAGCCACATCCAAATGCACGCTTTGAGAAAATTTCTTTTTCTCTACGGATATCATACCAGAAGTAGCGAAAACCATCTGATCTATCCAAGTTAAACTTTTTCTCATCTGAAAAGATAACACCATCCCACTTTTTTTGCATAGTAATGCATTTTTTGGCAAACTCCATCCTCAGTCTCTTATGAACTTTTGTAAGAGGCGGTTGTGACATATGTTTACCATATCGAACCTTTTTTTTTCTTTTTGTAAAACACGTCGAACAGTTCGAGCACTGCTTCTAAGTTCAATTCACGTTTTATTTCTGTTGACATTTGTTTTTTGGAGCAAGCTCGCCTTATTATCATTCTTTTCCCCCTTACGGAAACAGAAGATGGCCTACCTATATGTCTTTGCCGTCCATATTTACCGGGATTTTTAAGATAATTGTAAATAACCGTTATTGATCTATTAAGCTTTGTCACAATTTGTCGTACAGAAAGTCCTGAACTTTTAAATGCATCCACTTTCCCTTTCTCAAACTCCGAAAACTTTGTACCCACCGGCATGACTGAAAAACGGAATATGACGATCCCAAACGCTTACTACACATTTATATCGTCGCTGAGTTCCATGTGCAGAGCAAAAAACATGCAAATTTTACTTTTTAGAACACACAAATACAGTTGTTCTTATAATTTTGTCCATATCAGATGGCTGTATAAATCCATAATACATTTTATGAATATAAATTTTCCACATATTTCCATAAAAACTTATAAAAATATTCTACATTTTTCTTTTAGTTTCCATCCATTAAATTTGCATAGGTTTCCGGCGAAATGTAGCCAAGATTTGGCGATTTTTGCCTTGTCCTTATAATTTTGACCACCACTGTATGTTTCCCCGTACTACAGTTATTAGGTTTACTACCATAAAAATATGCTTAAGAATAACATACAACGTGTGTACTGGAGTTTACACCGCGCCGTTATTTTCTCAACAGCTGGATCGTAGCTATATAATTCCAGTTCCAAAAATGTCTCAAATCAGATAAAGGAATTTATATTTTAACGTTTTTTTATTAAGACATTTAATTTTTGTAAAAGTTAAGGAATTACGAGAACTGATATTTTGTATGGGCCCGTTTTTCTTATAATTACTAGGGGGCTCGGCCCCCTACGAGCTACGCTCGCCAACCCCCGTCCAGACACCGCAGGCTCTAAATGCACGCTAATTTGATCGGCTTTAAAAAGATTTCGAAAGATTGAATTATAATTTAAAAAACAGTGGCGATCTCCCTATAAACGAATTTCAATTCATTTCTCTTTGATTGGGGAATTTTAACGCCAAATCCGCTGCGGTACTACTTGATTATCCCGACGACCCATTTCGCCAAATTATATAAATCGCCAAACCATTCGCCAAATTATACAAATTGACATAATTTTTATTTTAAATAACGAAAGAACAAATAAATTCGTACAACATTAATAAAAATACAAATAAAACGTCGAAATAAAAATAACTTGATGACGTAGACACGTGTAACAACATTTCAAAATAAGCTAATATAAAAGGAATTAAGTAAACAGAGTCTTTGTCTCCTGGTATTTTTTAACAAAGCGAGAAGAAAGTTCTTTTAAATGAGATATTTTAAATTAATCGTTTTTAATCTGACGTAATTTTTACCAAGCTATTCTTTCTCTTTTAAATAATCGCGTGAAAGTTCTTTTGTTAGCAATGAAATATTATTTGCGGTTTCCTAACAAAAATAGTTCAAAACATCCTCTCAAAATATTAAATAAATGTCTAGCGCAATTTCTAAATTTAAACTTTTTTGCAATATTATTTTGTGTTCATTTTATGTAATAACTATAATGTGACGTAAATATGACATAATTTCTCCTAAGACTTCTAACGCATGTTAATGAATTTATTATTTTACAATATCCTTTCTCTTTTAAAATTCACGTGTGTACTTTTTATGACGTAATTTTTAATAAGTTCCTGCTTTTTATACATAATTATTTAATTCTAATTTGAAAGTTTTTTTCCTGTTTATAATAGTCACGTGTAAATAAATTTTTAATTTGAAGCAAACATTATTGCTTGCGCTCTTTATACAGTTGGCAACAGTTTAAATTAGTACAATTTTCTGAAATCTGTAAAAAATATCTCTAGAAATGCAGAAAATTTGAATTTAAAATAGAAATAAAACCTGAAAAAATGAGTCAAAATAAAAAAATTAATGCAATCTGCACTCCGGCAAATTCTAACGCATAAAATGATCTAAAAATGATTACACTGCCATGTATAGTTTTTGCTGCTATAAAACTTTTTTAGTGGAACGATTTTGTCCAACTTTAGCATTAAATATCTCTTAAAATAATTCTTCGATTTGAAAACTGTCTGCATCAGCGTGTTTATCAAACATTTCTGTATAAAACCACTGATTTTCATATTTTTGTATGCATTATTTTTCTCAATATTAACGAAGAAAGACCTCCGGTCACAAAAAATTCAAAACCGGCGGCGGCGGCGGCGGCGGCGGTGACAGCGGTAGTTACTTTTTTTTAGAATAGAGAGAGAGAGATATTTATTAAAAGTTTGTGAGACGAAAAGGGGACAAAATACAACTTTGATCAGTTCAAAATTTCGATTTTTTTTTCGCCTTAATGTATTCTTTATGCGCACGAAAATCTTACTTTATTAGTTAGAAATTGATATCGAAAGCAAAAAGGCAATTTCGAAGCTATAGAACTAGAACGCGCCTCACTAAACTCTTTTAACCCGGGAGAACTCGCTGCATGAGATTTTCTCTCACCGTCGTACTTTTTTCAAGCCTCTTATTTAAACCATGTTTCATTTTAATTAAAATTTTAAAATATTATTTCAATTATTTTACCTATATGTGAGTAAAAGTACTAAGCCAAGCAAATAAAAATGATATTAAGCGAATGTAAAGTAAAAGAAAAGCAATTGGGCACCGTGAAAGAAATTCTCACTAGTGAGTTCTCCCGGGTTAAACGCTTTTCTCTCAGAAAAGCATTTTCAAAATAGTTGGAAGCTCTAGTTTAACTAATTTTCTATCAATTGTCTTAAATCTTTTTAAAAATTAGTTGTCACATACTGTTCTAGGGAAATATGTAGGAATTTTTCAAATATATCACTTTTCTGTGCAGTTTTAAGTAACGACATTTTAGGTTGAATATTTCAATTTAATCGATGACATTGCACGAAGAATACATATTTTTTAACGGCTATGGATTTCACTAACTTTTGAGCTAACAAAGCTACTTATTTGGTCAAAATTGCTAGGTCAAGTCTGCTGTAACTTGTGATACCCAACGCTTTATGTCCTTTTTCCGAAACGCTCCCGCCCATCAATTTCAATTTGTATAAATTATTGTAAATGGATTTTTATAAACATTTCGTAAAAAGTCCTTGCGGCCAGTGCCGGGAGGAAGAGGTAGCTTTCAAATTCCTTATTTTAAAAAAGCCAACTTATATTATTCAAACACACGATGCTCAATTTAGTGGAAACCGAATATAGGCGATTCAATACTAATTTTTATCAATACTAAATCATTATGAATGAGAATTTCGCGAAATTAGTCAGCTTTATCCAAGCTGCTTTTATTTAAAGTAACTTATATTTGGCTGAGAAGATGTATACTATCCACATGCCTTCTTACATGGAAATAGGCGAATACGTGTGTTATCGCGTGACAAATACAAGATCGTTTCAAAATGTTAGCCATACTAGAAATTCAAAGTGCTATAATTCAACCATTTTTTAAGATACAAATAACAGAACAAATTTTCAGAAACAAAATCTGCTCCGGAATCTTTGTATCAAGGACAAACACATAAAAAATCTTTTTCATTTTCCAATTTTTTAATACCTCATTTTAAATTTTAAATTTAATTTTTTTAAATGGCAACCCTTTGGAAACAAGATGGCGAATGAAGCTGGCCAACGAACTCGGTCAAGACATTGGTATGTACTATGTACAGACCAAGTAACATCCAAATCGGTTCATAAATACGCTTGTTATCGCGTGACAAATATCAGGTCGTTTTAAAATGTCAACCACAATAGAAATTCAAAATGCTATAACTCAGGCATTTTTTTAGATATAGACGAAACAAAAACTGTTCCGGAATCTTTGTATTAAGGTCAAACACATACGAAAAAAATCTTTTCATTTTCTAATTTTTTGGTATCTCATTTTAAATTTTAAATTTTAAAAATTTTTTTAAATGGCCGCCATTTTGAAACAAGATGGCAGATGAAGCTGGCCAACGGACTCGATCGAGATATTTGTATGTACTATGTACACACCAAGGTACATCCAAATCAGTTCATAAATACTCCTGTTATCACGTGACAAATATCAGGACGTTTCAAAATGTCAGCCACGCTAGAAATTCAAAATGCTATAACTCAGCCATTTTTTAAGATATAGACGAAACAAAAACTGCTCCCGAATCTTTGTATCAAGGTCAAATACATAAGAAAAAAATATTTTTCCATTTTCAATTCTTTGGTACCACATTTCAAATTTAAAATTTTAAAAAAAATTTTAAATAGCCGCCATTTTGAAACAAAATGGCGGATGAAGCTGGCCAACGAACTCGGTCGAGACATTGGTATGTACTATGTACATACCGAATTACATCCAAATCGGTTCATAAATTCGAGAGTTACAGTATGACAAAGGTCAGATATATATATATATATACGGATATATATATATATATATATATATATATATCAACTTTTGAACGGAGGGTGGTTTCGGGGTCTGGGGGTCATGATCGATGAAAATATACCAAAATTTTTTGAAATCGCTTTCCTCCGAACGGCTGCAATAGGTAGCTTTTTGTAATGAAAGCTACCTAAAAGAAAAAATCCCCTTATATCTTAACTTTAAAATCCCCAAATGCCACTTGATGGTGCTCCGTTTTTATTTCGGCACTTTTATGAAAAGGTTTTAGTATGTTGAATATGTTTTTTTTATATACAGGGTGCCCATAATTAAGTTGTCTACTGACAAAGCTATTGTTCATAAAAAGGTGAAATTTTTTGAAAGACATAATAAAGGGATGGGAATGTGTTTAAGCTAAAAAAATATATAAATAAAAATAGTTCAAAATTTCGCCACCAGAAGGCCATTTGTAATAAATTACACATTTAGCATTACGATAGTTTAGAAATTTTATTTACAGGATGGTCATAATTAATCGACCCTATTTTGAAGTTGTCTGCAGGCAAAACTATTGTTCAGAATGTTGTGAAATTTTTTGGAGAACGTAATAAAAGTATGGAAATTCGTTTGAGCAAAAAAAAAAAAAATATTAGTCCGTTTGTTAACGAATTACAGATTTAGCTCACATTTACGATAGTTTAACAAATTTTGATATAACCAAAACATGTTCTGCATGACTTTCATCAGTTTCAGATTCCGTCTGGAATCGTAAGATAGCATTTTCCACAGTTGACCGCAGTATGTTCTGCGAAATGCTAGAAACATGTCGTGAAATGCTGTCTCTAGAATAAGGTTAAGTTTATAAATAAAATTTCTAAACTATTGTAATGCTAAATGTGTAATTTATTAATAATCGCCCCCTGGTGGCGAAATTTTGAACTATTTTTATTTATATTTCTTTTTAGCTTAACCAAATTCCCATCCCTTTATTATGTCTTTCAGAAAATTTCACCTTTTTATGAACAATAGTTTTGCCTGTAGACAACTTTAAAGTAGGGTCGTTTAATTATGAACACCCTGTATATTATTTGATTATGTCGTTATGGCGCTATTAGAAAAAAAGCGTCACAGAAAACCCATACAAGTGACATGTCCACGATCGACAATGGTAGATATGCAGGGTTTCTTAAAATGAACTGACTGTTTCTAAAATGGAATAAGTAAATGACAGCACAGGACTTAATTTCTGACCAAAAGTGTACCCGAGCTTTAATATTCTACAGTAATAACCACTGTAGTGTATCCTCCCCCCGTCCCCTCCACCCACATATTTGTATTTCATTTATTTATTTGCAAAATTTAAAGCAATTTCTTCTTCAGCAAAAGAAAACTTTTAAGGGAACACAGGTCCTTTAAACTTAAAAAAAAAAAAAAAAAAAAAAAAAAAAAAAAAGAAAAGAAACAGTGGCACTCCGGGAGTGCCAATAGAAGTGAAAACTTCAACAATTACGTGTGTGTTTTTTTAATCATCAGGAAATGTTTTATTGTGCAGGAGATACTTTTAAATGTAGTGTTTTTTTATTCATTATTATAAACTATTACTACCAAAATTATATTACAATTTTCATAGTAATATAATTTAACTATAAATTACATATAAATAAACATTAATAATTTGTAATATATATTACTATATTAAATTATATTATTAAATTATACATGCACATATAAATAAAAAAAATTTCGTACAAAAATTCTCGTATTGTATTTAAAGATTTATCCGGCGAAATATAAACGGCAACCATTACAATTCAATACTATGCAAATATTGAAATCCATACTCCAATTCAATACTATCCAAAATTATTTTTATTAATGAATACAATACCACAATTATATCGCGCTTGGCGCGCTAGTCTAGCATGTCGGTTACGTAACAGTGTCTCCAAATCAGTGATTTTTCTCCATCTCAAAAAAAGTTCAACGCGCCTAAAGAAGTTTTCGAAAACTGATAATGTGTGTGTGTGTTCCTGTGTGAACGCCGGGAGAAAAAGTGAGTTTTAGCTTCGTTCTTCTTTTGCGGATTGAGCTGAAGAGGGAAAAGTTCCTGTCATTCACCGCTTGGCGCGCTAGTGTCTATAAGCCAAAATGCTAGCATGTCGGTTACGTAACAGTGTCTTCAAATCAGCGTTTTTTCTCCATCTCAAAAAAGCTCAACGCGCCTAAAGAAGTTTTCACTTCACTTCAAAAAAAAAAAAAAATCAGTTTTCGGATTTTGTATTGTTCTGATTTATTTTAAAATTTCTCAACAATATGCAAAAAAGTCCATTCAAAAATCAGCATTTCTTGAGTTATAATCATTTATAGACGATGAATACAACTGAAGGTTCGTAGATATCGAAACTTTAAAACGCGTTTTATCAGATTAGTAAATTTGGAGTTTACGCTGAATTTGGACTGTAACACTGTTACTGTCAAACTATATAAGCTACAGCTTTAAAAAATTAACCAAATATAAGTTTCTTTATAGTTTTCATGCTAAAATCCAATTATTCACATATTTTGGTTATTTAAATTTTTGCACTTTAAAAATTTCATTTTTTTTTTTTAACCTTCATTTTTTTAATTGTACTAAAATTAATTTTTAAACAAAACTTTTTGTATATATTTTGGTTTTAATTTAGAAGTAGCATGTGTTACGTTGCTATTTTGTTCAAATATTCTTTTCTATATGCATAATTTAGGATTTTATGATACGCGCAGCACTTAATGATTTTAATTCATGCATTAATGAGATGGATTTTAAAATTTAGAATTGAAATATTAATTTTGTATATAAAACATTTATTTTTTTGTATAATATAGCTAAGAATATATAATTTAGGCAGAAAGGGAAACAAATCTGAATTGGACATAATTTGTGCTTTGGTACTTTAAAACAAGCGATGTTTTTAATCGTTTCGACATACTCAAGGGCCCTGTGCCCCCATAATATGTTTTGATTATAACTTTACACAATACCTGTGCTGTACTACTGGGCTTCAGTGCACAGTATTTATAAACTCCGGTGAATTCCGACTAATATTTAAATATTCATTAAAGATAAAGGAACAACTGAGCTGCATTCCTGTGAGTTTCGGCTCAAATTAAGCACCGCGTGGAGCTAAAAAAAAGTGATCGGTAAAATATTTTACAAACACAAAATAAAAGCAACCTGTAAAAATAACATGATACCAGTAAAAACGCAGATACGGTTGTAGTTAATACTGGCATTCCTCGTCGCAGTTAGCAAGCTATTGGGACGAAAAAATCATCGAGTCTACACTTGCGTGCGCTAAATAGAATTATGCTCCTACATGTGAGGGGCTCTCAACCATAGTAGATCAAGTCCATTTTGAAAAATAATATGAGATAGTGCATATAGAAAGTGCATAAAATAGGTTCTATCCACTCCAACTTTAAACCAAGCCTGTTTTAACATACTTTCTCATATATGTCGTCTGTTTACCGACTTGGTTTACTACGGGAGTGGATAAAATACATTTTAAGCACCGTCTAAATGGATATCTCATTTTTTTTTCAAAATGGACTTGGTCTACTATGGTTGTGAGCCTCTCATGTACGACGTGATTCGCCACATATGTAAGCACTTTGGTAGGAAAGAATGCGAATGATTAAAGATTGGAGGGAAAGAAAATATAACTTAGGCTTTGGTTTTTGGAAGTACTATTTCGCTGGGCTCCGGAGCGCAGTATGTATGAGCTCCGTTGAGCTCCGGCGTAAATTAAGCACTGTAGCAGCGCCTTTTAAAGTTATACTTTCAAGGTGATTAATATGTAAAAAAGAGAGTTGGTTTAATATGATTCCTGGTTTGATATCAAATGTCACCAATAGATGGCGCTTCACATTTTCATACTAAGAATGCTCAACCTAATGTATAACTATTGGATGGATTAAAATTGATTTAATTTTTAGCCTCCATTCTATTCAACTGTTCAAACGCGTAAGAAAAGGATTGCGTTTTCAAATTCGAAGGTTATACGGAAACCATTGTTGTTATTACAGTTCTTGCAGTTTGAGACTCTTCAGCCATTTATGGGTTGTATTTGGTTCTAAAACAGTGAAGAATGCTTAAGAAATTCCTATGTTGCACATTCCCATCCTGCATTATTTTTTTGAAAAACGCATTAATCTCCAGCATTAATAGCTGTCACTGTTTGTTTGCTATTCCACTTTGTACAATTTCAGTCCATATAGAATACCCTGTCTTAACCTTCAGTCTTAACAATAAAACGACCGGAAAAATTACTCGAGTTTTATAAAAATATTACACCGGGATTTTTATTTAAATCTGTTTACCATATTTATTTAACATTTTTTTATTTGTGTATTTTAAACTTACAGTAGTTTCCTGCTTAACCGGCCTAAACGGGATCGAAGTTTAGCCGGTTAAGAGAAAAACCGGTTAAAGCAGATAAGTAAAAAAAATTAAATAGGTATCCACGTAACTTAATTAATTAAACCCGTATGATGCAGTTAGTTTTTCAATTTGCGCAGTTTAAATAAAGTACATATTTTCTATATTTGGCGATATGAATACTAGTTATAATTAACTGAACTGAAAGAAAAATTATTATTGATAACAAATAATGAAAAATATTTAACACAAATTAAATTGTTGAAAGTCGTGTCACACAGCTTTATAAAAAGTTGAAATTGTTCGACATTATGTATATTTAAGTTAATCAACCATAAAGAAATCAGTGACCTTCTTCTGTTGAAGGCAAGGTGACGGACATTTTGCAGCATAATCTCTCCATCTCTTTAACATCATAAGTTTAATCGAGGAAGATGTTAGCTGCTGTTCAACATAGCGTCGCGCCAACTCTAATGCTTTTACCACTCCCGTATGTGGAATTTTAGCAATGTCAACTTTAACTGGATCATCATCAGGATCATCTTCGTATTGAACAACATCAGTTACAGTCCTAATTATATCCTCGTCAAATAATGTTTCATGCATGAGATCTTTATCAGACTCATGGAACTCTTATACATCTTCTACGGTGATCTGTTCGCATACCTCAAGATTTTTAAATGCTTGTACGAAACAGTTTGCAGACAGATCAGGCATCATAGAGTTCCAGGGGTGGGGGATTCACTTTTGACCATTAAAAACACAAAATCTCAAATCTTACGGGGGGACATCTCATTGTTCCCGTGGAGAATGTCCCTCCACGGGTCGCACCCTGAATTCAACACTGGTGAAAGTCAACGCATATCCATTTAGAACCAATCGACGTTCTGCTTTCTGAATTTTGCCTCCTTCCTCTCGGGATTCCACTTCTACTCGAAAGCGTAAGCTGAGTTCTCGAGGCCGTCATCCATGAATTTTGACTGATGTTGGGGAAAAATAAGGGGCCGGTTAAAGCGGAGTTCCGGTTAAGAGGAGGCCAGTTAAGAGGGAGGGTACCGTATTTTACAAAGAAATTTCTAATTAGAACCGAAATATATTCATATGATAGGGGTCAAAATGACCCTTCACGGTCTTTTTAGTGTTAATCACTGCTTTTAAAATCAGAAGATTTCAAGGAAGATTGAAAATCCAGAAGATTTGTACAATCTTCCAAAACAAAACGAGAACACTTCATTTATTTTAATGATCAAATTGTTCTAAAAAAGAACGAAAATAGCTATTCGATTGTAAATTAAGTCTTTCTTAATTTATGTGTTTTTAAAACAGCTCAAGTGGTCATCTTCATATTAAAATTGTGTCAAATTTGTTATATGTTCAATACGACCACGTAAGTTTGATATCGCATTTAATTTTTTTTTCGGTAAATTTTACAATAAGAATCCAGACGAAAATTCATTTAGTATAGCGGTTTAGTAATTATGAAAGTCCAAAATTTGGAAATCTTAACGTTAAATTAATTTGTAATTGCTTCAAAATAGATGACAATGCGGGCGTGTTTTGAAGCATAACTCAAACTCTACTTGAGAGCATGATTTGTAAGTTTATATTCGTAAGTTAGAAGCTTCTAGAAATCGATTTCTGTTGAAAAATGTATAGATTATACTTTATTTTTTTTTCGAAAATTAATCTCAACGTACATGTATTTTTAAAATTCATCTATTAAGTAAAATAAAGTCTGTTTGAAATATTTATTAAAATTAACCGATTGCTTGTGCATTTTTTGAACAATTTACATATTTGCATTCAATTTCAAGAAAATTTCAATTACAGTATGTATTATGTATTTTTAGTCATTTAGTTATACACATATAACTTAGGGGATAGGGGAGGGATGCAGAAAATTAGCAATATAATCAAAGGTTACCGACTTATGTATATTTTTTAAGAATAAAAAGTTATAACTGCAAAAGTTATAGCAATCATAAGAACGGTACAGTAATAATGATAATAAATAACAGGGAAACAAATAACAGCAACAACAATATCAATAATGAAAACTTCAAATTTTAGAGAAAAAGCCGTCCAAAAAAAATAGAACATAGGAAAGATCTTCTGTGGTATGTAGTAAAATTATATTTAACAAAATCAACTATATAACTATAGAAATCAGTAAAACTTTCTAATCTGTATATCTTTCGTGTCATTGTTTTCTTTGTGGAAAATTATATCGTTATGAAATGTTATAACCGCATGTTACTGTGAAAAATTGATGTAATATATTCAAATAAGCAAATGTATAAACAATCAATAAAAGTAATTATTTAAAAAAAAATTATTTATATCGTGCATTGTGTATCATAATCTTGATAGTAGTCTCCTAGATTGTCACAAATTTTAAAATTCGATGAAAAATGAGAAATTATCATTACAAATACTCTGTGAAAAACTAGGAAAAATGTATTGAGATTAACATGCGTTTTCCCAATAGAGTTAGAATTATATCTGCTCAAGAAAAATATTTTATGGATAAAACACCACTAACTCAAACAAGAAAATTGGGGAAAATGGCTTTTCTAATTCAATATATAAACTCTTTAGTAATTCTTTTATACGAAAAATTTCGAATAAGCTTCTTCATTGAGCGTAAATGACAATTTTGCGAAGTGAAGTATTCGCAGTTGAACACAAATTTAATTTTCAACATTTAATTTGTAGAAATTAAAAGTGTTCTTTAACTTGATTTTAAGATGAAGATAATGTGTCGAAGTTTGGATCTTTAATGAAAGATAAATTGTAACACTCAAGCATTTGGATTTATATGAATAGATTAATAAATAAAAAGAAAAGTGCTCAGTTAAACTGATGGCATTGAGCTCACAGGCTATTCACACTAATTGTATATTATTTTCTTATTTCAAAGAATTTTCTTATTTCAAAGAAAGAAGCCCCTCAAAAAATAAATGAAGGGGGATTAGCCCCCGTTTCCGTACTTTATACTTAAACAATGAAACTCCAAATCAAATGAAGGAAGCGCCATATCTGAATAAACGCGTACATCAAATTTGAAGTAAATCGAATAATTCTGCCTGAAAAACCCCTTTATCTAAATTAAGGGGGGGGGGGGGGGGACTAGTCTCCGTCTTCCTTTTATACTTAACCAATAAACTTCCAAATCTAATCAAGGTAGTTCCTTAACATAATATACCGGTATACCAACTTTGGAGCAAATCGAATAACTCTGCATAAAAAAACCATTCATCTAAATTACAGGAGGGATCTATCCCCCCCCCTTCCTTCCTTCCTTTAACCTTAACTAATGGACCTCCAAATCTAATCAGGGAAGCTCCTTAACATAATAAACCGGTATACCAAGTTTGGAGCAAATCTAATAATTCTGCATGAAAACCCCATTTATCTAAATTAAGTGTCTGGGTGGGGGGGGGCGGTACCACCCTTTCCTCCCTTTATACTTAAATAATGAATATCAAAATCTAATCAAGGCAGCTCCTTAACATAATAAACCGGCATACCAAATTTGGAGCAAATCGAACAATTCTACGTGAAAAACCCATTTATCTTAATTAAGGGAGGGCTAACCCCCTTTTCCCTCTTTATATTTAAGTAATGAGCTCCCAAATCTAATCAGGGAAGTTCCTTAATATAATAAACCTGTATACCAAATTTGTAGCAAATCGAATATTTCTGCATGAAAAACCCATTTATCTAAATTAAGAGCGGGACTAGCCCCCTTTTCCCCCTTTATCCTTAAACAATGAACCCCCAAAGCAAATCAGGGAAGTGCCTTATCAAAATGAACTGGTATACCAAATTTGGAGCAAATCGAACAATTCTACATGAAAAACACATTTACATAAATTAAGGGGAGGGGGTAGCCCCCCTTTCCCCTTTTATACTTAAGTAATGAACTTCCAAATCTAATCAGGGAAGCTCATTAACATAATAAACTGGTATACCAAATATGGAGCAAATCGAAAGCTTCTGCATGAAAAACCCATTTATCTAAATTAAGGGGGGGACTAAAGCCCCTTTTCCCCCTTTATCCTTAAACAATGAAACCCCAAAACTAATCAGGGAAGTACGTTATCAAAATGAACCTAGAAAAAATATTTGAAGCAAATCGGATATTTCTCGCTTTACGTACGTACATACAGAACAGGCGGGCACATAAGCTCTCAGGCTTTGATAGCCTGTGAGCTTAAAAGAATGATTTAAGTTCATTAATTTTCATTTAATAAGATATAGCGAGGAATATACATTTAATTCCAGATTTCTTGTCAAATAATCATGAAACGAATTAACAGTTAAATATTGTTGCCTTCAATTGTCGTCATAATGCTGTGAAACTAACAAAAAAAAAAAAAAAAAAAAAAAAAAGAGTTTCAAGGGATTGGACAAAAGTCGCGTATTATGCGGGATAGCATATTAAACGTGATTTGAGCAATGTTGCAGGAACTGGGATTATTTACACTCGTAATCGTCTGCGTAATATTTACGAAAATTTAGATGAAAATTTAATCGAGGACGCGAGTTTCAAAACTCGACTTATCCAAAATTTAAAAAATGGAGTTTTCTCTACCAATCTATTCTACCGGTAAACCTTCACCGAAGAAACACAACAATCTAAAAAAAAAACTAGTTCCCTCCTATATTTCTGCTATTTTAAAATCTTAGTTTACGAAGAAAAGCAATGTACGTAGCTAGAGGTTTTTCGCGATTTCCCAAAATTTGTTTTTCTGGATAAGGCGAGTCTTGAAACTCGCGTCCTCAGTTGTATTAAACTTAACTCATTGTTTCTATTTATAAGGCTCACTGCAATAATAACTGACAAGAGAACAGGAATTCTGCCTTTTCAGAATTTAGTGTTCCCCTGATGAAAAAAAAAAAAATGTATATAAATATAGATACAGTAGAGTCCCGATTATCCGAGTTAATCGAACTTATACCTTTGAAATGGATCCTTTTCTTCTGATGGACTTATAGCTTCTATTATTATGAAACAGTCATTATAAATGAAGTGTTAAGGGAAGATGAAAGAGCAGCCGTAGAAAGTTAGAACTCTGATTTTCTGGTCAGAAATTCAGACCGGGGATTTTTCATTTCATGTTCCCATTTCAGGAGGAAAAATTCTCCATAATTGTTTTTCTTCAAAAAAAAAAAAAAAAAAAAGAGGCCATTTTTTCCTTATTCGCATTGTATATACGATTTTAAGACTTCAAAACAACTCTGACAGAGAGATGGCATGTAGTAAATATGACTTCAGATGATCCTGTTTCTTGTAAATTAAAGGTGTGGTCTTAAAACAAATCTGCTGCAAAGAGAACAAAATACCAAGCACACGAGTTTGTTCTTCATGTATATTTGTTTTGTGACCATAAAAATATTCTGTTCAAAATTTTTATCCAAAACTATAAGGTTATGTAATATGTACAAAAAATCCATCTTTTTCGCATATTGCACAGATATAGGTATACTCATG
Source organism: Maratus speciosus (assembly GCA_963932465.1). Lineage (NCBI taxonomy): Eukaryota > Metazoa > Arthropoda > Arachnida > Araneae > Salticidae > Maratus > Maratus speciosus. The sequence goes on from OZ010790.1 coordinate 243,450,516, forward strand.
AGCAATTCACACGTTAAACTGTGTATTTGAGAGTTATCTGATAAGTTTTTACACACATCAGCAGCTTAATATGTTATCATAAAAATACGCAGAATAATATGCATTTTGAAATTGACACACCAGGCGTGTATTTGGCAAATTACACGCCACTTTACACATATAGACAAATCAGTTTTGCATCATCAGTACACCTGTTTTAAAATGTAAATTTACGCATTTATTTTTAGAGTGTGGGGAGTGTACTGTAGTACTTATTTTTGTACTTCTTTGTACACAAATGTATTTGGGGTATTTTTTATATTGGTATGTTTTGGAATATTTAATTTTGATGAATTATGTATTCTTATTACTATATGCTTTTTGTTGGCAAGTACCTTATTTAACATTTAAATGGATACAAGTATCACAGGGTCAAGATGTTTATGTTTATCTTGTTAACCATATCTACTAGATTTCACATAAATTTAAAGACTTTATTAAACTTAACTCTTTCCATGCTAAAAATAAGTACCTGGTACACCGAGCATCACTCGGTGATTTTTTTTTATTATGCGATCATATTGCATTGAAAAAATTTTATTTATTTATTATTTAAGCATATTCATTTCTACATGAAAATGTCATTTCTACTTTTTAAAAATAATAATAACACATACTAAATATTAGTTTTTTGAGCTTTTTATTTACTTACAAATCTATATCCCTTTCTTACTACTTTCTAGTAAACCATTTTGTTACGTATTTCTGCAGTCTTTTAAATACTAAATTGATTGGTTGTTGGTGTATTTAGTACTTCATTCCATACAACATTATGAGTGTGATGAGGTTTTTCTGTAAGTAGAAGTACCTTTAAGTTTTTTTGCCTCTTAACCCTGGAAAAAACAACGTATTCCATGCATAAAAACAGGTGTCCGTAAGTCGACGCCAACAAATTCAAAGGTCAGACCTTGAGCTTTATGTATAGTTATTGCAAATGCTGGCCTCACAAGAAATTGATGCCTTTGCATCCTGCATCCAAGTTGACCTCTGCTTCAATCGAGAGTTATTCGCGGAATATGTACTTCGATACCGGAATATTCTCCTGTGATTATTTTTGCTTTGATTATGTTATTGCAAAGATCTTTAACAATTAGCCTTGTTCCATTGCAAAGGCCTTCTGAAACATCTAAATTGCGGAATAGTATGATTATTGCGTTATTTTTAAGCTTTAACTCATGAGGTGGCAAATCAGCTATTTTGATGGAATTGAGAAATTCCGTCGTAAGCTGGACTGCTCCTTCAGGTTGATCTTTGACGGAATCGTAGCTATGGTAGATTTTATACTCTCCAGGAAGCTTTTCAATCATTTCGGCGTTAATTTTCCTCACATCTTTATTTAATGGCGCAAGGATAGCTCGATCCTTCATTTCTTCATAACTTCCTTTCTTTAAGCAGTTTCGAAAGACTTCATCAATGAGATGACCATTTGAAAGTATATCTACGGGTAGTTCGATTTCACCCATCGCGTAATCAGTTAGATACCGATTTCCAAGTTTCAAAAGATATTTCGCAAATTCTCTTTGTTCCGGATCAACGTGCATGTTATCTGTTAATGAAATTGAATTGAAGTGGTGCCACAGCTCACTTTTTTTGATTGATAAATACAATATTTTACTTCTGTTTGGTCGTAGTTGGACTGGTAAAAATTGACGGAAGTCCCCTCCTAGGACCATAATCATTCCACCAAATGGCAAAATTGGATTTCCAATAGAGCGCAGCAATTGATCTAAGTTGTGAAGTCCGTATTTTGGCAGCCTAGGAGCTTCATCCATCAAAAATACATTAACTTTGCTGAGTTCGACTGCTTTAGTGGATCTAGGTTTGATGTTGGAAATTGAATCCTATGTCAATGTAACTGTAAGTCCAAAAGTCTTGTGTGAAGTTCTTCCATCAGGTAGCAGAATAGAACCAATCCAAGTGAATGCCATACACTTTACTTTATGCTTTTGCCCTGAAAGTATGTAATAAAGAGTTTTGTATATAAAAGTCTTTCCAGTGCCTCCAGGTCCATCAATAAAGGAACGTTTTGATCGAGGGGTTGAATGTAAGATGGTATCAACAATTTCAATTTGTCTCCCTTTAATAAGTTCATACATATGTTCTCGAATAGAAATAGACTCATTAATGTTCATAGTTCCTTCATTTTGCTCGTTCTCGTACCCATCAATATCGTCCATACCGAGTTGATGAACATAGTATAGGAAATTCCTACCTTCAGTAGCTTCTGTATATAACTTGAATGCGATAATTCGATAAGCACGCTTATGCGCTTCTTCGACAGAATTACCCATCCGTCCTGTTTCTCGGATGAAGTCTTCAGCCAAACCTTTCTTAAACATTTCCCATAGGCGTCTTGGATTTTCAAGAGATCCAAAAATGAGAATCTGTGTAAACAACGTTCTCATGACTTTAGGCATCTTCGACATAGCAGATTCTCGCAGACTTCCAATCCATTTTTGGTCATCTTAAGTTAGTCGACGAACTAAATAAACTCGTTTATATGATGCATATGTAATGCCATCAACAGTTAGCATATCTTCGAAGCTTGTTGCATTCTTAACATGGTACAGCAACAGTCGTAAGTGGTAGAGTTCTGGCTGGGAGATGAAATTTACGTTATGTAATCGACCAATAACGCGTAAATGGCGACTTCTCTGAATCCATTCACTGGATTTTCCATCCCATTTGAAGTATTCAGGAATTTGCCAATAGTAGTGATATATATCTTCTTGAAAATTTCCGTTCAGAAGATTATTTTCTTCTATTTGTTTTAGGCTTTGATTATGCGGGAAATATGCCTCTAATGTTGAATCTTTCTGACTCGTATCTGCTAAATCTTCTTGTGCTAGATCAATGTTTGCAATTCGAAATTGACCTGGTAAATGGATATCTAAGCGTTGAACAGAATGGCTTTTCTTTTGAATCTCGTTGCCAAATAATCGCCAACATGCTTCTGGTGGAGTGATACGTCGACCTTCAATATAGGTGTCTACTTCATTGTACATAAGTTTTCTTTGGTTTTAAATGATCTTTATTGTTGCACAATCATACCCTTTGTAGATATATTTGTAGAGATATTTTACAGCACGAATATTTCCTACATATTCAACGTTTACATAACACTTGTATCTCTTCAACAGATAAGCATTGTATGGAGCTCCAGAACGGTTATCTCTTGTTATTTTGCAACCATTTATATCCTTTTGGTAAACAGCATGCTCGTGCGAAAATTCTAAACTATGTTGATCCAACTGTGGATTATATCTACGTCGATAACTTCGTTTTTCATCGCCCGCTAAAGAAGTGATTTCGTTAAACATATTAGGATAGTTGAAGCGACATTTCATGCACCCATTTTTATTAATCATACAGGGTGCATTTGAGTTTAGTTTCCCACACGGATTGTGAATCATCCATTTTAGCACCAGATTTCGTAATTCAGGACCATTATTAAAGGGAATTTCCGCTAAAATCAGGTCATCAAGTTCCCCTGGGTTACGGATTCTATCTTCAGGAGTCAAAATCAGCAGCAGATGCATATGTGGGAGGCCACGTTTCTGGAATTCTATTGTATAAACGTAAGCGGCAACCTTTGCAAATACTTGTTTTTTGTCCAATTCTTTAATAATGTCATCGAATTTAATTTTACAAACTCTAGCGACGAGATCAGGTCTATCTTGAGAAGGTTGCTCATGTATTATTCCATTTTCAGAGTCAACTTTTGATGCCTCTTTAATTTCTGGCAATTCGGGATTTGATGTCACAGTGATAAAGGAATCTGGCGATCCATATCTTTAGACAATGGCCATCGCATCTTCGAACTGTTCAACATAGTATCGCGTTGATCCACTGAATGAAGATGGTAGTACTATCTTTCACCAACAACGGCATTTTTCTTTTCAGAGAGTATCTTAATAATGTGGGTAACCCCAGAATATTGGTCAGCAAGAATTTTTTTTTATTAGCCTTGATCCATTGGATACGATCATGCTCTACTCTGATGTATGTATCAACGAGGTATTGTTGGAAAAGCCGACCACCAAAATGAAAAGCGTTGAAGCGTATTTGGCGCAAATCTGCACCTATAATAGCTGATTCTGCAGGAAGGTATTTCAAGTTCAAGTCGAAAAGCAATTCTATATTGTACTAATTCTAGTCGAGTAAGATGCTGACGACATTTATAAGGTGTTTGCAATTGTAGATCCACAGAATAGCCAAACGTCCCTTTGGAGTAAAATAGTGGATATCTGAATGCTTCTGTCCGTTTATCAACATTACGCAAATTGACAACTTTTTTCCACGTTGATGTACATCCATTTCGTTATCTGGAATGCTTTGATCAGCGTTGAGTGTAAGCACGGCGCATACATCATTGGTCATAGGGACATTGAATCTTCTGTAATCAGCATTTTCTTGCATTATTAACAGAAGTTTGACATATGGAGCTTTTATTCCTTCTGCTTTAGCATGTCGATTCACTTCTTCAACTTCTCGCATCATCATAAATGATTGTGCAAACATATTTTGAGACCGAATAATATGCTCTAAAAGTTCCATTAAATTTCGTCTGATTCCATGGTTGAGAGGATATTCGAGTCTTTCGTTAACAGCATCTTCTGAACTTAAAAAGTACATATGACCATATTGCGGCTGTTCGAATTCACCTTCACTGTTTTGTGTTGGATGAGTTACCATATTCATCTTATGATAAACTTGTCCGCCGGCGACAAAGCTGTAAATACCATGGCTGTTAATTGTTCGATCATCATGCGCCTTAAATGAAGCCAAAGCAATGCATGAATTTAAATTGCGAATTTTTTTGTGGAAATTTTCAGCAAATGGATGGCATTTTAAAAAGAGACGCACGAATTCATTTGGAAAAATGGGGAAGTCAAGCTTAATTTGTCCATGTAAGCAGCAGTCACCAAATGAGTCCTGGTTAATTTGATTAGACACACGTTCTTTTGGAAAATGAATTGCTTTGGAATGAATACATTCAATGTTAAAAGAACCCAATTTTTGGTATGTTGCTTCTTTGTTATCTGCGCACTTCCATGTTCGCATTCGTTTCTTTACTAAAATTTGCAGGCGTCTTATGTTACGGCGTCTTTGTTCTTCTAAATCTTGATCTTGTCCCTTATTTATATCATTTGCTATGTGCTGAATGGAACAATGCTGCATTTCCCGTATGGGTTGAATGCGGCTTTCGTTTGTTTTGCGAACTCTTTTCCGTCTTTTTAATGTACACAATTGATCTAATTCTCGGGATCCAGATTCATTAAGACAATACATCATATCTGCGATCCTTTGTCGGCTTCTTTGTTTAACACGCATTGGTCTAGACGTTGAAATACTATTTTCAATTTCAGTATTTCTAATCGGACTCGGCATTCTTTCGTTAAAGTTGAACTCTTGTTTTTCTTAGGCCGTCCCGCAGACATAATGAATTTGCAATTATACTAACTAAATTTAAAGAAAAATGAATACTTTAGTTCTAACTTCACAATATTAGAAATATTTACTTTTTTCAATAAACATAGAAAAGTGATAGTTACTAAATATTAGTAGAATATCAATAAATCATGAAGTTAACGTTTGTATTTACGGCTCCTAGTCTTAGTACGGTCAGAAACCAAAAGTCAGAGAAAATGATGTCATAGATGGGCAAAAGTTGAGATATTTCACTTTTAAATAGAAAAAAATACTTGTTTTCTTTTAAATATAGAGTCATTTATTCAGTGGGGGGGGGGAGTAATATAATATTTCAATTTTTTATTCCGAAGCATTTATTCGAGTACGTAAATAATATATTTTAAAGTAAAAGAAAGGGAAAGAAGAGAAAACTTTGCCGGAAATGTGAATTGTCATATATGAAAATAAACTATTTTTATATGCATGCGATTATAAAGCATATCCTGAATGCTATACTCCATGTTTTATAAATTAAATGATTATTAACAAGATACGTTTGGCGACAAAAATGAGCTATGTGGAAAGATTGACACAGAAAAATGATCTTGCTTTTAAAATTGTTGCTAATTTTGCGCCAGGATATATCGCCATGGCAACAAACACAGATATTTGTAACAATAGGGCAGTTGTTTTAAACTTAGCAAAAGTATAAGCACAGTTATTTATCAAGAAATATTACTAAGATTTATGAAAATATTTAAATTCACGAAATATAATCATAATCAATAATTATAATCAATCAATTTATATTGCTCTAGCCAGTTAAAACAAATTCTACCGTATTTTTTATCTACATAAACCGTTATCTAGTCCTCGATTAAGTGTAGAAGGCAATCTTTTAATGCCACTTTTGAGATTACCTTTCATTGTATTGGCGAGGATTCCGATTACGGATGATTAAATATAACAAAATTGCTTAAAATTGCATATTTTTTTCTACCTAAGTCGAGACTTAGCTGGAAGGTTTTCTCATATTAGAATAAAGTATATTTCATAAAAATCGCCAGAAATTTTTTTCGATTAATACCACCATTTTGAGTAATGAGCTTATTTTAAACACAGAAAACGATTTTTCCCGAATTAACGACTTAGCTAAATCGATTTCTTGAGCTTGAATTAGAATAGGCGTCAAATTTTATGAAAATCGTTAGAGCCGTTTTTGATATATAGTAACATTTTCAGTGCTGAGTTTGTTTTAATCAATAAAAATCAATTTTCAGGAATTCGAAACCTTCCTAGATGTGTTTTTCGTGCTCGAATTAGTATAGAAAACACGTTTCATGTAAACTGCATGAGCATTTTTCGATTTATAGCAAGCATAAGTTTCGGCTAAGATCTTGTTTTACCTTGTAAAAACGAATTTCCTTGAATTCGGGACCTAGCTAGATCTTTTTTCTCGTGCTCGATTTAGTATAGGAGGCAAGTTTCATGAAAATCGATCCAGTAGTTTACGATATCATTCATAATCGGGAAAATCGCTTGCTCGTTTAATATATATGATGATAAGGAGAAAATAGTAAATAAAATCCGGGCGTTAAAGTACTATACTTGCACAAAAAAGGTGTACACTATAAAAAATAAATGCGTAAATTTACAAATTAAAATTGTATACTGATGATACAAAAACGATTTGTCTACATGTGTAAAGTGACGTATAAATTGCCAAATACACGTCTTGTGTGTTAATTGTCTGAGCGAAGTGAAGGTTAATACTCAGCGCAATATTACTGTCCGATCACATACAGCTACGATGGATATTAAAGCCATGTCCTGCTAAAAAAGAGCCTAATAAAAACCTTTCGTCAAGCATAACTCAAAAAACATTTGTCGGATTTCGTTTCTGATTGTACCAGAAGGTACTTATGAGGGTCGCCTACTGAATAATAAGTAAATAGAATAAGTAAATAGTAATAAGAAAAATAAGTTGCAAACCGTTTAAGAATTATATAAAAAAACTGATAAAAAAGCACAATTTATCTGCATACCTCACAGAAATTTAGTGTGCGTCACTTTCACCGGTGGATGTTTTCGTAGACGAATGATTTAAACACATGGAGCAAAAAAAAAAAAAATACCCACGCAGTAATATTGAAGTGCCATAAAACATATTTAAATTTAATCAAACAGGAAAAGAAATCTGTTTGTTTTTCCATTTAAAAGAAAAAAGGCATAAATCTTTGATTTGAGATTTTGCGATAATCTCTCAATAGCATTTTTTAATCGCCAAAAGCATATTTTATATTTCGCGTGTGAAAATTAGAAACAATTATATGATGTTTAATAAAATATTTTGCTTTATAGCATCATTTCTTCTTCTTCTTCTTCTTCTTCTTTTTTTCATGCTTACATGTGTTTACATGTGCATTTTAACTTACAATTATATTTGTCTGTTGCACTCAAATCTTGTGATTCATTTTTCACCCACTTCCTGTTGACATAGAGTTTTGAAATTTGGAATATATATGTATTCCTGAGAGCAAATTATGAATTAGACATTAATTTTTTTTAATTCGATCCCTAAGGGTGCAAATGGGGAATGGGGGGGGGGGTTACTTAATGGTTACATTTGATTTTCTATAGAGAAATTAACATTAGCTTCAACAATGAGTATTTGTTCAAAAGTACTAATGACAGGGTTACCACGATATCGCCAAACTTTGGCCAACGTGGCGAAATATTGCCAAATTTGGCGACAAAAAAATTTCTATATATGAAGCCAACTTGGAGATAGCTGGCTAATTTGGCAAAATTCCCATTTAAATCCATTTATCTTCCATAATTGAACTCACCGAATTAAATTTAAACTCCGCGCTTTTAAGTTTTTTCAAGATTTTTCTACAATTTAGTGCATTTAAAAAACAGATATATTTTCTAAATTTTTGTGAATTTTAATGAAAGCATGATTTAAAAAAAAAACAATTTCCATTTATATTAATTTCTTTTTAGTCTTTAAAAATGAAATTGGTACTTTTCATGTATAAGGGCCTTGGCGAGGTAGAGAAAATGGGTTTGGCGAGACAAGTAAGCTTTTTATGCGTATTTTCGTGCAACTTCTTCATTGTTTCAGATACTCAAACAATTTTTTAAAGATTTATACAATTTATTTTGTGTTAACAAGCCACTTACCTATTTTTATATACAAGCAAAAGTAAACTGTATATAAAAAACAATGATATTATATATATAAATAAAATGTTTATATTTATGGCACAGATGCCATATACGCACCGGGTTTGGCGCGTGATTTTTTCTATGCCAATTTGGCGAAAACGTCGTTTTCGAATACCAGTTACATATAGCGTGTTATAATAGCACGTTGTTTTTTATTTCAATATGAAAACAAAATAAAGTGCTAAACAAAAACCTTTTCTATTTTTTAAAAAAGAAAATGATAATCAATAAATCATATAATTATAGAGCAAAACATTTCGTTGATTTCGTATGATAACTTTACCAATCAGTTTGATTGTGTTAAAATAATAGTTCAAAACATTTCTTTCAAAGATTTTTTCTTTTAAAGATTTCTTTCAAAAAATAATGGTAAGAAAAGAATAATACTGTCCGCCATGCATTTAATGCCTCAAAATATGACAGTCACGAGCCGCCACAGGTTACCATGTCAGGCAAAGTAACGCCACTTTGGCGCCAATTAGTTACCTCTGTGCGTATATGACAGCTGTGCCATATTTACTTGTAAAAATAAGCATGAACGTTCATGAGGTTTGTTTTCATAGCTATTTATATCTTTTTTCCACAAATCTCACTTTTTGAGGCCGAAACTCCACAAAGATTGAAAAAAAAAAAAACTAGAAAACGGGAAGTCTGTTTTTTCAGAATTTAGTATCACCCCGGATGAAATACAAAAAATATAAATATAGATAGTAAAAACATAATTCAGTTTTAAGACTTAAAACACGCACTTTTTTTTTGTACAGAATGACGTCATCCGCATCCGCTAAAGAATTCTTCATTTACGATCCAGTCATAAACAACTTCTACAGTAAAATACGCATAGGACGTTACTATCGTTGAATAATACAAAAATCCAAAAAAAAGATGTTTTCATTCAAGAAACTCTACAAAAAATAAATAAATAAAGAAAGAAAAAAAAAAAAGAAAATTGGCTACCTCATGATTCACATGTCCTCATTTGTTTGTAATATTAATATAGATACTTAAAATTAAATGTAGTTTATAATAGCTCCATATTTTATCAGAAATCATTCATTTATATTTTTTCAAGATATCACGTATTTTAATTACATTTTTTTAAGTTATTAAGGGAAAAAGGCAACAAAAAGGTGTAATAACTATTCTTCAACTATTTTCCCCCTACTTTCTACAGAAATGGAGCACTTGAGTTGCCAAAATTAAACAAATGGCGCTAAAAACTATAAAAAAATTAATTTTTCAAAAATAAATTGAGTCAGTTTTCAAACAAATTCCATTTAAACTACTTTTTCTCCCCAATACGATGGTATAAAAATTGAAAATGTGCGATGTTTAGAAGTTAAAAATCTTAAAATAGTAGAATAGAGAAGATTAAGTTATTAAGTAAGAAGATTAAGTAAGAATTTTTTAAAGATATCTCTTTTGCATTTCAGTATTTTAAAAGTATTAGTGTTTGCATTGGCAACTGATATCGAGCCGCACAAAAGCCGTTTTTAACTTTTTCGATTTTGTTTGCAGTTATTTTTAATTAGGACAACTTCACTTTCGGAACCGGTTTCGAAAGTGAAAGCATCCCCATAAAATAAAATCTGCAATCAAAATTGAAAAAGTAATGAACGGTATTTGTAGAGATCGATCGCAGTTATAGAATGCAAAAAAAAAAAAAAAAAAAAAAAAAAAATCATTTAAAAATATTGAAATGCAAATGAGATCGCTAAAAAAAATTTTAAAATTGGATTAATTTTAGCGAGCGGGAGTTTTCGCATTACTGAAGTAGAGCGTCTTAACGAATATATAATTAAATAAGTAATATTATTAAAAATTCGCGATTTTCCTGTTTGTGCATAATCAATCAAAAATATTTACTCTTTATCTTGCTATAGATAAGGAAATATCATAGTTTATTGTTATCTTGGTATTTATTAAATATGTTTCTCAAAAAGACATAACATTTATTCGTCTTAGATTAAAGCAACACATTCCGCCTTTAAAAGCATTTAAATTTTATTTTTTTTCCATAGAAAAATATATTGATTTTATAGAACATTGAAATTTGTTATTCGAGAAAAGTTTTTAATTTATCGAAAACAAATTTATTTTAAATGATTCTTCAATAGTATGCTACGTTTTCAAAAAATCTTTAACGTAGAAAAAGAAGCATTATAGAAAAAGGGACAGATTGAATCGATTATACTAAACTTTATCATAACTGAGATCCACTGTTATTGTTGTAGTGTCACACAGTTCATGTAAATTTCATTACATTGGAAAATGACAAATGATAATGAAATAGATAAGGTTAAAATAAAATAAGGTATGAGATAAGAAAGATTTTAAAATATCTTCTCTTAATCGTAATATGTTATACATAGTGGTGGGTAAAACTGTGGACACTTTTAGGTCGCTTTCATTACAAAAAATAAAAAGCTTTCTTCGGACTACCTATTGCAGCCGTCCGAAGGAAAACACTTCAGGAAATTTTGCTATATTTTCGCCGCTACAGCTATGCAAGTTAGGTAACAGTATAGTAAAGCAACTGCGCCCTATTTAATGAAAACGACAGCAGCGCCCCCTATTGGCGAAATTTGGAAGATATCGAAAACAAAAACAGATAGAGCAAAATTTCCAGTTAGATTGTTTTAAAGCATCAATCAATTAGTAGAATATGACATTTGGTTTACATGGATAAGATAAATCTTCACCTTTTTACTCAAAAATTTTCGAAATCGATGCAATTCATTTTGTGTAAACGTTTGAATGGAATAGTCAGAAGTATGAAGAAATACTCGCAATTTATGCTATAAATACGTACTTATCTCAATACATTTTGATAATATCACGCAAAAAAAAGGCAAACTGTCTCACAGTGATAAAAAGTTAATATTCAGTATGTTCGAAAAGTTCACCATTAGTCACGATACACGTTTGTATTCGTGAGAGTAATTCTGCATGCACATTTCTCAGCATGGAACGTCTATTGCAAGCATCTTCAATACGACGACATAGATTTAACACTTTCAATAGCGGTGGCTAGACGGTCTAGCCACCTAATTTTAATTCCAACACTGACAAATGGCACCAAGAAAATTTTAATAAAATTTTGCTTTTGTAATGAAAGTGCAAATTAGCGGGGTTTTGTTTTCTGAGAAATTCGTTTGAATATTCTGGTGTCAGTCAATTATTTCATCAGTTTACGAACAGACTTCTTCTGGCCCTCAAAGGGGTTATTCTAAAATTTTAAATGCATTGAAAATTAAATCTTTACAGACATTACAGCACAGTACAACGTCACTATCTCCAATTGTGCACTGTTACATTTCCGGAATGTAAATAGGCAAAGTAGAATCGTCACTCATCGATTTCGGACATGTTTGGGTATGCAGGCGACGATTTATCTTATCCGTATGAACCAAATGTCGTTTCGTACTTATTAATTGATGCTCTAAAACATTCTAATTGGAAAGTTTGCTCTACCCCTTTTCGTTTTCGATTTGCAATGGCTATCTTCCAAATTTCGCCACTAGATGTGCTGCTGTCGTTTGCATTAGGTCGTGCGTAGTCACTTTATTGTACAGTTACCTCACTTGTATAGCTGTAGCTCTCTCCGTTCGCAAGTATTTTCAGGTTAAAGGGACTTTCCTTTGCACCCTGTATACTATAGAGCTATACCCAACCCTACGTTGTATAGTTTTTACAAAGTCTTAGTATTCTTTTAGCAACGGTATTTTTTTTAATAATACACTTACTAATTCATATATTATTTTACGGAACCCTCTGTGCGCGAGTAATACTCTCACTTGACCGTTTATTTATTTTTTTTTATTATTATTTTCCGTAAAGATTTCTTTTAGTCATGTAGAAAAACTGGATTGTCTCGAACTCAATTTTGATTTGAAAAACAAAAATATAATCTAGAAATCGGAAATATCAATCATTATTCTCTTGGATGTGGTCGTGTTCGTTGTTTACTACATTACAGTTTACACGTATTACAGATGCCTCAGACTCTAAAGTCTTAAGCAGCTTAAACCTGCACGTGACTAAATCTGCAGGACTTATACGAAAAATTCTTCCCCCGTACTTAAAAAGTAATTAATTTAAATATGTGGAATGCAGATATTTTTCTCTTATGACATACAAAAGCGCATCGATAGATACAGCGAAAATACTTTGCATTATGATTATGTACTTCAGTATGCGGATGATAAAAAAATTAAAACAGCGTACCATCTCGAATTCATTGAAATCCCAACTGATAAGAGATTCTCTAAAGCTATGGAGCTAATGGAACAATAGTCCAACATTGTTAGACAATACTTTTAAACACAAACGTAAAATAACTTGTCACTTCACAATATCTCTCTCATTCTCTTAATGTAGCTCCAGAATATGCATTCAGCCAAGTTTAAAAGTTTGTTTTTCGTATTATTTTTTTTTTTTAAAAGGGTTGATTTGAAGGAAAATTTTGAGATTAAATTACTTAACTACTTATTACTTTTATAGTTAAAATTGAAAATTTAAAAATTCCCTTTTTGAGTAAAAACTGATCTGGTGAAAATTTCAGAAATTTTGGGGAAATTGACTTTTGACTATCTGGCAACATTGGACCATTGGACAAAAATAGAGACTTAGAAAAAAAATATTATATCCAATTTCTTCTTAATATTTTAATATGGCTTATCATGCATAAATCTAGTGTATATATGTCTATGATGTACATATGACTAGATGATGATGTTGGTGGTGCATCATCAGTTAGAATTTCGCCATCAGAAGAATATTCCACAGTTGTAAGGCTATCGCCCAATGGAAAACATATCTGAAAGAAATTTCCAAACTTTTAGTTGTAGAAAACTCAAAAAGATTATTAAAATGCTAAACGAGGTTTTAGGGGTTTTTTCCTCTAATTTTTAATTTTTTTTTCATTTTTTTTCATAAAAATACAATATTTTTTCTAAAGATAAAAATAATTTTTTTTTGCTTTATTATTCATCAATGCCATACATAAATAATGTAATATCTACCACTCCATTGCATCAAAATCCACCTATCTAGCACACATGCTTCCTTAGTAAATATATACGTTTTTATGCACCATATGTATTTAAACGATAAAAATATAAGTAAAAATCGTGTTCAACGTAATCTCGACGGTATTCAAAAGTACCGCTTTGAAAAGTGCTTCGTAAAGTAAACAAACTGAAAATAGATTTCTCCTCAGCATATCAAATTATCAAGTGATCTATTTAAAAGAAGAAAAAATATCATAGCCTTTAAAATTTAAGATGTTTCCAAGCAAAAGTTAGTAATGCCATGTCGGACAAGAAAATGGAAGTAAAATTGACACTCACAAGCACTAAAATAGCTTCGTGAACAATTTTCAGCTTACTGAATCTGCTATTGCCGCCTTGTGGTGGTCAAGTGAAGTATTTACTAGTATTTCCTAAAAGTACCATTGCGATTGCATTCAACGAATGTGTTTTAATTGGGATAGAAAACTGTCGTACTTTACCGTCGTTGTATAAAGGGTTAACAGGATTATTAACATTTTAAAATGTTATTTTGATCCAGTCTTTCAAACATGTTTTCTATTTTTGATTATCTTTTTGCAGCAGTGATTTCGCAGCAAACAATATTTATTTTCTCTTTCGAAAAGCATTTTCTTGACATCTTTGGAAATGCCAATGAACTTTAAAATATTCTAAAGAAAATAAAAATTGGTCATACTTTATAGTCCCGGAAAAAGAAGTGATCATCCCAAACTAACTCTGGCGCAAATCATCGTATAAAAATGTGACAGGTAACAATCGATAACTTATAATATCTACTATGTAATTCTAGACTTAAATTTTGCTTAAAGGTCATCTACATATATAAATTATAACAAACTTTACAATTTTCATTACAAAATATTAATTTTGATATATTTGAATTGCTCGGTTGATTTTACCGAATGAGATGACATTTGGTCAAGTAAATTTGGTAAATATGCAGTGTTAATTCATTTATACCTGAATTTTTGTTTTCTCAAATTTGTTGGTAGAATCACTTTAAAATGTTGCAAAATTAGCTGGGAAAATACTAAAAATAACTATGCTAAAAATTTTTTGTATTTATTTGATAAAATGTAGGCCGTACTAAATATGGTAATATCCATATGTGGAAAAATGCATAATTATATGAGTTTTTATATAAGTTATATAAGTTAAGCTTTTACATTGTATATTAAGTACTGTAATTTTTATTTTTGTGAACTATTAAAAAATACATTTATTTCTTTATAGAGACTAATAATAATGTTATTATTAACAATAAATTATTAATAATAAATTAATAATAATCGTATTTGAGGCTAAAAAACAATTTATTTCAAAATCATCTTGAAAATACATAAATAGCTCTCCCCTAAATGGCTAATAGAAATGCACTATATTGCCATTAATGACCGGTAACTTTCAATTTTAGACATTTTTTAGACATTTTTTAGTATATTTAAAAATATACTTGGCAGATTCTTCTGGAATTTCAGGATTAAAAAGAACAGGTATGACGTCATATTTAGCAATGTCGATTTGTTAAGAGGGGCAATTAGGGGGCCAAAAAAAATAAAAGAAAAAAAATAATACTTGGGATCACCCTGTAAAATAAAATGCGCAAAATGACCTACCGCTACCGAATATAAATAAACAGACATTGTGCAATATGTGTATTCTTTTGTGTAGGAATAACACGTATATTAATAGAGATATAGCGATTTATTTAAAAAAATAAAAAATTCTTGCATGTTTTTTGCTTATAACATACAGGGTGTTCAACCAAATTTAACGCCGGTTTCAGAAAAATTGACAAAATATAGTAGAAACAATGTAGTGTAATTGGAATATAAATATGTTAAATATTTTAGGAAATATGAGCAGTTGTATGAAATAATTTTTATCTGCGCATGCGTGAACGATAACAAGGGTCATTTTACATAATTTAATAGTCAACTCTATGGAACAACTTATTAAAAAAAATCTAGTCAAATATCGTAAAAATTCAGAAAGATATCGGTGTTAAAGTAAGCAAATTTTTAGTTGTTCTCTAAAAGCAGCTGAATGATAAGGGATTTTACACAAATTGTCATTTTTTATTAACTGACTTTCAGAAAAAAGTTAGTATTTAGTGAGTATCAACGAGTAGATTTGGAAAAAATACGTCGATTTTGATACTTCTTTTGATCATGGTATAGGCTCGTTCTGGTGGAACTGAAGCATCAATCAGAAATGAAAATTTAAAAAAATTAAAAATGACAATTTGTGGAAAATCCCTTATCATTCAACTGCTTTTAGAGAACAACTAAAAATTTGCTCACTCTAACGGCGATATCTTTCTGAATTTTTACGTTATTTTACTAGATTTTTTTAATAAGTTGCTCCATAGAGTTGACTATTAAATCATGTAAAATGATCCATGTTATCGTTCGCGCATGTGCAGATAAAAATTATTTCATACAACTGCTCATATTTCCTAAAATATTTAATATATTTATATTCCAATTGCACTATATTGTTTCTACTATATTTTTTCAATTTTCCTGAAACCGGAGTTAAATTTGGTTGAAAACCCTGCAAGTTATAAGCAAAAAACATGCAAAAAATTTTTAATGTTTTTTAAAAAATCGCTATATCTCTATTAATATACGTGCTATTCTTACACAAAAGAATACACATATTTCACAATGTCTGTTTATTTATATTCGGTAGCGATAGATCATTTCATGCATTTTATTTTACAGGGTGATCCCAAGTATTGTTTTTTTTCTTTGATTTTTTGCTGGCCCCCTAATTGCCCCCCTAATCAAATCGACATTGCTGAATATGAGGTCATACCTGTTCTTTTCATTCCTGAAATTCCAGAAGAATCTGTCGTGTACATTTCTAAATATTCGACAAAATGTCTAAAATTGAAAGTTGCCGGTCATTAATGGCAATATAGTGTAGATACTTATTTGCACCTAGCGCGCTATATTTTGTACGTTACAAACATGCATAAAACATTGGCTTGAACATATAATTTAGCAATTTAAAAATATACGTATTTAAAAGAAGTCTACTAGATAAGATTATTTATTATTTATTTGGATCCTTGATACAAAAAATACAAATAAACGTCCTTTTTACATTTCGCTATCTTGAAAAAGGAAAAACCTATAAACACCGAAAAAGGGGCTTCATTTAAGCAAATAAATATCAATCTTATGCTGTCATCTCTCGGTAATAGATAAAGACTTTATAGACAATTACTTCATGCAATTTTCATGTTGTAAAGAAGAAGAACATTATAAAAAAATATTAAAATACGAAACGTCCAAAAAATGTGATGCTAGGCAAAATGGATTAAGATTTGAAACTCCTAACGAAGCTTTTTATCGTTGAAAAAAATTGTAATGCGGGTAGTTTTTAAGTATGACTCAAAAAACGCTTGGCAGAGTAAGCTGTAGTTTTGAATTAACATACTGTTTGAAGATTCTGAAAATCTAATTAAAAGAACCAAAAAAAAATATAGAGAGATCATTTATATTAATAATTTTTCCGACACTTAATTATATATTAAAAATATATTACTGAATTATATATTTAAGAATAAGGATTTAGGGAATATACAGTAGTAATTTAGAATTATATATATATATATATATACATGTTACATTATTAGATCTAATTCCGCGAATTCCTTATATTATTCCTTAAATTATTAATATATATATATATGTTACATTATTAGATCTAATTCCGCGATTTCCTTATATTATTCTAAATTACTACTCTATATTCACTAAATCCTTATTCTTAAATAGTCTCCTTCTTTAATTCTGTTAAATTCCCTTTAATTTAATGTCTAATTTACTTAAATATTACGTTTTTAGTATTCTTAAATTAAATGTTCAATTTCTGATCTTTTTTCTTTTAGACTCTTCTTTTAGCAACCATTTTCTTTCCTTCCGATAATTTTTTTTCCCGCGCGTAATCCGGGGTTTTCCTTTTTACCTTCAAATTTATCGACTCGCTCTGTCAGTACACTTTCCATGCCGTGATATCCTTAATTATTAATTGGATGAGAGCGAGACCTACGTCATATTTGTATTACTATGTTAGACGAACAAAAAGCCGATGCTCGCAGTGTTTCATCAGATTTTGTTCGTATTTACATTTGCCATACAATCCCCTGGTCGCCGTCTGATGTATTCTATTATCTACAAATTTGCTTACCCCTAAATTACTACTATGAAGCGATGGCTAAACATCTCGGTGGAAACTGTGCCGAAGATGTTAAAATAAAATTCTGAGTTGACTTTATGTATTGTCCCAGTTAGTCTGGAAAAACTACACTGGATAAATCTGTTCCATTGCCATCACCATTTGACTGCAAAAAAATCCGAATAATCATGTTGATTACTACAGAAACGTTCTTATTTAGCTTATCCTAATGCACGACTTCCAGAATGATTATTCAATTACTATCTACCGAAGTTAACTCCATTTTCGAATCATCATAACGTTAATGTCGTGACAACGATGAATAAATATCTTTCTCCACCGATCCACAATATATATTAAAGCACACAATTAACGTCCGAACTCCATTTTTAATTATAAAAGCACACACACATCAAGACAGACTTTTAAATACAATTAAATACAACAAACCCAACTGGAGTGAAAAAATAGCCGGAGCCAGGAATCGAACCTGGGTCGACAGCATCCAGTCAAGTCAACCAGTGCTATCTGATAGATGGACGGTGACATTCCCCAACTTGGTTTATTAGTGAGAAATTGCCAGGCTAGGACATCGGCCAGGGTAGCTTAACGGTAGAGCAGCAGCACGTTGTACTGACGACCCAGGTTCGATTCCTGCCCCCGGCTAATTTTTCACTCCAGTTGGGTTTATTGTATTTAATTGTATTTAAAAGTCTGTCTTGATGTGTGTGTGCCTTTGATAATCTTCTTACATCTTAAAATTAACTATCATGTCGAATTCCAAGTCCTACCACCTCTCTCAACATAAAGGGCTATGTTGAAAGGAACTGTCACCATTAATTTGCCAGCTTTAATTTTGAAATAGGTTGGTTATTTCATAATATTCCACAGAAACGTAATTTAGAAATCTTTTAAAGGCCTTTTTTAGAACGTTTGTTGTTCCTGTGAACCCCAGGTGGTAGAATCATCGGCATAAAATACAGCCTGTGTAGGATCAGAGACTGTTACCATTGATTCGCAACTATTACTTTTATAATTGGTTTATATTCCCTGAAATTGCATAGAAATCGTAATTTAGGACTTTTTTAGAATGCTTTTCGCACCTCCACTTCGCTTCACCCCCTTTTAATTCGAATTTATTTTCGACGTCCTTCGAGGGCATTTACATTTTATAAAAAACTATCGTGCCATATTTAAAGTTTCTTTCAGTATCACAGAAATCGCAATTTAGAAAGTTTTAGCTCCTGCAAGCCTCTGGTGGTAGTGGCACAGACATAAAATATAGCTTATGTTTGAGCAAGTTTTATCACCAACAATTTGTCATCTTTATTTTTTTAATCGGTTTGGTATTTGATAAGATTGCATAAAAATTGTAATTTATAACGCTTTTCGCTCACTTTATCTTTTTTAATTTGGAATTTTCTTTCGGTTGCTCTTAGAAAGCAGTTTCATCTTGTAAGTAAATACCATACCATACTTCAAAGTGTTAGACCCCTCAGTTGTGCAGAAAACGCAAATTAGAACATGTTTTGCTTTTGCAACCCTCAGATGGTAGTGACAGCAACATAAAATATAACCTATGTTACAGCAGGGACTGTCACCATTGATATGCAACCATTAATTTGAAATAGCTTTGGTATTTCCTGAGATTGAGTAGAAATCGCAATTGAGAACGTTTTTAGAACGCTTTTCGCGCATTTTCATCCCTTTTTAAATTTCCAATTTCTTCGAAACTGTTCTTAAAGAACATTTATATCTAATAAATATGTACCTTGCCTAATTTTAAGTTGCTAGCCCCTTACCGATCATAAAAATCGAAATTTAGAACTCTTTTTTGATCCTGCAACGTGCAGGTGATAGTGATACCGACATAAAATAGAGTCTATGTTAGAGCAGAGACTGTCAGTATCAATTTCCTAACATTACTTTTGAAATCAGTTTGATTCTTCCTGAGATATTGCTGACAAATCGGCAATTAGAACGTTTTTAGAACGCTTTTCGCGCATTCTGCTCCTGCATCTCTTCTGGGGTAGTGGAAACAGATATAAAATATAGCCTATCTTGGAGCAAGATCTGTCACCATCATTTTTACACCATTATATTTGAAATCGGTTCAGTACTTCCTGAGATTGCATAGAAATCGCAATTTAGAACGTTTTTCACAATGCTTTTTGCGCATTTTGACCCCTTTTTAAATTTCGATTTTGTTAGAAAATGTCCTTAGAAATCATTGATATCTTATAACTAACAACCATTACAAATTTCACGATTCTAGGCCCTTCCGTAAAGCAAAAACCGCAATTTAGAACGTTTTTCTCCTGCATCCCAATTGGGGTAGTGGCACCGACATAAAACATAGCCTATGTTGGAGCAAGGGTAGTCACCACAATTTTGACGCCATTATTTTTTAAATCGTTTTGGTATTTGCTGAGATTGTGTGGAAACCACTATTTAGAACGCTTTTCGCGCATTTTCACCCCTTTTAAATTTCGAATTGTTTAAGAACTATTCTTAGACATCATTTATATCTAATAAATAGCTAATATTTCAAATTTCATATTTCTAGGCCCTTCAGTAACGCAAAAATCGCATTTTTAGAAAGGGTTTTGATCCTGCACCCCTTTTCGGGTGGTGGTATCGACATAAAATATAGCCTATGCTGGAGCAAAGGTTGTCACCGTCATTTTGACACCATTATTTTTTAAATCGATTTGGTATTTCCTGAGATTGTGTATAAACCACCATTTAGAACGTTTTTTGGAACGCTTTTCGCGCATTTTCACCCCTTTTAAATTTCGAATTGTTTAAGAACTGTTCTTAGAAATCCTTTATATCTAATAAGTAGCTAATATTTCAAATTTCATATTTCTAGGCCCTTCAGTAACGCAAAAATCGCATTTTTAGAACATTTTTTGCTCCTACCCCCACTTTGGGTTAGTGGCACCGGCATAAAACCTAGCCTATGTTGGAGCAAGGGTTGTCATCGTCATTTTGACACCATTATTTTTTAAATCGGTTTGGTATTTCCTGAGATTGTGCAGAAACCACCATTTAGAACGCTTTTTGTGCATTTTCACCCCTTTTAAATTTCGAATTGTTTAAGAACTGTTCTTAGACATCATTTATATCTTATAAGTAACTAATATTCCAAATTTCATATTTCTAGGCCCTTCAGTAACGCAAAAATCACATTTTTAGAACGTTTTTTGCTCCTACTCCCCCTTTGGGGTAGTGGCACCGACACACAATATAGCCTATGTTCTAACTTGGAATAACACCACCGTTTTTAAACCATTACTTTTGAAATCGGTTCGGTAGCTCCAGAGACCTCTAACAAAAAAACAATTTTTTACTTCTTTGTAATATTAGTATAGATTTTGAAGCTTTTATGCTCATTTCATTCGCTCATTTCAGAATTCATTTGAAATTTTGAATATTTTAGTATTAATCCTTAGTACGCATTTACATCTTAAAATTAACGACCATGTCAAATTCCAAATTTCTTATCTAACGGTGTACCACCCCTCTGGTTGTAGTTGCAGTAACTTAAAATGCCTGTGTTTAAAAGAGGTCTGACATGATTAATTTGCCAAAATTAATTTTGAAATCGGTTGGGTACTTCCTAATATTCCATAGAAAACGTAATTTAGAAAGTTTTTAACAGCTTTTTTAGAACGTTTGTTTTTCCTGCTAACCCCCATGTGGTAGTGGCACTGGCATAAAATGTAGCCCGTGTAGGATCAAGGACTATCACCATTGATTCGCAACCATTTCTTTTGTAATTGGTTTATTATTTCACTGCTATTGCATAGAAATCTTAATTTAGAACTTTTTTAGAACGCTTTTCGCTCCTTCCCTTCGCTTCAGCCCTTTTACATTTCGATTTATTTTCTACTGTTCTTAGAGGATATTTATATTTTATAAGTAACCACCGTGCCATATTTAAAGTTTCTAGACTCTTCAGTACCACAGAAACTGCAATTTAGAATGTTTTTTGCTCCTGCAACCCTCTGGTGGAAGTGGCACCGACATAAAATATATGCTATATTGGAGCAATGGCTGTCAGCATCATTTTGACGCCATTATTTTTTAAATTTGTACGGTACTTCATGAGATTGCAAAAAAAAAAATCGCCATTTAGAACGTTTTTTAGAACGTTTTTCGCTCATTTTCATCCCTTTTAAAATTCGAATGTTTTACGAAATGCTCTTAGATATCAATTATTTCTTATAAAAAACTACTATGCCAAATTTCATGTTTCTAGGTCTTTCAATAAGACAAAAATTGCATTTTAAGAATTTTTTTGTTCCTGCTCTCCCTTTAGGTTAGCGGCATGGACATACGATATAGCCTATGTTTGAACGTGGACTAACATAGTCATTTTGATACCATTACTTTCGGTTCGGTAGTTCCAGAGATTACCGTGAAAACAAACAAACAAACAAACAATCAAACTTTAGTTCTTTGTAATATTAGTATAGATAGATAGATATGAAAAATAATATTAATAGTAACTTATGATATTTTAAAAACAGAAATCAATTTCTTGAAACTTATAATATGTGATTCCAAAATTATAGCTCAGTCCGACATAAAGGTTTTAACGTATGCTTAAACTAATACACGCATTTCATCTGTTTTACAACGATTAAAATTAATTTCACTTTAAGTGTTCAAAATTGCATACCTTCAGAATTCCTAATCTACTCGACCGAATGAACACCCGTTTTGTTTTCGAAGTTAACTTTCACGAAGAAAGATGAAAAAATTATATGTTCATAGAAAAAATTTAAAAATTTGTTACAATCTTTTATATGAAGACGCATTCTATGCAAAATTCCAGTAGATGACTAATTAGTAAACGGCATTACTAATTGATTAATGCTATTCACATTTTTTATACGATGATTTGTGACAAAGTTAGTAGGGGCGATAACTTTTTTCCAGGTCTATACATCACTTATATGTAAGCTTTAAAACTATACAAGTAAGGATTATAACACAGAAATAATTCAATTCAAATTTAATTTTGATTTTCTACAAGCACCAGAAAAATACGGAGAAAATATCGATAAGATATCGAATAGTAAAGAAAAAATATCCCATAGAATATTAGGTGATGTTTCACGTACAGCTGTCTTTAATTGCAGTTAGAGAAACAGATGCAGAAAAGACAATTTCATCCTTTATAAACTACATCAAGTGCACTTTGTGTCCTGATTCAAGGGCATCTAATCAGAGTGGGGCAAATTTAAAATCTCAATTATCGCAATGTAATTACACGTTAATTGCATGTAATTGATTATAATTACTGTTACTATTTCACTAGGAATAATCGTTTGGAATAAAAACAATTAGGCATCGGCATAGAGTAAGGCACGTTTTCTAAAATTACGAGCCAGTCACACATTTTACCTAAGGTTTTGTTAAAAGAAATTCGAAAAAGGTAAAGAAAATTACTCTTGAACAAGGGTGGTGAACATGTGACACTTGTGTTTGACAAATTCTCTGGTTCGAGATAAATTTAAATAAGAGAATCATTATTAAAAAAAATGCTTTTCTTTTTGCCATAATAAATAAAATTTTGTTTCACAGGCTCAGACTGCCACAAACAATAATTTTTTTTTAATGGACTGAAAACGTTAAAAGTTTTTTTCTGTGGTCCAGTGCAGTGTTTTCGACTTCGACATGTAACCATTTTTGCCTTGCTATGTTAATTTAATACGACAATTATTGCAAGTGGATTATTTTGCTATATATATTTCTAACAATTTCAAAATATGAATAGATATAAAGCATTCTTTGTTGAATGTATAACCGCAAACATTCTTATTAGTACATATTGCCCATAAATTATTTTCGAGATTCCCTTACCTCATAACTTTTAATTTAAGAACATGACGAAAAATAATGTTACATATTCGTAAAGTACAACTCAGAGTTTTTTAATAATACGAACAAAGTGACTCTTTTTAAATAACTTGTATTTTCTTTCAAAAATACAGTGTTATTTGTGTTTGTTGAACTTGGAACTTGGATGAGATAGTGCAGCAGAGTGCCTGGAGACAACTCTTTACCTCTAATAGAACAATGAAATGTAGCGCAATT
The DNA here is from genome assembly GCA_963932465.1 of Maratus speciosus. Classification (NCBI taxonomy): domain Eukaryota; kingdom Metazoa; phylum Arthropoda; class Arachnida; order Araneae; family Salticidae; genus Maratus; species Maratus speciosus. The sequence continues at coordinate 243,474,545 of OZ010790.1, forward strand.
TAATGTCATAGCCGAAATCGAGCAACATAACGCCAGAAACGCGGTTAGGGGGGGGGGGGGGGGGGGAGCTGGTCCCAATAAAAAAAGGCCATTTAGATGCGCCATACATTTTTTTTTAATACATAAAATACAGTTAACAAATTACAGAGAGAATGAATAAAAAGTTATGAACAAAAGTTAAAATTCGATAAGAAAAATAAAAGAAAAGAATATTTACAATTACAAAATTTACAAAAGAATATTAGTGATCAGGAAGGCTCTATCAATGTAAATAAAACTAGGAAACTTATCCTGGGCCAACAGTTTTTGTTTGTTGAAAAAAAAAGTTTTGTCAAAAATGATGTGTAATTCCGATTATAAATAATCCGGGATCGGAATAAAAAAAAAAAATTATCAGGTACATTTTTCATACCAATTCGTAAGATGGAAACGAAGCCCCGGTCATGGAAAATGGGAGATACACTGGCATAGTAACATGCTATTTACTTTTTTATTCGCTACCAATTTTTTCTAACTATAATCTTCGTTTTAGCTTTCTTTAACATCTGCAATAGAAATCTACAATCTATTTATACAATACGCTAAGGTGAAGATACCGGGTCGCGCTCATATTCGGAAAAAAGAAATATAGCGGTCATCATTCCTATGCCGTAAATAAGGCTAATGTTCGTCTTATGGAAATAATCTACGTTGTATCACATCTATTCCTCTTCATTTTCTCTAAAATCTCATTATACAATTGTAATGTTTTATGTTCTAAATAAAAAATAACCAGCTATCAACAACAGATTACCGATATAAAAAAACAAACATTTCAGAAATGGCGACTAATTTTACAAATTTAAACAATGTGCAGTGAGACATTCATTTAAAAAATCATCGATAAAAATTAAAAAAACTTCGCGTATTGAATATTTTAGCTCCAGTAGTATTAATATGCCTTTGACGGCATTCGCCTATGAACCAATGAAAATAGTTTTAAATTTAAAAGCATTGCAGGAAACTCAATTCTATTTTCGGTGCTTTTATGTTATCTGGGAGACAAATCTCGTCAAATCAATGTTTTTTCGTCAATAAAAGTTATTTTTTAGCGTGTGTGATTTAGAAGCAAAGCTTTTTAGTTGAAATAAAATATGGTATTTATTAGTATCATTATTTTTATGTATTTTAAAGGAAATGAGTGAAAAGCATGTATTTTAATTGTACGCAATATATGTAATTTGAACGTTTCTATTTTAAATAAAAGTTATGCATTTTAAATGATATGGGTTAAAGGTTTATATTTTAAGTGAAATTAATGTAATATGAATGATGTCAACGGGAACAATATTTGGAGATCTATGACATCGATAATCTAACATAAAGGTACTGTATTTTTTTAGTATTAATGAAATAAACACATAGTCTTTAGTTTGTGTGTTTCAGGTTTTTAAATTTAATTTTTTTCAGAAAAATTGATTGGATGAATCATTAATCTATCCCCCCCCCCTTTTTGTTTTGCAAACTTAATTAATTCTTAACAACGCATAATTTTAAATTTTACACCGTTGAATAGAGAGGGTGTGCTTTCAAATGTAAAATGATTGTTTAATTTACTGACTTTTTACGATTTTTAAGCCAAATAGTTTGATTAAGGTATAATAGTATATGACAATTTTTATCAATTATTTCAAATTTTAAGGGTGTCCGGGACACATTTTAAAATATTTTTTTATTTATTGAGTTAAAATTTAGAATTTTTTTTTTATGGTTAACCATATCATTTGTAAACAAAATCACATGGTAAAACTTCTCATAATTAAAATAAATAAATAAAATTTATTAAAAAAGTAGGGTTGTTTAAAATCATAAGTAGAATTTCAATTTTTTTTCATTTAAATAAACAGAAATATATAAGCTTTAATTTTGATACAGCATTAAAAAAATATTAATTCAAATAAATATTAAAAGTATTTAAAGTAAAAAAAAAAAAAAAAAAAATGTAATTTTTTTTTATGATATTTTCAAAAGTAAATATTTTTTTCAAATTTGCTGAATCAAAATTAAAGTAAAATAATTGAAAAACACATGTTCCAAGTTTGAACAAGTTTAACTGTTCTTGACTTATAACAAGTTAAATAGGAAAAAAATTGAAAAAACCCATCATGAAGGAAAACGCATTTTTACAAGAAGTCGTATTCATGACCAGCATTGCTTGAAAGTTAGATTTTGAAAACAATCAAAACGAAAAACTGAATATTTCCTGCTCCAATTAAGATAGAAACATGATTTAAACGCTATTTTAAGCAGAAAGAAACAAAGAAATTTTTAATACCATAACATTTCTTTAGAAAATTTGAAGATTTTTGTGTCCCGGATCCCCTCAAGGGAAAACCACGATTTCTACCCGCCGTCTTAGGACGGGTGTTCTGAGTGAGAATATAATTTGAAGATAATGATAGCAACTAGGGTAAATCCGGGTTGCCCCATCGGGTTAGGTTCCCCAGTCACTGTACTTCAGCTATATGTGACCGAGCTAGTGACATTCTCTACTTTCAATCGTTATAAAAAGCGTAGTAGACGAATTTACAGCGATTTATTTCTTCAAATAAAAGTTATATTCATCAAAATATGTAATTTCAGCTTTTGTTGTGTGTTATTATAAGATAGAGATAGTAGCAGACGAAAAATAATGTTATTTATTAGAGATTGTTTTGTGAAACGTTTATTGAATGTTGTTGAACAGGTATCCAATAATGTGTTAGTTTTTAGGTTTCAACCATATTTCTTCCTATTTCCTGAGCTAGTTTTTAGGTTTCAACCATGTTTCTTCTTACTTCCTGAGCTAGTTTTTAGGTTTCAACCATATTTCTTCCTACTTCCTGAGCTACTAGCTGGAGCATCTATTCCGAGCAAGTGGGCAGTCTAACACTGAGGTCTGGGATAGATGGCCAAAACCATTAAGTTTTTTTTTGATAAAAATCCCATTTTTTCTGGTATTTATATTACCGTAATATTTTTTTATGATGTTCTATATAAAATTTGGAGTAAACAGGTTAAATGTGCCCTAAAAAATCTTTACTATAAAAAAGAACAAGTCTAAAATTGCACGTCAAACATGGCAAATGAGGTGCGTTCGTACTTTAACTAGTTATAAATATTAATATCTTGGTTCAATAGCTGTTCCACTCTTATGCAAAAATGCATGACTACAAAATTTATTACGATTATATATATATTAAATTCACTAATACGGAAATACTATCACCCCATCATAAATAGGACGTAATCACCATGGTAACCTAGAATCATTACCCATCATGGGATATCATTGAATTAATGACGTATGATAGGATTTAACTGAATGAAGAAAACTTTTATTAATATCTTTTTAAAGTTTTTATTCGATTTCCATAAAATTTAAAATGACTTCACAAAATTCTGCAACGAATATATATATATATTAAATTTCAAACCATTCGGTTGGATAGTTTTTGCGCTGTTGACAGACGGACTGACAGACAGACGAGACGACGACTATAGGTGCTACGTATTTATACAGTTACAAGCGGACCTAAAAATTAGGGGATTAAGGGGACCGGGAGCCCTACCTCCGTCATGTTAAATTCACCAACTTTATGTACAGTTTTCTCAGAAATGGTGAAAAACAGAGGTCTAGATTTTTTAGAGTAGTTTGAATAACATGCTTTACGTATTTTAACAGACCATTTTCTTTCTAAGTGAAACTCAAAATTAATTATTAACTATTTATTGAAGCTCATTTTTAAATTAGCATTTTTGGTAAGATTTCACTGCCTAAAATAAATAACTCTCAACAAATCATTAAGTCCCTGTGTTAAAGTATACATTATGACATAACATACGTATTAAATAAAAATCTGAGTTCTTAAGTTTAATAGATATTGAAAAAAAAGAACATAAACATGAAAAATACAAGTTTTGAGAAAAGGTCAGTTAAAGATTTAAATGGTCATTAAGCTGTGAAGTACTCTTAGAAAGAATGAATAATTTCAACACTTATTTTTTTTATGTATAAACATGTGTGACACATCGTTGGAAAGACAAAAGTTTAAACTATTTAATGATATAAAAAAGTAAAAATCGATTTTTTGGTTGAATTTTGCTTTTCCGGTCCCTTTAAGGGGGACAACTATACCTGACTTACTCTATATAAAAATGTAAGGCACTGCGACGCCTTGGTAACTTGAATGTAAAATGAAGGCGAAGAAAAATTATTAACGGATTGTCAATTGAAAACAAACATTTAAAAATCTGTCTCATTTTCATATTTTGCTTGTGAACCAGAGAGAGCCAAGTGTAAAATAAAAGGTTAAAAAAAATCCCTTAGTCGCTTTGGAACAAAATAAATGAAAATTTTTAATGAGACAGGTTTTGTTTCTTCCACCCTTTCTTGTTTCTTGTTTCTTTTCTTTGGCATACTTCAACGTATTCATAGAACACAACACACAATATAAAAAGTGTTTAAATTGATTCTAGAGCACTATTTGTTAAATTTCTAAAAGTCTTATGAAATAAAAGTAATTTGCTCTAGCGCTGAAACTGGCCCTATTTTCAAGGCGCGAATTAAACTTTTTTGAAGAAAAACAATGCTTTATTTTAAACAATATCTTAAAGCAATTCTTTTATATGGCACTTAATTTTCCGCTATCTTGATCTTTCAACTTTTTATTTAAGCATTTGCATGAAAAAAAAAATTGTTTACTAAATTTTTTTATTCATATTTAAAAAGTAATTCAGAAAAATGTTTCAGAAAACGGCTTCCCCCATAAAGTAAAAAACATGGCACTTTTTTTCTTTCAAATTTTCTCTCATGTTAAGCTTTGAGATGTTCATAATGTATTTAATTAAGAAGCAAAAAACTTTTCAAAAGAGATCTTAAGTAATGTTTTTCATATCTCATCCGTAAATGCATTTTTTATAAATTGGGAGTTTTCTAATGACTCTTTTTACGCTCCGGTCACATATAGTATGAGGAAATCACGGTAAATATGATAAAAACATGATTATGGGAATGTTGGTATATCTTTACATTTACAGGTTCTCAGAATCCATTTTTTGTTTTTAGGTGCGTTCGTAATTATGTAAATACATAGCATCTATAGTCATCGTTCGGTCCATCCGTCTGTGTGTCTGTCTGTCTTTCTGTCCGTCTCTCCGCCCGTCCGTCTGTCTGTCCGTCCGCATATAATAGAGCAAAAGCTACCCAACCGAATGGTCTGAAATTTTAAATATATAACTTTTGCAAAATTTTGTCGAGTCATTTCAATTTTTATGAAAATCGGATGTATAGTTTAATTACAAGGGCAGTCAAAAGTTTTCCGTTACATTACGGCCAATGGGAAAAAAATATTTCAAGTGCATTTTAATGATGTTACAGCCTTTCGAACAGAATGATATTGATATGCACTTAGTAAGTGTACTAAAATATACATTCAGAACAATATGCGGTGTAAACAACATTTTAAAAATTAGTTATAGTACGAGCGCACCTCATTTGCCACGTTTGACGTGCAATTTCCAACTTGTTTTAAATGTATGCGGGGATATATGACCACACTCTCAGAAATACTTTCTTCAATTCACGAATACCGGTATATATCCGAGAATTGAAGAAATTTCCGTTCTTTTTTTTTCAATTCTAGGACAGAAAATTTACAGATTCTGAAAAAAGGAGTTTTATAAAAAATACGTCTCCGTTCTTCCATGGAAGCCCTTTGGAAGGCTTTTTTTTTTTGCTTCCGTGGAAGGCTTTGAAAATATATTAATACAAGTTTTCCGCGCGTTTCGAATCGAGTATCTTAACCACTCGGCCAACGAACACTTGGTACGGGGCGAGTTTAAAATGAAGTTGCGGGTTTCTTCAAATGAGGGATTGGTAAGACTTGTTAAATTTCTTGTTCAGAAATCTCGGAAATTTAAACCTTATTGCAGGGACATTTCGTCATTCAACGACATTTCGTCAGGGATATTTCAAATTATTACATATTAGACATATTTTTAATAGGCCATAATTTGATTGTTAGATGTAAAACCTGACTATTATATTTTAAATTAAATTCGAGAAAAAATGTTTGCTTTTTTGAATAAAATCGAATTCTTAAATTGTTTAGAATATATTTTACATCGAATATTTTTTTTAATACTCAAAAAAAAATAAATTGCGAATAAGTTTAAATGAATAAGAAAATTGGTACATTATTAAATTCGAAAGGAATATTTTTGTTTGTTTGTTTTAAAATAAATTAGAAATTTTAATTTATTGAATTTTCGGTTTTTCATTATAAATATAAATTCGAATTTTGGTACTAATACAGCCAATGCGCATGCGAGCAAGGAATAAACTGAATTCTTCTTTCTTTTACAGACTTCCGGGAATAACAAACGGAAAAAACATGTTTTCTGGCAGTACGGAAATTATTTGTTTAAAAATGACAAATAATATAGTGTACTAGGGGGCTCCGCACCCCGCAAGCTACGCTCGCCAACCCCCGTTCAGACACTGTAGAATCTAAAAGCACGCTAATCTGATCGGTTTTAAAAAGATTAGAGAAGATTGAATTATACTGAAAAAACCTATAGCGATCTCCCTGTAAACGGGTTTCCCTTCAATTCCCTTTGATTGCAAAAATTTAATGTAGAATCAGTTGCTGTTAAGACATCCAATGGTTGTTTTCGTGTTTGGTTAAAGAAGATCAGTTAAACATTTGAAAAGAAGCTAAAATAAAATGAATTAAGTGAACAGTGTCTTTGTCTCTCGGTATTTTTTAACAGCGTTATAAAACGATTGATACAATACAATTACTAAAATTTGCTGCTTTAACCCCTTCAAAGGTGGTGGTTCATTTTTGGACCACTTAATTTTAATTCTTAAATGCCACATTAGCATCAGAATATTGGGATGAAAATTTCCCTTTTGTTAAATAAGTGAACAAAAGCATTTTTGTATTTCGAAATTTGTTTGTAAATTCTGGTGCCATTCACTGATTTCAAGATTTTACGAAAAAAAGTGCCTTGTCCGTGAAAGGGTTAAACACATATTAATGTATTTATTATTTTAAAGTTTCGTTTCCGTTTTAATATTCACGTGTAAATACAATTTTCAGGACATAATTTTCAATATTTTCCTGCCTTTAACACGTACCCATTTAATAGTAATTTTAAAGTTTTTTTTTCTGTTTTTAATAGTCACGTGAAAATAATTTTTTAATCGTTAGGAAATATTATTCTATGCGCTGTTTTTAAAATTGAAAACAATCTCTATAATAATAGCCTGAATCATGTGACTATCATCAACAGCTCCAGGCGGATCCCTTCGCTTTTTATATTCCAGGCGGCCATTTCGGTTCTTTAATGTTAGCCAGCCACAGGTGTGATAAGTCGCCGAATATTATTCTATCCCCATTATTTCGTTTGTATTATAATAGTCCAAGTCATGTAACTGCCATAAACAACGGGCTGATTCCTTCGCTTCTCATAAGAAAGGTTTCCATTTTGATTAAAGAATCAAAATTATTTTTTCAAATAAAACTACATAAAAGTTGCCATGATCACAAAGAATTCCTTGTACTTTTATGTTAGCCGGGTGAAAATCTCGCCAATAGCTTTTTTTTTAACTCGCCAGTTAGCATTTTTTTTATTTTTCGAGTGGTAAAATAAAACGGTGCTACTTGGTTATCCCATCGACCAAAAATCTGTTGCCACACTATAAGATTAAATGCCAATAATGGTTGATCGTAAATGTCACATTCACTTGACACAAGGAAGTTACACATGTTCACGCCATCAAGTGATTTTTATTTCGACGTTTTATTTGTATTTTTATTAATGTTATACTAATTTATTTGTTCTTTTGTTATTTAAAATAAAAAAAATATGTCAATTTGTATAATTTGGCTATTTATATAATTTGTCGAAGGGAAATTGGTCAACGGGAGAAGTAATAACATTAAAATGTTGCTTTGAAGTGAAAATTAAATCTCATGATTTTTTGCATTGTCACATACGGTTTGGCGTGATTTTTTTTTTTTACGACAATTTGGTGAAAACCTCGTTTTAAAATACCTGTTACATTTTTATTTTTAAATTATTTTCTGTTATTTTTAAAACGAAATAACAATAAATAAAAAAAAATAATTAATAACTATAGAACAAAACAATTTATAACATTTTTTGTAAATAAAAAGAAAATAAATTCAAATAAAGATTTATTAATAAATAAGCAACAATAGCCGGGTTACCATGTCAGGCAAAATAACACCATTTTGGCGCCAATTAAGTACCCCGTTGCGTATATGACATCTGTGTCTAATATTTTTCTTTTCGTTTCGTTTAAAAAAAGAATGAAGTAAAAGCCATTTATTTTAAAGGTTTCAATTTTAAATGAAAATTTTGTATTAAATAAAATAATAATGAAATACAAATTGAATTCTGAATAAAAGTAACATGATGCATTTCTTAGCATACATTTAAGGGAGGCCAAACTCGACGTTAAATTAATTTAAAATAACCTTTTCTAAAATATGAAAAAAAAAATGTATGTTATGATTAAAATTTGAGTTGCCGTCATTAGAAAAAAGTATTTAAAATTAGAAATAAATTAATATTTCAAAAACTAATTCAAATTTTAAAATTCTAATACCAGTTTTGAGATCTGTAAACCAATACGGATTTTTGGTGTTAATTTCATCGCAAAGTATTCCATATTTTAGGAGAAATCGCCGTGAAACATAATCAGTTTTTTAATCAGTCGTTTCATAGAATTGTTACATAAATTCGTTTCAATTCGATTCATTAGGATTTTATATATATAGGGTAGATAAAGACGAATTTTTCTTACAGTGCATGTACATTGTAATTTATTTCAGCTTTTTGTTGTTTTATACAAAAATGTGAGTGTGTGAGAGAGACAGAGCGAGTGAGAGCGTTAGAGAGAGAGAGAGATAGCACCAACGGGAGTATCTGCGAGTGAACACGATAGCGTGCAAGTAGTGTTTATGATTCAGCTCCTATTTGGTGAACATATCGTAGTTCTCAGTCGCAAGAACTATATTAATTTTTGATTTAGTGACTATTTAAATATTGTTCGGAATTCACCGGAACTCATAAATACAGAGCTTCCAAAATACCAAAGCCGAAATTATCTTTTTCTGTTCCTCCCATCTGCAATCTTTTGAAATATTACCTTCCAAAACACTTACATATGTGGCAAAGCTTGTCGCACACCTAGGAGCCTACTTCAATCTAGCGCTCGAAAATGTAGACACAATGGTTTTCAAACTGCGACGAGAAATGGCAGAAATACCGCATCCGTATCTGCCGTTCTTACTCGGGGTCTTGATACGTTTACTTACAGCTTTTTGTTAGTACACTGGCCTCCAAAAGTTAAGATACAGGGACTGGATGCTTTCTATTGCACACGGTTTGTCGAATATCTACCAACATTATTGACGAATTGTTCTTGAACATCTGGGATGTAAAGAACATGTTTGATTTCATATGTCTCGATGAAGATTTAGTCGGGCCGACAATTAGGGGGCTAATAATAAATTTAATAATAAAATAATATTTGCGATCAGCTATGCAACAGAAAATGCTGGAAATGGTTTGTCACTGCGTTAAATGACTATTTAGGTCCTGTTCAACATTTGTGTGCATTTGTGTAAGCATATCACTCATATTTGTAAAGATGTTAACGTTTTTCTGAAAAAATCAAAAGCTTTTTGTTTATAGCATACAGAGTTTTTAACCAAATTTAACACAACTTTCCGAAAACCTGACAAAGAACAGTAGCAACAGTACACTTCAATTTAAACATGAATATATTGAATATGTGATGAGATATGGGCACTTGTATGAAATAATTTTTAACTGCGCATGCGTGGAAGATTTCAAAATTTTTATTTCAGAATTTGGTAGTCAGCTATTTAGGGCAACTTATCTAAAATGTCCAGTCAAATATCGAGAATTTTCACAAAGATAGGGGCGATATAGTGAGTTGCTTTTAAAAAATAACTTTATTATAAGGGTTTTCCCACAACTTTTAAATTAACTCACTATATCTTTCTGAGTTTTCACAATATTTGACTGGACTTTTTACAGAAGTTACTCAAAATAGCTGGCTACCAAATTATGAAATGATAATTTCGAAATCTTACACGCATGCGCAGTTAAAAAGTATTTCATACAAGTGCCCATATCTCATTAAATATTCAATGTATTCATGTTTTAATTACTGTATACTGTTGCTATTATTCTTTGCCAGATTTTTGGAAAGTTGTGTTAAATTTGGTTGAAAACTCTGTATGCTATAAACCAAAAACTTTTGAATTTTTCACAAAAACGTTAACATCTTCACGAATATGAGTGCTATGCTTACACAAATGCATACAAACGTTGAACAGGACCCAAATAGCCATTTACCACAGTGACAAACAATTTCCAGCCTTTTCTGTTACATAGGTGATCGCAAATATTATTTTATTATTAAATTTATTATTAGCCCCCTAATTGTACCCCCTGATAAATCTTCACCGAGAAATATAAAATCAAATATGTTCTTTACATTCTAGAAGTTCAGGAACAATTCGCCAATAATGTTGGTAGATATTCGCCAAACCGTGTACAATCGAAAGCACCCAGTCCCTGTACCTTAACTTTTGGAGGCCACAGTATTTGGGGCATTCTTACAATCTTTTGACTTTTCTATATTTTTCTGTTCCTGAAAAATAATTTTTATTTTAGTACATATTCTTGGGAATTTTTTATTTATTATACTAGAAAACATCCCATTGCATGACTGCACAACAATATTAACTAGATAAATAAGTTTTGGAACGATGTTGGGTGTCCAAATATACCACGTAATTCCTTACTGTCCTGTATCCCTGATGCTAATTTTTAAGTTTGGAGCTGTCTGTATAAAACTGTTTCAATAAAAGTAATTCGATGTAATTTTTTCCCGAATCTGGAACTATTGTTTTATATAAATATGTAGCAAAAAATTAACCTGCACACACTTTTAGGGTTGTTATTATTTTTTTAACTCTGTCCTTGGGTTTTATATTCCTTACCGTTCCTTTGCTAAACGTATACAAAAAATCACTTTAGATGCAGTCACAGGATTTTTTTCAACTTTTTCTCGTATGCTAGAGAATGAATGGCTAAAATTCTTTGACAGGAAATTTACTGCAGAATTTAAATCAGCGTTTAAATATCAATTTCAAGCATCGAGGCTTTATTGATAGTCTTACCGTTCCCAAGATTTATTCCTGCACTTTTCAAGGTAACTTAATTTTTTTTATTTAATCCAATGTAAATAATTGTTTCTAAAAATCAATCAATTGTGGCTATCACTTAGTCTTAACATGATTTGTTTAAAAATAGTGGTAATTTTCCTCACTTTCCCATCCTTACCATCCTTTTTTTTCCCGTTTCCGTCCCTTTTCCCCTGAACCATCCCCTTTTTTTCCTTCTGTCCCTTCTTTAACACCACTTTAAGACAATTTTATACCAAAATTTTGTACTAAAAATACTACATTGTTATTATTTCTTATTTGAATGTCCTGTGGGTAATATGCAAATTCATTATAAGTAAAAAAATTAGAAGAAAACAGAAAGTTATAGCGGTAAAATGGTAAGTAAAATTAAACTCGCAAGTTTAACTTAAACCTAAGTTAAATAAGAACATTTTTGCTGCTGACCATTTTTCTTTATTTTGAATCATTAAGGCATTCGTCTATAAGTTTAAAATGTTATTTTAGTAAGTTTAATTTCATAAGATTTTTTTTCCTGAAAAGTCAAAAGATTGTGAGAATGCACCGTTTGTCAAATATTCTTACTGATCAACGTATTAGCTCGACGTGGTGCTTAACTTACTCTGAAGCTCCCAGGAGAGTAACTTTAGTATATTTTTAGGTTTAGTGAATATTTAAATATTAGTCGAAACCAACCAGAGTTTATAAATACTGCTCCCCTAAGCCGTGTATTTTGTGTGTTGCAAGTTGATACATAATACTCCATGGATAATAAGATTTTCTGAAACTTCCCCACTCCTGATTTTAGTCTTTTTGCTTTGTTAAATTATTAGATTTTAATAAACATAAGTAGAGATTTAGTCAAAATATGTTTAAAAAATTATCGAAGAAAAAATTGCATTAACTTTTATAATTAATGTTAGAAATATAACCACGGTGATAGAGTGGACGTGGGGAGGGTTACACCAAGGTTTTTATTAGTGCAGAAACTTGGAGATCCGGTAATTTTGTCAGAAATTAAGTCCTGACAAGGGGTTTGGCATCTAAATCGTTTTCAAACTATGTTTCAACCATTTTATGAAAAGAGAAAACCGATAATTATTTTCTTTTTTAACTCAATATTTCAATTAAACATTTTTATAGCTCACGCTCATCTTATTCTGATACAACAATCATGTTTCATATCTAAACATGATTAATTAAGTCATGTTTCACCTGAACGAGACTTAATTTAATAAAACGTTTACCTTTTTTTATGAATGTAGATGGAAGACGAAGGAAAATTACTCAGAGAATGTCAGTGGAAAACATTTAAAATCCTACCTCGTCTTCATATTTTGCTTGTAAACCAGCGAGAGAAAACTGTAAAATATATCTTTAACCCTTTCAGGGGCGCCGTTTGCAGTCTGCAAACGCTTAATTTTAATACTCAAACTACCAAATGGCAGCAGTAATTTTTTAGTACAATTTCGATCTGATAATATTTGTGAAGAAAAGCTTTTGATTATTTTCAAATAAATTTGTTCGTAAATTGCGGTGTGAATAAATTATTAGAATATTTTTGGGCAGAAAAGCCTAGCCACTGAAATGGTTAAAACAAAGAAATAAAAAAATATTTTTAGGTAGATTTCGTAAGAAATACTTCCTATTACATTCTCCCCTAATTTGGAATTTCTGAAATTTTTTTGCCGATCATGGCCCTTAGAACCCAAAACAACCCCCAGTTCAAAACTTTGTATATGTACAAGGTGATAATAAAAAACACTTCCCCAATATATGAACCCCTAGCGGCCTAGTCGCTCAAACAATCAAAAAGAAATTTTAGATATACTTATTTGAAGGTATGCGCTCAAGATCGTGATTATTTAAAACAATAGAGCTCTCTAGGTTACGCTTACAGTGAAAAAAAAATTCGAAATTTTCGAATGGCAACATCCATTTTTTTTCGTGCGCAAATTCATCAGCGCATTAAAAAGCCATAAATGCCGTTGGAACGATACACGTACAATGAAAATTGACGGCGTCAAACGGTTGCAAAAAAGACTATTGCGAGGAACGAAGGAATGACTACAAGACATGTTTTTCAGCAACAGATTTTTTTTTCACTTGTGAACTGAGTAATGTTGTAAGATCTGTTTCAAAATGTGTTTTTGAGTTGTGTTTGTGTACACATAGTGAAAATAAAATTGTAATCATTTGTTTTAGAGTGCTAAATATTACAGTGCATGGAAACTGATTAAGACTGATTGTCACGATATTACACCGACAATTTTAGTCATACGTGTATCGCTCTAATGCTATTTATGGTTTTCCAATGCGCTGATTAATTTGCGCAGAAAAAAAGGAGTTGCCATTCGAAAATTTCGAATTTTTTTCACTCTGAGCGTAACCGAGAGTGCTCTATTGTTTAAAATCATCACGATTTCGAGCGCATACCTCCAAATAACTAATTCTGGAATTTCTTTTCGATTGGTTGAGCGGTTAGGTCGCTAGGGGTACATATATCGGGGAAGTTTTTTTATGACCACCTGTATATATATATATATATATATATATATATATATATATATATATATATATATTACATCATTTCAAAATGCCTAAACACCATAACTCCAAAAGGAAGGTGTATATCTGCAGAAATTTTTTTAACTATAAAAACTAAGTATATATATATATATATATATATAGCAGAGGTATAAAAATCTAGTCACCAACGGACAGTCTCTCACCACTAAATTTTATTAGTTTTCTTCGCTTAAATTTTATTAGCATTCTTACAAAAAATTTTGGCGAAATATTAGACGAAAAATAACGAATACAATTTAGTGGTGAGAGACTGTCCGCTGGCGCCTAGATTTTTACTCCCTTATATATATATGTATATATATATATATATAATTTTTATGGACACCATATGGACACACTTTTTTATGAACTTCCATAATTCTGCACAAATATCTTCCAAACTGATACATAAAATGAAGGGGCAGAAAATCACGGTCAAGTTCGTAAATGGGCAAAATCGGACGAAGGGGATGAAAATGGGGAGGGGTTTTGTGAAAACAAAAAACCCGCCATAACTTCTTAATTATAATACATATCAAATCTGTTTAAAGTTATTATTACTTCTAGGTAAAAGGCCAAAATTTTATATATGACAGATTGTTGGTGCCATTAAAAATGGGCTCAAGGGGCGAAAAAAATAGTGTTTTAAGAAGAAAAAATTCGTCAATTCATAACATATCAAATTCCCTTGAATTTATTAAAAATCTTCTTAAATTTATCTACAATTTTTATGCTGACAACTTTTTGATAGGACCAACTCTTACAGCAAAAAAATAAAAATAAAAATAAATAAAAAAATAAAAAATAAATAAAAAAAAATAAATAAATGAATAAAATAAATAAAATAAAATAAAATAAAATAAAAATAAAATAATAATAAAAAAGGGCTGCGGGTGAAGAAGAAAAAATTCATAACTTCGTCATTTCACAAGATATCAAATTCACTTAAATTTATTATAAATCTTCTTAATATTATCTACAACTTTTATACTGACAAGGTTTTGATAGGACCAACTCTTACAGTAAAAAAAATAAATAAATAAATAAAATAATAAATAAAAAGGGAAAAAAATAGGTGTTGAAGTAAAAATTATCGTATTAACATGATTCTGATAAAATCAGCTCTTACAGAAAAATAGAATTAAAATCCCGCCAAAAGCGACCAGATAAATTTGTTAAACTTGGTTTATCTCTAATCTTGACTTAGGTTTTGTTGGTGAAATTAGTACCTAACTTCTAAATCTACCTGGGTCTGCAGGCCGAGCCAGCAGGAATTTTTTTTTTTTTAATATTAAGTGAATTAATTATTGAGATAGAAATAACCTGAATTCACGATTTTTGATTTAAAGGATTAAACGGAGGAAAAATATCTTTTTGAATACCGCCTTAACTGGATTCTGACAAAACCAGCTCTTACAGAAGAATGTAATCAAAAACTCGTCAAAAAACCGCCTGATAAAATTGTTAAACTGCGTTTATCTCTAATCTTGATTTAGTTTTTGTTGGTTAAAATAGTATTTAACTTCGAAATCTAGCTGTGCCTGTAGGTCCGGCTGAGAGGAATTTTTTTAAAACCTCAGTCACTCTAGAATATAAGTAAAATTGTCCAATAAGGCAGTTTTCCCACCATTCCTATAAATTCTTCTTTCTATTCTTTTTTTTTTCTTTCTTTCGCTTTCTTAGGGGTGAGGGGTGAGGGGTATGCATTTTCTTAGAACGTACTCATAAATCACAAAAACAAATATTCTTAAGAGACCGTTTGCGCTATTTGTTACATTCCTCAAATTTTAAGAAATAAATTTATTTCCTCTCGTGCTTTATCTGATTCTTATTTTCTTGGCTCGAATTTGAATTTTATTGAAAACAATATCTTCGAGCAAGCTTTATTACATGACAGTTTTTCCCACTTTCTTGAGCTTTCAAAACTTTTTTACGCATTTACATAAAAAAAAAAAATTAATATAATTTTTTATTCATATTAAAAAGCAATTCAGGAAAATGCTTTCGAAGATGGCTTCATAAAATAAAAAACACGCAACCTAAAAAAAAATCAAATTAATTTTCTCTCATTTTAAGCTTTGAGGCTTTCATAATGTTTTTAATTAAAAAATAAATAACTCTTAAAAAAAAAAAGATTATTTAATAAAAGTTTTTTTTTTAATCCGTAAATGTATTTTGTACATATCGGGTGTTTTGTAATCCCTCTTTTTTACGTTCCGGAAATATTCACTATAAGGAAAGTGTTGTAATAATGCTGAAAACTCTATTATGAAAATTTTTGTGTTTTACATTTTCAGGATCTATGAATTCGTTTTCGATATTTTTAAAAACATTTTGTATGTATGTGTATATGTATGATATATTTTAGGCCGTCGCTGGATATTTTTGTTGTTTATATGGTAAGGTATGTGTGTGTGTGTGTGTGTGTGTGTGTTTATGAATGGCCGCGATAGCGTCCAAACGGTATTTACGAGTGAGCAACTATTTGGCGAATATGTTGCATATCCCAGTAACAAGAACAGTAGATGAGAATAATACACAGTCAGACGTGGTACACAGTGAGACAGCAGTCACTTTGAAGTATAGTTGTAACTTATTTTCCTAGATGGCACCCATACATAACCACCTCATCTTATGCAACACGTGAATGTAATTTCGGCACTTCGATTCCTTGTCCGACAAAATAGTAAATAATTCTTTTCTTTTATAGCGGTTAAAGTTACATAAACGTCTATTTTAATGTTTATTTCCTTCATTATTGCATATAATTTATTAACCAAACCTAGCTATATCTAATAATAGACTATTTCGACAAAACGACACAAACTCTTTAAAGCGATGAAATTGGTGAAACAGATTTGGCATCACTGTTTGTTACAACGTAAAGAAAGTACACAGTGAGACACATAATTGAAGAGCTGAGTGGATGAACTACATTTTCTAAAAAAAAAAAAAATTTTTTTGGATGAAAGAGTTATGAGGTATCCTATCACATGGTGAAGATAAAATACTAAGATTCTATTTAGTCTTGAAGATTTAAGACATTATTCATTAATATTTAATATTTTAATATTTAATAATGTCAATAATATTAATATTTTTTAATATTTGCGTATTAAATATGAATAAGTTTTCTGAGAGAGTTTATACCATACCTGTGAATATTTTAAACACATGGTATCAAACAGAAAATAAATCATTGAAATTTACAGCAAAAACTTTAACTTCAAATTTCTATAATGTAATTTTTGTTACTTAACATGTTCTTCCACTTAGCTCTTCAATTGTGGTAGACAGTGAGACGTGTCTCACGTTTTTTAGGAAGGATAATTATAGTTTAATTATCACAATCTACCATACGTGTTCAGTTAAGCTCAAAATGTGGTCGAATTGTTAATAATATATGTACCTGTAACTATTGAAATTTTCTTTGCATTTTTACTATTGTTCTTTCAGAACTACTCGACTCCAAAAATGTCAGATTAAACTCCAAGTGATAAACACGATTTCAGGCAGTAGTTAAGATATTATTACACCGAAAAAAATTATGGATAGAGTGTAAAAATGTATAATTTATGAAAATATATACATTGTCTAACTGTGTATCACAAGCGGTGCACAGTGAGACAATTTCCGATACTACATTATCACGCTTCTATGCTTTTATAAATAACTTTTTTAAAACCATTTATACATTAATTTGCAGCATATTTGCGTTGCTTGAAGATGTAGCAAACATTTTTCAAAAAGAATAAAAATAGTCACCATACATTAAGAAATAACATTTTTCGTCTCACTGTGTACTACCCTCCCTTAATTATCTACGGACAAATCGGTTTGGTATCTAACGCATTTTCTAACCGTTGTTCGACCTTTTTATAACCAGAGAAATCCGAGAAGTATTTTCTTTTTAAAACTTAATTATTAGATTAAGTATTTTTTTCTTATTATGATGAAAAAACAATCATGTTTCATCTGAAAGGGACATAATTTTGTAAAAGATTCTTTTTTACAATAGAACAAAGAAAAAACATACAGTGAATTTTATTAAATAACTAGCAGCCTTCGCCGCTACGCTGGTTGGTTACTATACAGCTATAAAAATCTTCAATCAAACGAAATATATCTAGGAATGATGAGAAAAAAAACTTTTTCTTAATATCTAATCAAATATCCATAATTTTTGTCTCATTCATATAATCTTACATTATTCAGTTCAAAGTCAATGTTGCCACATAATAGACAAAATAGCTCTAAAATCCATGAAATACCTGTGTTTAACTATTTTTTTAGTTGGTTTGTTATCTTGAATTTAGCGCTTCTACCTAAAATTGCTGCAGAGTTATGGCGGAATGCCCTAAAATTTTCGACCACCCCTTAATTGTTGGGGGGGGGGGGAGGATTTCTAAAATCGCCGAAATATGTCTTTAATTATTTTTTAATACATTTATTATCCTGAATTTCTCGCCCTAAAACTGCTGCTGAGATATGGCGAAATGACCTAAAAATACGACTACCCATTAAACCCTCTTAAGTGGGAATTTCTAAAATATATAAAATGCATGTTTAAGTTTCTTTTAGTAGATTAGTTATCCCCAAATCCATGCATCAATCTAAAAGTGCTACTGACATATGGCGAAATGACTTAAAAGTTTCGTACCTCCATTTAATTCTCTTAGAGAGGGGGAGGGGAATTTCTAAATGTTTAATTATTTTTTTAATAGGCTTGTTATCTTGAATTCCACGCTCCTACCTAAAGCAGCTGCTGGGATATGGTCAAATGTTCCAAAATGTTCCCCCCCCCCCCACACACACACACACTCATTTAACTCTTAGGCGGAATTTCTAAAATCGCTGAAATATGCGTTTAATTATTATTTTAATAGATTTGTTATTCTGATTTTTTCGGTTCTACCTAAAACAGCTGATGGGAAATGACCAAATTTTCTAAAATTTCGACCCCCACCCTATTAACTGTCTTAGAGCAATTGCTAAAATCTCTGAAATATCTGTTTAATTAGATTTTTAATAAATTTGTCATTCTGATTTTCTCGGTTCTACCTATAACGACTGCTGAGATATATCCAAATGTCTTAACATTTTCGCCCCCCCCCCCATTAACCCCCCTTTGTCGGGAAAATTGTTGAAATACGTATTTAATTATATTTTAGTAGGTTTATTTTCTGGAATTTCACATTCTTACTTAAAATGGCTGCTGAGATATAGTCAAATGTTCTAAAATCTTCGAATACCCCCACTTTAACCACTTTAGAGAGGAATAAAAATCTCTGAAATACGTGTTCAATTATTTATTTAACAGATTTGTTATTTTGAATTTCACTCTTCTATCTAAAACGGCTGCTGAGATATGGTCAAATGTTCTAAAACTTTCGACTCTCCCTTTAACTCCCTTAGGTGGGGGGGGGGGGATTTCTAAAATCACTGAAATACGTCTTTAATTACTTAATTCGTAGATTTATTTTCTGGAATTTCACGCTCCACCGAAAACGGCTGGTGAGATATGGCCAGATACTCTATAATTTTCTATCCCCCCTTTAACACCCTAAGGGGGGGGGGGGAATTTTCAAAAATCCTTTCTTAGTGCATGCTTATGTCAAAAGAAGTATTTTCCCCCCAATTTTCATGTTTCTAGGTTCAGTAGTTTGGACTGTGCGTTGATTGTGAGTCAGTCAGGATAAACTCTTTTATGTATAAACAGTGGCGGCCAAAAGTTTCCGACCAGCATAACATTTTTGGTTAATTTTTAAGTATACCCATATGAAGTGGAATCTCAAAGTGATATTTATACATTTTATTGACATAATAGTTAGGAACTTATTTATGGAATAACAAATAAATATCAATAAATTTAATTGGCAAAATTTATTTCAAAAGAAAACGCATGTTCTCAAAAGTTACCGGCCATCTTGGGAAGTTTGGAAAAAATCGGTGTTATAGTAGAAAATAACAGTGATGAACAACATTTACAATTAATATTTTGTTGTTATACATTTAGCAATATGTACTGCGGCGCAGCGACGTGGCATCAATTCAATGAACGGTTGAAGATTGTTTATGGTAAGTTTTTCAATTCTTCTTGCAATTTTTGGGAAAATTCGGCTGAATTGGAATATTTATAATTACACACACATTTGTCAAGTTTGTTCCAAAGATTTTCTATTGGATTCAGATCGGGTGATTGAGCTGGCTATTACAAAAGCTGAATTTTTTTGTGCGAAAGCCACTGCTTGACGAGCTTGCATAGATGCTTTGGGTCGTTATCATGCTGAAACAAAAAGTGTGATCACAATTTTAAGTACATTTTTTTTCTCTATACGTACACAAAAGTATATTTTTTTCTCTATACGAGTGTGTAAAAAGTAATATTGTGGAACGTTTAGAAGTTTAAAAATGAAATTTCCTTTAAAATTGGCCCAGGACTATTAATGCTTAATCCATGGTTTACGTAATGTATGACCAGCTCTGTAGAAGTTTAAAAAATTTCAGTACCGAAAATTGTAAAACTGAAAATTCTTTTAAAATTTGTTCCTGATGGGTCCAGGAATGTTAATGTTTAATCCATGGCGTACGTAATGTATGATCAACTCCGTGCGATGTTCCGTGCTTTGAAAAAATCATTTTCCAAATGGTTGCTGTAATTTGTTAAATTGCTTTTTTTTTATATTTTAGAAAAGTTTGTTATTTTAAACTAATTTGGCGACCAGTTTGACCCCCGTTAAATGTATGCTAAGAAATGCATCATGTTACTTTTATTCATAATTCAATTTGTATTTCATTATCATTTTATTTAACACAAAACTTTTATTTAAAACTGAAACAATAAAAATAAATGGCTTTCACTTCTTTCTTTCTTTCTTTTTTTTTTTTTTTTTTTTTAATGAAACTAAAAGAAAAATATTAGGCACATATGTCATATATGCAACGGGGTACCTAATCATCGCTAAAATGGCGTTATTTTTTTGTCTGACAGGGTAACCCGGCTATTGTTGCTTATTTATTAATAAAGGTTTATTTGAATTTATATTCTTTTTATTTACAAAAAATGTTATAAATTGTTTTGTTCTATAGTTATTAATTAAACTTTTTTTTATTTATTGTTATTTCATTTTAAAAATAACAGAAAATAATTTAAAAATACATACGTAGCTGGTTTTCGAAAACGAGGTTTTCGCCAAATTGTCGTAAAAAAAATCCCGCCAAACTCGGTGCGTATATGACAATGCAACAAATCATGAAATTAAATTTCCACTTCAAAGCAATGTTTTAATGGTACTACTTCTCCCGTCGACTAATTTCGCCAAATTATATAAATAGCCAAACTATACAAATTGACATAATTTTTATTTTAAATAACGAAAGAACAATTAAATTAGTATAACATTAATAAAAATACAAATAAAACATCGAAATAAAAATCACTTGATGGCGTAAACACGTGTAACTTCCTTAAATTCAAGTGAATGTGATATTTACGATCAACCATTATTGGCATTTAATCTTATAGTTTGGCGACAGATTTTTAGTCGATGGGATAACCTAGTAGCACCGTTTTAATTTACCATTCGAAAAATAAAAAAAATGCTAACTGGCGAATTAAAAAAAAAAACTATTGGTAAGATTTTCACCCTACTAACATAAAAGTACCACGAATTCTTTGCGATCATGGCAACTTTTATGTAGTTTTATTCAAAAAAAATAATTTTGATTCGTTAATCAAAATGAAAACCTTTCTTATGAAAAGCAAAGGGATCAGCCCGTTGTTTATGGCAGTTACATAGCTTGGACTATTATAATATAAATGAAATAATGGCGATAGAATAATATTTGGTGACTTATCACACCTGTGGCTGGCTAACATTAAAGTACCAAAATGGAAGCCTGGGGTGATATTTATACATTTTATTGACATAATAGTTAGGAACTTATTTATGGAATAACAAATAAATATCAATAAATTTAATTGGCAAAATTTATTTCAAAAGAAAACGCATGTTCTCAAAAGTTACCGGCCATCTTGGGAAGTTTGGAAAAAATCGGTGTTATAGTAGAAAATAACAGTGATGAACAACATTTACAATTAATATTTTGTTGTTATACATTTAGCAATATGTACTGCGGCCAAATATCACATTCACTTGAATTTAAGGAAGTTACACGTGTTTACGCCATCAAGTGATTTTTATTTCGATGTTTTATTTGTATTTTTATTAATGTTATACTAATTTAATTGTTCTTTCGTTATTTAAAATAAAAAGCGAAGGGATCCGCCTAGAACTGTTGATGATAGTCACATGACTTAGGCTATTATTATAGAGATTGTGTTTCAATTCTAAAAACAGCGCAAAGAGTACTATTTCCTAACGATTAAAAGTTTATTTACATGCGACTATTAAAAAGAGAAAAAAAACGTTAAAATTACTATTAAATTAGTACGTGTTAAAAGCAGGAAAATATTGAAAATTATGTCTTGAAAATTGCATTTACACGTGAATATTAAAAGATAAAGGAAACTTTAAAATAATAAATACATTAATATGCGTTTAACCCTTTCAGGGACAAGGTACTTCTATTCGTAAAATCTTGAAATAAGTGAATCTCACCGGAATTTACAAACAAATTTCGAAATATAAAAATGCTTTTGTTCACTTACTTGATCACCCGACCGGAGCACCAACCAAAGAATGGCATAGGATGTAACGCTCCGGTGGAAAATCCACACAACAATCACCGATGCCGGACATTGGAAAGCACCCAAAAGAACAAGGAAAAAGGCACATATTCTGACGAACTTACATAGTAAATCGTAAATTTACAAAACAATTGATGTTGCTTTGATCATAATAATAAAAATAAAAACAAAAGTGAAGTGACTTAAATGTATAACAAAAGTTAAGACTATAAATCCTTGTTCAAGATTATGATGTGTAAATGTTCATAAAAGTTCACTGTTCACTAATGTTCAAATGAGTTCAGTGTTCGAAAGAAAAATTTTCATAAAAGTTTTATATAAGAAAAACTAACTTGAAGAAAGATCACCATAATGTTCAGACCGCAAGAGAAAATCACCGCCAACAAAAATGTCAGACAAAGGACAGTTACTATAAAAGGCACAATGTTGAGCCTTTGATGCAGTGTCAGAAAACCACGTAATGTCCGTAGCGAACCACTGGTGAGTATTAACAGTATGATAGAAGTAAGTTGTTACAAGTGTAAAAATTATCAAAATTTATACCCAATAAATGAGTATTCCCTATTAAGTGCGTTGTACATAGCACACAGTTTTCTATAGTTTGAACGGGTGATGAGAACGTTTCGAATGTTCCATCTCAGTGTACAATTCCTGTTGAATTTAAATGTACAAGGCATTAACGGACAATGTCCAAACAAATAATGTTGTATACTTCCTACATCACCACAGTTACACCTGTTATTTGGGCGTTTTCCTATTTTAAACAGATACTGTGTAAATGCTCCATGTGAAGAAAGAAAATAACCCATCACCTGGGATTCACATAGAAATAAATCGTTAACCTTGTTTAATATCGCATAAGTATCTCTTCCCTTCTCCGAATTTTCCCAAGAAACCTGCCATTGATCATGTAGAAGTGTTTTAAAATGACGCTTTAAAATAGAAGTTGGTGCAGGAATGCGTAGAACTTTATCATACAGATCATTTATAATAACTGATTTTGCCAACATGTCCGCTCTTTCATTTCCTTGTTCACTTAGTAAAAGTAAATTTTTCATTCCAATATTCTGGTGCCAATTTGGCAGTTTAGAATTAAAATTAAGTGGTCTAATAATTATCCACCGCCCTTGAAGGTGTTAAGCCGGGAGAACTCGCTAGTGAGAATGTCCAATTGCTTTTCTTTTACTTTACATTAATATAATATCAACTTTTTTTGGTTGGCTTAGTACTTTTATTGTCGAAATAGGTAAAATAATTGAAAAACATTTTGAAATTTTAATTAAAATGAAAAATGACTTAAATAAGAGTCTTAAAAAAGTACGACTGTGAGAGAAAATCTCATGCAGCGAGTTCTCCCGGGTTAAAGCAGCAAATTTTAGTAATTCAAGTAAGTTGTATTATGTCAATCGTTTTAGAACGCTGTTAAAAAATACCGGGAGACAAAGACTCTGTTTACTTAATTCATTTTATTTTAGCTTCTTTTCAAATGTTTAACTGATCTTCTTTAACCAAACGTGAAAACAACCATTGGAATTCTAAACATCAACTGATTCTGCCTTAAATTTTTGCAATCAAAGAGAGTTGAATGGAAACCCGTTTACAGGGAGATCGCTACAGGTTTTTTCAGTATAATTCAATCTTCTCTAATCTTTTTAAAACCGATCAGATTAACGTGCTTTTAGATTCTGCAGTGTCTGAACGGAGGTTGGCGAGCGTAGCCTGCAGGGGGCAGAGCCCCCTAGTATATATATATATAGATAACAGCGTATAGAAATTTCATTATTGCAACTTATTTAGGACGAATATTTATATTTAAAACAACTTAAACTTTCATTAGCACGACTATGTAAATGAAGTTTCAATATTTAATTTAATTTACAGTCCTTAATCTCAGTAAGGGACGGAATGTTTGAAAATTATGTCAGAATTTTTAAAAAAAGGTTTTAGCTTTATGAATTAGCATCTGAAGCTATTTTCATCAGTGGTAACATTTCACTTTTGTAAAATTAGGATAAAAGATTTTTCGTATTTTACAGTTTGGCTGCTAAATACTGTTACAAATATTCGGTGATTTTCTTTTAAAAATAGAAAATAGAAAATAGAAAATGATAAATACGCTAATATGATCATCATGAGGGATGAAAGTTTTCCGGGAAATAATTTTACTCGAATCAACCGCCATCTTTATCGATTACCAAAGATAATGTCTTATTCCATTGCTCGACAGCGTCACGAATCATTTTCAAAGGTAATCGGTCCCATTCACGATACATGAAAGTTTTGAGAGAGTCCAAACTTGTGTGTTGTTTGCTGTTTACTTTAGCTTCTAAAGTCCCACAGACGCAATAATTTAAAGGATTTAGATCCGGTGAAGAATGTGACCAATCTTCTTGCATGATAAAGTTTGAACAATTGACATGAGGCCAAGCCTGTGTTGATTTAGCGCGGTGCGAAGGTGCAAAATCTTTCTGATATCCAATTTTTTTTGGGATACAACCTACCAGCATCCGGCAATAAATGTGTAGCCAATATGTCCTGTTTGTAATATTCCGCATTGATTTCTATCGATGAATTTTAAAGGCAATTTTCCATTATTTGACACTGCACCCCAATTCATAACAGAATTCTTGTTCTGAAATCGTTTAACAGTTCGAAGGTTTTCCGGTATATCCTCGAAGGTTGCTGAATATAAGACACCATTTTTAGCATTATAACACTGTTCAGTGCAAAATAGCTTCTCATAAGAAAACAGTATTCATTTGTGCAGCAGTGTCCAATTAGATTATCATAGCTCTTTTTAAATGGGTTTTTCCCCTTGTGGAAAAAAAATGGACAATCAAAAATCATTTATTTAAATTTGTAAAAGAAATGACTAAAGATTATTAAAACAATGTCGTATAATCTTCTTCAAAACCTTTTTGTTTTATTTTCATTATGTTATAAAAATTTATAGAAACTTTAGCAGAAATTTTTCTTTTAATGTTACACCTATATGTAGAAATTAACAAAAGAACTTGGTTAAGAATATAATTACTTCCAAAGAGATTTTTTAAAAACGGATTTTAAAAATTTTTCTTTAATTGACAATCGTTTTCCACTTTCATAAAAATATATAACATAAATATGTTTAATGCACATCAACGAGTGACTATGAACAGAGGAAAAAGAGATTGTAAGATCTTTTTTTTAATAAGTTTCAAACATCTGCGTTTGTAACAATTTCTATAAAAATATTAAACATCAGTTTCTGACACATATGCGATAATTACTATCAGATATAGGAACCTCCAATCTTCATTGTTAGCGGCAAAGTGAAAGACAGTCCTTCACCTTAAAAAATCTGCTATTATCGAACTTTTTTAAAAACCACATTTCTTCAATTTAGAAATTGTTTAACTAAAATTTAAAAATCATATTAATACTTAATAATTAATAATATATTCTTTACTAATCATATACAGGGTATCCAGGTTAACCTGATCAACCTTTATTTTCGCAACCGTTGGTCCTAGATACATACTTCCAATTACAAAAGTTGTCAAAATTAAGGGCAGAGTTAAGATAAAAAAGTCTGAAGAGAAAAAAGAATTTAGTGAAGAATTACAGAATGTAAATTTTATACAGCCCCAGTCCCGATACTTATATTTAGGGACGTTTTGTCTATTCAAAAGTACTGTAAACACAAAAAGTTCCGTATCTGTATGACCAATGTTCACTGAGAAATTTGAGTTCAAAGTTATCATGCATAGCATGGGGACGTATACAAATGGAGATGCGAATATATCCCCTATCAGAAAGACAAGGAGGTTTTAGAGTTAGACATGATCATGACAAAAGGGTTGTTGTTCAAGTCAAAAAATGTATAATATTTGTGTAATCACCGGTATTAAAAAACAAAATGTGTATTTTGTATAATACAAAAATAATATTGTTTAATAATATATAATTTCTTATTCATATATATTACTTCTGATGTTAATAACTCTTTTTCCCCGTACAATGATGAGTGTGGTATCTTACGTAATGCACTTGAATAGGCTTTTGACATAGTATACCCGCATTATAATAATAATAATAATAATAATAATAATAATAATAATAATAATAAACACTACGCTAACCTTTGAACTGGCAAAATAATTTTCGACGCTCCAAATATGACACACTTGAACCCGAAACCCATGGAAAGAAAATCAATCCTTTTTACTTTCTTCTATCTTCAATAGAAGAAAGTATTGTAATTGAAAATATTTTTTTACTTCCGGTTTTCGACGGATTTACACGTTTTAGGGGCCAGAGATCCCAAAAACCATGTTTATAGAAAATGCCTGTCTGTCCGTGTGTCTGTCGCCATTGTACCATCAAAAAGTGTATGAAGTTATACATAGAACTGAAGCAATTTTATTTTAAAGTTTGGCTATGGTTGGCATTCCTTCATTTGGAAAAAATCTGCCCGAAGGTGGTGCTGTAATAGCGATTTTTGTGCAATTTTGAATATTGTACCATCGAAAAGTGTATAAAGTTATGCATAGAATTGAACCAAATTTCTTGTGTATATTTTTGGTCATGGCAAAGATGTCCTCCATGAATTTGGAAAACTTTCACCGGTAGGGGACGCTGTAATAGTGATTTTTGTGCCATTTTCAATATTGTACCTTCGAAAAGTGTATGAAGTTATGCATAGAATTGAACCACAAGTTTTGTGTATGTTTTTGGCCACGGCAAAAAGGTCCTCCCTGAATGTGGAAAACATCCGCTGGAAGAGGGCGCTGTAATACTCATTTTTTATAATCTTCTTAATTTTTCATAGTTCTATAGTACACCATTGGCTCGTGAATTGACGGGAACTTCTCATCCTGATAAGCCGACTATTCGTGATTTTAATAAATATCATAATCGAGATAAACTCGTTTTTACTCCGATTAATTGACTGAAGCAGAAATTTAGGATACAAGTCAAAGTTGATATAGTATTGAACTAATAAAAATGAAATATTAACATATGTAACAACATTTTGAAATATTAAAATATATGAGATAGAAGAAAGTTTAGGGATTGACACATGCAACTACTTTAATAGAGTTATTAAAAAATATTTCATGTAAGTATAGCGCGACAAGGCAATACTTATTTATACAGCGAAACAGCACCGAAAACTGGCGATATGAAGCAATTAAAATAATAAAACTTTGTAAAAAATCACCATAAAATTAAAACAAAACACAGGACGCGTTTCGAGCTAAAAACATAACAGCTCGTCATCAGCTAAGCATACACGTGTCCGAAAACGAACAAGTTCAAAAATGAACTGAAGATAAAGAATGTTGCGAAGAATGCGACAGATGGCGCTACCTGATAGAGGGATATGCAAAAGGGAAATGTGCACATTTCCCTTTTGCATATCCCTCTATCAGGTAGCGCCATCTGTCGCATTCTTCGCAACATTCTTTATCTTCAGTTCATTTTTGAACTTGTTCGTTTTCGGACACGTGTATGCTTAGCTGATGACGAGCTGTTATGTTTTTAGCTCGAAACGCGTCCTGTGTTTTGTTTTAATTTTATGGTGATTTTTTACAAAGTTTTATTATTTTAATACTTATTTATTTCCAGTGTCACTTCTCAATGTTAATTTAACATAGAAAAGCCTAGAAAGCTCATAATTTTTTTAATTTTGTTCTTCCCACCTTTTTGTCCCTGATGCCACTCATTTGTTTATTCCTTGCTAATTCAAATAATATTATAAATTTGAAGTGTGAAAATGTTTGCCTGAAGTGAGGTTCAAAACGCATGACAAAATGCCTTTGTATATGGATGAATTATAACCCAGAGAGTAACATGAGCTAATTTTTATTTACGTTTTTATATAATATTTTTTTTAGAATTCCATTTTATAATAATTCAAAATTTTGCTATTTTCATTGAGAATCAACTGACATTTTTCCAATAAAATTTAACATTTTTTTTTTCATTGTTGCCAATAATTCAAAAGCCTTAATAATAATTTGTCTATTTTTAGTTGAATGATTTTCACGTGAAAAATTAAACTGAAATAGTTTTTTTAAGAATTAAAAAGAAGTTGAATATAGCGTGATAGTGGAAATAAAAATGAAATTTTCAAACAGATTTTTTACGTTCAGATTGGAAGCTTTTGCCCAAAATACAGCATCTTGCATTACTGCAGTGGAGAAACATTTTGAATTATACATAGGTAAATTGCATCACAAATTCTGATTACGATACAGCATGAATCAAAGCCTGATGATGGAACCCTCGATTAATTTTGAAATGTGTTCGTCTGAATGCAATAGTTATTAAAAAACTTGGCAAAAATATGACATATTAAACGAAAACCTAATTTTATGAACAAATTAAAAAAAACAAAAAAATTATTTTCTACATTGTTTAAGCCCGAAAAGAAACAATTATTAAGGTATTTCATTCAATTCGTTCTACATTTAACAGGGGTCTGTCCAGACTTTTCTCACAGGGTCCTGTTTTTGTGAAATTGTGAAGTTTTTCTTATTTTTGTGAAAATTTTAGTCCTAATCTTGTGAATTTTAAATTATCGATGTCTTCATGTTCTATCCTTCATATATAAAAACCTAAGTAATATGCTCTTTGGTGAGTTTAACTGCTTACTTACAAGCCAGATTTTATTTTTAAATGACTAAATTTGCAAAAAGTTCAATTTGAGGGTGAAAAAATTCTGTGAAAGGGCTATTTAAGAGAAAAATAATTTTGTGAAGGGTCCTGTTTTGGGATAAAATATTTTGTGAAGGGTCCTGTTTGGGGATAAAAA
The DNA here is from genome assembly GCA_963932465.1 of Maratus speciosus. Taxonomy (NCBI): domain Eukaryota; kingdom Metazoa; phylum Arthropoda; class Arachnida; order Araneae; family Salticidae; genus Maratus; species Maratus speciosus. Next base: position 243,503,895 of record OZ010790.1, read on the forward strand.
AATTTGTGAAGGGTCCTGTTTTAAGATAAATTATTTTGTGAAGGGTCCTTTAAAGGACCTAAAATTTTCCTCAACATATCCCTGTTTAATGTTAAATTTTTGTAACAAATAAGTTAAACCAATTGAACATTAAAAAATAAAAATAAAATTCATCAACATGATACTTCAAACACCCTAAAAACTTGGATTCCGTTCAAATAAAATTGAAATAATTCTCAGACGTTTTTTAAAAGTTTGTATTCTGCATGTATCTTATCATTTTATGTACAATTGTCATAAACAAATGACAAAATCTGCAATACAAATATTTACAACTTAAAAATGGAAAAAGTCTAAGAATTATTTCGATTTCATTTGAACGGAATCTAAGTTTTTAGGGTGTTTAAAGTATCATGTTGAACGAATTTTATTTTTTAATGTTCAATTCGTTTAACTTATTTGTTACAAAAATGTAACATTAAATGGAGAACGAATTGAATGAAATATCTCAATATCTGTCCCTTCTCGGGCTTAAACAATGTAGGAAATAAATTTTGTTTTTGTTTTTTTTAATTTGTTCTTCAAATTAGGTTTTTGTTTAATATTTATATCGCTAATATTCTTATGTTCAATAATAAGTATACAGGATATCTCAAAACGATTGAAACATAGTTTTATTTTTTATCTGTTGATACGTCTGTTATATAAATTGTAAAAAAAAAAAAAAAAAAAGGTACGAATTAAGATTAAGGTGTTAAAATAGTCCTACTATTAATTTTTCAAAAAGTTACATGTTTTAAATATTTATACGGTGCCTGTGTGTATTAGTAATGTATGGAAAAAACATTTTCCATGCATTGAGAAGTAAAACAGTAAAAATTTATTCTTCTATAACGAAAACACACCGAGTTATATTACTTTCAATTTTATGAAATTTCGGAGATTTCCAGCAATAAAAGATCGCCGCATGTCTTGCTCAGTGTAGGCCTAAAGATAATTGCTCACTGGTTGTCAGTAGCCCATTAAACTTTGAAGTATGGCGGCTACAATTTTTGACAGTCTGGCCAAATAATATCATTTTAACCTTCTTTCTTTGTTTGACTTGATTTCCTTTCGATTCAGCAATCTTCTTAAAATGAGAGAAAGTTCGCATATTATATAAAAATGTTTACCTGCATCTTCTGTCATTTAATAACTTCAAAGAAAAGAAGCCTTTTGAATAGTCTGTTTTTTATATAATACAGTTTTTTGGAAAAGAAAACTGAATCTGTTAAAATAAATTTTGTACTGTTAAATCTTTAATTATCATAATATTTACTTAAAGCTGTCAGTCAGTCAACTTCCCAATTCACCTCCCTAGCTTACTGAGAAGCATGCCCCTTAAGAACAAAGATGGCCCATAAAAATCAACTTTAATTTTCATTTTGTAAATTTATTAATAATTTTTCTTTACTGTTAGAGTTGACTAAAAATATTTTAACAAATGTCTGTATATTACGTTTACAGTTTTCAAATGCTTCTTAGGTACCTTTTATGTTTATGAAAATATTCATACCCACTATCCGATGACGTATCTACTGGTCAGTGGCTACCACAGACATCTCATATAGGTAGACCCAGATTTGGTAAACTTTTCTTGAAGCATACATCTTTGCCCTCCGTCGCGTGATGCACGCCAAACTGGTTTTTCTCCCGGCAAAAGCTCCTCGGAATCTCTCGCCGGATCCTGAGTTGGCGAAGAATGAAGTCAGAAAGTTGCCAATAAAGGGATCACCGCCAAAAAAAGGATTCCTTTTGGCGATGAAAGAGCTAAAACATGTTGTATTCAAGTTCCGGCTGAAAGAAAATCGGGTTCGCTCTCTACTCCTATCTTTCCTCTGAGGTGGCTACTAACAAAAATTTCTTATTTTTAGGTTTAGCTTAATGTTGTTTGCCAGTGCATAGAGACCATTTCATAGCTGCCAAACTTTCGAAAAATTTTTCATGTTAAACTTTTTTCGAACTAGAATACTTATTTAATAAAATGCGCCTTCTTCTTATGACTGTATTAATTAAGTAGACTTTTGGATTCAAAACTCGTGCATTTTGAAATTGAAAAAAAAGCGGGAGATATGAAGGCTGTATTTGACATTTAATAAGTTGAAAAAAACGGGAGATTGGCGGCTATGCAGGCTGTATTTGTAATTTAATAAGATTGCGATTCTCGTTTATTATACAAAAATAAGTTTTCTTGACATGTATTATTATTCCTTACAATTATGCTTATCCGTTTAAAATATTCCGTATATATATGTATATGTGTGTGTGTATATATATATATATATATATATATATTTTATATATATATAATTACAGCTTTAATTCATAATATTACGGTTTTTGATGGTGGTAGGTTATGTTTAATTATTGGTTATATATATATATACATATATATATATACATATATTTATACTATTCAAAGAGGAAATCGCTCTGTGTGTGTGTCTATCTGTGTGTGTGAGTGGTGGCTAGCGAAATCTACAGCACGCAGAAGTCTGAAAATTCGGTGCGACTAGTCCAAGACAGGCCCTGACGCGCCTGAGGCTCAGATTTTTAATTTTTTAAGGGCCGGAACCGCTGGGCCCCTTTAAGTTTTTATGCACTAAATTGTTGATAACCTGTCTCTTTCTATCCGATCTTCTTCGTTTTTAGGAAGAAATTCTCAATTCAGTTTCTACCCGATTTCTAAATTTCAGTTAAGACCCTGGCACTCTTGGGGCCCGGTACAGGGCCCCTTGAAGTCTTAGTGCTCTAAATTGTTGATAAATCGCTTCCTTTTAATCCGATCTTAATTTCTGGGATCCTTTTTCCATTTAGTTATTATTCCGTTTTCACATTCCAGTTAAGACCCTTGGCCCGTTTAGGGTCCCGTAGTGCCCGGTCAAGGGCTCATTGAACTTTTTGTGTGCCATGCATTTTTCATCCCTAATTTTTTCACCTTCTCAGTACGTAATTTTAAATTTGGTCTTTGACTCATCTCCCTACACCAACACCCATATATTTTTATTGGGGCCCTAGGGCTTTTTTGTAATCATTTCCCCAATTTTTTGCGCATTTCTTTAAAATTATATTCTAATGATTAATTCATACCCTATGCTTAATTCTGACTAATCGAAGGTCTAAAACGCTAAGTACTAAAACGTTTTAACTTGATTTCATGTTAGGGCTTTGCTCCCAACTATTAGTTGGCCCCTTTTGTGCTCCGTATTATAGCTCCCTTAAAAATGGTCCGATTCACTAGCTTTTTTTTATAATTACTTCTTAGGTTCTCCAGTTACTACATGAACAACAACAAAAAATTCAGATTTCATTACTACCAATTTTGAATATTAATCGCCTTCTTGAGGCTGTCAGTGCAGCTTCTTTAAAAATGATCCGAATTGCTTGCAATTTTCTTTAACATAGTTCTAGCGCACTCTGATTGCTGGAAAAAAAACTACTAAAAAGCATCTTTATACCCAACTACATGCCACTTAAGTCCGTGGCCCCTTGGGGCCCGATACAGGTCCCCTTGAAGTTTTTGCACCATAAAGCGATAATAAATTGACCCCTCTTAATCCGATTTTCATTTTTGGAACCTTTTTTTCCATTTAGCTATTCTCTCGTTTCTATATTCCAGTTAAAATACTGGGGTACCCTAGGGTGCTTTGTACTTTTTGTGTGCCATTCATTTTTTACCACCTAATTTTCTCACCTTTTCAGTGCACAAATTTAAAATTGAGTCGGACTCTTCTCCCTAGACCAGCACTCTCATATTTTTACTGGGGTCCTAGGGACCATTTTTAAGCATTTGGCACATTTTTGCGCATTTCTTTAAAATATTATTCTAATGATTAATTCATACCCTATACTTTAATTTTACTAATTGAAGATCTAAAACGCTAAGTTCAAAACATTTTAACATGTTTTTATGTTAGGCCCTGCTCTCAACGATCAGTTAGAGCCTTTTGAGCCTCCTATTATAACTCCCATAAAAATGGTCCGATTCACTAGCTTTTTTTTAAAAATAACTTCTTAGGTCCTCCAGCTACTACATGAATGAAAAAAAAATCAGACTTCAGCTGCCATCAATTTTGAATATTAATCGCCTTCTTGGGGCCCTTGGTACAGCTTCTTTAAAAATGATCGGAATTGCTTGCAATTTTCTCTAATATTTCTAGCATCCTCTGACTACTTCAAAAACTACTAAAAAGTATCTTTATACGCAACTAAAGCCACTTAAGTCTCTGGCCGTTGGGGTCTGGTACAGGGCCCCTTAAAGTTGCACCATAAATCGTTAATAAATTGTCTCATCTTAATTTGATCTTCATTTTTGGAACCCTTTTTCCATTTAGTTATTCTCCCGTTTCTTTTTTTTTCAGTTAAAGTTCTGGGGCACCCTAGGGTTTCATGGGGCTCGATCCGGGGCCCTTTGAGCTTTTTGTGCTGCATGCATTTTACAATTCAGATACTTTTTGTATTATAAAATTTTATCTTAGACTCCAGTTACCAACATTTTGTAACGTTAATGATGCATTCTTTTTTTTTAATTCTATGGGCTTGATTACTACGAAGTTGTGCTCACTGAACTTGGTTTACGATTGTCTCCGGCACGCGCGGAGCACTTCCGGTACATGCTGCTTTACGCAGTGGGGACCCAGGTTACAGGTTCGTTCGGAAAGAAATTTGTTGGGGACACACTACACACTGCAGAAGGCAATGGGAGCCTCCGAAAGTAGATTCATTTAAAAGAATCTCAAAAGATATAAAATCATACAAACTTGAGTTTTGTTTAACGTTATTATTTACGGACCCTTGGCAACGCCGGACGGGTCTGCTAGTATATATATATATATATAAATATATGTATACGGGTATGTCGAATAAATGCTAGTGCTGCCCCTGAATAATAAATATTTAATACTGATGATTATACATTAAAGCTAATACTTACATGGGCCAAACAAGGACTAAATATATTGTGAGAGATAGTGGTGAAAATCACGACATAATCTATTGTCAATTTGTTTGGTAGTCCTTTTTACTAAAAATCGAAGGTAAAGTGTACCTTAAAGCACTTTAAATTATAAATTTACTGTAAAAAGTTCTGCTGTAGATCTTTTCTGTGATTTTCGTGCGCTTTTTCTTACAGTGGATTCTTTTAGCTTAAGTAATCGGCACAAATCGCGACAAAATATATTTTTAGCTATTTTGTTTCAGGGAGATAATCGTTTGAGCAAGAATATATTACATAATTTGTAAATTAAATTTTTAAAGCTAAATCAAATAGTTTGTTTGAAAAGGTAAGTGATTAAAAATATTTTTCTTAAATTTTCTTAGGCACATATTGCCACATTTCACATTTTTACCCTTTTATAAAAATGTGTTAAAAAGTAGCACGCAAAGGGATTTGTTCGTTCATTAAAATGACAATTTCGCTACGTTAAAAAAAATCTACGCATTAAAATATTTCTGAGTTTAAAAGTAATTGTCAGTTAACTGAAAGACAAAGCAGTTTTTTTCGTGAAACGAAAAGTTTTTAATTAAAAATAGCACACATTAAAAAGATTAAAAGACTGTAATTTAAAAATTAAATGGAAGGATTTTTTTTTTTTTTTTTACATTGCATTAAAATTTAATAAATAACTTTTAAAAGTAAATTGAAAAAAGGAGTAAAAAAAGATTCGATACACTTACATATATAAATTAAAAAATGCAAAGAAAGTTTTTTAGATTCTGCGAAATTTGTGTAAATTAACTTCTTTACCTTCAATCTGATGTACGAATTCTGATAAACAGTCTAACATAAATTGTTATAATATACCATTAAAACTGGGTCAAACTTTTATGGACATGACACCCTGTATTACGACAGTTAGAGCGTAGAAAGGAACAAGAAGAGAGGAATGCAAGCATGTAGACCAACATATGATTTTCGGATCCGGGTGTATTTTAGAATGGATCTATCACCAGAACAAGCCCTGTCCAACAAAACAAAAATGAACAAAATTGGAGCACCATTCAAAAGTTATGCATACATAAACAAAATACAAACGATTTGTATAATCGCTTTAATTGGAAGTTCGTCAAAAATCCGTTATGTTATCCTCCTTATTAGTATTTGTTTGTTTTTGTTTATTAATTTTAATAAAATATTACTTCGCCTTAAAAATATGTAAATTATTTAGTAATATTTTTTGCTTATTTTTTTAAAAGTTTACTGAAATATTCGTGTACTTTTAAGAACAATGAATTTGAATCGTGTTTGGTTTCTTGTGAAATAAATATTTTTATTAATAAGAAATAAAGACTGATTGAAACTGATGTAGATTATATGCAGATGATGTAAATTATTTTAATTTGATGTACTACACATTAAAGTTTATAAATGTTCAATATGCTGCCTCTAGCTGCACAATATAATATCTATGGGGGTTACGAAACGCGTGCCATAGATGCAGGTTATTTTCGGCACGCCATAGATCCAGGTTCTAAATCAAAATGTAGTAAAAATACACAAAATGCATTGGACTAGCTGAGTTTGTCGGAAGTAAATAATTTTTGTTGTTTGTTGTTGTCATATAGACTGAAGAAACTTAAGTGCAACTTAATAAATTCCAACCAGGTTTAATATAATCTCATTTTTTTAGATTAAGAGAGAATTAGGAGATTATAGCAAAGGAAAGATCATAAGGCATTATAAGCAGAAATGCCGATTTAAAAATTATGAAGACTTAGAATTGATTTCCAGACATTTATTTTCAGAAATAAATAAAATGGAAAACTTCAGTAGAAACTTCTTATCAGATGACTCTAATTCAGATTATTTTATCATAAAAATAACTAACTATGAAGCTTATATCAGTTATTTGGCGTCTAAAATACATTAATTTTTCAATTACTTATTAAAGTATAAAATCAAGTATTGCCAATATGTTTTTAATCCTAAAAAGTTTTAAAAGTAACTTGATGCATGATTATTTGATGCACCAAATAGTTTGTTTGTTGGCACGTCAAGGACACTTAAAACATATGTTAGAAAAATTTGGCAGGCGGATGTAAAAAAAGGTTTACTGCTTATGATCTAGACGGTAGCTTATTTCATTCTACTAATGAAAAATATATTGCATCACTGAGCTGTCATGAAGTTTTTTGGGTCACCCAATGTTGTTGCTAAAGGTAGAACAGTGGGATAAATTTATTAAACTTTTCACCAAAATAGGGTAGCAAAATAGTTACCGCCATAAAATAGGTTTTCTTTGTTCCAAAATGTAGTGCTATATTTGAAACATAAACTTGAGCATGAAGTTGTAACATATTGAACAATAAAATATCGACAGTTATCATAAAAAAAGCTAATCTTATCGGGAACTCAATTTAAAACGGAATTCGAGAAACTACAGACATTCAAGCCTGAATCTGAACTGGGCCCCGATACATTTTTTTGAAAAAAAAAATATTTTCCCATTCTGACCAGATCTAACTTTTTTTCCCGTTCAGGCCAGAAAATCAGAGTTCTAACTTTTTACGACTGCTCTCTTTCATCTTCACCTAACACTTCGTTTGTAATTGTCATTTCATAATAATGGAAGCCATCAGTCCATCAGAAGGAAATAACTCGGTTAAGTGGGACTCGGATAATCGGGACTTTACTGTAATTAAAAAAAAAAAATGTCGGCAATAATTTTGAAATAGCTTTCCGGATCGTGGATTTTTCCATTTCGAGCCATGGCAGCAGATATGGATATTCGAGAGACGAGATCCTCATATGAGTCAAATGCAGTCGCATAAACAAGATCTTCCAATGCATGAAAGTAACCGATTTTCGATAAATCCGGCGATCGCAAGCCACTTGTAACAGATTGCGATTTCAACATGATGGGGCGCCAGATCACTTCAGCACTAATGTGCACAATTACCACTAATTACTACTAATGTTCAATGTTTGGGACGGGATGAATTGGGTTGGTTGGTTGGTTGTGTTTATGACGGCCAATTACGAGGGATATAGGCCCTAACGGTGGGTGGGGGGTCTTTCTAATGGAACCTAACCCGTATTTACACTTGGAAAACCAAGGTTCGAAGAAAACCACGAAAACTCTGAACGATTAGGCCGACGGGGCAATTTGGATCGAACCCAGCACCTCCCGTCTATCGGCTTCGAGAGCACGGGATGAATTGGGAGTGATGGATCAGTCCCTTGACCACACCGATTCCCCCATTTAACGAGCCTTGATTACTTTTTTGGGGGCATTTTAAAAGCCTTGTTTATGTGACTCTAGTTAACTGAGATCGGGATCTCGCTGTTCGAATATCCGTAGCTATTGCCCGTGCACGTGAGGAACCTGATAACTTTGGAAATGTCCGCCAGTCGATCCAATGATGTTGCCGAGCATGTATCATTGTTGGTAGACGCAATTTTGAGCAGTTATTGTAAACATTGCGCTTGTCAACGGCACTGCCAATAATCACTTTGTATTTCCTTTCATGTCTTATTTCCTGTGTTTGCGCCTATACATTCCCATACAATAAATGATTGTTAAAGTGTCCTGTACCAACCCTTAAAGTTTATACCATGAATTCGGGATCACCTTGTATACAAGTAATTTTTTCAGTATTTATACAAATTATTTAATATAAAGTCATTTATCTAATTTTATATACAAACAAAAATAAATTGTATATAAAAAGCAATAAAAATATGTATAGTAATAAAATAATGTATATATATATATATATATATATATATATATATATTATAAACACATGCATAAACAAGCATAAAAGCTCATCAGGGTTATTTCATAGCTGTTTATATCATTTGGCTACAAATCTCACTTTCTGAAGTCCAAATTGTGCCAAATTTTTTAAAAAAATGCCAAGTTCCCTATACTCAATAAGAACCTTTCTTTCCCTTGTAAAACGGGAACGTGCCTAAAACGAAAATTTTCACGGTTCTCTGCGATTCCGTTTTCACAGGTATTACATTATTATAAAATAAAATACAAATAAACACAAATAACAGATCTACTATTCCAATTATAGTTAATTCAATTAAGTGAGTTGTTATTAACTTTATGGATCACCCTTGAGAAAACATTTTTTTTTTTAATTTACTACTTCTTGTTAAAATAAGTTAAGCGTATTTATAGGGATAAATAAACAGCAACAACAACAAAAATTAATTTAAAACAAGTAGCCTTAGCAAAAATAAATCATCCGAAGTAAGGGGAAAAAAAGATTAACCTGCAAGTTTGGAGAAAAGGAGCGTAATCGTAGGGTGAAATATATTGCAAATGAAATCCCATCGTGTTCAAACAAATGATTTTTCGCTTAATCCCTATTTGCTGAGCGCTTCAAAAATAATGCTGTTTCAAAGAAAAGATAGTAGGAGGGAAAATATTTATAGCAAGAAAATAGAAGTAGAATAGAAGAATTTACTCGAAAAAACAATGAATTATCCTTTTAAAAAATACTGAAATCTTCTTAAATATTTTAAATTTCTTCTGTTTCTTTTTTTTTTTTAATCTGATGTTCAAAAAACGCATACTGGATATTCTTTAAGATAGTTTGATAAACCTTTTTCTATTCATTGAAAAAATTTCTTGCTTTATAAAAGGAAAGTTTTTGTAAAATACAACATACTTTAAAATGAAACCCAAATAATGCGACATTATGCATTTTAAGTTATTTGAAACAAATAGAGTATTTTCATAAAATAGAGAATATTTTAAGGGGCTTGTACTTTTTAAACTCGTCCAAAACCAACAAAATAAAAACATTGAAAGTTTGCTATTAGTGTATCTTCATTAATTTTTTATGTATAAACATGAAATTTCGAATTTTGATTAAACTGATTATGCTTTTTAATGTAATAAATACCACTAGAAACTGACTAATCTTTCACAGAATTTGTGTATTGTTGAAATTAAAACAGCTAATATCATAAAAAAAAAAAAAAAATTATTTCCCACATTATTTAAGCCCGAGAAGGGACAGATATCAAGTTATTTCATTCAATTAGTTCTACATTTAATGTTACATTTTTGTAACAAATTAGAAGCCAATTGAAGATTAAAAAATAAAAATTAAATTCATACAATATGATACTTAAAACACCCTAAAAAATTAGATTACGTTCAAATGAAATCGAAATAAATCTTAGACTTCATCCATTTTTAATTGAAAATATTCGTATTGCAGATTTTGTATTATGTTTATGACAATTGTGTATAAAATGATGCATGCAAAATACAAAACTTAAAAAAAGGTCTAAGATTTATTTCGATTTCATTTGAACGGAATCTAATTTTTTAGGGTGTTTTAAGTATCATATTGTATGAATTTTATTTTTATTTTTTAATCTTCAATCGGCTTAACTAATTTGTTACAAAAATTTAACATTAAATGTAGAACTAATTGAATGAAATAACTTAATATCTGCCCCTTCTCGGGCTTAAACAATGTAGGAAATAAATTTTCTTTTTTTTTAATTTGTTCTTCAAATTATGTTTTTGTTTAATATATCAAGTTTTTTAATTACTGCACTCACACGAACGCATTTCAAAATTAATAGAGAGTATCATCATCAGGCTTTGATGTATGCGGTATTGCTTCACAATGTGGGATGCAGTTTACCAATGTGTAATTCAAAATATTTCACCACTGTAGTATTGCATGTTGCCGTAGTTTGGCCAAAAACTTCTAATCTGAACGTAAAAAATAAAAAATCAAAACATAAAAAATTAACTTCACTTAAATTTAGATACCTTATTTCCCACTCAGGAACGCTATGAATGTAAATGTAAATTGTGTTGAATCCTTACTGCTAATATTTAACAATATTATAGCTGTAATACAGTAAAAAATAAAAAATAAAAGTTTTACTTAAATTTTTAAACCTTATTCTCTCCCAAGGGGTGATGTAAACACATCAGAAAATTATTACCTAAGTTTAACTTGGGGTATAAATAGTTCTCATCTCGGAGAAAAAATACATTTTAAAATTTAAGTTATGTAATTCCCCACTAAGTTCGCTACCTGCGTAAAAATAGCTATCCATTAGAAACTTTTTACTAAAATATAAACTTGACTATAGCAAAAACTTATTCTGAAAATATCCTTTTTATTTCCATTATGACGCCATATTCACCTTTAAATAATAATAATAATAATAAAAAGAAAAAAAAAGCAGCTCAATTTAATATTTCACGTGAAAATCTTTCAACTAAAAAGAAATAAATTATTTTTACGGCTTTTAAAATGTTTGGAAGATTGAAGTAAAAATGTTACATTTTCTATGAAAAATGTCCATTGATTTTCAATGAAAAAAGCGAAAATTGGAATTATTAAGAAAAATATTTGAATAATTAAAAAAATTGGCCCATGCTTCTCTCTGGGTTATAATTCACCCATATGCAAAGGCATTTTACCATTTGTTTTGGCCCTGACGTCAGGCAAACGTTTTTACACTTTAAATTTATAATATCATTAGAATTAGTAAAGAATAAAAAATGAGTGGCATCAGGGTCAAAAAGGTGGAAAGAAAAAATGAAAACGTTATGGTCTCCATAGGCTTTTCCATGTTAAATTAACATTGAGAAATGACACTGGAAATAAATAAGTATTGCGCTGCCGCGCAATACTTAAATAAATAATGTGAAAATTAAAAAGGTCCACAATCTTACTTAAATGGCCACTAATGTAATGAAAAAGATGTTACAAGTTTAAAATATACATTTTATTTAAAACTTTTTAGTACTTTCAAACCTTCCAGACTCATCATCAGAGAATATCTTAATAACTAAATGTTGTTTATTAATACAAATACGTCACGAGCCAATAATTACTAGAGTTGAAAGTAGAAGTAGCTGTAGCAATTTCTTGGTTTGAATATAATTAGAGGAAATATATATTATTACTAATTGAAGTTCAATTTATTTTATGACATCACTTTGTTTCTCATACGTCACTTTCCATGGGTAGAAGAAAATATTTAACTTCTGTACTTTAAATTTTATTACGTCACTTTGCTCAGGTTTTCAGGATTTATTTTCAGGATAAATGATTTATTGACCAGTTTGTGGGGTTTTTTTGTACAATAAAAAGGAAATTTTAGGTTCAGTTTAAACAGACTAACATGAAACATATGTTTTGAAAATTTCATGAAAAAGTATTCAGACATTTTTGAGATATCGTGCGCGTTATGCCCTAAAACGTCATTTGGAGAAACATGACTTCAAACTTTCGAAAACGCCTCTTCATCTATTGAGCGGGTATAATTCTAAATGCCATAACTTGTGCTCTAATGGGAATTTCAAGGAAACAATTATATTAAAATGTTTAGAAAAAATAGTTTAACATCTAAAACTATTAAAATTTCGAAAATTTTAAATCTCTAAAAGTCCCGAGACCCCTTAATGATACACGGAGTAAGATTATGAATCATACATAACAGTTTTACTGACAACACAAAACACCGACAACGTTCACAACTAGACTAAAACATATAGAGATTTTGTCCTTTATGTCCGTTTAGAAGTACTAGGAGATGCAGCTTCCCATTTATATTACAAAATATAAATGAAACCTTAATTTTTTTGAAAATGAAAACTCCAGTAGATTTTTACATTTAATATATTTACTTAGATTGAACATTAACAATTGCAAAAATCCTTTCTGTATAAAAAAATAGCAATTATGTGTTCAATTAAAGTTTTGAAATTTATTAAAAGTTAAATTTTCATACTGGCCTCGTGAAAGTAATTAACAGCTAAAAAAATCACCAAAGTTTCTATTGACAGCAGCCTTTTGAGTCTACTCATTTCAATGGAGTAAGTGCGTAGTTCGATTACATATCTTGAATTTGTGTTTTATTTATATTTTATAATTTTACTTATTTATTGATAAAATTTAATTTTCGTTATAGAATATAAGCCGGAAAAAAATACTTTATATTAATTTACGTGCAAACCGACTTATCTGTCGTAATCGTCTGCGCACGATAGAGATAGATTTAAAAAGAATTTATGCTTGGAAATTATTCAAAAATAAAAATGTAATAAATGAGTAATTTGTGATACAACTTACAAACAAATTACGATCCAGATTTAAAACAAGTTGCACTTAAAAGTTCTTTTTTTCCCCTATTCGGAGGTATAAAAATTTAAAATGTGCGATGTTTAGAAGTTTAAAAAATTATATTTAAATAGAAATTTAATCGTCTGTTTTTGCTAATTTCAGAAGGACGTTAGCGTTACACACAGACACGTTTGTCCTTTATAATGTAGATAATCTATTTCAATTTCCATGGAAAGACTAGGATCCAATTGCGAAAATTAAAAAAAAAATGTAGATAATGTTTAAATAGTTATTATTATTTTTTTAAAAATGCATGAAAAAAATGTTATTTTAAAAAAGAGAAAAAATAAATAAAATTATGGACATGAAAAGTTCACTTGAAATTGGTTTCATCAAGATATCTCCTGCAACGACTTTTAGTTTAAAAAATGGTTTGTGTTTTTTCTAATACAATGAAACGCACACAAAACCATGAACATATGCACTGTATGTTAACTGCTATTCCGAAGAAAAACCCCAGCTATTATCTTAAACAAGAAAGAAAAATCCTGCCTTAAGCATAGATTATGAAACGCTTTCCAACACTTACTGAAATCTTTAAGAAAACTTTGTTATTTAATGGAAGAAGGTAAATAAGATAACGAAATAAACCTTTTAGAAAAGGCATAAAACATTTGAAAAACTGATTTCAGCAATTGCCGTCCAGAGTCAAATATGTATTCCAGTTCTTTTAAACAGCCCTGTATTTGATCTGTAGATTTATATATATACTATATAATAGGAAAATTTACTTTAGTAAGAAAACGCATAATAGGTTGAAATTTCTGTTTCAGCAATTTATACTAATAGATGGAAACATACTTGAATACTTTTGTACAACCCTTATTACACGCCACTACTTAGCTAAAATTTAATTCAAACTAAAACACTCTTAAAAGAAATAAAATCACATTTCCAGAAATTATCATTTAAAGACGGCAATGTATCCAATTCTTTGTGTGATCCTGTATATCTTTTTATCTAAGGTTAGTTGGGGCAACTGGGCCATGATTTTACAATGTGACTCTGGAGCTTCTGACAATTCAGCTTCAAAAAGCTAATGTTCATTTGAATTAAAGTCTGAACTTCTGTAAATGTGTTCAGTAAGGTTCCCTCTATCAGACAGAAATGCTCAAAATTACATTTTAATATTTAAAAATATAAAAATATGCATATTTCATCTTTCTTTCCCCATGGGTCCAGTTGTCCTAAAAAATGCGGTAACTGGACCAGGTGGGGGGGATCTATTTTCCACACGCGTTTATATTTTTTCATATCGGATATCAGGTCCTGTTTGAAAAAGTGTAAACAACTTAAAAAAATTAAATCAGGCAGATCATGTAAATTATATGTCAATAAACAGCGTTGTAAGGGAAACTTTTGCTGTCAATGCGTCTAAAAAAGCACTAAAAGTGAAAATATTAGATTTATTTATACCAAAATTGTAAAACTGAAGTAAGTACTTATGTACTTTAGTATAGATAATAAGTATAAAAGACACATGGGTATTTTAAGGAAAAAAATAGTAAGGTAAATCTATGAACAAACGGCTACGTAAGTACATAAGTACTTTATCTTTATCCAGGAATCGCATTATATAGGGAAAATTTCATTGTTCCTACCAGAACCCATATAGAAATTATTTTAAAAATAGTGGTAGGAACGATAAAAGATTCCCTATAGAATGCGACCCCTGTGTATAGTACAATATCAAGGTCTGGCTATCTCGCTTTCAGGGGCAAGGTACTTGCATTCGTACAATGTTGAAATAATTCAATGACACCAATATTTACAAGAGAATCTATCTGAAAACAAGTAAAAGTATATTTTCGCGTACTTAATAAAGGTGAAATTTTAATTATAAAATTCAAGTGCCAATGTGGCAATTAGGAATTAAAATTAAGTGATGCTATAACGGCATCACCGCCGCTCAAGGGGTCAAGAAATTTGGTTTGATACCACTCAATTTGCTTTTTTTAAATTTCATTACTTTATTTTAATAAGGTATTCTATCATTTTCTTTATTGTGAGCAAAACCCAATGGAGAAATTTACTTCCCGTAGTAAGAGAAACAGAAAAAAATTATTTATAACTATTGGGGTAACTGGATCCAGCATCGCCCAGTTACCCCATTCTTGAAATATTTATGGGGTAACTGGGATACCGGGCTTACATTTGAAACATGAAGTAAATATGTATAGATACCTAATAATATTAATGTAGTTATATATCTAATCTTTAAAAAAAAAAAAGGTTGTTTAATAAAAGTACTTACAGTATTTTAATAAAAATCCGAGGAAGTTCAACCATATTGACTTTGTTTTAAAAAAAGAAACGTAAATTTTTGACAACCTATCACAGCAAAGTGAGAGTTATGATTGAGTTGATACACGTTGTTTTAGGAAGTAGAGATAAATGGGCATTGTTCACAAAAGCTAAAACTTAAAAAATACCAACAGTTTTTTATAAAACAGCCTATGGCCCAGTTACCTCGTGTGTCCAGTTACCTCAACAAACCTTATATTCTACAAACATTTCTTAGTAAACTAAATGCAGTTCAGCGTAAAAATGCATAACTCATTTAAAAACCACCTTTAATCAATTTACACACATACCCACTAACCCTTAGATATTCTTTTGTGTAGCCCTGTATCTGAATTATAGCATTTATACACGCCATATAGTATGCATAAATATAGTTGTTACGGCGTAAATAACCTCAAATTTATTTGTTTATAATTTAACTCTGTTTATCTTTCATGTTGTAAAGCATAATTATAAAAGTGATTTCTTTTGACAGAAAAAATCTAATCTGTTTATCTAAATTGTTTATAATCCTGAATCAATATTTATGAGTAACATTATGATTTCAAGGTCATGTAATATAGATTTATTTACTTTATAATAATTTTGAATTGATGGTGATTTATTAGTTTTATAATTACTTGGATGTCATTTAAATGAATATTATAGCTATTTAGAAGATTTATAACTGCATACTGTAATTTTTATTTTGATGTTTATTTTATATAATATGTATCATTTTTAAAATGTTAAGTCCTGACTCTGCAACCAAGCAGAGAACACATTTTTTTTTGTATTGGCTCTGTTATACGGAGAATTACTATTATGGAACAATTATTAACTTCTAATGATGAATAGAATTTACATACTATTTCAGTTTTATTTAATAAACTATTTATTCTAATTGCTCTCCCATCTCACTTGGATTTTGAAAATTTATTTGTCAGACGAATTTCGGCGCCAACATTTATTTTTGGTGCCTCGCAACCCGCGAAACATTTTTTTGAAAGAATAGTGAGCAGTTTGTCAAAGTGATTTGTGATTAACAAGTGTGATTTATCTTTCAACCTGCGATTAGTGTGGAATTATTATTGTGCCATTTGGATTACGACATGCCATCTACATTACCTGGAATTAACAGGTAAGAAAATATTTTTTTTCATTTTCTATGAATGGTTTATGTTTTAAAATAAGAATTATTCTTTATTTAAAATGGAAAATCTTGAAAAGCTGAAAGCAAAACGTTCTGTTGAACGAACGAGTTTCACGAAATTAATTACAAAATTAGAAACATTATTAAATGATGACATTGATAATACGAAAACCGATGAATTATTAGAGCTTCAAGAAATATTTCTCTTAAAAGAAACGGCTTTCCAAAGTTTGAATCGTGATATTGAAGCTCAAATATCCGACTTAAAAGAATATGAAAAGGACATTGCTAATAGTGAAAAGTACACTGACCAATTGATCAGTGCTAAATTTAAAATTAAAAATAGATTAAGAAAATGTAAAAAGGATAATGTTTCTATGATAGCAACTAGTCGTGTAAATTCATTGAATGGTTCTGCTAGTGGAACAGAAACGAGTTCTGCCATGAAATTGCCTAAATTAAATGTTCCAAAATTTTCTGGTGAAATCGAAGAATGGGTCGAATTTTTTAACTGTTTTGAAACATCGATACACCAGAATAAATCACTATCTAAGATAGAAAAATTCGCTTATCTAAAATCCTTGTTATGTAATCGGGCCTATAATGTGGTAGAAGGGTTTCCTTTGACAGAACAAAATTATGATACTTGTATTGATTTATTAAAGGACCGTTTTGGTAAGGTTGATGTTATTATTAATAAACACATGACTAATTTATTAAATATGGAACCAGTTAAAAATTGTTCAAATTTAAATGCATTAAGAAGATTGCATGACTTGTGCGAAGTTAATATTAGAAGTTTAAGAAATTTGGGGGTAACATCCAGTTCTTATGGACAATTGCTAAATCCTATTTTGCTAAAGCTATTGCCCCATGAATTAGTGATTGAATATCATAGAAAACGTGATACTAGCAAAGAGTCAGATGTAACCGATCTAATTGCCTTTCTGAAATGTGAAATAGAATGTAGAGAAAAGGCTTTGTCAATGACAAGTTCTAAAAATGATGCATCCTCTTCTTTTGTACATAAAAATAAAACTGAATTTCGTGAAAAGAAAACATCAAATAAATATCAACATGCTAATACCTTAAATGCCACTATTAAAGTTTTTTGTGTATTTTGCAAAGGTAATGATCATTTATCTTCCGAGTGTAAAAATTTAGCTGATGATAAGAAAAGATTAATGTTACGTAAGGAGGGTAGATGTTACAAATGCTTTTTGAAATCGCATTTATCTTCGCAATGCCGCATAAAATTAAAGCCATGTCTAAATTGTAAAAGCACTGAACATAACAAATTATTTTGCTTTAAGAAAAGTTTGAAACCGGAAATTAATGAAAATCAAAATCAAACAGTTGTATCTAATTCTCATTGTAATTTTAGAAATTCTAAGCATGCTGTTTTATTGCAAACATGTTGTGTAACTGCTCAAGGTAATTCTAAATCAAAGGTAGTTCGATTATTACTTGATTCTGCAAGCGAAAAAAGCTTCATAACAAAAGCATTAGCTCGTGAATTAAATTTGCCTGTTTTAAGAAAAGAACATTTAACTGTATTCGCTTTTGGCATGGATCAAGGTCGCGAAGAAGAATATGATGTTTTTAAAATTAAATTGCGAAGTAAAATGAATTATCATCGTTTTATAGATGTTGAGGTGCTAGCTACCGATTTGATAAGTGCAACAACATTGAAGGTTCCCAATTCTGACCCTCTAGTTATAAAATACATTGAAAGTAAAAGATGGAGGTTAGCCGACCCTACGCCCGAGGAATCCGAAGTACAAATTTTACTTGGAGCTGATTATTTCTGGAATGTTCAGAGAGGTGTCATTGAAGAAATTAATGACCATTTATATGTAGCTAATACACTTTTTGGGTACACAATAGTGGGAAAAATAAACTCTAAAGGTAACGAAACAGTTAATGCTCATCTTGTATCTGTTAATGAAATAGAAAATTTTGATTTGCAAAAGTTTTGGAAACTAGAGTCTTTGGGTATTTGTGATAGTAAAAATGAATTATTTTCACAAAAGGATTTAGATGCTCTTGATTTATTTAATGATAATTTAAATTTTGTAAATGGAAGATATGAAACTAAACTTTTGTGGAAAGTAAATAAAAATGAATTGGAATCCAATTTTGATGTAGCTAAACATAGACTTTGGGGATTAAAATCAAAATTGTGCAAAAATGAATGGTTACTTAAGGAATATGAGAAAATATTAAATGAACAATGTGGTTTGGGTATAATTGAAGAATGTGAGTTTAATAAAGATGAAATAAACACGTATTACATGCCTCACAGACCAGTAATAAGGGAAGATAAATCGACAACTAAAGTAAGAATTGTTTTTGATGTGTCATCCAAAGATAAGGGGGCAAAATCGTTAAACGAGTGCTTATTTCCTGGGCCCAATCTAAATCCTAACATATTGGACATTATTTTAAAATTCCGTCTCCACAAAATTGCTTTCTTGGCCGATATAGAAAAGGCATTCTTGCAAATCCAGATACAACAAGAAGATAGAAATTTTTTGAGGTTCCTGTGGTTTGACAATATCACTAGTAACAATCCCATTTTGAAGGTTTTTCGCATGACCCGTGTAACTTTTGGTGTAACAACTTCACCCTTTTTCCTTTCTGCAACCATCAAACATCACATTGAGGGGTATAAAGATTTGTTTGGAAAAATAGTTAATATGCTGGATACTTCCTTATACGTTGATGACCTGTTTCATGGAGCTGATTCAGTAAATGAAGCTTTTGTTTTATCAAACGGTGCAGAGAAGATATTGAGTGAGGCCAATATGAAACTCAGAAAATTTAAAACCAATTCTTCCGATTTAAAATTTTTATGGAAGGAACATGGAATAAACTTTGAGGAAGACACTCTTGAACAAAATCTTTCGAAGGTATTAGGAATTATATGGATAACAGAAAGTGACACCTTGAAAATAGACATACAACCACTTTTGGTAGAATTTGACCATAAAATTATTACCAAACGTATTGTTTTACAAACTGTGGCAAAAATTTATGATCCTATTGGACTCATTTCCCCTTTCGTGATAAGAATTAAATTTTTAATGCAAGAACTCTGGGAACATGAAATTGACTGGGATTCTACATTACCAGATTCTTTAAGTGGAAAATTCAGAAAATGGCATAATGAAATAAAAGACTTGGTAAATTTTGAAATTCTTAGAAAATATTTTGTAACTATCCCAAAATTAAATCCTGAAACCGCTCAACTTTTCATATTTTCTGATGCTAGTTTAAAGGGGTATGGGTCAGTGGCTTATTTACGTGATTCTTCTTCTTGTGAAACTTCATTTGTAATAGCAAAGTCGAGAGTAGCGCCTCTCAAGAAAATTACATTGCCGCGCATCGAACTTCTTGGAGCACTTACGGCTGCAAGATTAGCGAATTATTTAAAGGAAATATTTAAAATTGTGAATGAAAATATATTTTGTCTAAGTGACTCCCAAATTACCTTGCACTGGATTAAAGGAAGTGCTAACAACTGGAAGCCCTTTGTGGCAAACCGCGTACGCGAAATTCAGGAACTTGTTGCTCCTGTACAATGGAAATTTTGTAAAGGAAAGGAAAATCCTGCAGATGTTCTCTCTCGTGGTTGCTCTGCATCTGAATTGATTAATAACGAGGTATGGTTACATGGTCCTAGCTGGCTGAAGGAAGAATCGTTACCAGTATTTCCCCCTGAAACTCAACCTGATCTACCTGATGAAGAGGTCTTGCAAGAACAACGTAAAACGCTTGTTTGCTCCATATCCCAAAATATTCCAGAATTTGAGCTTTTATTTAAATTTTCATCCTGGTCTAAATTAAAACGAATTACGGCTTGGTGCCTCAGATTCATCAAAAATAGTACATGCCCATCTGAACGAGTCTATGGTTTTTTGACTGTTCCAGAACTTGAAAGGGCAACAAATGCTATTGTGAAATTAATTCAAAACCATGAATTCGGAGACGAACTGAAAATTCTAAAATCCAGAAAGATCCTAAATTCTAAAAGCAAACTCCTTCCTTTACATCCATTTCTTGACGAAAATGATATTCTTCGTGTTGGAGGTAGGCTAAAAAATGCAAACTTGTCTGAATATCAAAAACATCAAATCATTCTCCCTAAAAGGCATCATGTTACAGACTTGATAATAAAGTATTTTCATGAGAAACATCTTCATAGCGGGACTCAATTGACAATTTCAGCAATTCGACAAAAATTTTGGATAATTAATGCTAAAGAAGCTGTGAAAAGAGAAATAAGGAAATGTATGAAATGTTTCCGAAATTCATCACACCTTTCATCTCAGTTGATGGGAAATCTGCCATCAGCACGCGTGACACAAGCTCGAGTATTTTCAAGAGTAGGAGTCGACTTAGCCGGCCCCTTTTTGATCAAACCTCGTAAGGGACGTGGTGTGAAACCCTTTAAGCATTATGTTTGTCTGTATGTTTGTTTCGTAACAAAAGCTATCCATCTTGAGTTAGTCACTGATCTTACAACTGAAACCTTTCTAGCCTCATTGAAAAGATTCGTGGCTCGACGTGGAAAACCTCTAGAAATATTTTCCGACAGAGGTACAAATTTTGTAGGGGCAGACCGCGAAATAAAGAGAATGATGTCTCTAATTGCTTCTGATGAAAAATTGCACAAGTATCTTACTGACGAAATGATAGTATGGAAATTCAACCCACCTTCCGCCCCTCACTTTGGAGGCCTTTGGGAAGCGGGAATAAAACAAATGAAAAATCATTTGAAGAGAACAATTGGTGATCAGATTTTAACTTATGAAGAATTTTTGACCTTAATTGCACAAATTGAGTCATGCTTAAATTCAAGACCGCTTGTCGCTGAGTCTTCTGATCCAAATGACTTTACGGCTCTGACGCCAGGACATTTTATTATAGGAGCACCCTTGACCTCCTTACCTGAGCCTGATATCTCCTCTACCTATGTAACTCCTTTGGAACGTTGGAAATTGCTACAAAAGATTTTCCAAAGTTTTTGGAAAAGGTGGTCGTCAGACTATCTCTCACAATTGCAGCAACGTACAAAGTGGTTTAGAAGCAACCCGAACTTAAAAATCAATGACTTGGTGTTGATAAAGGAAGAAAACCAGCCCCCATTAAGGTGGAAATTGGGCAGAATAATTGAACTATTTCCTGGGGATGATAATATTGTTCGTGTTGTCAAATTAAAGACTTCTACTGGTGAACTGAAACGCCCTATCACAAAATTGTCTCCTCTACCGATGGACATTTAATATAATAGAATTTTACTTTATTTTAACTAACTTTATTATTATTATTTTTTTTTTTCTATGTCTAATTTTTGTAACTTTCTGAACTATTTTGTATATTAATGTCTTTTTCTATTTTTAGTTGTTCCAGAAACTGTTTTTTATAGAAGTAGTAGGATTTAATTGCATTTCATTTTAGTTATACTTAACATTTAAGGTAATATTTTAAATTTGTATTTAATATTTGATTATTTAGTATGTGATAGTGGAAATTTGGTAAGTTATAATTGTTCGATGAACTCCGTTCATGGAGGCGGAGGATGTTACGGCGTAAATAACCTCAAATTTATTTGTTTATAATTTAACTCTGTTTATCTTTCATGTTGTAAAGCATAATTATAAAAGTGATTTCTTTTGACAGAAAAAATCTAATCTGTTTATCTAAATTGTTTATAATCCTGAATCAATATTTATGAGTAACATTATGATTTCAAGGTCATGTAATATAGATTTATTTACTTTATAATAATTTTGAATTGATGGTGATTTATTAGTTTTATAATTACTTGGATGTCATTTAAATGAATATTATAGCTATTTAGAAGATTTATAACTGCATACTGTAATTTTTATTTTGATGTTTATTTTATATAATATGTATCATTTTTAAAATGTTAAGTCCTGACTCTGCAACCAAGCAGAGAACACATTTTTTTTTGTATTGGCTCTGTTATACGGAGAATTACTATTATGGAACAATTATTAACTTCTAATGATGAATAGAATTTACATACTATTTCAGTTTTATTTAATAAACTATTTATTCTAATTGCTCTCCCATCTCACTTGGATTTTGAAAATTTATTTGTCAGACGAATTTCGGCGCCAACAATAGTGAAATATAAAAGCACATATCATAATTAAAAATGCATTCCCAGCAATCATCGCTAATGTACAGTACTTCGGATACAATATAGTATCTGAAATCTTTTGTGTGTCCCTGTAAAAGCTATGCACTTCGTATTATACATGAAATAAGTTATAGTAAACCTGAACGGCGTATATTATGTTCATTACATATGGAATTTTTTATCATAGTTAAAATACGCGCAAACAATTCCCTCCACCCCTATATCATTATGTAACGGAATTCTTTTGTGTAGCCCTGTAAATGAATAATAAGTATTCTTTGAGCCGCATATTCTACAGAATGCATAATTTAGTGCACTTTATAAATGCTTATCAGTTTTATTGTGTTTGAAAGTGTTTAACATCATTAAAAATAATCTGAAACGATTTTTTTCCATTGGTCGTAATGTAACGGAATACTTTTGTCTGTCCCTGTAAATGAACTAAACATGCTACAAACTTAATTTGAAATAGAGATTGTGCTATGGTAGAGGTCAATAACATCCAAAATGTGCAGGGCAATCCGAGTATATTTACCAGAGTTAGAGCGCGGACAGACGGACAGACAAACCGAAGTCATAAACACTTTTCGACTTTGTTGGATAGTGTTAAAATCTTAACATAATTTAACTAGCCCAGATGTACCCAATCCCAAAACTTTCTTCTATCTGATACATGTTAATACTTCAAAATTCGCAAGCACACTGATAAAATTAAATGGCAATCTATGTCTCTCATGAGGATTTTAAAGATATAGATTTCTGTGCATTAGTTCTTGAAATATGACTATCGCTGAAATCATGTAAATCCAGCAAAATGCAGCCTAACAGCGCCACCTATTGGGTGATTTATATCAAAACCTAATCAGCAACATCTTCTGTCAACGTCTGACTGAATCTCATGTTTGGAGAAAATCCGTACATTAGTTTTTGAGATAGAGAATCGTGAAAATTACGGCATAGAAGCGCCACCTATTGAACGATTAATACCGAAACCTAATCAGCAATATCTTGTTTCAACGCTTAACTAAGTCTAAAGTTTGGTGAAAATTCGTGCATTACTCTTTGAGATAGAGCTATTGCGGGAATCGTGAAAAAGGCAGCGCAGCAGCGCCACCTGTTTGGCGATTTACACAAACACGTAATCAGCACCAATTCATATCAAGGACCAACTCAATCTGAAGTTTGATGAAAATCCGTGCATTAGTCCTTGAGATACTGCTATTGCGGAAATCGTGTAAATCCTGCAAAATGCAGTATAGCAGTGCCACCTATTGGGCGATTTATACCTAAATATTATCAGCACCAAATTATATCAAGGACTAAGTGAATCTGAAGTTTTCTGAAAATCCGTGCGTTACTTCTTGAGATATAGTTATTGTGGAAATCATGAATAATTCAGCATAGCAGCGCCATCTGTTGGGAGATTTGCACCAAAAACTTGCACCAAAGCATGAATTTGTATGAGGGACTAACTGAATATAATTTTTTATTAAATTCCGTGCAGTAGTTCTTGAGATAGAGCGCCCACAAAATTTGTGTCACATACAGACAGACTGACAGACTCACAGACAGACATTTTGTAAAAACATTTTTTTTTAAATCTCTGACCCCTAAAACGTGTAAATCCGTCGAAAACCGGAAGTCGAAAATTT
This sequence comes from Maratus speciosus, assembly GCA_963932465.1. NCBI lineage: Eukaryota > Metazoa > Arthropoda > Arachnida > Araneae > Salticidae > Maratus > Maratus speciosus. Next base: position 243,528,295 of record OZ010790.1, read on the forward strand.
TCACGAATCCAATACTTTCTTCTTGTACAGATAGAAGAAAATAAAAATATATAAGAAAATCACTATATATTAATTTTCAATTAATTTCTACTGAAGCCTTCAGTGAGAAATTCTCTTTGCCGGCAAGTTTCAAGTGCGAACAAATTTAATTTTGAAGATTTATGTTGCAGTGGATGTAAATGGCTCTCATTTATTTTATATGTAATTAATGAGGATATTCGTTCCAGTCTTTTCGAAATTTCATAGAAAGTAGTTGAAAGTTTAAACGTATGGCTGCAAAATATGCGGGTTGTAATGATAATAGTAATGATAACAAATTTAAAGTACTCTATTAATGCATTAAAAACAGATTTAAACAAGAGAATTTTGAAAAACACGCGTTTAAAAAATATATATAATCCATTTTTACTTTCTTCTATCTTTACAAGAAGAAAGTATTGGATTCGTAAAAAATTTCGTCTTCCGGTTTTCAATGGATTTATACGTTTTAGAAAGGTCTTGAATACGATTTGATTGTTTTTAGAAAATGTCTGTCTGTGAATCTGTCTCTCACTCTGCCACTCTGAGAGTCTCTATGTAACAAAAATTTTTGTGGACGATCTATCTCAAGAACTAATGGACGGAATTTCACAAAACTTTCGATTTAGTTAGACCTTGATACAAACTAGTGTTGATTACTTTTTTCGTAGGGGGCGCTACTATGCTGCATTTTTCTCGATTTCTGAAATAGCTATATCTCAAGAACTACTGCACGATTTTTATTAAACTTTAGATTCAACTGCTTTAGATATGCTACAATGCATTATTCATGGTTATCGCAATAGCTCTGTCTCAAGAACTAACGCACGAATTTTTATCAAATTTCGGATTCAGTTAGTCCTTGATATACATTAGTGCTGTTTAGTGTTCAGTGTAAATCTCCCAACAATTGGTGCTACTGTAATGCATTTTTCACGATAACGGCAATACTGTATCTCAAGAATTAATACATAAATTTTCATCAATCTTCTGGTTCAATTAGTCCCAGGTATAAATTGGTCCTAATTAGTTTTTGGTGTAAATTGCTCAACAGGTGTCGCTGCTATGCAGAATTTTTTACGAATTCGGTAATATTTCTATCTCAAAAAATATTGCACGGATTTTCATCAAACTTTAGATTCATTTAGAAGTTGACATAAGTTGTTGATTAGATTTTGGTGTAAATCATCTTAACGGTGGCGCTGATATGCCGTATTTTTCAGGAAGTGTTAACATGTATGAGATAAAAGAATGTTTTGCGATTGCCACATCCGACTAGTTGAACTGTGCGTTAGTAGAGAGATACAATTTCAACAAGTTACATCCCCAGATATGAAAACATTGTAAAATAATACTTTTCCTGCAGAAAAATACTTAGACTTTGAAATTGCCAAAAAAACTTTTAGATTAAATTTTATTGTCGTATTACATCTGACATAAATATATATTTATACAGCAGACTCCCTAAAATCCGCGACCCTAAAATCATCGAACGCCTAAAATCCGCGTATTTTTTTCAGATGTAAACAATGAAATTTACAGTTAAGTTGCAGGAACAAAATTCAAGATGGCGCCGAAATCAGCAACAACCGCAATGTTTTTTTTTTACTAAATTTTTTGTTAATCATTCTCTTCTGATTATTACAGCTGATTTATTACTAAATAAATTTACATTACTTTTAATTTTGATATAAATTAGCATATCTATATGATGGCGTATCGATCTTACGATCGCTTTAACACTAGACGGCAGCATACGACTTTTGGAATCGAATTGAATCGATTTCATCGGTAAAAATTTAATATTTTTCTAGATTTTTATTTTACATAATTTTTTTTAATAATTACTTACGTTGAAACTAATAAGTTATTTAATATTTTACTTATTTTAATGTTTCACTTTATTGTAAGCATTCATTATAATTTCCCTTGCTTAACTACCAATCAAATTAATGTTTCAAAAATGTAAACAAATCAATGACCAGAAATCCGCAAAATTCTAAAATCCGCACAACCTCTGGTCCCAAGCTGTGCGGATTTGAGGGAGTCTACTGTATATATGAATGATATATATATATATATATATATATATACATATATAAGGACTGTAACTATTGGTTGCAATACATATAATAATAAAGCCAATAAACTTCTCTTAAAAATTCTTAATCAATTATATGTACTTACTACAAACAATGATAATACACATTGTATAAAAAATAGCTATCAACTTGTCAATATTTTACAAAATCTTCATTGTGTATATAATATAACGACATATGACTTCAAAGATCTTTTTAATAATATAGACCTATTAGATTTACATAAAATTATAAATGCATTATTTAAAAAGTATTATAAAAAACTGGAATTACCATCTAATATAGATATTGCATATTTTAAATCTTTAACAAACTTCATTATCTATAATAATTATATATTGCAAGATAACACTTTATATTTACAGCATGTCGGTATACCACAAGGCGGTTGTACATCCAGTTTACTATCAGACTTACACTTATATCATTATGAACGTACTTTTACTAATAATAATCTACATTTATATCGTTATATTGATGACATAATTTTAATTGAAACTGATCAATCTGTAATTACTCAATTTCCAGTAGATTATCCCACTAATTTGGAATTAACGGAAAACCTTTTATCTAACAATACTATTAACTTCTTAGTAATTACTCAATTTCCAGTAGATTATCCCACTAATTTGGAATTAACGGAAAACATTTTATCTAACAATACTATTAACTTCTTAGATCTTAAAATTACAATACAAGACAACAAAATAATCACAGATTTATATGACAAACGTAAAGAATTTAAATTCAAAGTTAATACATTTACAAATTTTAAATCTTGTCTACATCATTCTGTATTTCGAAATATAATACTTAATCATTTATATAGAATAAAATGTTTATGTTCTTCTCCTCTAATTAACAATAATATTAAAAAAACTAATTTATGATGCATTAAATCATGGTTTTCCAAAAAAATTCATATATTTATTAATATACAATTAGTACTTTACTTACATGATCTTTTAAAACAAATTAACACATGCGTAAACAAAATTACAAAAAAAATATATAAAATAAAAAAACTATCTATAAAAAATTAAAAATTGTAAAATAATATAAAAAAATTATTATAGGTTGGATGGGTGGGTAAATGTTAGAGTACTGAGGAGGGTGTTGTTGTCTGGATAATACGCAATGGTTAATTAAAAAAAAGGGTCTTTTGTATTATTACTATATTTTTGATACGTATTTTATAATGATGTTGATTTGATATTTTATATGTAATTGGTGACTTTCATTAATATTATATTTAGCTTTATTAAAGTTTTATCTTATTTACAATCATTTGTTATTAAATTTTAATTTACTAAGGACAATATAATATTAATTACTAATAGTATGCCATTTTTATAGTGATTAATATACATATAAGTATATTTAATATAAATAAAGTTATACTGTATGTATCAAAATTGAGTAATTATTTTCATTATTATTCCTCTATTCTTTTTAATATTGATCTATTTTCACTTTGTGTTATAAAATTTATTATCGGTTTTATGTGTTTGAATGTCCCACATTCATACTTTTAGGATTTTTATGGGTTATGAAAATAATCCACACACTATATTTGAGTTTTTTAGGTAATGGGAATTTAAATATATGATAATCTTCTATATACTTCCATATCTTTTTTATTTCCTGTTCATTTTATAATTATCTTATATATAATAGTTATTATTAACGATTTTTATATTATTTTTAATATATATTTATATTAATTATTATTGAATTTATTTTGTTTTATAGCATATAGCTATATGCTATATATTATCAATGTTATAGAATTATTTAAATTCTTAGTGTAGTTTAAATGAGTAAGATAATAGAATATTTTGTATGCTTTTTTAAAAATTTTATTAACAATAGTTTTTTAAAAAATATATAGTGTGTTTTATATTAGGTTTATAATTATCTATATATAAGGATTTGTTTGGTTTTGCTGTTAATAAAATTTTTTACATTCTAAGGCTTTCAATTGTCCATCTTGTAACATTTGAATAATAAAAATACTACTAGATGGCAGCACCAAAATTTGTCTTTTGACGATAAGTTATAAATTTTGTCTTTTGCAGCTCCTTTTCAGTTATAATTTCCTTCACCAGGTGGGATTTTTTAGCTAAATTTTGACGATATTGTTAAATAGTAATTAATTAATTTAATAGTGCATTTTAGTTATTTTAAATAATATAATTACTTTCTATTTATTTTATTTTATATTATATTAATTCCACTTATCATGGTATTTCAAAATGTATTAACTGCATCCTTTGGTATCAATTACTGTGATTTCTTAACTGTTTTATTCACCTTAATCTTTACGATATTTTGGTAGCCATGTGCGCGTGGATATATTGAAAAATACTGAAATATTAATCGGTATGTTGTGTATTATTTCTATTTTATGTCCTATAAATATTTAAACAGGTTTTATTGATTTTTCCATTTCATATTATTTGTTTCTATTCTGTTTTCATTTTTAATCTATTCACTTGATTATAATGGTTGTTCGGGCACAGAGAAAAATAATTTTTAGCTTTAGCTTATTTTTTCTCACAGAAAAAAAACCATATTGCTTATATCATTGAATTCTGTGCCCTTGAAAACGTAATTCAATATATAAGCTTTTCCATTATTTGTCGGTGTCTACTTTCTTATTTTTTCTTCCATAATAATTCTTATAATAAATTATTTGGCATTTTTTTTTATACTTACAGATTTAATTCATAATATTACGGTTTTTGATGGTGGTAGGTTATGTTTAATTAATGGTTATATATATATATATATATATATATATATATATAGCGAATGCCAGTATATTAAAGGTAAAATAAATTAGAATATATATAATTTAATAGCACTTGTTTAGAAAAACATTGACTGTAAGAAGGATTACATAATTTTGTTCAAGATATAACAATTTACAAAATATTTTGTCTTTTATTTGTTTTTTTTCCCCATTTCAAAAAATATGCTATTCTAAATTTATTTTTATGCTAATAAAAAAAAATATACTGTAGTAGGTAATGTAACACATTGTCCCATTAAAGCATAATGAGTTTCCATTGTATAACACAAGTCGAATGCTATTTAGAATCAGTTCTTTTCACTGATGACATGGTGGATTTTATTAGGGCTGAAGTCTGGTAAGATTAGGAGCCATTAAGTGTTGAACTTGAAGATCCTCAAGAAATTTTACTATCTCATAGTTTTTAGGGGACCCATTTAAGATAATATCCATCTTAAAATATTTTTTATTCAGCCTTTGAAATAACTTACAAGCTGTAAGTTGGATGAATAGCTGGAAACTGCACCATGCGATGTTGATCATTAGTGTAGAAAATGATCAATAGGTCGTGATCTAGTTCCTTTATTAAAAGTCTTTTTCCTATTTAAAACTTTTCATCACATGATTTGATATTCTAAGAAGTATCCCTCTTTTCATATTTGCCTATTTTTTTCTGCTCTCAGAGTACAGCGTTTGCTCAGAAACTACAGGGTCTCCTGGCTAAAACATTACCGTCTCCAATACTCAAGGCCTCCTGACTGGTTCCGTGACGTAGCGAATGAAGATTAAAGAGAACTATGTGCTGATGTTTTCTCCTTAATATTCAGCCAAAAACTTACTTCTAGCAAGATAGGATTGTTTATATTTATTAAAGGAAGTAGGATTATATTTCGAAGAACCAATTTTATAAAAGTAGAAAGCTATTTTTATAAACAGCTAATCTTTTTTTTTTTTAATTCTGAAGTTTATGTCGTTAAATTGTCTAAAAGATGGATACATATTTTTTTTTCATTTTTTGAAATCGTATGTATATTCTTATGTCGTAATATTAAATTTTAATGTAACACAAACTTTAAACAAAAAAGTAAAACTGACGAAATATATATAAGAAATGCTGAAATGATATTAGTAATGGCATACGTTTTGGTATACTAAATATTTATTTTGACTACTTCGTAAAAGAATGGATTAAAGTCCCCCCCCCCCCCCCCTTGGAAGAAGAATGGAGATAGTGAAAAAAAATTGCAAAAAAGGAAAGCATAACCTCTGGAAAAATAGATTAAATTGGTCTAGTTTAATTAAATTATTTTTGAATTTCTAAAAATAACATTTTTATTTTTAGAAAACAGTTTATACAGGTTTTGAGCCATTATTTTAGATGTACTTCCAAACCATTATCTCGTAATTAAAAAAATATCACATTAATTTTGGATCAGAAACATATTTTAATAAACTCAAGAAGGGGAACTTCATCCTCCTTTGACATTTAAAATAAAGCTAAAAAAATGGACATATTTTCAAATTACTTAAAGTATATTTAAAATATATAATAGTTTTTGTAACTTATCTTTGGTTCAATGATTTGGGGGGGGGGGGGGAGAGAATAGTCAAGTATAATCTAATTGATAATGGATGCACTATGAAAAATAACTTTACAATAAGCAATAAAATATCATTTTCTAATTTCAAATATTTCTTGAAGGATGTCATTTTTTTTTTCTCCTTTCATAAATACGAATCTCTTTTTGATATATTCATGAAGTAATTTGAACAATAAATATATGAAACTGGCACACATTTCTTAGTGAAAAATTATGTGACAAAAATTTAAATAGCGTTTGCCGATTCACAACAATATAAATTGTCTACAATTTCCATAAAAGTCCTCGTGGTACACTTTGCTTTGGATTACTTTCCCGAAGTTCAATTTAGTTTGAGTAACCTATTTGCTCGTGAAATTATAAATTTTTAATTATAAGTGGCGATATAAGAAGAGGAAAATGCCTCAGTGTTGCATGATACCGGAGTGCAAAAGTAATTACATTAACAATTCAAGAGCCGCACTATTCAGATTTCCTAGATGAAAAAGAAGCATTGAGGCGGTAATGGCTAAAAGCATCCAAAATTTATGGCTCATTATTATAGAACTACCCTTAAGAATATAATAGACTGCTCCTCAGTAGATTGGAAACATAACCGATATTTTTTGGGTCGAGACCGTTCAGCCGCGTATGCGTATAATAGTCAGGAATCGGCACAAATGTGAAAAACCTATTCCACACTGTAAAAAAAAATCTGTGAAGTTACTAAAGTATTTCTAGGAAACTGGGATTCCAGGAACTTTTTATGTAACGGCAACAAGAAAAATTCCTGTAACAGAGTCTGTTACAGGAATTTTTGTTGTTGCCGTTACATAAAAAGTTCCTGGAATCCCAGTTTCCAAGAAAAACTTTAGTAACTTTACAAATTTTTTTTTACAGTGCACGTGCTTCATTAGTAAAGATGTGGACGTCACAATAAAAGGTGTAGTGCGTACTTCATTAAATCCTTTGAGTATAAACAAAAAATTGAAATTGTTGATGAATTGAAGAAGCGTATCATACAAGGAATTCGTCTAATAACTCCTGTTATGCTACGAAATACTTGGAGAGAAATGGATTAACATTTAGACGTTTGTCGTGCTACAAAAGGTGCACACATCGAAATCTATTGATATTCAAACTTAATGAAAAATTCTTAAAATTCTTTCAATTTAAATATATATAGATATATATTTTCATTCTAAAGGGCAGTTCCGTAAAAATAAGCCATAACTTTTAGATACTTTTAGCCTGGACACCCTGTATAGCCTGTTTTGGATTTCTACAAAATAGAATAGTTATTATAGAAAAGAAAATAATATTATAAAATAGAACAGAATAATTTTGAATTGTCAGTAAAATAAGTTAAACTTTATGCTAGTCATAGTCTTTACGACCTCAATAAAAATACGTGCTAAGTTTATTTGTATGGTGTCTACATCCATACACAAGTAATATAAAAATTTTGTTTTTAAAGGCAATTCCTACTTAGGTCACCAAAGAAAAATTTAATATAATCCCTTAAGCTAATATTAGTTTTGGTTGCATTAAAATATCTCAATTTGTTGATTTTCTATAAGCAAGTAGGTTTACAATGGAATTCTATGGGACTTTGGCGAAATATTAGAAACATCGCCAAGTTGGCGTCACTTTTGGCGACTTATTTTGGACGCCAAATTTGGCGATATATCGCCAAGTTGGCGACAAACTTGGTGGTATTTGGCGACAGAACAGGGTCCCCCCTATGGTAACCACTTTTTGAAAATACTTTCATTGACCTTCGATAACCAATGGCCGCCATTTTGTTTCCCATGCAAAATTAAAATTAATTAATATTTCAAAAAACTGTATTAACATCAATTGTCGTCCAGTACAAGTTCAAAAAAAATTATTTCAACTTGATAGGATGAATAATGAGTATTTTATTAACGATTGAAAATTTGAACAAGATAAATATATAAATAAATATTTTAAATAAACAAATATAGGGAGAGTGTGAACTAATAGTAGGAATTGAATTAATAGGGGTAACATGTAGCATAATTTTAATAGAAAGTTGTAATCTAATTATAAAGCAAAAACATGTCCTAGAGTAATTCTGACATTAGGTAAACGGTAGCAGCAATGTATATCAGCCGTTTAAATTGTATGCTTTTCTTTATCTCATTATTTCTAAATATCGCATAATTATAACTTTTACATGGTGAATAGAGCAAAAAATTATTTTCAAAAGCAATTTGTTTAAAAAACGCTCTAAATTTACTGATTTTTATAGTTTTAAAATACTTTTCAAACATGATTTCCATTTTAAAATCTATGTCTATCGAGAGCATCTCGCTTTCGGAAGATTAATCGTTTAAACTTAATGTAACATAAATTGAGAAAGCATTTTTTTTCTGTCTAATTTTCCACGACAAATATAACACTTCATCAAGAAATAAATAAAATACTATAAATGAAACACAAATTTAACCTATATGAAATTGAATTACGTGGGTAACAATGAATAATCAATAATCAAATAGGCTTCTGTAAGTAGCAAAATCTTTAGAGATTTCTTCAGCTATTAGCCTCTAGTATGCGGCTAATAAGAAAGTAGCGTTTTTTAATAAATTTAAAAACTTTATTTGAATACATTTTTCATATTTTTCAGATAAAGGTGCTTTTTATTGCTATTAGTGGGCAATCTAAAAAAGATTATAAAATGCAAAACATTAGGGGTTTTCAACAAAAACAAAAATGATTTTCAGCTGTGGTCTGCACACCGAACAATATGTTTTGTAACCCGAAGAAGACCGAGTTGGTATAAATAAGGTATGCTCTGGTATAAATAATAGTAAAATACAGTAATGTTCAATGTCACAATCCGATCGCAATCTCTTAATAAACAGTTCTGCTACTGTTCGGAAAGTTATGTTTAAGTCTATTAATTTATTTTGCTAGTTTTTTTCTCGTAATTCTTTCACATTACTGTAAATTCCATAAAGTAGCTTTTTGAGTAGCCAAGGCAAACTTTTCTTTATTGACATTTTTTTGTCTAAAATTAGCCCACATTATCATATGTATAAAATTGTGGTGCTAGACAATCTATTAAAACCTCAAAATTCACTCACAGACTAAATAATTTCATATTTATACATACACCCATGTATAGTTACAAAAGCATCAAGTTTAAACGTAAACAAAGTAATAAATAGCGCTTATCTTTAGTTTAGTTGAATTTTATGAAAGCATCCCTTTCGTAATTTAAATTTCGCAAATAATCGTTACATTTTCGATCTTCTTTATGGGTAATCAGTGAAGTGTACCTATCGAAATTTAATTTTGTTGAAACGGAAGTACTCTCGAGGGTTTGCTCTTATCTCTGCATTTAGTTAAACTACTTCTAGTGAGACTTTCAAATTTTATTTTAAATAGATAAATATGTGCTATTAAAAGGATTTATTTTCAGTTTGAAATTCAGAGAAAATTAAGTTTCAAATTCTGAGTAGTGCGTATAATCGTTATTGTAATAAGATTTTTACATGAATGTAGTTCAAGCGTAATGTATGCCTAATATGCCAATTGTACTGTCTAATATGCCAATGAAAATATTTATGTCTTTGAAATGGAATTCATGTAAAATTATTTTTGAAAATACATGTGAATAAAATTATGAAGAGATATCCTTTATTGTTTTATTTATGTCACGATGATACTTCAAAGTCCCATAAAATAAAATTTGATATAAAATTTATTTTATCCGTGTAATTAATAGCTATATATTCTGAAATTAATTCATGTAAAATTGTTTTGAAAATACATATGCATAAAATTATGAACAGATACTCTTTATTATTTTGTTTATGCCAAGATGGTACTTCAAAGTCCCATAAAAGTAAATTTGATATAAAATTTATTTTATACGTGTATTAATAGCAGTATATTTCAAATACCATGCAACATATATTGCTTTATCATGTCTGCAACGAACAATCAATTCTTAAATGCTAGTTATATTTTAAAGTGGATATTTTTAAAACCATTTACATATGAAAGCTTTTATTTTTTGAAAGATACGAAGTGGAAATTTTTTACGTTAAAAATAATTCGATTTACATATAAAAGTAACATATATTTATTTTAATATTTTACGAATCGATGGCTATTTGTAATTCTGGCTAATACGCCAATAAAACTATTTTGAAATATAATTCATGTAAAATCGTTTTTGAAAAACCATATGCATAAAATTATATATATATATATAGTTATCCTTTATTATTTTGTTTATGCTACGATGGTATTTTAAAGTCTCATAAAAGTAAATTTTATATTAAATTTATTTTATGCGTGTATTAATAATAGTGTATTTCAAATTCCATGCAAAATACACCGCTTTAGCATGAATACAAAGCAAAAACAATTTAAAAATGATAAATATACTTTAACGTGGATATTTTAAAACCATTTACATCTGAAAAGTTTTTATTTCTTGAAACGCATAAAGTGGAAATTTTTTACATTCAAAATAATTCGATTTAGATATAAAATTAAAATTTATTTATATTAATATTTTACAAATATGGACAGATTACAAAAACTATATTGGTTATAAATCTATGTGATGCTGCAAATATTTCACAAAATGATTACATTTACATATTTGACAAGTTCGTTTTTATGAGCAAAAATTTTACAATATTATTATAAAGAAATTCTCACGTTTTTAAATAGATTTCGTAAGAAATACTACCTATTACATTCTCCCCTATGTTGGAATTTCTTCAATTTTCTACAATTTTGTACAAATTTCTACAAATTACAATATCATATCATATCATATCATATCTATACTAATAAAAGAACAAATCGCTCTTTTTGTCTGTCTGTGTGTGATGGCTAGCAAAATCTACGGCACGTACGAGGTTAAAAATTTTTTTTGAAAAGAGTCCAAGGCCTCTTCTAATGCACCATATCCTCAGAATTTTAATGTTCTAATTATTAGCTGAGTAATTAATTAATATTCGGACATCACTCTCATCAAAAGTACCCCTTTTTCCAACTCAGATTACTTTCGGTTGGTTTGTTCATAAAGCATCGCTCATCAAAAATACGTTTCTTTGTTTCCGCTTGCTTTCGGCTGGTTGGTTGTATAAAGCTTTCGCAGAAATAATTAAGTAAACCGGAATACAATTAAATAAACCAATTTGAGTGCTTAATGTTTCAAGAGTGACTGTTTTTTCAAATAAACATTAAATATTAGCATGAAGGTGAAACACATGCTTTGAAAGCATATTTAATAATAATGAGCGTTTAAGAGAAGGAATTAGTTTCAAATGACGTCACCACAACATAGCAACCGACTTGTCAACCTGGCAGGCTTTTTTTCCCACACTGTTTTCTGTTTTTTTTTTTTTTTTTTTTTTTTTTTTTTTTTTTTTTTTTTTTTTTTTACGTTGATTGGTTCATAGATTAACATTCAAGATGGGACATTTCCATAGAGCATAATGGTAATGCGATTGCGACCATCTTTGTAGCAAATAAAATATTGAACATTTTCAAAAATCAGCCTTTTCAACAACTTGTAACTCAAAAGAGTGTAAATGCTCAGATGCGATTCGGCAAGAAAGGAAATCTCTATACATTGTCAATAATATGTAAGTCATTTTCTGCTTGCCAGCTGGTCTATGAGATACGGAATCTGAAAATCGGAGAATTGACAGTCAGCCAGAAATAAAAAAAGGTATTTAAAAATAAGAAAAATTTTTGTTAAATACATTTTATTTAGTTAAAAGTACAGCGAATTCCAGAAATATTTTTTTAATTAAACCGACGATTTTTTTTAATAAAATGATTATTTAATCTACATGTCCTTTTTAGTCGTGACTGGCAGCCATATATACGATTTCAAGACTCCGTATCTCATATACCAGTTGTAAAAAAAAAAAACGACTTGCATATTATTGGCACTGGCAGTATAAAGAGAAGTACTTCATAACCAAATCGCATATGGGGGAAGAGATACCACTACCCTCTTTTGACTTAAAAGGTGTCGAAAATGGAATTATTTTTTATTTAAAATTTTTAAATTGTTATAATTGAGGAATAAACAGAGATAAAAAAATAAAGAAAGTAATTTTTTTAAAACGCGCTTTAACAAATCAATAATTTTATATTAAATAAATTTTGTTTGAAGGAGCAATATTTTACGACTATAAAGAGATTTAATTTTATTCCTAAGATTGCTAGAAAATGAGTTATGGCCAATTTAAAAAACAGGAAGCAATAAGTCAATTTCCGGAAAAGGACTTAGGAAGGCCTGGAGAATTCTAAACAATGTTTCTATGAAAGATTTTGTTACTTTTTTAGATTAAAAAAATTGACACATTAATTGACACTTCTCCTTTAATTTTATAGATAAAAAATCTTTAAATGCAAATTCTGGAAAATCAATCTTTCCGTTATATTTATTTTTGAGAAACTCTATTACATAAAATGTTTCAAACACATTTCAGTGAAATATTCTCTGAATGTTTTCCATATTACTCACTATGTTCTGAATTAGAGTATAAAATCTATGTGATAATGTAATTATTTTATAAATACCCAAATACCTAAAAAAAAAAATATAATTATTAGGATTCGCTTCGCTCATCCTCTACTACGCTACTCAAATTACATTTTGTCGTACGCTTTACAAAAAAACTATTCAATATTTTGCCTTGAAATTAAACATAAAAATAAATTATGATCAGTAGATTTGCACAATATTATTTTTTTTTCAGAATAACCTTAAAAATTTATTATTTTAATTAATTTATTTTACATGTTTTTCCATTACGAATCATTTTTGTAAATAAAAAATGAAACACGTATATTTCCAGAAGAAAAAATAAATCATGGAGTTAGTCATTATAGATAGAATCATGATTAATTAAATAATTTCATGATTTCTTTTATGAAAATTTTTAAGTACCTTTTTTATGAAAATTATAGCATATTTTTAATGAATTAAAATTTGTGAAAATTCTATTATTTACATTCATTTATGCATTTACATGCATACATTTATGCATTATACACATATTACATTCATTTATGCATTACATGTATCATTTACATGCATTTTTCAGTGTTAAGAATTCCAATAGACAATTTATTCTTATTATGCATAATCATTTACGCAGACGATACTTACGCATTTTAAAAGAATTATATTATGATTTTTTTTTGTAAAGTGGCAACAAAAGAATTCTAAACAAATAAAATTAATTGTTATATCCATGGAAGAAAGACACAGACTATCTCTTTCCTCCATGCATTATATCATAAATAAAAAATTCCCAGGAAATTCATAGTTTTTTGGCTGAATTTACAATTCTAAAATTAAAATGCGCTAAAACATAAAATAACGTTTTTACTTAATAAAGATGCAAAAATAATATTAAAAAAATATTGTTACTTTCAAATATTTATCTTATTAAATAATGCTTTGAGAATCCAAACAAAGCATGGCGGTTGCTAGTATATTATAAAGGAGTAAGTTCTAAAAGTTCCGCTCGAGTGTTTTCAAAAACTACCCGGTAGATTTTTTTCCAAATTGTATCAGTCGATAGGAAATATTCCCGGGGTGGTTTATGAGAAAATATACAGGGATATCTATGACTTTTGATAATAAAATTCGTATTTTACTGCTATTTTGATCGAAAAGGTTGCCAGTGATTATCTTTTGGCGAAAGGATTGTTGATTAAAGAATTTAGATGGCTATATCTGTTACAAACATCATAATACAAACATCTCGCAAATAAATGAAAAAAATACTGATATTTAATTTTAAAAACAACAACAAAAAAGTTTTAATAAAACATACAAGGTTCGCACACTCCTTGAATTTCCAAGGACTCTGACACCACTATTAATGACAAGAAAATTTACATTTAATTTTTAAAACATAGAATTCACAATCGCCGCCTTTATTCACAGATTTTACTATATTTTTCTGCAGTGAAATACTTTGAAAATACTGTAAAAATTTTGTGGTAAATCTGTGCGAACCCTGGACATAATATTATAAAACGAAAATATTTAATTTAAACATGGAATAAATATTTGTAATGCTTAAAGTATAAATTATTATGAAATTTTACAATTGGTACCATATTTGGCGAATTATCGCTTGCGATAGGTTAAAAAAATGAATCTGAAAATTTGATTTGAAAATTTTGAATGGCAATTTTTTTCTTTTTAGCTCTTTTATCGCTTGCGCCAGGTTAATAAAAACGTGTCTGAAAACTTGATGAAATAAAATCTAGGTTACATTCTTTAGTCTTTTTCTTTCTTTTTGTCAATTTAATTATTATTTTTATATAATTTTCCCATCATATGATTAACAGGAAAAACTAGAAGTATTTGTAAAAATGACGGTATTAGTGAGTTACATGCCATTTATTTATTACCTTCGTCGCCAAACAATGCAATTTTAAGCCAAATAAGACAAAAGTGTTAAATAAGCCCAGAGAAGAGCATTTCGGAGTGCATTTTTATATTCAAGCGTAAATTATATAAAAAGCAGTTAAAATTATAATTATGTAGTCAATGATTTAAATTTTAGTGTAAATGTCTTCCATACATGCACATATTCTAAAATAATTTACTTTCAAAGATTTAAAATATTTTTTACCATACTATGGAATACCATTACTGTGGAAACATGCTTTTTGTTGTCGATTTCAATTATAGGAATATTCACTGCTTTGAAAGTTAGGATATAAGAATATCGTTAAGAAGATTTCTGCAATTATACGTTATTACTATAAAATAAATAAATAAATAAACATTTTGCAATAAATATTGCTTGCTAATTTGTCATTTCTTTTTAGCTTTTTCTGCATAACTTTCTTTTGCTTAACCATTGTTTAAAAAATGTTTTATTGAACATATTGGACTAATCTTACTGAATCGTGTCACCCGCCAATTAGCGTATTGGATGGCGTATCAAAATACAAAAGATTAGACAGATTTTGAAATTAGCGATTACTAAATGGTGGCAAATGGAATAATGCCCGTGGACTTATCTTTTCAGCCTAGATAGGATTAAATTACCTGGAATTTCTATCAGTATAAAGCGAATTGTCCTGACGCACACTCTAGCAGCTAAACACAGCAACAAATTAAGAGTTATTTTCATAATCTGGGTTATTTACACAACAGACGGAAGATTAATTTACTCTTAAATATATAAAGAAAATAGCAGGCTTTTTTGTTTGTCCGTGTTATTATGCTCTTTAGAAAAATGCAAAATAAATCTTCGGTTCACGTATTCACTAAAATGCATATTGCTAAAATTTTTGTATAACTAACTTTATTTATCATTGTCACCCTGGTACATGTGCAACAATATTGTTGCATCAGTTTTAATGTTTGACATGGACCCTCACAATGACGTCGATTACGGATGATTATAAAGATTTTATTGGATGCATGAGGTTTATTTTTCTACAAGATTAAGTCATCGAGTTTTTTCTCGGGTTAAGGGTTACATCATTTCAGCTGGTCTACAAAATGAAAAGACAGTGAAAATGACGTCATTTTAGATTTATTCAGGCAATTCATGTTTAAAAACGCACATTTTTATGTTTCACTTTTCTATTAAATATGAAAGTTAAACAATCTTCTCTGTCTGCAAATAATTTATTACTTTTTTGACAGTATTTACTCTGCTAGAATCCAAAGAGGGAAAACAGTAGTAGCAGAAGAGGATGTTTCTTAAGAAATATAACTAAAATCCAGTGAGATTGTATTTAAGCTACCAGAATCACATACTGCTCGAGCTGAAAGGCCAGGAGATCAAGGACAAACAAACGAAAATAAACCACCGAGCATTATTCAAGTTCAATGGTAAATCTCAGCAATCATTGTAATGCATCTCTAATTTAATATTGTCAGATATGAGAACATTTTAATTCCTATTGTCATAACAGCCTCATTTCTCTACGAAAAGTGCACGGTGAATAATCAACTAAAAGAACTGCTTCTTAATAGCTAAATTTTGACCAACGTATAAGGTAATATAATATCGCAATGGCGTTCGCATCTTTTCAGCAATGCGGAAGGACATTCAAGCTAAAGGTCCATAAAAAAAAAGAAAATACAAGTTCGAATTCACCATTTCGCTTAATTCAAGGTTTATTTGGAAATACTGATCAGCGCAGCGGGCATAGCCTGCTAGTATATATATATATATATATATATATATACACTCATGTTTGGGAAAATTGCAACACCATGAAGGAATCATCAGAATTAAATGAAATTTAATACACAAACGACTGGTATTGGTTCAAACTAACAATTACATTTTCAAAGCAAATAAACAAAAAAAAAAAACCATTAAGTATCCAAAATCAGTATTTGGTGTAGCAACTACGCGCTGCAGTAAGTGTTGCTATACGACGTGGCATGAAGTCAAACAGATTTTGAATGTCTGTATGGGGAAGTGCATCCCATTTTCTTTGTATCCGTACCCAAAGGTCATCTGTAGAAGCTGTAGGACGAGAATCACGAGCGAAATGCCGATCAACGAAATCCCGCACATGTTCAATAGGCAACATATCCGGCGAATACGTATGCCAATTAAGAAACCGTATGTGTTCTGCTGACAAGAAATCTTGAACATTCCTTGCACCATGTGGGGGAGCATTATCCTGTTGAAAGATAGCTCCAGGAATGCCTTGAAGGAAAGGAACGATTTTGGGCTCCAGCAGTTCACTGTTGTACCTGTTTCTCTACCTGTTGTTGTTCAGATTACGCACAATTCGTAGCAGCTGCGATCGTCCATGATGCGCAATCACATCCCAGACTATAACTCTGGGCGTTCGTCTACTATGACGTTCGATAACGCACTCCGGAAGGTAGCGTTCACCGGTATAGTGTCTAACACGAATGCAGCCACCATGGTACTACAAATCAAAGCGTGACTCGTCAGAATAAACGACTTGTTGATAATCTGAATGCCACACTCTATGTTCATGAGCACATTGCAGCCACAGGCGTCGATGGTTTAGCGTTAGGGTTTCTTCTATGAAGGAATTCTTGCACGCAGCCGACGGTGCAGCAGACGTCGACTAATTGACGAAGCAGACAGTACGCCGCTATTTTTTTTATCATTCAGTTATTAATTTCTCTTATGACTAACTATTTGGTTACTTTTTTTGATTAATCTTAATAAATGTTATAGATACTAACTTCCGGTTTCCAGTTCTGTAATTATTTTCCATTTTAGTTGCTTAGTTATTAAGTTATTGAAGTTTATGTATTTTCATTTTTGAATTTGGTGGGCGTTGCTCATATTTGCATCGCCATATTGTCCTCATGTTTTTGTGTTGTGGTGTTGAGTAGCTCTCTTGCTTCAGGGCTGCTGATAATTTTTATTATTTGTGACTTGATTTGCGTTGTGCATTTAAGTATTGTGTTCAGTGATTTTGAGTTGCTTTTGTGTTTTGGGTAGCTGCTTGTTTGACATCATTAGTTGTTACTTGTCATTTTCTAGAGCACCCTGCCTTAGCTGAGTTCAGTTAATGTTTATAATAGTTGTCATAGTTACTTTGTTGCCCTGTTTTAGAGTACCCTGTCTTAGATGAGTTATTAGCTTTGTTTATTTGGGTTGTCATAGTAATTCTTTTCGTTTAGTTGCTGGAATAGTGGCGCTTTCAGTATTTTAGTTTGGATCTGGTTGCTATGGTTAGTTGTTGAGTTCAGTTGCTTATTTAAGGAGGTGCTGTAATTGTGCTGGTCCGGTGTGATTGGTGTTTACTGTGGGTGCTGGGGGAGATTTTGCCGTTTAGTTGGGTTGACTTGGTAACCGGTGTGTTGTGAAGTGTTATGGTGATTGATCTTATTATCCGACGGATGGTGATCCATTTATCCGGCGGGGTGTAGACTAGTTTTTGTTTGGTATTTGTATACGAGCTGTCCTGTTGTTTATTGTGTTCATTGTCTTTCCTTTTTCCACCTCGGTTGAGGCCCTTATATATGTTGAAAGCATATTCTGACAGTAATCAGCTACTTGAGCATTGACGGTGATTTTGTTGATTTTGCTGATAGAGGGTCTTTGGTTGGATTATTTTGACTTTTTTGATTATTTTATTGATTGGTTTTTATCACAGTTTGCTCAGGTGTATCATTTCGGTTATTTGGGTCATATCTGTCGCTTATTGGGTTCATGTCGAAGAGTGAGTTGGAGGCGATGAAAGAGGTGGAGGAATGGCTAAAGGAAGTCAAGGAAGGGGGTTATCAGGAAACGGTGGTTAAGTTGAATGCTAAGTTGTATGAATGGATTGATAATAAAAGAGTGAAGGGTGATAAGATCTCGAATGTAGTTACTAATGTAATAAAGAAAATCCAGGACTATATTTTGCTGAAATCAATTGCTGTTGTAAAGGAAGTTGTTGAATTAAGGACTAAAGTTACTGAAATACAGAATTATACGAAGGTTCTGGATGACATTGCAGGCAAGATTTCCTACACCTCGGTGAGCTCGGCGGTGGGGGTAGGGACAGTGGAGGGAGTCCAAACGCGTGAGCGCAGGGACGAACACGCTGTCTTGATATCCTCGGTCGAGCCATCGTTGGATGTGGAGGAAATTAAGAGGGTTATTAAGAGTAGTTGTAAATCTAACAAGGACCTTCCGTTACCAGGAGACGTAGTGATGACTAAGAATGGACAGGTGATTCTAAAGATGAATTCAAGGGGCGATTCCGAACTGATCTCTTCGGCTTTGAAGGAGGTTGATGATCTGAGGGATAAGATTAAGATAAATATTCCAAAGAAAAAGAGAGAGCGTATGCTGGTCTTAAGTGTTGACTCGGACATATCGGAGGACACCGTTAGAGATTTATTGGAATTTACTCTTTCGGAGATTCTGTGTAACGATGGTTTATACAAGGGATTGGCAAGCAAGTTGAGCAGTCACAAACTTGATGCCCAGGCTAAAGAAGTTTTACAGGAACTATATAGAGACACCACGCCGGAAGTCCACATGATAAAAAGTATTAAAACAAGAAACGGAAAGATAAACTGGTTGATTGATGTCGGTAAGGGCTGTCGGGATTTTCTGATCCAGAGAAAAAGAATATGCGTTGATTTCGAGAGGTACCGGGTGGTGGACTTTGTAGCCATCACACGGTGCTTCAACTGTCAGCCTTTGGACATTATGCGAGCTCATGCAAGGGTGAAAAACATTGTGCTAAATGTTCCGGTGGTCATGCGCTCAAGGACTGTAAAGAATCAAAGGTGATCTGCAGTAACTGCTATTTTGAAGATGCTACTGGGGATTGTTCGCACAGGGCGGACAGTCCAGACTGTCCAGTCTACAAGACGTACCGTCTCTCTCTGCTTCCTGATCGTAGCTAAGGGTGCCAATGGCGACCTTGCTGGTATATCTTTCATGCAAATAAATCTTAATCACTGCAAGGATGCCACAGATGAATTGGTTAGACAAGTGTTGGCTAGGGACATTGATATAGTTCTGGCCCAGGATTTTTACTGTTATCAGGGGACGGCTTCTGGTTTTCCGCCCTCGTGGCCCTCTTTCTTTTCATTTAATCATAATGCTGCTATTTTCATTACTAATCCAGACTTTCATATTATAGAGACTCTGAGACTGAATAACGTAGTTTTTATTTCAATGCACACCGTTAGTGGTACTATTTTCATTGGATCACAATATTCTGCTCGATCGGGAAATATTGACAACGACTTAAGTGAATGGACTCAAATCTTTAGAGATTTCGACGATATGATAGTGGGCGGAGATTTTAATGTACCAATGCGATCGATGGGTTACACTAGAGAGGATGGAAGGACCGAGGCTCTCTTGGATCACATTATGAACTACTCATTAACTATTCTGAATGACCCAGATGCTGACCACTCGTTTGTTCATGGTGACTTAAGAGGAAGACCTGACCTAACCATTGCCGGCTTGAATGTATGTTCCAGTCTTCTACATTGGGAGGTGCACTCTACTACACACACGTTTAGTGATCATAGGTATATCACTTCTGCTTTGAATTTTGCTCCACTGACTAAGAGAAGAGAGCGTTACAGAACCAAAAACGTTGGTTATGGTGATTTTTATAATGAACTGAAGAGTGTTAAGTATGCTTGGCTTAATTCGCTTCACAGCGTCAGGAGTCAAGCAGATCTAGATGAATGGACTCTTTTCTTCCATGCTCAACTAGACGATATTATGGCAAAATGCTTTAAAATTAAGAAGTTTTCCCATAAACCAACCTTTCAGTGGTTTACAGAAAATATTAAGATTGCTCGTAATAAACTATCGGCCCTATATAAAAGAATGAAACGTAACCCTTCTATTGAGATATATAATAATGATTATAAAAGTTTCAGACAACAATATAAGGTCATGGTTAAGAAAGCAAAGAGCAGTGCTTGGCTTACTTTTTGTAATAAAACCACAGAGATCCATGGAAATATTTATAAATTTACAGCTGGGAAAAACCTTAGTCATTCGGACTTTATTTTTACATCTTTAGAACATTCTGTCCCATTTTCAACGTACGACGACGTTGCTAGTCAGCTGATGCAGGAGCATTTTGGTGTTAATATGCTGCCAGAAGCTGTCACGGAATATATATCTGAAAAGTCTTATTTTAGTGATCCGGGTTTTAAATACATCACTACTAGAGAGTTGAAGTATGCTGTTGGTCAGCAGGCTACAAACAAAGCTCCTGGATATGACAATTTAGATCCAATTGTGGTTAAATATCTCTGTAAGAAGTTTCCTGAACTCATAAAGGCAATTTTTAACAATTGCTTATCACTTGGACATTTTCCCAAGCCCTGGAAGAAGGGTGTTGTCTTATTTTTTAGGAAGAGAAATAAATCCGAAAAATCGGCCCGTGGTTATCGCCCTATTACGCTCCTTCCGGTATTAGCGAAGATTCTAGAAAGAATATTAAACCAGCGTATTGTGGCAGCTTTGGAGATTGCAGGTTACTTCGACGAGGCACAGCATGGCTTTAGAAAAGGTAAAAGTACAGTTACGGCATTGGCGGCGTTCAAGGAAATAACACGAGAAATTTTGACAGAAGATAACTACTGTGCTTTTGTATCGATGGATATAGAAGGTGCGTTCGATTACGTGTCTTGGATGATAGTGATGGATATTATTGATGAGCTACCGGTTGAACCGTATCTTGCATCTACTATAAAGAATTACTTATCTAACAGAGATATAGGAATAGCACTTTCTCATGGCCTTGTTTGGTTTCTGCTTCATAGGGGCTGCCCTCAGGTGTCATGACTGGGGCCTTTTGTTTGGACGATAGTAGCTAATAAATTACTGAGAAGATATAAGTTGACTAGAAGAAATATTATATCCTATGCAGAAGATTTTGGCCTGCTAGAGGGTGGTCGTACTAGATTGGATTTGGAGCAGAATGTGAATGCTGTAGTTGCTCTTTTTTCGAACATTAGCAATGGTTTACAGTTGAAGATAAGTGTATCTAAATGTACATCTATGCTCTTGGGTAGCCAGACTCTGCCAAATAGAAAACCTGTCTTTAAATTAGTTGGGATCTCTATTCCAGTGAGGGAAACAGTGAGGTATTTGGGCTTTACTATTGATGCAAGATTCAGTTAGCTGGACCACCTTGATATTATTCGCGACGATCTTAGGGGATTTGCTGTCAACATTAAACGCACAGGTTGTCGTGATAAGGGGATTAAGGCTTCCTTGTTAAAATTATGGTACCTAACAGTTCTTAAAAAGAAAATAACATATGGCTATGAAACCTGGTTTGATGACCTGAATTCGCATGGCCTTAGAAAGTTGAGCTCATGTCAGCGACTGGCTTTATTAACGGTAATAAGATCATATAAAACGACGTCTACGGACTCAATTTGTGTCTTGGCTGAAGTACCACCTTTGCACATTGAACTGAACTGTAAGCTTAAGGGATATAGAGTGATAAATGGAAATGAGCAAGTTATAATAGAAGATAACCTAGTTAATTCAGATAATATTATGAAAATGAATTTTAGCCAGAATAATATGTTCTACCTTAATCTTGATAATCTCTGTTTTGTTAGTCCTGTGGTTGATAGGGAGCCAGTTTCTCCTGGACCCATTATTTATACAGACGGCTGTAGGATGGAAAATGGCACTTCAATGGGCTTCACGGTGTTTTATGGTAATGAAATTATTGCTGATTATTCTGCAAAAGTGCGTAAGATGAATTCCGTATATCAAGCTGAACTGACCGCTATAAACTATGCAATAACCTGGTTTATTAACTCAAGTTTTTGGGCTGCAACTGTTTACACTGATAGCTATTCATCAGTTCAAGCACTTCACAGTTTAGTTCCAGGTAATGATATTATTGATGAAATCTATGGAAAGCTAATTGGTAATTCAAATAAGACCATTATGATAGGATGGATTAAGGCGCATATAGGATTAATAGGTAATGAACGCGCAGATGAACTGGCCAAGAATGCACTAAACGATGATAATGTTGATATTATTACTGACATTGGTTATCCTACCTCTGTACTTAGGAAACACTTTAAAAAGGAGCTTATTACCAAGTGGCAAGAGTACTGGTCTGAATCAGGGAAAGGCAGAGACACTTATGAAGTATTAAAACACGTTAGTACTGATTTTATTTGTGGCAATCAAATTTTGATTTACTTTATTAGTGGACACGGAAGTTTCCCGATGTTTCTTCATAAGATAGGGAAAAGATCGCATAACAGATGTGATTGTGGTAGTAAGGGAGACTTGTTGCATTATCTCCTTGGTAACTGTAGGTTGATGAAGCACTGTTTTAGATTTGATCCTAATCTCACTGTCAGGCAAAATATGAAGTCTGTTCTTTTTGATGGTAATAAATATAATAAATTGAAAGATAATTACAACATTTTAAACAGTTTATACTTCTTCATTAGATATAGATTTTAATGCTATTCATTTGTCTTGTCTATGAAGTTTATTTAAGTTGTCTAATAATTTATTAGCATGGATTTGGATTTATATAGTTAAGATGTTTCTTTGATCCAGTGGTCAAGAAGCGTTTGACTTTTTCATTACAATGTTCTTGGCATGATATTCACGTTATCCGTACTGGAATCTATTTGGATATGATGTTATACTTATTAAAATTTATTTAGTTGATCTCATGTATATATTACCTATTTGAGTAACTGTTCTTCAAATTATTTTTATCATGGCTTATGAAACTGATCTGTTGTCGGCTTGTATGTGGTCTGATCAGTGGTAGTGCATTCCCATCTGCTTGTATTGGCAAGCTTGAATGGCTGATTGGCGACTAACCTTGTCTCCGTTATGGTGATATTGACTGTGACAGTGTCGTTGCATCTTCAGTGGGTCTTGTTTGGAACAATCATGTTGGATATTTAACACATTAGAACTTTTCTGTGTTTGGAATTATCATCTTATAATGCCATGAATATTGGTAATACGTAGCTTGATGTTATGATATTAGAATGCTAGACTCTCATATTTTTGGGACATTTCTTGAGACTGCATGAACTGCGTCTACCCACCTGTTTGTTTTTCAGTTCATATGGAACTGCCTTCCTTGTTCTGTTACTTCTTAGTTAGTGCATGGCTCACTGTGTGGGCGATGTACTTTTATTCCTATTTTTAGTTAGTTCGTTTATATATGACTTTAGTTTTTAGTTGTAGTTAATTCTATTTTATTCTAATTTTTCAGCAGTTGCTGATTTGCTTTGGCGTGTGCCAACATAGCTTGTGTACAGTCAGTGAATGATTTGTTGATTTTCATTGTAATTTATGCCATTGACTCCAGGCCGGTCCCGGCCTGGTATCTCTGGGTGGTAGTAGGGGTTTTTGCTGCCGGGACATTGGTTCCATAAACCTTGCGGTTGGCGTCCCGGCTATCCGATTTCGGTCCACTACTTCTAAACTCGGAACACTGTGCTGCTATTACGATGCACACGAGCTGCTAGTACACGATAGCAAAATCCTTCTTCACAAAGGCCGATGATTCTCCCCAGTTCAAATTCCGTCAGTTGCTGAAATGGCATAGTTACGTCTCACCTAACGTTTACCACCAGCAGATAACCATAGACAAATTTCAACGTCCCGCTACAGCCCTCTATTTATACGGTGTCAGCAGTAGTCCAGGGGGCGCTGCTCGGCCCACGAATACGTGGTGACTCTGAAATTGGAATCATTTGCATAACATACTATACTTTGCATTCTTCGAAATTTTCAGCTCAATCGCGTTATTCCTTGACGATGTTGCAATTTTCACAAACATGAGAGTATATATCACTTTTTTTTTATGGATACGATAACTTCCATAATTCTGCACATATCTCTTCCAAACTGATAATATCAAGGTGCAGAAAATCTCGGTCAAGTTCGTTAATGCTCAAAATCGGACAAAAAAAGGGGGGGAGGGAATTAGGAAAGATTTTTGTTAAAACAGAAAGAACCTGATAACTTCTTAATTATAATATATATTAAACCAGTTTAAAGTTGTTATTACTTCTAGGAAAAGGGGCAAAATTTATGTACAACAGATTTTTTTTAATATAGTTACAAATGGTCTCAATGGGCGAAAAAATAGGGTTTTAAGAAGAAAAAATTTCATAACTTCGTCAATTCACAAGATATAAAATCCACTTAAATTTATTATAAATCTTAATAATATTATCTAGAACTTTTATATTGACAAGAGTTTGATAGGATCAACTTTTACAGCAAAAATAAACAAACAAATAAATAAATAATAAATAAAAATGGAAAAGTGAAGAAGAAAAAATTCATACCTTTGTCAATTCTCAAGATATCAAATCTGCTTGTATTTATTAAAAATCATCTTAATATTACCTACAACTTTCATATTGACAAGTTTTTCATAGGACCAATTTTTACAGAAAAAAATAAAACATTGGGGTTAATGAAAAAATTATCGCATTAACATGATTTTGAAAAAGCCTGTTCTTAAAGAAAAAGGAAATTAAAAACCCACAAAAAAGGAATCAGATAAAATTGTTAAACAGTACGAATTTGAATATTTCCAACTGAGCGAAAAAATGCCCAGACTGGGAATCGAACCCAGATCCTTGGCTTTTCCGTTTAAGCCAACTGGGCCGACAACCAGCCAGCATATTTCGCTCAGATAGGCCAAGGATCTGGGTTCGATTCCCAGTCTGGGCATTTTTTCGCTCAGTTGGAAATATTCAAATTCGTATGATAACTTTACCAATCAGTTTGATTGTGTTAAAATAATAGTTGTTAAACAGTGTTTATCTCTAATCTTGATTTAGTTTGTGTTGGGGAAATTAGTACTTAACTTCGAAATCTACCTGTACCTGAAGGCGAGCCGGCAGGGATCTTTTTAAATAATAAGTGAATTAATTATTGAGATAGAAATAACCTTAATTCACAATTTTTGTTTTAAAGGATTAGAGCTTTCAACACATAATTTGATAGTCCAACTCATAATTTGATAGTTCAACTCATAATTTGGAGGTTCAACTCATAACTTAAATTCTCATAAATGATACATATTTGTGGTGTTGATGAGTAGGGTAGAAAAGTATAGTCAGATGAAACCGGATATTTCGGTTTTTATTCGATTTGAGAACCTCATTATTAGATAAACCAAGAAATACTAGGCAAGAAGACATAGGGATCACTACAGTTTTCCAATATTAGCATTTGTGTAGTTTCTACATTGGTATATTTATCTTATCATTTTTTGTTTTTATGTTTAGTAATTTTTTAAATAATTAAATAAGAATATATTTAAGGTTAAAAAACTACACACATTATTGTATATATTAAACTTAACGAGCATGTGTTTCCGTTAATAAATCTTTTACCAATATTTATAGTTATTTTTTACGCCTTGCTTTCGAATCCTCATTCTGTTGGAGTAAGAGCGGATATCTTAAGTTGCTTATAAAAAACAGGCAAATTAATAATAACAGTTATCATGTTTGTTCTGAAAAACGGAACAATGGAACAAGTAGAAAGTGTTATTGATTAGTTAATTGCTGAACAAGTTAACATCCAATGTAAAGGTGGTTCGATTAAATTATCATAGGGTGCCATGAGAGAATTTTTTTTTAAATGTGGTTAATCCACATTAAAAGAAAAAAAAACTTTAATGACTAAGGCAGAAATGAGAATAATAAAAATACTAAAAGTTTAACAAGATCTAAAAGTATAGGACAAAAAAGAATTCCATTAGATCCACAAGAGGCAGGCGAAAGAGCTAGCAAGGAAAAATCCCATCATAAAAAAAAAATCATGCGTTGATAATAGATTATGAAACGCTTTCCAACACTTCCAGAAATCTTTTTAAAAAAAACTTCGTTATTTAGGGAAATAAGGAAAATAAGATAAATAAATAAACATTTTAGAAAACGCAAAAAAATTGAAAAAGTGATTTCAGCAGTTACCGTCCATACACAAGTATGTATTTTGAACAGCCCTGTATTTAATCTATAGGTTGATACATACACTATATAATAGGAAAACTTAGTTTAGCAAGAAAACGCTTAACAGGTTGAAATTTCACTTTCAGCAATTTATACTAATAGATGGAAACAAATTTTAATATTTTTGCTCAGCCCTGTAGTTTACCTAGTACCTTTATTACATGCCAATATTTAGCTAAAATTTAATTCAAACTAAAACACTCTTAAAACTACTGAAATCTCTTTTCCAGAAATTATCATCCATAGACGTCCATGTATCCAATTCTTTGAGTGGCCCTCTATATCATTTTATCTATATTCTACGAACATTTATTAGTAAACTAACGGCTGTTTAGCGTAAAAATGCATAACTCATTAAAAAACCACCTTTAAGCAATTTACGCCCATACCCAGTAATCTTTACGAATATATACACACACCATATAGTATGCATAAATATAGTGAAACTTAAAACCGCATATCATATTTAAAAATGCATTTCCAGTCATCGGTAATATACAGTACTTCGGATACATTATAGTATCTGAAATCTTTTGTGTGTCCCTGTAAATGCTATGCAGTTCGTATTACACATGAAATAACTTATAGTAAATCTCAGAGAAGCATACACTGTAAAAAAAAATCTGTGAAGTTACTAAAGTATTTCTAGGAAACTGGGATTCCAGGAACTTTTTATGTAACGGCAACAAGAAAAATTCCTGTAACAGAGTCTGTTACAGGAATTTTTGTTGTTGCCGTTACATAAAAAGTTCCTGGAATCCCAGTTTCCAAGAAAAACTTTAGTAACTTTACAAATTTTTTTTTACAGTGTACAAATGTCATTTATATGAAATAGTTTAATATTATTAAACGCGTCACAAATCCAACCCCTCCTTTACCATTATGTAACGCAATTATTTTGTATTACCTTTAAATGCATAATAACTATTCTCTGTACCGCATATGCTACAGCATGCATATTTTATTGCTCGTCATATTCTCATATCAATTTTATTATGTTTGAAAGGGCGTAACATCATTAAAAATCATTTTAAACGATTTTTTCCCATTGGCTGTAATGTAATGGAGCCCTTTTGACTGCCCCTGTAAATGAAATAAACATGCTACAAACTTCATTTGAAATAGGGATTGTGCTATGGTAAATGGCTATAACATTAAAAAATTTCTGGGCAATCCGAGTATATTTATGAGAGTTATTGTGCGGGCAGACGGCCAGACAAACCGAAGTCATAAATACTTTTCAACTTATTTGGAAAGCGTTAAAAAGACTCTTAAAAGGGATCATACGTTTAATTTAATAAAAATACAAATGCTAATGGTATACTAGAGTAATAATACAGTCGAACCTCGTTATGCCGACACTCTAATGAATAGGAAAAAGTGTCATCATAAGCGGAGTGTCGCGGTAACCGGAATTGGAAAAAAATATGTTTATAAAAAGCTGTATGTTTAATTAATTTAAGACAATTTTAAATTCATAACTGTTCTTGCAGTTTTAAGCAATAAAACATTATTATTAAACAATATGAACACAAAAACAAAACTAAAAAAATTAAAAGTCAGACTTAAGATGACTTTTTATTATTATTATTACATGAAATATTGACGAATTAAGGTTTGCTTATCTCTAGATATGCTTCCCATAATTTATTTTCAATATTATACAATGAATTGTAATCAATATTCGCTGTTTTAGAAATGGATATTTGATAATTTCTGGTCGTTTTATGCAATGTAATGCTTCGGTTTTAGTCGGATGAAAAACGCCGCGTAATCACAAGAAATCGTCGCCTGACCAGAACAAAAAGACCGCGAGTAGACTGATACGTCTGTCTTCAGCTTCAGTGGGTCATTTATAGTATGTGAGTTTATTTATTCAGATAAAGGATTGAAGTAAAATTTCTCGTTTATCTCAACGGGTATTTTAGACACTTTTTTGAAAAGTTTGGCTAAGATATTTCTTACCGCTTAATTCCCGTGCTCATAAGAGGGATTATAGAAAATGGACAATTTACTTATACGTCGGCATATCTGGAGTTGAAAATTATTCAACGACGTAAAATCCGGAGTGTATTTACATTAAAATATTATACAGAAAATCGGGACTTTGAAAAACTGATGTGATGCGCGGAGTGACGTGAAAACCAGGTGTTGCAAAAAAAAGAGGTCAAACTGTATATATATTTTTCCTTTGACAAAACAAGGACAGGACAACAAAGAGGGTTTAAGTATAGCAGACGAGTAAATTGATCTCAGTCTTCACCATCAATTAAAAGAGCATAGGAACTTTTTTATATAGTAGCTTCTTAACTTATTTCTGGTGTAAGAAATGTAGTTCAGATTTACACAAACAATAATTGGATTTTTTATTTAAATATATTTAGTTAAATTCCTTACTTAAAGTTTTATTACAAAATTGTGTTTGATTTTCAGAAAAAATAAACTGTTTCATTTTATGTAATTTAACATGCCCATGCTGTTGCAGGGCGCTGCATAAAATAATGATAGAAAACAATGAGAATTACCATATCATTACGGATGCCGTTTTACAATTAAAAACAACTTTTTTAAAATTTTTAAACAGAAAATGAAGTCACAATTTAAAATAAATCCCGTATTTTTACTCACAAAGCTGTTACATTTCAATATTTATTTTCATTTCGTTTATACTGAGACTGATACGTTAAATTCAGAGGGATTCAGTGAGTGAAACTGACGTCATAATAAAAATGAAGTGCATTCGAAGTAAAATATTTTGTTTTATCAATAAAAATACTTATTTCATTTCCATACGAGTATTTTCTTTGATAAAACTGAATATTGTACTACGAATGTGTCTAAAAGTAATTCACTGGATTGATTTTGCCTACACTCAGATTAAAACCTCAAAAGTGCGAATGTTTACATGTAAAATTTGTAACTGACAAATGTAACAACAAACATTGGAAAGTAGTTATTAATAATTTATTACCTTAAAATATTTTTGAAATAGTGAATATAAATATAAAAATTATGCGTGTAAGTTTTGAGGCGGTAAAAACGACGTTATTTTAGATTTCGTTCAAAAAAATTATAATTATGTCATAGTGGCGCAATTTTCATTGAAGTTTCATTATGAAATACTAAAGATCAAAGCCTCAGTTAATAACTTCAGAATTTCCTATCTTCCTTGTATGTTACGTATAGGAATAAAGTTTCATTTTCCAAAAATTTGCAAAGTTGAAATTGAACTTTAGTTAGAAACATTTTGTTTAACATTGTTGTAACATTTGTTTTTAGAGTTAGGCCAGCCAATATAAAATTGAAACTAGAGAACCGGAATTCTGCGTTTTCAGAATTTAGTGTCACCCCCGGCATTTCCATTATTTCATTTTCTTCGGATGGGCTGATGCCTTCTATTATTATGAAATAGCCGTTATAAATGAAGCGTTAGGTGAAGATGAAAGAGCAGCCGTAAAAAGTTAGAACTCTGATTTTCTGAATAACAGAAGCCACCAGTCCATCAGAAGAAAATAACTCGGTTAAGCGGGACTCTACTGCAGTACAAAACATATTTCAATTTTAAGACTTAAAGCACCCGTTTTATTTTATGTAAAATGACGTCATTCGCGTCCGCTTAAGAATTCCACATTTATTAGCTACTCTTAAACATCTATAGCAAAACATGCATAGCTAATCACTATCGCGAAATAATGCACAAATGCAGCAAAAAGATGCCGTCATTCAAGAAAATCGACAAAAATAAAGGCTATCTAATGATTCATAGATACTTAAAATTAAATACAGTTTATAATAGCTCCATTGCTTTAACAGAAATCATTCGTTTATATATTTTTTAAAATAGCACGCATTTTAATTACATTTTCTTTCGGTTGTTATGAAAAATGGTAACAAAAATATATAATTACTATTTTAGAACTATTTTTATTTTACTTTCTAGAGAAATGGAGTACTTCCTTTGCCAATATTAAGCAAATGGCTCTAAAAACTACAAAAAAATTAATATTTCAAAAATAAATGGAGATATAGTTTTCAAACAAAATGCATTTAAAAGAACTTTTTTTCCCATATGACGGTATAAAAATCGAAAATGTGCGATGATTATATGTTTAAAAAATTTGCTATAGCGTATTTAATCGTACCTTTGTTTTACGGCTGGCTTCTGTAAGGTAACGTTATTTTTTGGAATACACAAAATAAGCTGGGAGAAAGAAATAGCATACCGTACCGAGGGCTAATAATTATTTTATTTATTTTTGTGATTTTTTTTTTTTTTTTTTTTTTCAAATTTAGTCAATCGGTTCTTTTAAACATTTTCACTCATGGATCTCTACGGGTTTACACTCGTATTTTTTTTAAATTACGTTTGAGATTTTCAATTTATTTTAAGCCCTAGTTTATTGACTGAAAATGGAATGCTGAAATGAGTTTTAAATTATTGATTAGGTTGTTAACTATCGTAGTTGTTGTCCTCTATTGCTTATCTATGGTAGATACTAACCTCTCACTTTAGTCTAACATAAATACTTTCAATATATTTATAGAAAAGGATATTATCAGGAAATAAAGTTGTTTTTTTTGCAAGTTTAGTGGTGGAGATGGATTTATATTTTTATAAAAGGACTAGCAGGTTACACCCGCTTCGCTGGTCCATTTTCCAATTGAACCTTCATAAAAAAATGATGAATTCGACCTTATATTTTAAATTAATATGGACCTTCGCCTGGAAAGTTTTTCTGCATTTGCTTAATACAATGTGAACGCCATTTAGCTATTATGTTATCTTATGGGTTAGGCAAATTTCGGGCTTTTCAGAATAAATTATTTTATAGTAGATTAATAAAGTAGGGGTTGGGAGGGAAATATGACCGTTATGATCATCAGAAATTAAAATGTTCTCTAGTCACCACACTACTAAAATGAGAGATAATTACAATGATTGAAGAGAGTGACTACTGATAATTAATCATATTCGGATTATTCACTATCGTTTGTTAGTTCTTGAACTCCTGTCTCCTCAGTTTGGTGCTATATGTGGTTCTGGTAGCTTAAATACAATCTCTTCTACGTTACATTATATTTCGTAATATACGTCTTCTTCTGGCATGTCTACTGCAGTTTTCTATCTTCGGATCACAGGAGAGTAAATACAGCCAAAGAACGTAATAAATTATTTGCACACAACGGACAGTGTTTAACTTTCATGATTAAAATAAATGTGAATCATATAAAAATGGCTTTTTAAAACTCAAGTGTTTGAATAAAATTAAAATAATGTCATTTTCACTGTCATTTCTTTTTTAATACCAGTTGCAATCATGCAGCTGTTAACCTGGAAAAAACCTCGAAAACTGATTGTAATAGAACAATGAACCTCTTTTTTTTCATGCAATCAAAATTTTCCCAATCTTCCGTAATCGGGTACACAGCTAAGTTTGACGTCAAACATTGGAAGTGTTTCCAAATATATGGTTATAATTGTACCAGAGTTAGATATAAAACAAAGGTAATTATGCGCCAAACAACATTCCATTAAATAAAGTGAATTTGCTGTTGACTGAATTATAGATCTTTCACCAAAAATTCTCTTTGAGAATGATAAATAAAGTCAGTTATATAAAACGTAATAACCTAGTACGTAATAATATACATAATAATCTTTTTGATGCACCAAAGATTTTTTTTCATTTCTCTAATTAGCATAATTCACAGAGGAATAAACAGGCTTTCTATTTTCAAGATTACATTATTCTTCAGTCTTTTGCCTAAATAAACCTAAAATCGTTAATTTTCATAACGTTTAGTAGCTACGGCTATGAGTCATAAGAAATTGCTTTATAATTATCCAATTTTATCTGAATTTCAGGTACTTTTTTTCTTATCTAGGCTAAAATGATAAATCAACAAATATTGTTTATTTTGTATTAGTAAAATAACTGCAAAAAATATATAATACTAAATCTTCTGTTGTCCATTTGCTTCATAATGAAAAACCATAAATTTACTAATCGCTATGTAGAATTTCATGTAATCTTCTGCAATCGGGATCACTGTCTACAGTCTCTTTCAAATAAAAAGAAACATCCAACAATTCACTAAATATGTTAATTAAAGGAGTAACCTGATTACAGAAAATTAATCATATACCTTTACTAAAACCTTCAAAAAAGAAGAACAGATAGGCCAAAAAAAAAAAAAAAAAAAAAAAAACTGAAAAAGGGATGACGAATAAAAAGATTATCAAAAATTTATTTCAATATATCAATGCAATATCAATTATAAGCAATTTTTAGTGTAAAATATTTTCTTTTGTAGTATTAATAACGCATAATTCCATAAATTTTCTAAAGAATAATCTTTAGTACTTAACATTTGAAGTAGTAGACATTTCTAAAGGGGATGATACGTGTTAAAAGAAAAGAGGGGGTAATATTCGCTGATCTGAGTTCAAGGTTATAAAAGTCACAAGTTTGGGGAAACAAACCAGCATGTTTCCGTAGTAAAGTATGAAAAAAATATTTTAAATGTCTGAAATTAAATTATTTACAATATGTGTGTGTGTGGGTGGGGGGAGCAGACATTTGCACTAAAATTTAAATATTTGACTCCACTTTCATAATATTAATTGCTATTTATATAACTTACATTTGAATATAAACAATTCCTCCAAAAATGCCGACTTACACTTGCAAAAACACCTATAATGTATCGATGGGGCTATGTCATGTTTACGCCTTTTTGGATTAAAATCAAATTGTTTGGCGGCAAAATGCTCATAAAATTACTCGTGAATGTAAAAAAGATCAGTCAAATGTAGCGTCGGAATTCCAGTAAAAAAACTGCAAAAAAATATTTTTTCCAGTATTTGGCGTGAAAAGACGAACGCTCCACGCTATTTCGCAAACGAATACATTTCCTGGCCAAATGCAAAAGATTGAAATGCATTTATAAACTTCTTGTTAAATAAGTATTTAAATGCCTAATACTTAATGAATTTAAACTTAAATGGTGGATTAGTTTTTTATTTTTTTTTCTGTAAGCTTATTAAATATATACAAATTGCGTGTTGCTGTAGTTATTTTATTTTATACGGTGTCACCGGCTGGATACGTTTTGTGTATTTTGATTATGAATGCTATCATTAAACATTTCGATATGAAGGGGTTGTTTCCATGGCAACAATACATTTCTTTTGTTGTCTCTGGCACTAACAACATCGATGTCAAATTGCGAATGCTTGGAATAGGACCTTAATTTTGAGATTGAAACAATTTTAATCCATTTAAATGTTATTCTAAACAGCATAATTACGATCGTTAAATTTCATTACATACACATATAAAAGTATATGATAAAGCAGCAGTCATAAAAATGTATTTATTTAAGTTAAACTCACATAAACTAACTTCGTATGGAGACGGAGAGTTGAAATTTTTTTTTTTTAAATATTCATAATAGTATTATTCAGACTTTGATTGTGTCGCCAACCAGCGTTAAATCGCAAAAAATGAAATTTTCATTATTGTTTTACGAACGTTAGATCGAGGTTCTGCTGATTTTTTTAATAAACATATATTATCCTCATGAGAGAAATTCCTTGGTATCATCTTATCAATTTTTCAGATGCGTTTTTCTTAACCTGACGCAAAAGATAAATCGCCAAATCTTGTTGTTTTGTAGCAATATTTCAACTGAGTAAATTTTTAAGCATTACGAACATTCCCTTTCATGTTTAAATTAAATATTTTCGCTTTTTAATATTATCACTCATTGAAACGGATTTTTTCTTCTTTTTTTTCCCTTTTAAATAAAATTAGTAACAGTTTTTTCTTTTATTTTTTGAGGTGTAGTAGCCGTCTCATTTTTTTTTTCCTTTTTTATCAACGATAAATTTCGCCAAGAAATAAAATGGTAACCTTATCGTCCAAAATGACACAACTTTCCGTCATAATTCTAT
Source organism: Maratus speciosus (assembly GCA_963932465.1). Taxonomy (NCBI): domain Eukaryota; kingdom Metazoa; phylum Arthropoda; class Arachnida; order Araneae; family Salticidae; genus Maratus; species Maratus speciosus. Next base: position 243,563,252 of record OZ010790.1, read on the forward strand.
ATCTAATGGTTGTAGAATGATGTGCTATAGCTTAAAGCCTTCCCTGAAACGATACCTCTCTAACGGTATAAGTTCTGTAAAAATCCATGCAGTAGAACTCGTAATCTAGGCGTTCGGGACGAAATTTTCGTTTGGATTTTATATATATAATAGATAGATATAATAGATAATAGATTATGTGTTATGAACTATCTCAAAGTTTAAAACAGATCGCATTGTTAGATTTCCTAATTTTAACAATATCGCGTTATGTTAGTTCCACATTCCACCACCAGGGAGCGCACTCTATTCTTAACGAAAGCGTATCTGAACGAAACTCCTTCATGCAACCTTTCCGTAGATACATGAATCGAGAGGGTGGCGGTCTTAACCAATAATTTAAGATAATTGCTGAAATTACTACGAAAAATATTTTAAAGGGGCCCTACGCGGGCCCCTAATAGAATTAGAGGAAATCGGAAGACGGCAAAATAATCGCGGGGGAAAGTTTGCTTGGGTTCTTCGGAGCTACTTTTGGCGCGAGATCTAAGCTCTACGACCAATAGGAGCCCAGATATTTAAGGAAATATGAAGTAACAAAGTCCAATATAAAAGAATTTTCCGTAATAATTCTATAAATAATCTAGGTAGAATGATGTGTTATAGCTTAAAACCTTCCCTGAAACGATACCTATCTAACGGTATAAGTTCCGTAAAAATCAATGCGGTAGAACTCGAAATCTATGCGTTCGGAACGAAATTTCCGTTTGGATTATATATATATAATAGATGAAGGCGATTTTTTATTTAGACGTGTCATATAATGACTGGTTCCTAGATATCCGCACAAAATTTTATTGATTGGAAAGCTATGAAAAAATAAGACAATGAACACAATTGGGCAATGTAAGGTAACTTTAATAATCACATTACTCTGTAAAACTGTTATCGTGTTTCGATTAAACCGTTTTGTCGGAAATTATCGTCCTTACATTTGGTGGTACTTGCAAGATGTTGTACAAACTTTAGGTCCATAATATTGCGACAATACTTGACTCTATTGATCAATTTCTAAATGATATCTGCTTTCTAGCCTTTAGTATACACTTTGGACTTAAGATACGCTGCGAACCACTCAATTGCTCGAATTTCGGGAAGGTTAGCCGGGTTGTCGGGCATTTCTAGGAAAGTGATGTTTTGCTGGCGGAAGTGGCTGAGAACGATTTTGCAGTAATGACTGCTGACCAAGTCTAGCCAGAAGACGTAATCACCGCCGTTATAATTGCTACGGATGTAGGGGATGAGAAGACGGCAAATGCTCTTGTTCAAATGCCGTTACTCATTGACAGCGGACATTCGGATGACCCAGACATTCGGATGAACGGACTACTCAAGCCTTTTGGACCCATCGCAATCCAAAACGAGGATCTTGTGTCGAATTTTGTTTCAGTAGTGAATTTGATGATAAGTTTTGTCGTGGAGACTTGAGATGTGCAGTAGCCATCATTATCGTTAAAAATAGATCGAGTGAACTTGAAGTATGACTCGTCATTCAAGGTGAATGCTCGATTAGAAAATTTTTTGAACAAGCGACCACACTTCGTTTTCGCTGCAATAATTTGAATTTCTATTATTTTTGGTATGAAATTTTTCTTGAGATATTTGACGTTAAGCTGCTTCGTGATTGTCTTGTGTAGGTGGCCGGATACAACACTGAATTTGGCAGCCGTGGGATGGATTAATACTCGGTCTTTTTTTTCAAACAGTCGATTCAACTGCTGTAACTTTAGCTTGGTGAGTTTTGTGCCTTCCTACCCGATCCCACATGTCTTTTGGCCGGCTGTCCCTTGTAGTAATGTTGTATAACATAGTATATAGTTCTTTTGGGGATATGTTTGACAAAAAAAATGGTTCACGATAAACTTGTTCCCATGATGAATATTGCCTTCGTAAAACTTGTACATGCGCGTACTCAGACACTACTGTTTGGCCTCCATTCTCTGAAAACACACATTACTTAATGAACTCTTGGCTAAGCAGCATGCCCTTATATACGATAACGCAACATTTCACGCGCCAGTTTCATCTGATTCGTATTCCTTTGCTATTTTGGATGACTGCAAAGGGTGTGCGGATTACTAGGAATCAGTCCTTATATTTTTTTCTCGTTCTTTCACTTCATATTTTTCTAATAAAGTCCGTAATATAAACAACAACAATAATAATAATAAAAAATGTTTCGATAACCTTATACATTACAAAATCTATCCGCATTATCTTCATTTTTAATTTTCTACTTGAAATGGATACAAAAACTACACTGTAAAAAAATTGTTAAAATGCGGAAATGTACTAGCAATAAAGTTTCTATTTTTTGTTTTTAGGTGCGTTCGTAATTATATAAATACATAGCACCTATAGTCGTCGGTCCGTCCGTCTGTCTGTCCGTCCGTCCGTCCGCATATAACAGTGCACAAAACTACTCAACCGAATTGTTTGAAATTTAAAATATATAATTTTTGCATAATTTTGTCGTGTCATTTCAAATTTTATGAAAATTGTATGTATAGTTTAATTAGAGGGACAGTCAAAAGTTTTTCTGTTACATTACGGCCAATGGGAAAAATTATTTCAAGTGCATTTTAACGATGTTACAGCCTTTCGATCAGAATGAAATTGATATGTACTTATGAAGTGCACTGAAATATACATCAAGTAAAAATATGCAGTGCAAAGAATATTTATCAAACGCTCCTCATTTGCCACGTTTGATGTACAATTTTCAACTTGTTTTTTTTAAATCAAATTTCTGCTTTGTAATCATCTGTTTTCAAGATGACAATTTTCCGATATTCCAGACAGTGAATTTGAGCAAATATATATAAAAAAAACTATTTAATTATTATGCATACTGATTCACGTCTATATGGAACAAGTCTTTTCTATTGTATATAATCTCAACCGTTTTTTATTGCCTTGCCTTCTGAAGTATTCGGTAGAGATCGACCGAATATACGGTTTCGTTTTCGGCTCAAAATCTGAGTTTCGCCAAAAACTCGTTTTCGGCGAAAATGCTGCGAAAAAATTCCGAAACTATCTGCTTTCCAAAAATCTCGTTTCTTCCTTCAGAAATTTTCAGCATTAGCCATTGATTTGAGATATATCGGCTTAAATGGGGCATTCTTTTTTTTGTTACTATGAACTTTAGTGTTTATAATTATCAGTCATGACTGACTCAAAACGTGAGTGCAAATTATCAAGCAAGCAATGTATATAGGACAAAACTTTGAAGATGATTTTCACTTGCTCATTAAAAGCTGCAGACTTAACAGTAATAGAAAATTTGTAGTCTTAAACCGTTGAAGTATTTTTAAAACTCTTTCATAAATTTCTAGTTTAACAGATGATTACTTAAAAAAGTCATTACAAAAAATAAAGTGAGTTATGTAAACATAAAACATTTTTTAATTATATGAAATTCGAATAATTAGAAAATCCTTTTGTGTCGGTGATGAATTAATTACATTTTATTTTATATGAAAATACAATGTTTCGGTCAGAGGCACAGAGAGTCAACTTGGGCCACACGTATAATTAATAATTATATACATATACTAGGGGGCTCTGCCCCCTGCAAGCTACGCTCGCCAACCCCCGTTCAGACACCGCAGAATCTAAAATCACGCTAATTTGATCGGTTTTTAAAAGATTAGAGAAGATTGAATTAAAAGGAAAAAACCTATAGCGATCTCCCAGTAAACGGGTTTCCATTCAATTCCCTTTTTTTTGCGAAAATTTAAGGCCAAATCAGTTGCTGTTAAGACATTCAATGTTTGTTTTCGTGTTTGATTAAAGAAGATCAGTTAAACATTTGAAAAGAAGCTAAAATAAAATGAATTATGTAAACAGAGTCTTTGACGACCGGTACTTTTTAACAGCGTTATAAAACGATTGACATATTACAATTTACTACAATAACTACAAATTACTGCTTTAACCCCTTCAAGGGCGGTAGTTCATTTTTGGACCACTTAATTTTAATTCTTAAATGCCAAATTGGCACCAGAATATTGGAATGAAAAATTTCCTTTTATTAAGTAAGTGAACAAAAGCATTTTCGTATTTCGAAATTTGTTTGTAAATTCCGGTGCCATTCACAGATTTCAACATTTTACGAATAGAAGTACCTTGCCCCTGAAAGGGTTAAACGCATATTAATGTATTTATTATTTTAAAGTTTCCTTTATATTTTAATATTCATGTGCAAATACAATTTTCTAGACATAATTTTCAACATTTTCTAGCTTTTAACTCGTACTCATTTAATAGTAATTTTAAAGTTTTTTTTCTTCTGTTTTTAATAGGCATGCGTAAGTAAATTTGTAATCGTTAGAAATATTATTCCTTGCACTGTTTTTAGAATTGAAAACAATCTCTATTATAATAGCCTAAGTCATGCGACTATCATCAACAGTTCCTTCGCATTTCTTAAGAAAGGTTTCCATTTTGATTAAATAATCAAAGTTATTTTTTCGGAAAAAACTACATAAAAGTTGCCATGATTGCAAAGAATTCTTGGTACTTTTATGTTAGCCGGGCTCAAATCTCGCCAATAGCTTTTTTTAGTATTTTTTCGTTATACGGACACCATGACAAAATGTATGCTAATGCACCAATTATTTCAGTCCTGATCGCGAAAAGGATTTTCATAGTAAAACATGCGAAACATTGTGATTTGCTATTATTTGCTATATTTTATTGTATAACAGTTATTTGTTCATTTATTTTAAGTATTGTGATTTAGTATTTGTGATTTAGTAAAATAGTTCATAAAAGTATGTAGTTTCCAAATGTTATATTTTTGAAAGACTCACTTTACTATCGACAGTGTTTTTTCTTTTATTTTTCAAATGTTTCAATTGACATGATTTTCATTTTCTGCCAACTATTGCGCTTGGCAACAATGGTGTCCGTAAACGGAAAAGTACCCTTTTTTTAACTCGTAAGTTAGCATTTTTTTTTTTTTTTTTTTTGAGTGGTAAATTAAAACGGTACTACTTGGTTATCCCATTGACCAAAAATAAATCGTCAGACAATAAGATTAAACGATAATAATGGTTGATCGAAAATGTAACATTCACTTGACTGTAAGGAAGTTACACGTGTATACGCCATGAAGTGATTTTTATTTCGACGCTTTATTTGTATTTGAATTTTTATACTAATTTATTTGTTTTTTCGTTATTTAAAAAAAAATTACGTCAACTTGTATAATTTGGCGAATGGTTTGGCGATTTATATAATTTTGCGATATTGGTCATTTGCTTTGAATTTGAAATTAAATGTTATGATTTGTTGCTTAATATATTTAACACAGATGTCATAATCATCGGGTTTGGCGTGATTTTTTTTTTTTTTTTTTTTTTTTTTTTTTTACGACAATTTCGTGAAAACCTCGTTTTCGAATACCAGTTATATATGTATTTTTAAATTATTTTTCTATCATTTTTAAAATGAAATAACAATAAATAAAAAAAAATAATTAATTACTATAGATCAAAGCAATTTATAATTTTTTTTTCTTAAATAAAAAGAAAATAAATGTAAATAAACATTTATTGATGAATAAGCAACAATAGCTAGGTTACCATGTCAGGCAAAATAACGCCATTGTGGCGCCAATTAGGTACGCCGGTGCGTATATGACATCTGAGCCTAATATTTTTCTTTTCGTTTCGTTTAATAAAAAAGAAAGAAGTGTAAGCCATTAATTTTAAATGTTTTTTTTTTCTTAATGAAAATTTTGTCTTAAATAAAATGATAACGAAAAAAAAAAAAAAAAAGCATTGTTCTTAGCATAGATTTAAGGGAAGCCAAACTTGGTCGCCAAATTAGTTTAAAATTATAACCTTTTTTGAAATGCGAAAAAAATATCTGTTATGATTGAAATTTGAGTTGCCATCATTAGAAAAATGTATATAAAATTAGAAAAAAAATAATATTTCGATAATTCGAATTTAAAAATTCTAATACCAGTTTTGAAATCTGCGGATCAATATTGATTTTTGGTGTTAATTTCATCGCAAAGTATTCCATATTTTAGGAGAAATCGCCGTGAAACATAATCAGTAATGAGTCGATTCATACTTCCGTTTCATAAATTCGTTTCATTAGGATTTTATATATACGAGTTAAAACCTGTCGAAATTCGACGAATTAAAATGTTTAGAATGGAACTGTTAGATCGAATTTATTATGAACCTACAAAAATAATTACAAAAAAAAAATCATCTTGCATTGGTTATCTAACTCTTAAAACAAATATTTTTTTAACCTAAAATTACCAAAATATTATTTCCAAAAACTTCAACTGCTTAAATTATTGAAAAATTGGTACTTCTTAGTTATCCCGTCCACCAAATTACTGTCGCCAAATTGTAAGATTAAATGCCAATAAGGGTTTGTCATTAATTAACTAGGACTTCCCTCAGAGAGATTAGTCTGAGCGATATTACTGAGAACATAGATTTAATAATAACATGTGGAAGCAAAGAAAATGAGATGTTATCTTTAATTGTCCATATACTGCGAAAAATTGAAATGATGAAAATAAACGAATTGTAGAATTACAAAATCTTATATATAAATTCGTATACACTGTTTAAAAAAAATGGGAAATCAAACCATTCAAGACAACCATGCATGGTTATAAAATTGAAAGTACGCAATATATTAAAAGTAAAATAGAAAATGAGACACTAATTTACTTATATCGGAATTTTAACTGTATAAAATGATGTCAAAAGCATAATCAGACGCTCCGCACCAATTTGAGTAACTTTAAATGACAAATATATGATGTTAAAAAGAACTATACTTTATATGGTGTGTGCTCCCCCGGAATAGTTAATAATTACAATATCTGTTTTCCACGGATGCAATGAGGTTGTCGATAACATTTAAGGAATTCTCTTCTCAAAAACTAATATAGTATCAAAGTACCGAATACATCAAAAGTGGCATGCAATGCTTCGTTAGCTTGTGTTTTAGATATGCTCGATCGGATTTAAATGATGAGTGTATGCTGGCCACTACATACGTTGTATTGTTTTGTTTTCAAACATATTCTGCACAAATTGAGCTGTATTTAGCATGTATTAAATAATAGAAATCGGCAATGATTACAACATAACGTATGACACAAGATTTGAATATATCGTCTGCATAACTTTTGAGCTGTCAAAGTGTCATTTGAAGTAATTTACAAATCCATACATATTTATTCAGCAAATCATGCAAGCTAACATACGCCAATATGAACCCGATTACAAAATTTCACCAGAATAAGTTAATATATAAAAAATCTACTAATGATAATTGAGAATATGACCTTATGATAAAATGTCTAGAAAAATGAATCGGATAAAAAATTCATATCACATTTAAAACGGCACTTCCCTCTGTTAGTGGCCTTGGCGAGAGAGAGAAAAGCCTAGAGAAGGAACACTTAACAAGTACTTTCGGGCAACCTACTCACTGTTTCATACAGGTCTTTATTCAATATTTGCACAATTTATTTAATGCTAGGTGGGTATCTATCAGTTTTGTTGCATTTAAATCGCATGTTTTGCAGCATTATGAAATATTTAAAGTTGCTGTACCTAATAATTCCAAATTAATGGTAATTGAGATCTCCTTCTGTTAATTTCATCTTTTTAAATTTTAAATTTTTTAGAAACCATTCATAAAGACAATTGTATATTTTAAAACCAACCCGAAGCAAAATTTCAAGATTTTGGGCTCAGCAGTAACAGAGAAATAGAAAATTTTTGAAAGTTTTTTTTTTTTTCTGCACTGTTTTATATAGCGACATTTTTAGAAATTCTTCTATTGCAAGAATTTACGTCATGATAAAAGCAGCCATGTCAATTTTCCTGTTTATATTCCTAACAGTTCCATGTTCTTCGTTACTTAGATCATCTTTAGATCTTTTTCCGCTTTGTTTAGTCTTTCTATTTTTTAGAATTCGTTCTACAACGAGCATTTACATCTTATTAATTACTACCATGCCAAAGTTCTACTTTCTAACCCCAACAGTATCCCAAAAATTTCAGTATTCCAAATAAATCATAGTTTAGAACATTTCTAGAAATTTTTACGTTTATCCGTCAAATTGAATCTTATAGAGAGCGTTCATTACGAGTATTTGCATCTTAAAAGTAACTACCGCACCAAATTTAAAGTTTCTAACCCAATCAATATCGCAGAAATCACAATTTTAGAACTTTTTTGCTCCTGCAGCGTTGTAGGTTCTTGCACTGACATAAAATAGTCTTTTTTTCGGAGCAGAGATGGCCACCAACATTTTTTTAAGTTGGCTATGTAGTTTCAGAGATAACACCTCACAAACGTACAAGCATTAATAATATTATTATATACTTTATAATATTATAATGCTTTATAATATTAGCATGAGATGTACAGATACAAAAGACATTTATCTGTTACAAACTAAAGTGCCGGCGTTGCCCAGAATCTGAAGGATGTTTGTTCTGAAAAATCAATTTCAAAATTTAACATACAACACAAAACAAACATTAAAAAAAGCAGTCGAAATGTTGTTGAATGAATCATATGAAAACGCTATATAAAAATGTATAAATGCATATAACAGACGCAAAAGAATATAGCTATAAATGAACTTATTTCAATTTATAATTGGAGCAATAATGTTAAAATACGCCAATATTTCCCTAATCGGGTTTTTATCATGCTTCAATACATTATTCACACTCATATGACGTTATACTATATCCACCATGCCCTTTATATTTCCAATATGACGTAATATTTTCCTCTTTCACGTGGAAACCTTGAAATAGAAAAGTTATGAAGTTATATTCACTTTCATTTAAATTCGTCAAACCATTTATTTCATTTTCATATTTCACGTGAATATCTTGCAATAGAAAAGTTATGACGTAATATTCACCTTTTTTTTAAAATTCGGCAAACTATTTTTTTCATTTTCATTTTTCACGTGGAAATCTTGCAGTAGAAAATTAATTGTTGTAGTAATAATTTTAATGTGTTTTTTAATTGTTGGCAACTGCTATAACGAAAAATGTTTAAATTTGATAAGAAATTTCTGTTAAATTGGTGGTTTTTTATTAATTAAAAATTAACTATAAGTTATTTCGATTCCGGATTGCTTTAGTTGTCTCGGCCATGTTTTAATACACATGTACGTATCTCTTCACAATTTTGGCTTCCAAATTGTGGATTTTTTATAGAATTACAAACAGACAGATAGGCAAGTTTTCATTTTTATATATCTCTCTATTCTATAAAAAGTAACTAACGCCGTCACCGCCGCCGGTTTTGAATTTTTTGTGACCGGAGGTCTTTCTTCGTTAATATTAAGAAAACTATTGCATACAAATATATGAAAATCGGTGGTATTATAGCGAAATGTTTGATCAACTCACTAATGCATACAGTTTTCAAATCGAAGAATTATTTTAAGAGATATTTAATGCTAAAGTTGGAGAAAATCGTTAAATTAAAAAAAATTTATAAGAGCAAAAGCTATACATGGGAATTTAATCATTTTTAGATCATTTTATTCAATAGAAGATCCCGGTCTGCAGATTTCATTAATTTTTTTAATATGACTCATTTTTTGAGGTTTTATTTCTATTTTAAATTCAAATATTCAGCATTTTGACACATATTTTTTACATATTTTTTAAAATGGTATTAATTTAAACTGTTGCCAACCATATAAACAGCGCAAACAATAATGTTTGCTTCAAAAAAAAAAAAAAAATATTTACACGTTACTGTTATAAACAGAAAAAAACCTTCAAATTAGAATTAAATAAATAGGTATAAAAAGCAGGCACTTATTGGAAATTACGCCATAAAAACTATATTTACATGTGAATTTTAAAAGAGAAGGGATACTGTAAAATAAATAAATTAACATGCGTTAGAAATCTGATATAGAACAAATTACGCCACATTACACTTATTATGCAAAATGAACAAAAAATAGTATTGCAAGACAGTTTAAATTTAAAAATTGCGCAAGACAAAATATTAGAGGTTAAATATTAGATTTTTTCAAAATTTTATTATTTGTCGTTTGATGTGAGGTGTTCAGCTATAAGTATGCAAATTTTTATGTTTCCAACATAATTAGGGGCTGAGTTAGAAAAATTGCTTTAAATACACAAGTTAGAGACCAGAGGGTTAAACATTAGACTTTTTCAAAATTTTATTATTTGCTGTTTGATGTGAGGTGTTCAGCTATAAGTATGCAAAATTTCATGTCTCCAACTTAATTAGGGGCTGTGTTAGAAAAATTGCTTAAAATACCCAAGTTAGAGCCCAGAGGATTAAATAATAGACTTTTTCAAAATTTTATTATTTGTCGTTTGATGTGAGGTGTTCAGCTATAAGTATGCAAAATGTCATGTCTCCAACTTAATTAGGGGCTGAGTTAGAAAAATTGCTTTAAATACACAAGTTAGAGACCGGAGGGTTAAATATGACTTTTTCAAAATTTTATGATTTATCGTGTTATCGCAAGTGTTCAGCTATAAGTATGCAAACTTTCATGTCTCCAACTTAATTAGGGGCTGTGTTAGAAAAATTGCTTAAAATACACAAGTTAGAGCCCAGAGGGTTAAATATGAGACCTTTTTCAAAATTTTATTATTTGTTGTTTGATGTGAGGTGTTCAGCTATAAGTATGCAAAATTTCATGTCTCCAACTTAATTAGGGGCTGAGTTAGAAAAATTGCTTAAAATACAGAAGTTAGAGACTGGAGGGTTAAATATGACTTTTTCAAAATTTTATGATTTATCGTGTTATCGCAAGTGTTCAGCTATAAGTATGCAAACTTTCAAGTCTCCAACTTAGTTAGGGGATGAGTTAGAAAAATTGCTTAAAATACACAAGTTAGAGCACAGAGGGTTAAGTATTAGACTTTTTCAAAATTTTATTATTTGCCGTTTGATGTGTGGTGTTCAGCTATAAGTATGCAAATTTTCAAGTCTCCGACATATATAGTTTCTGAGAACGGGCTCTGTGACAGACGGACAAACAGACAGACAAAGGATTGGTACAGGTAGGGTTTCGTTAGATGAACGAAACTCTAAAAACATGCTGCGGATGACTGTAACAACATCCTAAAATTGCATTACCATCAGCGATCTACCAATCCCGAATTTAGTTTATATTCATTTCATATATTCTTATTCTTTTGTGCGGCCCTGTAAAATAATTATCAATATTATATACAGTAAAACCTCTGAATAGCGGACACTCCGAGAATGCAGAATTTGTCCTCTATTTAGAGGTGACCGCTACTGAGAGTAAAACATGTACAGTTATTTAAGAGTTGGTAATCGAAAAAATGTCCGCTAAATAGAGGTATCCGCTAATCGGGTGTATCCGCTATGGAGGTTTTACCAGTAAAACTTCTGAATAGCGAACACCTCGGGAGGGCAGAATTTGTCCTCTATTTGGAGGTGTCCGCTACTGAGAGTAAAAAATGTACAGTTATTTAAGGGTTGGTAATCGAAAAAATGCCCGCTAAATAGATGTGTGCACTAATCGGGTGTGTCCGTTATGAAGGTTTTACTGCATAATAATATCATCCTTTACAAGAAAATTGCATGCTGTATGATAGACAGACAGACATCCAGAGAAAGATAACCTCCCGGATCAATAAACACTCATGTCTTTTGTTTTAATCATCCACAATTGTATGTCATACAACATGCCAGATTTTATACAACAGGCTAAAAACGGTCACCGTGGTACGGAATACTGTATTATTATTTGTTTGCCCACCAAAACTGGTTGTCACGGGTTGTTGCAAGGTTTCTGATCACGTGGTTGAAGATGATCTATTCAATATTACTGCGTGCGTATTTTTTTTTATTTGCTCCATGTGTTGAAACCAGTTGTCTACGAAAACATCAACCGGTGAAAGTGACGCACACCAAATTTCTGTGACGTATGCAGATAAATTGTGCTTTTTTAAGAGTTTTTTCTATATAATTTTTAAACGGTTTGTAACTTATTTTTCATAGTAGGTGCATTCAGTAGGCGACCCTCATAGGTACCTTCTGGTGCAATCAGAAACGAAATCCAACAAATATTTTTTCAGTTATGCTTGACGAAAGGTTTTTATTAGGCTTTTTTTTAGTAGGACATGGCGTTAATATCTATCGTAGTAGTAAAGTGTCCGGACAGTAATATTTCGCTGAGTATTAGCCTTCGCTTCGCTCAGACAATTAATTGTAAGATTAAATGCGAATAATGACCAATAAAACCATTAATTCGACGTTTTATTTGTATTTTTATGAATGTTTTACTAATTTATTTGTTATTTCGTTATTTAAAATAAAAAATATGTCAATTTGTATAATTTGGCGAGTGGTTTGGCGATTTATATAATTCGGCGAAATTGGTCGACGGGATAACTAAGAAGTACCAAAAAATTAAACTGTATTAGAATAGGTAATCAAGATGAGTAATTATGTTGAAGTTATCGATTGAGGCAATTACGTTTGTTTTTACGGGATGAAAAATCAGTAAAAAGGATTTCGCTTTGTCACATCATAAAATTTTCCACCATAAAATCTAAACTGTACGTTATTTTCACATTCTCAAAATTTACATACGCACCACTCAAATTCACAATTTAAAAGTATTTTAACGCGCAATACATTATTAATGAATGCATTTCCAAACTCAAAGTCACGTTTGTCCGATACCACTTTTCATGTGAACATTCGCATAAAATTTAAGTTCTAATCTCAGTACCCGCGAAAAATTACCATTCAGAAATTTGCCTTTAGTTGCCATAGTATTGGCCATTTAGTATTGGTCAAATATTTAGTTTTATCAAAAAAAAAAAATAAATAAAAAATAAAAAAAATGATCGTTTTGTTTTAAATGTGACATCATTTTTACACACTGAATCATTTTGCCTAGCGTTTCAAACTCAGTATCAGCGTAATGTAAAAATATTAAAATATATTCTTCAATCTTTTGATTTATGAAGAAGAATGCGTGTTTTTTTTAATGGCTGACGTCATTTTCTGTTCAAAAATTAGAAAAAAGTTTCTTTTATTTGTAATGGGAAAATGACATCAATAAAGATATAATCAATAAAAATAAGTAAACCATGACTATTTTCACTTTATTTTTAATAGACTAGGGGGCTCTGCCCCCTACGAGCTACGCTCGTCAACCCCCGTTCAGACACGGCAGACTCTAACAGCACGATAATTTGATCGGCTTTAAAAAGATTTCGGAAGATTGAATTATATTTTGAATCTGAGAAATATAATCTGACGTAATTTTCACCAAACTTTTCTTTTTCTTTTTAATATTCACGTAAAAATACTTTTGCCAGAAATGAAATATTATGATCATCTTAAAATATTAAATAAATGTCTCGAGCAATTTTTAAATTTAAACTGTTTAGCAATATTATTTTTTGTTCATTTTATATAATAAGTGTAATGTGACGTAAATGTGACGTAAATTCTCCTATTTAAGACTTCTAACGCATGTTTATGAATTTATTATTTTACAATATTCTGTCTCTTTTAAAATTCACGTGTAATTATAATTTTTATGACGTAATTTTCAATGAGTTCCTGCTTTTTATATTTTCTGTTATAATAGTCACGTGTAAAATAAATTTTTAATTTGAAGTAAACATTATTGTCTGCGCTGTTTATACAACTGTCAACAGTTTAAATTAATAACATTTTCTAAAATTTGTAAAAAATATCTCTCGAAATGCTGAAAATTTGAATTTAAAATTGAAATAAAACCTCAAAAAATGAGTCAAATAAGAAAAATAAATACAATCTGCACACCGGGAACTTATAACGCATAAAATGATCTAAAGATGATTAAATTCTCATGTATAGTTTTTGCTCCAATAAAACTTTTTTAATGGAGCGACTTTGTCTAAGTTTAGCATTAAATATCTCTTAAAATATTTCTTCGATTTGAAAACTGTCTGCATCAGCGTGTTTATCAAACATTTCTCTATAATACAACCGATTTTCATATTTTTGTATGCAACAGTTTTTTTAATATTAACGATGAAAGACCATGCTTAAGCATTCAAATTGGATGTGGATCTACCCGAATATCTACGCAGATTGTCATTGGTCCATTTCCAAATCAAAACTTTTTTTTATATATAGAAGGAACTGGAGTACTTCAGTTGCCACAATTACAAAATTGGTACTAAAAACTATAAAAAAATTAATATCTCAAAAATAAATTGAGATAGAGCTTTCAAACAAATTGCATTTAAAAGTACATTTTCCCCCCTATACGACGGTGTAAAAATTGAAACTTTGCAATGGTTAGAAGTTTAAACATTTGCAGTAGCGAAAATTGCAAAACCGAAATTTCATTTCATATTTCAAAGTGTTGCCATTCGCAGAATGACGTAAGCGTTACGCACAGATATGTTTGTCCTTTATAATATAGATAGGGTACATTTAATAAACGCGTAAACTTAATTAATAATTATGTATATTTATATATGTATTAATAAATTTATAAAAAAATAGGTGCGTTTTCGTTTTCGGCCGAAAATAGGATAATTACCGAAATTCGGCTTTGGTTTCGGTCTTAAAAACATGTTTCGGTCGATTCTTAGTTTTTGGAACCTTGTATTTGTCACTGGAGAATGAATGCTCTCTTTACTACACTATCTGTTCGCATCCAAGGACTTGTTTATAAGCGAAAACATAATTACGAAAGCTTCGCTGGATATTTTCTGAAACAAACTCTCAAAAGAGAATCATTTTTCAATCTCATTTGAAAAGGAATATTTCCGATTATCTTTCTTGGAAAGTCCATTTTTGTTTTTAAGATTCAACGAGTAAAGGTAAAAAGGAAATTTTCCATTTACCCCTGGAATCATATTAGATACCTATTCAAAGTCGAAAGTTTCCATTTAAAAGACAAAATGATCATATAAAATCAACCGTATATATACGGAATTTCTTTGCAGTTTTACTTATAGTATTAACCTACACATTTAACACTGATTTTTATGACTAAATATGCCAATATACGCAGGCTTTACACGACAAGAAATGATTTTTTTAAACGTTGAATCGTGCCCCTATTCCCCCTTGCATTTATTTCGACCCTTTTACAGCTAAATACCAATTTTCTTCTACTCATGTTTCACACAAGCGGCGGATACATATTTACCCTATATATACATATAAAATCCTAATGAAACAAATTTATGAAACGAGATTATGAAACGATTTCATGAAACAAATTTATGAAATGACTAATAATGTTTCACGGCGATCTCTCCTAAAATAGGGAATGTTATGCGGTGAAATTAACACCAAAAATCCGTATTGATCCGCAGATCTCAAAACTGGTATTAGAATTTCAAAATTTGAATTGGTTTTCGAGATATTAATTTTTTTCTAATTTGAATTTAATTTCTCTAATGATGGCAACCAGATTTCTCCATTTTTGCGGAAAAGGGGAAAAAACGGATAACGATAGAGATTATTAGAATTCTTCTTTTTCGCTATTTTCAAATTAAAACTGAAATTATCTTTTATTTCAATGGGTAGTGAAGACAATATTGCGATTAAATTATGTTTTTCAGGAAAATTTGATAAAATAAAATCTTCTTTCCACATTTCGACCGACAGGAATCATTTTCTTTTAAAAATCAAAGATAGTCTGTCATCTTACTCTTTGACAAAATTTCCATTGACATGAAAAAAAATCCATTTTTGTGGGAGTAAAAGAGGGGAAAGTGATTATTAAATTTCTTTTCTGTTGTCATAGTGAAATTGAAAAGTGAAATTATTAAAAATAGAAGGAAAACTTTAAAATAAGAACTAGATGATCACATGTTAAAAGCAGAAAATATGGATTTACACGTAAATATGAAAAAAATACGAAAATTTAGAAATAATAAAATTACTGCACGCGAAACGCATTTAAAGGTGATAATTATGTCATAGGCAAAATGTCTTAATATTAAATATCGCCATATTTAAATTGTCTGAAATAATTACATTATTACACGTGCAAAACTTTTAATGGTGAATATTAGGTCGTATTTAAAAAGAACAAAAAATATTTCCAAACACTTTTAAATTAAATAATATATATACCCGTAAATCTTAAAAGAGAGAAAAAAAACTTTTAAAATAAATAAATTACTACAAGAGAAATGCATTTAATATTAATGCTTCTCTTTTCTGTGTTCTCTTCCTAAAGCATGTCGCCTTTTTTCTTAGTTTTCAAAATATTTCTAAAATATACGCTAAATTACCCGACTGCCAAGAAAGGTTATGTGACGCGTATTGACGCGGTTTGACGCGTATCCGGGTATGTGGATTTCTTTATACCCTCGAAACATTGCTACGGCTGGATAGATTTTAATGAATGAGGTCTCTATTGATTCGTCTTAACCGTCCGATGGTTATAGGCAAGGTTTTGTTTTGATAAATTCAAAATGACGGCCGTAAAATGCAAAATAGCGGTAGAGACGAAAAAATCTTTTACGCACCATATTGAGTGGCATATTATTGGATAGATCTTTCAAAATGAAGACGCATTGACTATTTTACAGTCAGAAACTCCGTTTAAATATTACACAACCTGGCAGTTGTGTAGGTAGGATCTCTACCTTTACTGGAACTCTAACCTTCATAAACATCTATAGGCTTCATCAAAATAGTGTTTACAGATAGGAACTAACAATTAAACACAATTTAAAAGTCATCAATACAAGTAAATAAAAAATATAGGTAAGTAATATAAATAAATAGCTTTAGATTGTTGAGAAATAATTAATTAGTTTGCTTTTTACGCAGTCGTGTTTTTTGATTTTTCAAATTTAATTTTATATGCCGTTAAAATTTTGCTCCCAGTCAGTTTTTAAAACATAAATTATTGTGTGACTAGCAGCCTTAATAGAACTGACTCAGTCATTCTGTAGCATTTCAACAATGGAGTACGGAACTTCAATTTGGATACAGCCCCTAAAATAGGTTCATCTTAAAATAAATAATTTCTCTGAAACTAATCATACGAATTTCATGAAAAATTGTTTTAGGTTAATTGAAGGGTGTAGAATTTATATATGGGGTTAAACTTGGGTATTGTTATTGAAAAAACAAAGTTTGAGTTCGTTTCGATATGTACATGGCCTTGTAAACAAATTTTATATATATCATTTAAAAGTAGACTTTATTTCCAATCGTTTGGTACCAGTAACTTCCTTCTAGTATAATTTGTTGCAGAGTTAGTAGAGGGTGTTTACTTTTTTCCCCACGATTTCACATTCATGTGTGCAATGTGTTGGAAAAGGTTTAAAAAATGCTCTAGACGCTATCAGTAATAATTTGAGAAAATGTACCATTATTTACTTATTTTGAAATAGCTATTTTCAGTTTGAGACTTAATTTTTCATCTTGAAAGGAAGAAAAAGCGAAAAATTGAACTTCCTCCGATACACATACATTTATAATGATGAAGGATTATATATTTTTTAATTTTGTCGATAGATTAAAAGTTTACTTTTGAAAAACCTTCAAATTTTTATTGATTTCGGTAATTATCGCAGATGTGTCAGAAACTGCTGTTTAATGCTTTATTTAACTTTGTTACAAACGTGACTAAACTTTGTAACTTTTAATTATATGTTACGCCCTATGCTATCTAAATTCATAGTCAATCATTAATTCGTTATAAACGCAGTTCTGCATTTTTTTTTTCATTGGAGAAACTTTTTTAATAAAATTTTAAAATAATTGTTTCAAATTGCATTTGAAAATAATTATTTTTTAAAATGTATTCTTTTATATACTTCTTCCCACAAGCATAATGGTTAATAAAGCTATTCATTATTATCGTTCTGGATAAAGCTAGAAGATTTTAAGTGAAATTTTGCATGTGCTTTATATCGTCAATACTTGAATTTGAAAGTAACATTCTTTAAAAAGGTACAATTACGAAAGTTTTAGTAGGTATAGAAATAATAGCTACTGCATGACTTAATATCATATAATAATTGAAGACGAATGCACTAAAAAGGTAGATAAAATTGGCAAACTTTTTTCAAAATTTAAGATTGTCTAAATTATAAAAAAATATTGGATGGTTATGAATCAAGCGTAAAATACTGATGATTGATTGTTCAACATACATATTGTAAAGTACAGAAAGTAAGCCACGTCCGAATATAAGCCCCCACTCCCCATTATATGTGTGATTTTCTTTTTTTTTCTTTTCTTTTCTTTTTCTTTTTCTTTTTTTTATTTTTTTGAAAAAGTACCATTTAACAGCTCTCCACTTCAAGTTTTATTAGGATAAGCGAAGCGAATCCTCTACTAGCTACACAAATTACATACTGCCGTACACTTTACAAAAAAACTATACAGTATTTTGATTTGAAATTAAATATATAAATAAATCATGATCTGTAGATTTGCACATTATTATTTTTTTTTACAGAATAATCTTTAAAAAAATATTATTTTAATTAACTTATGTTACATGTTTTTCCATTACAGAATCACGATTAATTAAATAGTTTCACGATTTCTTTTATGAAATTTTAATAATACCCTTTTTTATGAAAATATATCATATTTTTAATGAATTAAAATTTGTGAAAATTCAGTTATTTACATTCATTTATAAAAGTATTTTTCGGTGTTAAGATTTCAAATACACAATTTATTCTTATTATGTGAAATCATTTACGCAGACGATACTTACGCATTTTAAAAGAATTATATTATGATTTTTTTTTTTTGCAAAGTGGCAACAAATGAACTGTAAACAAATAAAATTAATTGTTAAATTCGTTATATCATAAATAAAAATTTCCAAAGAAATTTTTAGTTATTTGGCTGAATTTACATTTCTGAAATAAAAATGCACCAAAACATAAAATAACATTTTTGCTTAATAAAGATGCAAAACTAATATAAAAAAATATTGTTACTTTGAAATACTTATCTTATTAAAAAATGCTTCGCGAATCCAAACAAAGCATGACTTTTGCTAGTTTTCTGACGTTTTGATCAGAAGGATTGATACTTCTGTTTTTTTTTCTTTTTTTTTTTGGAAATTTCCTAAGTTTTTTCTCCATATTTCCACAATGAATATATGTTACGCAATTTATTTTTAACTTATCTCTTTACATATCTTTGTATCATAGAATACATAATTCGCTATGTGCGTTACCAGACCTTTGAAAGGAATATTCTTTTCGAAGGATACTATAATGTTTTCCTTTATTTTTATGCCTAAGATGTAATAGATATTTGTATTGAGTTTAAGTTTTATAATTTTTACTCGTATTTCTTTAATATCTAATTTTTTTATGCAATTTTGCTGCATTAATTTATTACTTTTATTAATGGAAACACTACTTAGCTTCTAAGGAAAAGAATTTTAAAACAAAAAAATCTTAATTTGATCTGATTTTTCTTCTACAAAATGTAAAACTTCTGTGAAATTTCATAAATTCTAAACCCCCCTCCCCCAACCATCCCTGTTTTCTTATCATTTTCCAAAAGTACCCCCTCCCCTTAAAAAACTTAGAATTTCCTGTCTGCTAAAGGGGGCTTACTTTCAGTACTTTACGGTAAATATTTTAAAATAAAAAATGTTTGTCCTGAAATCAAAAATTTAATTTCACAGTTTTAGATAATATTTCTCACTGCTGTATTAAACTACATACGTATTGACTTTGTAAGTAAATTTTGACAAGTTCTCTGGTAAAATTTGGATAACAATAACTACCCGTTTTGAAATGGCAAATGTATCCATTGAGCTGAATCAACTGAATCAATAGTTTTGTTCATTTACTGATTAAATTAACAGCTCTGAAGTTTAGAAACAATCTCTTTTAAACTTTCACGGACAGTTGAAGATTGATTCTCACGCAACAGCGAATTTTCTAAAACTGATTGAATATGCAGAATTTTAGAGCACAAATTGGCAGTTTCTATTTAAGTAAAGTTCCAAAGTTAGATTTTTGCCTTCAATCCTCAGTGCATTCATTCTATCATATTGAGAAAAATCGATAATTAAACTGTAATTGATGAGTCAATATTTGAAGTTGGAACTCATTTTAATGAATCGATTCAAGTGAAAAATTTTTGTTTTGGAGAAACTTTTGAGTAAATTTGAGTTTCCAAAGTTTTAAGAATGCTTTAATTAATCTAATGAATAATGCTAATGAAATCTCAGACTTTAATTCAGTTAATCATACAACATTGTTTGAAATCATTCCGATTTTTTCATGATTGCGTACTTATTATATTTCCATTATATCTATAATAATAATGGAAAGGTGTTTTCCTATCTGTTTGTTGGCGATGGCTAGGGAAGACTTTCGTTCTTAAAGATCTAGTAAGTTATTTTTTAGATAGACAGAGCCATGTCCGAATACACTTAGGCTTCTGATTTTGTAATTTTCTTAATCAGATTTTTTGTAATTTTTAACGGAAGATTTTTCAAGTTAACAGGCGATTTTGAATCACTAATCACCCACTCGTGAACAGTCAACCTTTCGGTATAGAAGCTGATTAGTCCACGAGGGGAAAAACATATCCCCCTTCCCATTTAGACCCCAGTACCCGCGAACTAGCTCAGAAGTCCCAGCAGGCTGGAAGACGCGAGCCCAAGAAATTAAAAAGTATATTAAAAGTAAATATTTAAGATAAAAGTTAAATTGCAGTATAACAATATTTTTATATAATTATAGGTTAATTAATAATGAATAATTTTTATAATGAATAGAGATAATAATAGATTTTGTTAATTGAGGGTTAATACTAAGAGATAAGGAATTTAATACGAAATTCCCTCCAATGCCCTGGCTAAATCCTTCTATATATAAAAAAAGTAATGGTTTGGAAATGGTCCAATAAAAATCTGCATAGATCTTCCCGGTACACTCCTAGATCGGCATTCATATTTCTTGTGACCGTGGGGTCTTTCTTCGTTAATATTAAGAAAACTGTTTCACACAAAAATGTGAAAATTGGTGCTATTATGGAGAAATGTTTGAGAAACACGCTGATGCAGATAGTTTTTAAATCGAATAATTATTTTAAGAGATATCTAATGTTAAATTTGATAAAAATCGTTTCAATAAAAAAATTATTTGAGCAAAAACTGTACGCAGGAATGTAAACATTTTTACACCATTAAAAACTTTAGAAGTTCCCGGTGTGCAGACTGCATTTATATTTTAATTTGACTCAATTTTGAGGTTTTATCTCCGTTTTAAATTCAAATTTGCAGCATTTCGAGAGATATTTTTTATATATTTTAGAAAAGGGTATTATTTTAAACTGTTGCCAATTTTTAAACAAGTTGGAAATTGCTCGTCAAACGTGGCAAATGAGGTGCGTTCGTACTATAAAAAGTTTTATAATTATTTTTTGCACCTCATATTGTACTGAATGTATAATTTTTTGCACTTCATAAAGTGCATAGTCTTTAACATCATTAAAATGCACTCCCAATAATTTTTTTTCCCATTCCCCGAACACTTTTGACTGTCCCTGTAATTAAACTATACATCCGATTTTCCTAAAATTTGAAATGGCTCGACAAAATTTTGTAACAATTATATATTTAAAATTTCAGACCATTTGGAAGGCTGTAACATCATTAAAATGCACTTGCAATAATTTTTCCCATTGGCCGTAATGTAAAGAAAAACTTTTGACTGTCCCTGTAATTAAATTATACATCTGATTTTCCTAAAATTTGAAATGGCTCGACAAAATTTTGCAACAATTATATCTTTAAAATTTCAGACCATTCGGAAGGCGGTAACATCATTAAAATGCACTTGCAATAATTTTTCCCATTGGCCGTAACCCACACAACACATACGTCCAGATTATATTCAGTTTTCATCTACTATTTCCGAAATACGTCTATATATGTAATTTGGACGTATACAGCCAGCTAAAATACGTTCAGAATTTGTTGAATGTTTGACATAGACGTAACTACGAAATAACTACAAAATATGGACACCAGTTTAAGAACATAAATTGGATGAAAACGCAACTAATCCAATTTTCGTCAACTCCCAAACTAAACCTTCACCTGTTTGTCCAATTTTCTGTTTTAATAACTTAAACTGGATGGAAACAGTACTAGTGTAATTTTCGTTAATTCCGGGACAAAAACCTGACCTCGTCATGTACGGACATAATCTGGACAAAAACTTAACCTATCAACCGCCATCTTAAAATGGCGGCATATACAGACTTAGGCCTCATTGACCGAAACTTGTATTATTTATTTTTGTTTGTTTTATTAATTTTTTATACAGCTTTCAACAAGTAAAGAATTTAATGCATTGTTTATTTACCAGAATATCACTTTGTGGAGTTACGCTCCGCATCAATCAATCAACGTGCGGAAGATTTGTTTATCTCATCGCGGAAATCAAAGCCATGCGGAAATAGTGAAAATGAGTGTGAATGCAGGTAAGTAAATTGACTTTGTTTTCTAGATTTATTGTGTTTGTGTGCATACTTTACATAAAAAATTTCTGTCACGATTTTGTGTTTTGTTATTTATTTGATTTATCAATAGTTTTGACTTTAGTCTGGACTTTTTGGAGAGATCAGCGTTTGATTACGTAAATAAGGATGCTTTGTTTACATGATTTTTCTCGGTCATAATGCAGTTTTATAAAACTAAAAAAAAAACATTTATTGGGTTGAAACGAATTTTACATTGATTTAGGGGCATATTTAAAAAAAAATTCTTTGACAATTAATATATTATGTGTTGCAAGTACGCAATTTCTAAGAACTTCCCATTTGATAGCAACTTCTTTTTTTGACTGATTTAAATTTATGTAATATCGAGTTCTTACTAAGACACCAAACTTTTTATATTTTAAATTTTCTAGTGCTCTAATGAAAGATCATTACTCAAATGTTATTCATTCATTATCATATTGTAATGTGAACTTATTTACTTAATACTAATAATTTTAAAAGAAAGTCTGAATTATTTTGCTGAACAACATGAATTGTTATATTATTGTGTGCATGAAAAATGTATGAGGAATTTTTACTAGTATGTTCTAGATACAACTGAAGGTTCATTTCACAATTTTTAAAAAGGACAGGATGCATTTTGCCAATTTTAGAATAAGCAGGGTGCTGTGCCGTTAAATGATGGCCTAAAAGAAACAGTACTACTAATGCTCGTATATATGTGCTTTATATGTATCATTATATGCATATTATTTACTTCTTGGATGCCATTTATACATTTTATATCATATTTATATTATATAGGGCTGAAACTAGGGGAGTACAGAGAAGCAGAGGGGGTATGTGCCAGGGTTGCAAAAATGCCGGCTAAAATTTAAAAAAGCCACGCCGGTGGCTTTTATTGGTTTTAACCAGCTTTTTTTGGCCAAAATTAGCTTTTATACAGTGAAGCATTTTAATTATAAATGACACATTTTTATGTGTTTTTTAATTAGTTTTAAAGGCATTTAATTGAGGTAGAAATCAATATAACCCAATTTTTCAATATAATGAAGACATTAATATTGGAATAAAATGCCTTACCAATTGTTTTCTCTGGTTTACACTGACCTTAACACTGTTCCATTTTTTTAATTGTTCTCTTTATTTTATGCACACTTACATGTACTAAAATTTCCTCAAATGTTACATTCTTCCTAATTTCTCTTTCAACATTGTTCATTCTACGATTTTAATCTGTCCGTATGGACATATCTGGAATAAGTTATATAACAGCTTAGTAGCAGAAAAACTTTTTACTATATCATTTTTATAAGTTAGAATATCAATTGTTTATTAGTGAGTGTTTGTTCTCAAGTATTATATAAGATAATTTCAGTTATTAAATACATATGTGCTATTTAGTTTTAATCAATTTTAAAAGTAAATATCAGTATGTAAGAATATTTCTATTTTGATGTGTGATATTTTCTTATTCTTTCATATAATCTGTAAACTGTGTGGTATGTGTAGAACTATGATAAAGAATTCCAAACCAATACTTTGGAGTCTAATTTAATATATTCTTCTGAATATTTATAATTTTTTTTCTGACATAATGCCTTCACAGTTGCATTCTAGCAGTTATAAGGACTTATTTATTTGACAAAATTTAATAGAAATTTATATTTTTTTAGTAGAAAATATTTATAAATGTATTAAAAATAAATTAATCCAAATTTTATATGAATTATCTATAGACCACCTTTTGAAAGATAAAAGCCGGTTTTTTTTAAGTGGCTAAAACCAAAAAAAGCCGGCCTGCTTTTTTTGGCCTGGCTAAAAGCCGGCAACCCTGGTATGTGCTCCGGGTGCCAGAACGAAAGGCGGAGGGGGGGGGGGGGCACCAAATGAAGATTTTGTTTGTCGTTTCATACAAAAATGCAGGGATCTGTTTAGGAAGAAACTGGTCCTTTAAAGGACCCTTCACAAAATTTTTATTTCAAAACAGGACCCTTCACAAAACTTTTCACCTTAAAAAAGGACCCTTCACAAAATTCCTTGTCTTAAAAATAGGCCTTTTACAAAATTTTTTAGCTGAAAACTAAAACTTTCACAAATTTAATCATTTAAAAGTGAAATCTGGCCTGTCACTTTTACATATATAAAGAAAATATATGTATTTTACATGCCTATATCTTCTTAAAAACATATAAAAAAGAACCTGAATATAATGATCATTTTTAATTCACAAAATTAAGACTAGATTTTTCACAAATGTAAAAAAACTGTTCACAATTTAACAAAAACAGGACCCTGAGAGAAGTCTGGACAGATCCCTGAAATGTATATATCCCCAAAGCAGAATACTTTGCAATGTTCTGCTACAAACTTCGTCTGAACAAAAATGTTCTGTGGGAATTTAAAAAAAGAAAGTCGCAGGGATTTTTTCTTAATACATGAAGAAGTGCAATGGCATCTTTTATAGGAATGCAAAATACATTTTGTAAAACGCTGACATACTCAACCGAAAGAAACTATTGGCAAATTTTATGATTTTACTGTGGTCAAATGATGAATTTCACTGTTTTTTCCGACAATCAATTGATTTTCGCAATATTTCAGAATTTTCCCTCTGTCAACTGGCGAATTTGACGTTTTTTTCTCGGACCCAATCATCAAATTTTGCGACTTTTTTTCCCACAACTGGTTGAAGAATTTCGAGATATTTTCTACAATTCACTGACAAATTTTGAGATTTTTAACTGCAACTGGTGGTTGAATTTTGCGATATTTTTCTTTGACCGTTTGGTAAAAATCATATTTTTTTTCACATGACTGATCCATGAATTTCATGTTTTTTACCACCAACTGATTGGCAAATGTTTCAACTTTTTCTTGCTACAGGTTGGTTGGTTGGTTGATTTTTTGACGGCCGATTATCTACACGAGGGATATAGGCCCGGGGGGAGTGCCCTCCGTGGGGGTCTTTCTAAGGGAACCTAATCCGTATTTACACATGGAAAATCCATGGCTCGAAGAAAACCACGGAAACTCCGAACGATTAGGCCGACGGGCGCGATTGGGATCGAACCCAGCACTTCCCGTCTACCAGCTTCGAGGGCAGAACCTCTCGGCCACTGGTGGGGCGCTACAGATTGGAAACAATCATCGTTTTTTTTTCATGACTGATCAAAGAATTTTGTGATTTTTCTGACATTTTTTTTTTTTTTTTTTTACACGTGACTGATTCGAATTTCATTATATTTTCTTTTTATCGATTTGCAATTTTTTTCTCTTTTTCTTGCGACTGATTGAATCAACGAATTTCTGATTTGTTTAAAAGATCAACTAAAGGATTTTGCAATTTTTTAGCCGCGACCAATGGGCAATTTTTGCGATATTTACTTTCTACTTATTAGCAAACTTTGTCGGGTTTTTTGCGACCGATTGGCAAAAATTGTGGATTTTTCCATGACTGGTCGATGAATTTACAATTTTTGATGATTTTCACAGGCCGTTTTCACGACAGATTGGGGAATTTTGAAAAATTTTCCTTGTACCGATAAGCAAATTTTGCAGTAGCTTCTTGCAACCAATTTTAGAAAATCATACATTTTCTCTACTACTGATCAACGAATTTTGCAGCTTTTCTGACGAGAGACTGATGAATTTCACAATAGTTTCTTTCTACTGATTAGCAATTTTTTCCGCTTTTTCTTGCGAACGATTGGTAAAAATCTCGTTTTTTTTTTTTTTTTGTGCAACTGATTGACTAATTTTGCATTCTACCCACGACAGATCAGTGAATCCCGCAATATTTTCTTTCAGTCAATTGGAAAACTTCGTCGCTTTTTTGAGACTCATCGGCCAAATCTCGAAGGGGGGGGGGGTTGCATGACTGATCAATGAATTTCCTATTTTTCCTGACAATCCGCTGACGATTTTTTTTTTTTTTAATACCTGTGACCAATTTTTAAATTTCGCAATATTTTTCTTGAACCAATAGGCAAATTTTTGTGGCTTTTTCTTGAGACCACTTAGAGAAAATCATGAATTTTTTCTGCTACTGATCTATGAATTTCGCAGTTTCTTCCGACGATCTACTGACGAATTTCGCAATTTTTTAAACAGCGACAGATTTGCAAATTTCATGATTTTTTTTTTCTTGTATCATAGGCAAATTTTGAGGCTTTTTCTTGAGACCGATTAGAGAAAATCATGGGTTTTTTTTCGCAGTTTTCTTCCTTGGTGCACTGACAAATTTCCAGGTTTTTATCTGTAACTGATTGGCGAAAATCGTGGATTTTTTTCCTGCAACTGTTTGTTGAATTTTGTGTTTTCCCACAACAGGCGGAAGAATTTCATGATTTGTTCTCCATGATAAACTGACGAATTGCACAAGTTTTTCATATGACCAGTTGTCATTTCACAATCTTTTTAAATGAAGAATTTGGCGATATATTTTTTTTTTCAGCCATTGAGTGCAAATTTCACAATTTTTCCTAAGACTGAATGGTGAATTTTCTTGAAAATGAGGATTTGAAATGTTTTGCGATGTACATTACATTTATAAGCATATTCTGCTTTGATGATATATATATACATATATATGAAATACAAAGAAACTTGCAAGCTGATGTTAAACCTATGGAAGCATTGTTTTCAAATTTGTGAAAGTAACTTTATATATATATATATGTATATAAAATCTACAACCAAAATTGATAAAGTAAACACTAGCCCGGTTAGAATTGAATCCTCAGCTATTCTAAGCAAGGCAAAAAATCATTTAAAACTATTAATATGCAAGTGAGAAATTTTAAAAAGAACGCTCCCAGAGGTTTAACATTAGCATTCCAAACTTTTACGTGTGACTAGTGTAGGCTCTAAATGCTCAAGCTAATGTTAATCCTATGGGAGCATTGTTTAGATACATCTTGCTAGCATTTTAATTATTATTAAATGATTTTTTTTTTTTTTTTTTTTTTGCATAGATTACCTGCGGTCGATAATTTTTATTGTGCATGAGGAGGAGGGGTGGGGGAGGGGCGTCAAAATCCATGTTTGCTCTAGGCGAACCTAGGCAAAAAAAGCCTAGTTTCGGCCCTGATATTATCTGTCACATTTGACTATAACTGGGCCATATGTGTCACAAAATGTTATAGTTAAAAACATCTTAATGTTATTTTAATGTCATATTATGCTTTATAATGTCGCGATAAATCCTGGTTGATTGGTGATTCATTCTTGTAATAATGAATAATGTAATGGTGTAATAATTTAATTTTATGTTATGAAGCATTCAGGGTTCGTTGATATACACTGCTCAAAACAATTAAAGGATATTGCAGTTTTAGGTGGATTTTGTATCTGGTAAACTGTTTAGCTGATTGATACATGGTCGACAGACATAGTAGGTTATATGAGAATAAATTACACATGTTTGGCAGAAAAAAATGCATTTTATTGCGCATTTGTGTACTAAAGGAAAAAAACACAATTTGTGCATATGAGAAAAAAAGAATAAGAAAAGGTGTTTTCTTCAAAGCGGTCGGCGAACATACACACCTACAGCATGGAGCCGGTTTCGGACAGTCTGAGTTGAAATCGTGGTGCCTGTAGCCGAGCGAAGGTGTTGTTGGAGAAGAGTAGCGTTCATGGTTCGGTGTCTCTAAGCTGTTAACGCTAAATACCGATCTTCATTGGGCATTGTTGCCCGTCTACGACCTTGCCCTGGTCTTCGGCCTGCACATCCACTCTCCAAAAAACGGTTCCAGATCCTGGAAATGACACTTTGTGACACTCCAATGGCTTGTGCTACTTCGGCTTGAGTTTGGCCCCCTTCTAACCTACCAACAATTCTCAAAGCTTCTGAATCTGTCAAATGACTTCGCTGAGACATCGTACTCATCGAAACAAAGCAATCACTGAATGCCGATCATCCTTGTCTTCATTCTCTTTTATCCAGTTGAAAGTCAAATTTCATTTGCTGCCGCTGAAGCGACGTTTTTGACGTCGAACTCAAAATTTGCATACTCCACAGTTTGAAAACCAGAAAAATTTGCATTTGTGATTCTCTTCTTCTATTTTCGGCAAAAAAAATTTCGTTTATATCTTTATTTTATATAAAACTTCAAATATCCTTTAATTGTTTTGAGCAGTGTAACATATCTTGATATATATCCGATTTTTTAAAATATCAAGATTTTTGATATTTTCAAATTCTTTACATTTATTTTCAAAATATCAAGATGTTTGATAGTTTGTATATTGATATTTATTTTTAAAATATCACCGTGCAAGGTAATTTTGATACTTTTCACATTCAAACCAAGTGTAAATGAAATTTTCACCTGTTATTTCACCAGTTGACAAATTTTGTGGGTTTTTTTATTTCCTTATGACCGATTGGTGAAATTCGCAGGGTTTTTTTTAAATTTTTGCAGAAGTTTGCAGATCTTTTTTGTGACAAATCCACAAATTTCATGATTTTCTTTTACATGAACAGTTGGTGAATTTCTGAATTTTTCCCTTTGACTTACTGGCAAAACTCTCAAGGTTTTTTTTTTTTTATGCGATAAATCGATGGATGAGTATCTTGATTTTTTTTTCATGCATCTGATATATTTCACGTTACTTCCCTGAAACCAAATAATTAAATTAATATTTCTCATAATCAATAGATATAAAATAATTAAAATGAGCCACTGGGTGCATAAAGGGCTGCCGACTCCTGCCAAATTGGCCTGGAGTCAACACTATCTTTACATTACTGAGTAGCTATGTTCTTTTATAGTACAATGCACATAAAACATTGGTTGTGGAAAGCACATTTATCAGGTGCTAATTTCTTTTGTGAACAAGACAATTGATCTATGCTTGATTCTCGATCAGAGAAGAAAACAAATTAATCTAATGTTGTTATTTTTTTATGTGTGTGTGCATGAGTTAAAGTAATCACAATATTTGCAAAATTCATGCATTTTAAAATTGCTTTAAAATAAGATTATACTGGATCCACTCATTTTTTTTCCTTCTTTTTCACCCAGTAGATACAAGCTTTTTGTCTTTGGAAAAACAACTGTTTTGTGGATATATATCATTATTGATTGAATAAAAGGTGACTCAGCAGGACTCAACTCTTTTCAAACAGGATTTAACTTTGAATAAGGTAAATTTTCAGTTAAAGTCCATAAATGCTGTTATTAAATAAATTTTCAATTTATATCTCTGTGGGTATTTGATTTTACAATTGTCAGCTTGCATAAAAAATGAATAATGTGGTACTTTTATGTTAGCCAGGTGCAAATTATGTTAACAGAATTTGTTTTTTCTTTGCCAGTAGCAACTTTTTTTTCCACATAGTAAATATTAGAAACAACGATTAGAAATTGAAATAAAATGTTTTGGTTTGTGTTATTGTTTCTTATTAAACCTTTGTACTTCAACTGTAATGATGAGTGAAAAAAAATTTTTTTGTTTTATTTTATTTATTATTTACAACTCCGTTTAAATATTTTTTTTTATATCCCTAATCTCTTTTCTTATATTCTGTTACTATATAACACCATCTGTGTGTGAATGTGTCTATCTATCTACTATAAATTCTAATATGATATTATGTTTAAATTTTTTGATTGAGATAAGAAAGAACTATTTAAATTAAAATTATTCAATTTTGTGGCGGGCAGCATTACCCGCTTACAGCGCAGTGTATAATCTCAGTTTCGGAAAACATATATTTATAACTCGTAAAAATTTCTGTTTGGAGAATAAACAGTATATTTTTTACGGTTAATTGAAATATATTGGAAGTTAGTATAAAAAAATTGCAAGCATTTCCATTTTTATATAATATTTTAATGCCAATATTTTATGTAGTCCTTGGATACGTAAATTAAAAAACATAAAACAATTTTACATGCCTGGGGGTTGGGATTTCAGCAGGTGTAGCGTGCCTGAATTTTAAGGTTTAGCCCACAAACTAATAAAAATGTTGATATTAAAAATAATTGTTTAAAATTGTGAGAGTGAATAGTTAAATGTAATGCAATTATAAAAGTTCAGGGATGGCAAACCTTTTCACATTCGCATGCCAAAGGCTTCCAAAAATATATTTTATGTAACTGTAATGTGCCAACGACACCCCCCCCCCCCTGCCTTATAAAAAAATAATCAATAAACAGTAATGAATCAAAATTACTTGTAATTAGGGATGGGACAAATAGTGATGTGGCCAAATAACCGAATACTGAATATTCGGCAGCCTAATACCAAGTTTCTTTTCCAACAAAGAAAATAACTTTTGATTATATATACATACATAGTTTAAAATTTTAAAATGGAAAAAAGAATTAAAAACAAATTTATGTTCTATTAATAATCTGTTTAAATTTCTTTATTACTTGATTTAGGGTGAAACCCCCAGTAACTGACACATTAAAAATTATTCTTCAAATCACTATTACAAAATTTTAAATCCATTCTACCTTTTTTTTTTTTTTTTGAATGGATGGTAGAAATACATTTAAAAATTACTGTTGACAAAATTTTGAAAAATTATATATTGTATTATTAAAAATAAATGTTTTTCATAAATATGGTGAATAACTTCAGTAACTGACATAACCCCATTTTGAAAAAACCAATAACTGACACAAAATGAGCCAGTGTTTCACACTTTACTTGCAACAAAAAAAAAAAAAAAAAAAAAATTATGCTTTAAAAATACTTTAATATTTATTATAAAAACAAATTAATTAAACTTTATTTATATATGATATCAATATCATACTACAGATGTGTCTCTCTTTTCATGTTTTAAATTATTAGTAATGCAAGTATTCAATAACTGACATTTATGCACCTGTAAACTGACAAATGGTGTTAGGCTCTGGTAGGACAACTTAAAATGTAATGGTGTTGATTACAAGATAAATTTATTATGTTTTTTTTTGTTTTGTTTTTTAAGCAGTTCAAAAAGATTTCAACTTTCTTTAATATTACCAATAATTAACTCCTCTGTCGGAGACTGGTGAAAAGAAATTGATTCACTCACCGTATAACGGCTTTACCGTTATATATTTATTATTCCTCCTCTCCCCTCAAAAAAATCAACTTTTAACCTTACTGGATTATTATAAATTGTCATTATTCTCCCCCCCCCCCCCCTCAAATAAAATATTTAGTTCAAATTTGACATTTTATACTTAATTTCTTATGGCTTTAGTCATTCTCTTCCCCCCCCCCTCTCACTACTGTAAGTTCCACTTTTACTTTTTAAAGCTCTTTTTAAATGCAGACATCATTTTATCTCGGTTCCTTTTTCTGTCTTTCAAATTCACACGGACAGAAATAGATCTTAACCGCAGCTATTTTCCCTAGACATGAAACAGAAAAATAAAATACAAATGAATGTCTCTTCGCCTTGCAGCCGACGATATCTAATGCATATTTTCCCAGCCTCTGGGCTTGCATTAGTATTCAATTCTCACCCTTGTACTTTGTCGGATACAAACCATATGCCCATTGCTGACTAATTTGCAGCTGTAGTTAGATCTGTAATGTGCATATAAAAATCACGTGTTCCTATTCCTTTAAGCCTCCCTGCTTACCGCTGGAATGTTATTTAGTGTAACCCTAAAGGGGCCCGCCATGGCATAGTTTTTAACTCAATGTAAAACTCCATGATTGTTTTGTCTATCCAATTTGTTTTACGCCAAACATCATACATATGGTTGACTAATGTTCGCCAATCTGTAAGTGTTGGTAACAAAATCTCAGGCACTCTTGCTCCTGACGTTGAGCCATGTAAACCAAAATCAAGCCCCGCTGTGGGGCGTCTGCCCATTCGGCAGTTATTGAAACTCTCCCCGTACTTCTGTATTTTCACGGCCCCTTCCTTAAAAGTTCTTTACAATAAATGTAAGTCTCCTAAAGTATTGTGTTGGAGTTTCTTTTATTCATTCATGAATCTGGCAATTCAATTCACCTTTACACACCGGCCTTCCCAGTTCAGAGGTGAAATGTTTCAATGCTGCAGAATTGCCGTTCATAGTAGCATAAATAACCAGCAAACATGCAACACAATTTACTTTTGCATTCATAGAGACCACTATCAGTGGAAAATTGGATAACTAAATTTAAGTAAATTTGAATTTTTTGATTTTATTATGGATTTTAGTTACATCACAAATTGTGATGCAATACCCTATATATCAAACCCTAATTAATTTTGTAATACATTCCTCTGAATTGCAGTAGTTATAAAACTTGATATATTAAAAAAATCATAATTTGCAGAACAAAAAAAAAAAAAAAAAAAAAAAAAGTTTATTTCATGCATTGTATAGTCCCAAGAAGGGATAGATATTAGAATTTTTCTTCTACTGCTTCTACAGTAAATGTTAAAGTTTTGCCACAAATATGTTTAAACCAATTGAACTTAAAGAAATAAAAATAAAATTCGAACAATATGATACTTAAACTAATCTAAAAACTTACATTCCATTCGAATAAAATGGAAATAAAGCTGAGACTTTTTTAAAGGTTTGCATTTTCCATGTATCTTTGTAATTTAAGTTTTTAGGGTAGTTTAAGTATCCTATTGTTCGAATTTTATTTTTTTAAATTCATTTGGTTTAAACATATTTTTTGCAAGACTTTAACATTAACTGTAGAAGCAGCTGAAGAAAAATTATAATACAGGACTTCCTCAAATCTGCAACCGCCTAAAATCCGCACATCATCGCAGATGTAAACAATGAAAATTTCAGTTAAGCTGTAGAGGCAAAGTAACAGGATTTTTTAGTTTTATATAATTTCGTATGTATTTTAATATGTAATTCTCGATAATATGATGAGACTAAACTCGTTGTTTTTCATGAAGGAAATAAAAATTTATTACTGAAAAAAAAAAGAAGGATATTGCTGATATCACTGCTAGTCAGCCTTTTAACCAAATATATATATGTATTAATTTTTTTTTTATAGTTATTAACACTGGCAAACCTGAAATAAAACTTCCTTACTTTTTGATTTTGATGTGAATTAATAGGGTTACCTTTATGAGGAAAGTGTCATTGAATGATTCAAGGAAAATGTATCTCATTTTTTATTGCATGTTTAATTATACATTATTAATTATTTATTTGACCTTTACCTTTAATAATTTAATCATTTTTTTAATTATATTACTTTTTATCATTTTAGTTTATTACTTTACTTAATTATTTTAATATTTTGCTTTAATTCAAACATCCATTATACATTTGATTGCATTATTACATTCAAATTATTGTCTAAAAAATGTTAACAAACCAGAAATCCACAAAATTCTGAAATCTGCACAACCTCTGGTCTCAAGCTGCACGGATTTGAGCGAATCTACTGTATCTATCCCTTCTCGAGCATAAACAATGTGTAAAATAATTTTTTTTTTTTGTTCTGCAAATTATGTTTTTGTTTAAAGATATATATGACTGATATATGATATAAATATTTACTTATATGGCTCATATATGAGCATTTGGCTTATACATATTGTGCATGATGTATATATAAGCTTGGTGATGATCTTTAGCAAGTTTGAAACTGCTACCTTGACATAATTGTAATTGAGGAGGCTGCTATAATGAGAAAGCACCAAATTTTATTTGATTTTTCTTTTTTATCCTTACTTTATATAAATATAGATCTTTAAATACTCAAAATAAAGGACACAGTTGAACATTATAAAGTACTTGACTTTTATGTATTTTGTAAACATTGCATCAGTAGTTGTTTGTTTAAAAAAAAAAAATAAATAAAAAAAAAAAAAATTGATAAATAAATTAAATTAAACACTGGCTAGTAATTTTTAAAAATACATAAATGTTTTTTTTAATATCATTCAAAGCTGGATGAAAAAACTTCATTTTATTATGAAATAATACAAGATGTCTGATGATGCTACCTGTAAGCAAAAATTAAAACTAAAATTAAATTATTTTTAATTTGCATCTAACGTTATGAGTTATTGATATGTGCTATTAAATACAATCCATCTTTTCATTTTAATGAATTATTATTCTTTTTATTTATAGGCTTTGAAGCTGCTGTCTGTTAAATATAATGAAAATAAGTCTGAGAAGCATTAACGTAGAACAGAGTTTTCCCCAAACAGTTTCCTCAGGATCATCCTGCCTACTTTATAGTAATGAAATATAGCATCCTTTTTGCCTTTAATGAAAAATATATTTTATATATGAATTGTAAAAAGAAAATATTGTTGTCAACAAGAGCCAGATTGGAAAATAAATAAATAAAACTTCATTTTTGAAAGTATTTCTTGCATCTTTATTGTATATTCCTTTATAACAATGATAATATATGTACTCTGTTCACTAAAGATTTTGAAT
This sequence comes from Maratus speciosus, assembly GCA_963932465.1. Taxonomy (NCBI): domain Eukaryota; kingdom Metazoa; phylum Arthropoda; class Arachnida; order Araneae; family Salticidae; genus Maratus; species Maratus speciosus. The sequence goes on from OZ010790.1 coordinate 243,598,198, forward strand.
AATTTTAAACTAAAAGTTTGTACATAATTTTTAACCATATTTTATGCATGAAAATATTTGATAAATTTCATTTTTAATGCTTAAGCAAAGTTTAAATAAACTTTGATTTCAAAACATTACTTAAATACACTGAATGTATTGTTTTTGTTATTTTATAATATACTACAAATAATCAGGTCAATTTTCCTTTTAGTGAGTCTTGTAAACACTAACTCCCTAACACTATTTCACAAAGTTAGCTTAAACTGATTGATATAATTAAAAATATATTTTTTGAAAGCTATTTATAATGTATATGAAACCATTTTACTGATATTGTATTCTGGCATGTAACACATACGTATACTGTTAGATTTAATTTTTGTATTTTTTATTATAATCGCCATATGTTGTGCAGATTGTTGTTTGATTATTTGCAAAAACTTTCATGAGATACATAGTGAAAAATAAGATGTAAATTATTTTTAAGTACAATACTATTATTTTTCATGTACTCTAATAGCAACATTTTTTAAATATAAATCACATGTTGATTAAATCAAAAGTCTTAGTTCTTATGATTATATTTTTTATAATTTATTTTTAAAATTGATGCATAATGTGCACCTATAAATTTTGATAATTTTTCTTCTATCAAAAGTTATTGTTACATACCAGAATATACAGTATGTATTTTTACATTAATCAGTGAAAAGTCAATTACTAAAATAAATGAAATGGAACTATTTTTTTTTATTTTTTTTTTAATAATCCATGCATGAGTAATGGAAGGTTAATCTTGCAGTCCAGGGATATATATATATATTTTACATAAGGGAGTAGGTCTGCATATGAAAAACAAAGTTTGCGCTCGTATTACATTTTAAATTTCTTTAATGATATTTCAAAATATTGTTTGTTATTATTATTAAAAATGTAAAATAATTTTTTGCACACCTGGCAACAAATGCAAATTTCAGTGTGTAAAACTTTATTCACAATACATAAAAGTTGTTAGGGAATATCGCATTTTCTTCCATGAATTAGCAGCATTTGAAAAACTCAAAATTTTCAATTGCTTTGATACATTCCATTCTTAAGGGTAACCATCCTTAAAAGGAAAATTATATTCCCTGTTAGAGCTATTTTAATTCAAGTGAAAAAAAAAAAAAAAAGTGGAGTAGTTGAATTTACAAAGAATTTAAAAGAAAAAATCCATTGTTCACAAAATGTAAAACTTTGCAGTTGACGATATTGTATGCTAATGAATAATATAATAAAATTTCTAAATACAACGGCAAAATTCTACGAGTTCTAGCCATCACTAATTTGATTTTAAAATCTTCATCTGATTTAATTACAGATATATGTTATTAAGCGAAGATTTTCATTAAAAATTAGTGCTAGCTAAAAATTGTAGCAGTTGACAGCTATGCAAATATAGGACCTTTTTAGAAGCATTATCATCACCAATGATAATATAAACGAAAACCAAAATATATGTATATTTTTTCCAGGAGAAATAGTATATAAAATAAAAATGTGAAGAGTAAAAATAGCAGAAATGCATAGATTTCTAGAATCTAGAAATGCACAAAACATAAAAGCCAGTATGCTGGTAGGTATCTTACATTTTTCATTTCCTTATTATCCATAGAAAGTTTCTGATAATGAAATAAGATTGTAAACATTAAAATGTGTCATTTCCTTTTACTAAAATAAATGTTCTGAAATTAGTAAACTATTTTTATGGCATATATATATGCTATAAAAACTGTTTACTATATGAAACCGGTTTTTGTTCAAATTTAAATGCTTTCATTCGGCCCAAACAAAACAAGCACCTGGAACAGAGACCGAATTCATTAACATCACCTGTGCATTTTTTCTCTAAATGAAAGTGATCGGCTTATGTTTAAGCATTCTGAAGTAGCATTTCATTGTATTATGAATTAAAAACTGTATTACTAAAAATTTTCCTCTTTTTTCGTGAAAGAACGTAGTTGTGTTTGGGCCGAATGTAGCGGATTAAAGTCTGGTATAGCCTCTGTTTTTCAAATCATGCTATAGCATATACTTTAGGAATTAATATATTTTCTTTAAAGATCTTAGAAAATTAAAAGTATCATAAAAAAAGTTTATTAGCAATATGTATAAAATATATATGCTTTTACTGATTTATATGAATGAGTCCTGGCAAGGAATTAATTTAAAATATTTAAGTATTTAATATGATTTTTGGGGGAAAAATTCTAAGTAAATTTCTATCAAAATTATTTATATTAAAAACTTTTGTTATTTCAGTTTTTTAATATAACGTCATCCTTGCCTAGGGGAGATAACAGATTCGTCTCATTTTGGTCCAAACTACGTATTTTGGATCAATAAACACATTCAGATTAAGGCTAAAAGGGGTCTATATTTCGTCCAAATGTGGGTGGTGTTTTCGGATGTAATATGGACAAATTTTGGACGCCTATATTACGGCCAAAATTCATGTGTATTTCGTCCGGATGGAGGTATTTTTTGGACGTAATATGGACAAATTTTGGCTCATCCAAATTTTGTTCATTTTATGTTCATTTTACGCTCATTTCATGGCCCAAAAGACGTACTTCTTACGTAAAGGGGGGTGACATTTGGACGTAATTTGACGAAATTTAGTTGAAGTCCGGAGGACTTTTAGACTTCAGTTGGACACGTCCATTCATCCAAATTACGTACTTTAGGCGAAAATTGGACGAATCTGTGTTGTGTGGGAATGTAAAGAAAAACTTTTGACTGTCCCTGTAATTAAACTATACATCCGATTTTCATAAAATTTGAAATGGCTCGACAAAATTTAGCAACAATCTTATATTTCAAATTTCAGACCATTCGGTTGGGTAGTTTTTGCTCTGTTATATGCGGACAGACAGACGGACGGACAGACGGACGGACTGAACGACGACTATAGGTGCTACGTATTTATATAATTACGAACGCACCTAAAAAGCGCAAAGAATAATATTTCCTTCAAATTAAAAAATTATTTACATGTGGCTATTATAATCAGAAATTTTTTTCAAATGATAATTAAGTTATTGCTCCTTAAAAATCAGGAAAATATTGAAAATTACGTCATAAAAACTATAGTTATACAGAAATTTTAAAAGAGAAAGAAAATTTTTAAATAATAAATTTATTATTATGCGTTAAAAGTCGTAAACTTAGGAAATTTACGTCGTATTCAAAAAGGCCAAATAATTGACAGTTGGTAAAACAGTTTAAATTAAATAATATATCTGCACGAGACATATTTATTTTATATTTTGAGATAATTATTTCAACTATTATCGTGAATTCTAAGACAGCGCAAATAATATTTCCTTTCTAACAACAAAAGATTTTTCATATTTATGTTAAAAAGAGAAAGAAAACTTTGGTGAAAATTACGTCAGGTATAAAACGATACATTACAAATGTGTTATTTAAAAGAATTTTCTTATAGAGCTATTAAAAAACCGAGAGACAAAGACTCTGTTTACTTAATTTATTTTACATTAGCTTATTTTCAAATTTTTAACTATTTTTTTTTTTAAATCAAAGACGAAAACAGCCGTTGTATCCCTTAACAAACGCTGATTTCGCCTAAAAAATCTCCAATCAAAGGAATATGAATGAAAACCCGTTTACAGGGAGATCGCCACTATTTTTTTTTATTATTATAACTAAATCTTTTTAAAGCCGATGAAATTATCCTACCTTTAGAATCTGGGGAGTCGGAACGGGGTTTGGCGAGCGTAGCTCGTAGGGGGCAGAGCCCCTAGTAACTAAAATAAAAGAGATGAGTTATAAATTTTTAATTAGCTGTGAATAATTAGGGAAATTAATGAGTTAGTACATTTGTGGTACGCTGGATAAAGTATCGCTTTATTTGAACGGCTCTGATAGAATTTTTTTTAAACTAATAAATTGAAGATAATAAACCAACAAATAGGTTCGCTACTATAAATAGTTTTTTTTTTCGATTGCTGGTGGGGTTTGTTATCAACGTAAGGGAAGTTCACAAAAGTATGCATGTCATAAAGCTAAATGAAATTGATAATTAATAATGATGATATAATAAATGTTGTTATAATGAAGAACTTCAAACCAATGTTACATCCGATGAAGAGATTTCTCTTTAAATACTTAGGAAGGAAATGGTTAAACTGAATATTCCCTATTCATAATTTACAACCTAAAACTTATATTCCTTATGGCGATAGACCTTTTACGGTATGGTGTTTTTTTTTAAGTTTGGCACAATTTGGGCCACAGAAAATGAGACCTATTGCTAAATGATACGAATAGCTATGAAAAAAAAACAAAAAAAAACGTGATGAACGTTTATGCTTGTTTATATCGGTATATATATATATATATACAAGCAGGAATGACCGAGCTAAGCTCGGTCAAAATTAGCTTTGTGTTTATCTCAATATATTATTCCCACTAAATCATTCTTGCTGTTTTAGATACAATTAGCTTGACCCTGAGACATAGGGACACAAAATGACGCACTAATCGAATTTTTTCGAACATGCGACCTAATAAAATGCTCTTCTCGAGCCTGAAAACGATGGAATACAAAATTTAATGAAAATCGTTAGTCATATTCTAGATAAAATAAGCTTGACCCACGTTGATTCAAAAAAACCACTAACCGAAATTTATCGAACGTGTGAGCTATTTCAATGTTTTTTTTTTTTTGTTCTGTGAAACGGTATAACAACAACAAAAAAAAAAATGTCGAAATTGTTTGAACATTTTTGAGATGGATGCCGTTAGCTTGACTCCGACCCATTATCCCCAAAAGGACCCACTAATAGAATTTTCTTGAGCATGCGACCCAGTCCACTGGTATTATATTGTCCAGAAACGGTGTAGTACAAAGTTTTGTCAAAATCTTTTGAGCCGTTTTTAGGTGCGTTCGTAATTATATAAATACGTAGCACCTATAGTCGTCGTTCAGTCCGTCTGTCTGTCCGTCCGTCTGTCTGTCCGTCCGTCCGCATATAATAGAGCAAAAACTACCCAACCGAATGGTCTGAAATTTTAAATATATGATTGTTGTAAAATTTTGTCGAGCCATTTCAAATTTTATGAAAATCGGATGTATAGTTAAATTACAGGGACAGTCAAAAGTTTTTCTTTACATTACGGCCAATGGGAAAAATTATTGCACGTGCATTTTAATGATGTTAAAGCTTTCCGAATGGTCTCAAATTTTAAACATATAATTATCGCGACATTTTGTCGAGCCATTTCAAATTTTATGAAAATCAAATGTATAGTTTAATTACAGGGACAGTCAAAAGTTTTCCTTTACATTAAAGCCAATGGGAAAAATTATTTCAAGTGCATTTTAATGATGTTACAGCTTTCCGAATGGGCTGAAATTTTAAATATATAATTGCTGCAAAATTTTGTCGAGCCATTTCAAATTTCATGAAAATCGGATGTATAGCTTAATTACAGGGACAGTCAAATTTTTCCGTTACATTAAGGGGAATGGGAAGAAATTATTGCAAGTGCATTTTAATGATGTTACAGACTATGCACTTATGAATTGCAAATAAATACACATTCAGTACAATATGGGGTGCAAAAAATAATTATAAAACTAGTTATAGTACGAACGCACCTCATTTGCCACGTTTGACGAGCTATTTCCAACTTGTTTAGATAATGTTGGCTTGATCTTGATCCATTAGGACACAAAATGACCCATTGATTGAATTTTCTTGAACATGCGACCCTGCCCAATGGTCTTATCATGCTCGGAAACGGTATTATACAAAATGTTTTCAAAATATTTTGAAGCGCTTTTTAAATACAATTAGCTTGACCCTGACCCATTGTGAGCCAAAATGACCCACTAATCGAATTTTCTTGAACATGTGACCTAGCCCAATGGTCTTCTCGAGCCCGAAAATGATAGAATACAAAATTTAGTCAAAATCGTTTAAGCCGTTTTTTAGATAAAATTAGCTGGACCCTGACCCATTGTGACCCAAAATGTCCCACTAATCGAATTTTCTCGAACATGTGACTTAGCCCAATTCTCTTCTCATGCCCAGAAACGGTATAATATAAAATTTGGTCAAAATTTTTTGAGCATGTTTTTAGATTCAATTAGCTTGACTCTGGCCCACTGTGACCCAAAATGACCCACTAATTGAATTTTCTCGAACATGTGACTTAGCCCAAACGTCATCTCATGACCAGAAACGGCCGTATATAAAAAAAAATGTGAAAATGTCCGTTTTTAGATGTAATTAGCTTGACCCTGACTCATAATGACCCACTAATCTAATTTTCTCAAACACGTGACCCATCCCAATGGTCTTTTTGTGCCCGAAAACAATAGCTTACAGAATTTCGTCAAAATAGTACAGCCGTTATCTAGATAAACTTAGCTGGACCCGCGGTGACCCAAAAATGACCCACTGATCGAATTTTCTTGAACACGCTACCCATCCCAAAGGTCTTTTCGTGCCCCAAAATTGTTAGATACAAAATTTAGTCAAAATCGCTTGAACCGTTCTCTAGATATAATTAGCTTGACCCTGACCCATTATGACCCAAAATGACCCACTAATCTAATTTTCTCGAACACGAGACCCATCCCAGTTTTCTTTTCGTGCCCGAAAACAGTAGGGTGCAAAATTTCGTCAAAATCGTTAGAGCCGTTATCTAGATAGATTGACCCACGGTGACCCAAAAATGACCCACTAATCGAAATTTCTTGAATATGTGACTTAGCCTAATGGTCTTCTCGTAATCCAAAACTGTAGAATTTAGAGTTTAGTAAAAATCGTTAGTGCCGTTTTTTAGATAAAAATAGCTTGACCCACAGTGACCCAAAAATGATCCACTAATCGAATTTTCTTGAACACGTGACCCATCCCAATGGTCTTTTCGTGCCCGAAAATGGTTAGATACAAAATTTAGTCAAAATCGATTGAGCCGTTCTTTAGATATAATTAGCTTGATCCTGACCCATTATGACCCAAAATGACCCACTAATCGAATTTTCTCGAACACGAGAGCCATCCCAATGGTTTTTTCCGTGCCTGAAAATGGTTAGATACAAAATTTAGTCAAATTCGATTGAGCCGTTCTCTAGATATAATTAGCTTGACCCCGACCCATTATGACCCAAAATGATCCACTAATCGAATTTTCTCGAACATGAGACCCATCCCAATGGTCTTTTCGTGCCCGAAAATGCTTAGATACAAAATTCAGTCAAAATCGATTGAGCCGTTCCCTAGATATAATTCGCATCACCCTACACATTATGACCCAAAATGACCCACTAATCGAATTTTCTCGAACATGTGACCCATCCCAATCGTCTGTTCGTGCCCGAAAACAGTAGAGTACAAAATTTCGTCAAAATCGTTAGAGCCGTTATCTAGATAAACTTAGCTTGACCCACGGTGACCCAAAAATAACCCCCTAATCGAATTTTCTCGAACATGTGACTTAGCCCAATGGTCTTCTCGTAATCCAAAACTGTAGAACATAGAGTTTAGTGAAAATCGTTAGAGCCGTTTTTTAAATAAAAATAGCTTGACCCACAAATCGAAATTTCTCGAACACGTGACCTAGCCCAATAGCCTTCTCGTGCCCGAAAATGGTTGGATACAAAATTTGGTCAAAATCGATTGAGCCGTTTTTTAGATATAATTAGCTTGACCCTGACCCATTATGACCCAAAATCACCCACTAATCGAATTTTCTCGAACATGAGACCCATCCCAATGGTCTTTTCGTGCCCGAAAACGGTAGGGTGCAAAATTTAATCAAAATCGTTAGAGGCGTTCTCAAGATAAAATTTACATACACACACACACACACACACAATTTTTGCTCGCATTATAGTATAAGATATAGAATAGAGTGTTTATGTTCTTCTCATCTAATTAACAACAGTATTAAAAGACTAATTTATGACGCATTAAATCATGGTTTTCCAAAAAAGTCATATATTATTTAATAATAATTAGTACTTAATTGATCTTAAAAAACAAATTAACACATGCGTAAAAAAATTACAAAAAATATATAAAATAAGGAAATAATTATAAAGAATTTAAAATTTAAAATAACAATAAAAAATATTACAGGAATGTTGCGTGGGTAGATGTTAGAGTACGGAGGAGGGTGGCGTTGTCTGGATAATACGCAAGGGTTAATTTATAAAAAAGAGGGGGCATATGATTTATAACTATGCTGCTAATAGACATTTTATATGGATGTTTATTCGAAACCTTCATATGCATAATGGTGTAGTTATACTGAAAGTATTTTATTAAAATTGTAGTTATACTTATATATTTATCAATTCATATTAAATTTATTCATATTCATTAATGTTTAATAATGTTAACGATTAACTTGTATTTAAATTTTAGCCTACTCAGGACAATATCATATTAATTTCTAATGCAATGTATACTATCTTAAATGAGAATAAAATGCATGTTTTAGTAAATTTATTAATTTTTCTTCCCTCTCCCCTTAAATTATGTGTATTTATTTTTTAAGAAAGTTTGTAGACATATTAAATGTAACTTATTAATTTCAAAGTTTAATTATTATTAATATTAGTTCCTTAGCATCTTAATTTTAATATTTATATTTAATTACAAATTAATTTAAGTGATGATGCAATGTTGACACAGGAATTTAAATCTTGATATGTTATAGCAAGGTACAAATATTTATGTGAAACATTAATAATCTTCATTTTCAACATTTTGCATATCATTTTCATTTAATATCATGGAAGACGGTTCTATTTCGAGTGACGCAGCCTTAAGCCTAAAATCGTATCGTAGAATTCGTAGATGCCGGAACTCATATATACGGCCAACTCGACATCAAAGAAAACGCGAAAAGCCGCCTTTTAATAACTCAGCAGATATAGCTTCTATTGTTCTGATTTTTCTAGAACAGTCTTATATCTGCAGTCTAATCGTATTCTGAAATTTTTACATTTCTACGTGCAGTATATTTTGAGATCTAAATAGCCATTTTTAAAGCGAAAGCGATTGAAGAAGTTCCTAAAGTCAAAATCTGAAAAACGGCTGGGGCGATTTTTATTAAATTGATATATAATATGAATCTGATTAAGATGAGGTGAATAACACTTTTCTTTTTCCTAGGAAAACTCGTTTTATTTTTAAAATCTCTTTTTTTTTACTTTTCTCGTCTGTGGTTGGTGAGTAGGTTTGACGTCACTTCGAACGTAGGAGGAATCTTAATCCTTGCAAAGTCATTTTAGGTATTTTCTAGGTTACAGTTAACAATCTGAATCTATTCAGTAAATCTTTTTTTTTTTAATATTAAAATGTTAATTATTATGTGTTTTAAAATAAAATATATAAAATGAAATTTCGATTCATATTCGATCTTTCTCTTTTGTTATGAAGAAACTATTATTTCATATTTCTGCTTTTTGTCGAAAAAATATTTAGATTCATTTTTAAAAAAGGGAAAATTTTTTTAAATCATATATATGTATTCAATATAATTGTTATTTATAATTTTTTTTCAATTTTCAAAAAAAAAAATTATTTTGAATTTTTTGTTTATGAGCGTAGCTCGCATTTTGAATCGTTTATTGAATCTTGAATTGAATCCTAATCCACGTTTGTTTGTGTACTTTTTAATGATGGATTTAGTGTTTAAATTCGTAGTCTCCTTATCGATTTACAGGAGTGTAGCGACAGATATTTATTTGGGGGGAGGGGGGATTAAAAAATTTCCCAACTTGAAACAAACTAATTTCCGACTCCAATGATATGTGCAATGGATGTTCAACTTACTTGATTGGTATTTGAGATCAAAATGAAGCGGAAAGAGACATTGTGTTTTTCTTTTGTAGTATTAATTCTAAAGTTAATACTCTTAAAAGAAAGCTTTAAATAATTTTCTTTTGATTGTTTTTCATACCCTGCTTCAAAGTTCGTTTTGTTTCAATCATGTTGTCAAAAAGTATTTTCATTCTGAGAAAGAAAAAAAAAGAGCTTGATATGTTTGTTTTATATAAAAACTAAAATGTCGATATTATCTTGCCAACCTAATTGGGTATGTTGATTTGACTGTGAAAGGGATGAGGGGGGTGGGTAATCTAAGGGCTAAAACGCATTTTCTTTCAAAATCAATTACTTTTTTTAGGAGATTGTAGGCCACAGATTATCTTCCTACTTTGTAATGGAAGTTTGTTTACGTTACTCGCTGACTTTTAACTAGCCAAACGTTGTGTATCAAGGCCAAAACTAGCTTTTTTTTCGCCCGGAGCGTACATGGATTTTGGCACCCCCCACCTTCCTTGCACGCAATTAAAGTTTTCAACCACAGGTACCCTATGCAAAAAAAAAAAAAAAAAAAAAAAAAAAAAAAAATCCTTAAAAGATAATTGACAGCCTTGGCGTAGAAAGTGATTGCATGCCAAATCGACACTAACTGGCCTTTATACAGAAGACAAACTCTATTTTTTTTTCATTATTTACTTCTAAAATTGTATAATGAACAAACATTAAATTAAAAGATATCAAATAAACCACAAACAATACAAGTCACTTAAAACTGAAGAATATGGTGTTTTCAATGACGGTTTTATGATGCGGCTTCAATGCAAAACATCATCTTTTTCTTTGTTCAAAAACTGGGGGGTGGAGGGGTGGAGTATGATCTTCTAAAGTAGGGATGCATAACCTGTCGCCCACAATGGGTTACCGTGTGGCCCGAGAATTTTGTCAATTTATAACTAAAAAAAATGAGATTTTTGTCTGTAGGTCGCAGGAAAATATCTTGAATTTCGTCAATTTGCGTGGGGAAAATTGAAAATTTTGTCAGCCAGTTAAGAATAAAGAATTTTGTTGAACGGGCATGGAAAAATCACGAATTTCATTGATCGGGTGTGAAAAAATAGTGAATTTTGTTGATCAAATGTGGAAAAATAGCGAATTTTGTTGATCGGGATCGGAAAAATAGCAAATTTTGTTGATCGGGATCGGAAAAATAGCGAAATTTGTTGCTCGGGCAAGGGAAAATCACGAATTTAGTCAATCAGGAGAGAAAAAATTGCAAACTTTGTTGACTGGGCACGGAAAAATCTCGAATTTTGTCGATTGGGCTCAGAAAAATCTCGAGTTTTGTTGGTCGGGCATTTAAAAATCGCTAATTTCATTGATTGGGCACAAAAAAAACCCATCAATTTTGTTGATGATGTGCGGAAAAATTGCAAGTTTTGTTGATGGGCTGAGGAAAAATCCCGAATTTCATTAGTTGTGAGAAAAATTCGCGAATTTTGTCACTTTGCAACGGGGGGAAATTTTGAATTCCGTTGGCTGGGTGTGAAAAAGTCGGAAATTTTGTCGATTAGGAGTGGAAAAATCATGTGTTTTGTCTGTTTATCGTGAATTTCGCCAATTTACATCGGAAAAAATTATAAATTTCGTCAGAGTCAGTTGGGAATCGCGAATTCCGTTGATCGGGCACGGAAAAATCACTAATTTCAATGATCAGGCACGGAATAATCGTGCGAATAATCAGGCTCCGAAAAAGCGCTAATTTCGTTGGTCGGGCTCGAAAACAGCGCAGATTTCGTCGATCAGGCATGGAAAAATTGAAAATTTCATTAATCAGTTGTGGAAAAATGGTGAGTTTATCGCCAAAAGTAATCACAAATTTTAACAATTTACCGCAGGCGTGTCAGTTAGGAATCGCAAATTTTGTTGTACGGGCGTGGGAAAATAGCGAGTTTCTTCGATCCAGTGCAGAAAAATATTGAATATTGTTGACCGCTTCGAAAAAATTTAAAATTTTGTCACTCACGCGCAAATTTTGCTGTTCGGGTTCGGAAAAATTGCAAATTTCGTTGATGAGGCATGGAAAAATCTCAAATTTCATTGATTGGCTCCTCTTCCATACGTTTATAAAGTTCACATTTTTTTTTCGGCACTAGCCACTTTCTTTTTAGTACTTTTAATAAAAGTAAATTTACTCCTCCGAATAATGTCATGAAATTTATCACTCCTTCAAAATGATCCTTTCTATATATCTGTTATATATACAAACCTAAACTATTAATATATCTTTGCCAACTGAATTGGATATGTTGACAGGGTAGGGGAACTTAGAGGGGTAACTCCCCCCCCCCCCACCACCTCTAAAGCCATATTTTTTTATCTGATTATAAGACACAGATCACCTCTCCGAAATAGAACTTTCACCATGTTACTGATGTGGCCCTCAACAACTCAGACATTTTTGTAAGTGACCCTTCAAGGGCCCAAAAAGGTTGTGCACCCCTATTCTAGAGATAAAGAAAGCGATATGAGTATGACTTATAAAAACAATGAAGTTAAGATGTATATTACTGTAAATTCTTGTAGTAAAGCATAAATCTAAACTGTAATGCATTTTTTGGAAAATGTAATTTTCGGTAAAAACTAAACTAATGACTGAAAATTCCATACGCAAAACATTATTTCTCAAAAAGTTATTGGAATATCACTATGAAATTGCTGTTTAAGCTATTGTGAAAACACGGCATAGAAAGTGATCGCATGCCAAATCGCATGGCCTAGATACAGAAAACGAGTTCTATTTTTTTTTCATTATTTACCTGTAAAATTATATAATATTGGATTATACATGAAATTAAAAAGTATTGAATAAACCACCAGCAATCCAAGTCACTTAAAACTGAAGAACATTGTGTTTTCGATAACGGTTACATCGATGAGAAACATCATCTTTTGCTTTGTTGAAGAACCGGGAGGGAGGGGGGGGGGATATGACCTTCTAGAGATCCCCGAAAGGGGTGAGACTACGCTGGGCACGGGTCACACGAACAATAGAATTCTCCCCAGCTTTAAATGCCCCCTAAGCTACGGCGCACGAGTAGGGTTACTGTATTAAGCAGTTTATCCCTCGTTTGGCTAACTGAATATTATTTATTATATAGAAAATAATCAACATATAGGATTGGTCCCGCCACAAAACGAATTGGAAAAGAAAATCACGTACAAAATAAATATTTATTTTTTAAATTGTACCTTCTCTGTATTAATAAATATTTCATGTTTATTAATATACTGGGGAAGAACAAGTTCCGAAAAAGATTTATTTAAGATAATCTGCAATTAAAAAAATATTATTGTTTAGATGTGCTTGGGTTACATGACATAGAATTGTATGCAATAAGTACAATGCAAGTATTTTGATTATGATTTTATTAAAATGAATATTACAGTTTTCTATTTTGAAAATTTGATGCATTTCAAATTTATAATATGTGTGTATATATATATATGCGTGTGTGTATGTTTACAATTGTCAAGAGAATAAAAAAATATGCTTAAATTATTTAGAAAACATAACTTTTTATTAGTTTTGTTTTTGAGAAAAAAATTTCAACGTCTGATTTTTGTAACATATAGTTATATAGATTTTTTGTAAATAATTCTAAGAGAATTATTCATAAAATTTGAATATGTCAAATAATTTGTACGTTTTAATAACTTTTTTACCAATTTCGTTTTTAAAATTTTCTTTTAACTCATTTAATATGTTTTATAATGCGCTATATGAATCCCCTTTATTTTCCCCTTACTCCACATTTAGTAAGAGAATAAGTAAAAACTAAATGCGTTAAGTAATTTGTAAATTTTAATAATTTTTTAGCAATTTTTTTAAAAATATTTCCTTTAACTCATTTAATATGTTATATGTATACCCTTTTTGCCACATTTAGTACGAGAATAAGTAAAAACTAAGTGCGTTAAGTAATTTAGAAACATTAATATTTCTTTAATATTTCTAGGGTTAAAATCAGGCCATTTTTCTCCAGGAGGAATTTTTAAAGCTCCTGTGGTTGCAGGTAGGATTTGCACTTAAACTACATTAATAAGCATTAAACTCAAGCAAAACTTCCAGAAATACCACCCCCCCCCCCCCCAAAAAAAAAAAAAAAACAAAAAAAAAAACAAAAAAAAAACGCGCAATATTTTTAAAATATGCTTTACATCAAGGAAACAAAGTACTGTGATCTATAATAAAACAGTTGAAAAGTTACATTGCAGCAATGCAGGTTTTACTCTCGGAGTGCGGCTTGTGGAGATGACTGTTTATAATATTTTTTTATTTATATTTGACATATTAGGGATGGTTATTTAGTAGAAATTTGGATTTAAAGAAAATGCACATTTTTTTAAACCTTGGTATGTCTTATGCCATTACAAAAATATTGATTAATAAAAAAAAAATGTGTGTGTCTGGGGCGGGGGGGAAGGCTGCAGTAAATTTACGTGTACTGTGTGTACTGTATTATGTCTGTTCCGTATTATTGATTGTTCAATATATCAATTTATATAAATATATTCTTTTTATCAGACGTATAGGAATATATTTTATAAGGACCCCCTCTTTTTTAGAGTTTAGAAAAACAGAACATAATTTTTATTTGTCTCATCAGGTTAAAAAGTAACAACTATTACTGAAATAAAATATTCCAGTTTTAAAAAACTTGTAAATTATTTATCAAAATAATTTTATCGTGGTGTCAAGGAATTAAATAAAAAATCTGACAAAATGTATGCTTAAAACTAATTTTTAAGATATGCTTGCCATGAAAAGGCAGGTTTACTGTATGTAATGAGCCTTTCACTATTTTATAAGGTCTTATTCTAGGTATATGTAATAGTACTTATTTTTCCTAAATGAAATGATAAAAATAATTCTTGGCTAAATCATGAAAACTTTTGTTCATAAAAAATATTCAGAAATTAAAATAATACTTGTTTGAACAAAATTGCTTTGATTCGTACTTTATCATATAAGACATTCACCTTCATTTAATTTTTTTATTTTGTCTTTCAAAAAGAGTAACTGTTAATTGCTCTAAAATTAATTTAATTTCAGATTATTAAGTCAAAAATAAACATAAATAAATTAAACAAGCAAACAACCAAAAAGGAAAGGGAGAAGAGGTAGAAAAAAGTTCTAATATCACAGAATACAAGAGTAATTTTTATATAATTTAAAATTAATTTAATTTGAAAATATTAAGTTATATAAGCAATGAACATTAATAATCTAATGAGAATAGTAATTTAATAAAATAAAATAATAGATTACTACTTTAAGTACCAATATTTAAATTTAGTTACATTATTTACATTTAAATAATGAAACCTAACTTTACTGATATATACAATGTATGCTAAACACTGTACTATATTGTAGAAAAATGAACTTTTTTTTTATAATATTTCTTTCATAAATATATATTTATAAAATATTATATAAAAGGTAATTGAAAGTTTTCACTTAAAATTTCAGTCACATGCAGTCACAAATAATTACATATTGTATTTATTTATTGTTTGTGCAGTTTTAATGAAATAAAAACTTTACATTAAAAGCTATATTAATTATATTGTATACACATATTTTATTGCTTTAATTTATTAACATTTTTGTCGCAACATATTTTGACGTTGTCACGCTAACAATCAGCAGAGAGAAAATTTGGGTCAGAGCTGGAAGTCTGCACGGGCCGAATTTCCAGGACCGGGTTCAGCCCAGCCAGGCCCGCACGGAAACTCTCCTGACCCGGTCAGTGTAAAATTAAAAGTTCGGACCGGACCCGATTCTTTTATATTTTCACAGTTCAGGGTCAGCCCGTACAAAAATAAGTAAAAACAGATCTGCTCCGGCCCATGAAATAAACAATTAAATATGCTCGGTCGGATCACGACTACAGCGTACATATTTATAGGGAAATTTTTCAATATATTATAGATTATGCATCTTCAAGACGAATTACACAATAGCAACCTTAATTATTGCTTAGAAACTAGACTTTGGAACATTCAAATAAAGATTCATTAAAAAAGTTGATGTAACTTAGTACAAAAGAAGGCTAAAATATAATAACTTTTGAAGTTGTATAAAAGTATATTTTTGAAAATATTTCTTTGTAATTTATTATGGCTGTTCTCAAATCCAAAGGAACTACTTTCTGAGACATTTCTGAATTAATTCTTGTCCGGAAATGTATAAAATAGGCAGATTTTCGTATTCAGAAACTTTGTACTGGAATGGTGTTGCCCATTTTTTGATAAAGCAAAAGATCTATCAAAAATACTGTCAAAGTGAACCTCTTGAACTTGATCGCTTTGAATTTTCGCGCGCGAAACCTGCGGAGAGAATTATGAATAAATTAAAAATCTTCCAGTGAGGTTAACCCCCCCCCCCACACACACACACACATACATACATGCACACACACTCGAACCAAGGCTACCTCCTGAATTTATCATCGAGCACCTTTTGTTTTGAAATATTTTAAAATATGATTTACATTAAAGAAGCAAATAAAATCTTATGCGCTGCAATAAAACAGTTATGGGAACCGTTGAAAAGTTAGGGCTTGAAGAGAGGACTTTTATATTTTTAATTTGTATTTGATATTAGGGATGTTTATTTAGTAGAAATTAGAATTTAAAACAAGTGCCTCCCTTTTTTTAACCTGCAGGCATGTTTTATGCTATTACAAAAATATTGATTAATTAAAAAATATGTGTGTGGGTGGGGGGGGGGGACTGGAAAAAGGTTGTAATAAATTTTACATGTACTCTATCATATCTGTTTGTGCCATGTTTTTGATTGTGTAGTATTTCAGTTTATATAAATTTATTCTTTTTATTAGATATACAGGGATATTTTTTATAAGGGCCTTTTGTTAGATTTTTGAAATGCAAACGGAGCATAATTTTTTATTTCTTTCATCAAATAAAAAGTAACAACCATTACTGAAATAAAATATTGCAGTTTTAAAAAACTTGTAAACTATTTATGGAAATAATTTTATTGAGGTTGCAAGTAATCTTTAAAAATTCTAAGAAAATGGATGTTTAAAACTAATTTTTTAGATATGTGTGTCATGAAAAGGCAGCTTTACTCTATGTTCTGGGCCTGACACTATAAGGCCTTATTCTAGGTATATGTAATGCTTCTCTTTACTAAATGAAATGATAAAAATGATTCATGGCTGAATCATGAAAACTTTTGTTCATAAAAAATATACAGAAATTAAATTAATACTTATTTTAATAAAATTGCTTTGAATTTTTTCATCATATAAGACCACCTTCATTTAAATTATCTTTGAATTAATTTCAGATTAGTAAGTCAGAAATAATAAACATAAAGAAATTAAGGAAGCAAACAAACAAAAAAGGGAGGATTGAGGAGGTATAAAAAGTTCCAATATCGCAGAATACGCGAGCAACTTTTATATAATTAAAAATTAATTTAATTTCAAAATATTATGTTATATAAGCAATTTGCATTAATAATTTAATGAGAATAGTAATTTAGTAACATAAAATAAAGTAATAGACTACTGCTTTAAAAATCATTATTTAAATTACGATGCATTATTAACATTTAAATAATAAAAGTTAACTTACCTTATATGTACAATATGTATACAATGTATGATAAACGAATATATTATATTGCATGAAAAGAACTTCCCTTTTTTTTTTTTTTTTTTTTTTTTTTTTTGTACAATAAACATAAATTTATATTTATAAAATATTATGTAAAAGTTAACAGGAAATTTTCACTTAAAATTTCAATTACATCCAGCGGCAAATAATTGCATATTGTATTTAATAATTATTGTTTGTAAAGTTTTAATGAAATAAAAATATTATAATAAAAGTTATATTAATTATATTCTACATGCATATTTTTATACCTTTCTGAACAAAAATGAATTGAAACTTGTGTCATAAAGTTGCCCCTTTTAGATTTGAGAACAGTCATATCCATGTCATATCAGTCATATCATATCCAAGTCATATCCATGACAAAAGTTTCATATTTTCATTATTGTCAGTATATTCATATGTTCAGTTTCATATTTTCCGACTTATGCAGGGGCATGTGGGGCTGCCGCCAAGGGGCCCATGAGAGTAATCAGGATTTTCATTAAAAGGTGTCAAATGATATAAATTAGCCAAAAGTGACCAAAATTCATATATTTCAAACATTTAGGAAGGAAGTGTGGTCACCCTTCTTCCAGTACACGCCCCCCCCCACACACACACACAACACCCACGCAAAAAACAAACTACATCATTAGAAAACTAATTATTAAAATTTATTAGTATGTCATCGTTTTCAAAAGAAATTCTACATTAAGGCTGTTCTTAACTGCTCTGCTCAACAAGCGCAAAACGTTTAACACATTTACAAATTCATTTTTTAACGGAAAGACTGATCATGAAAGCGATTTGGAATTGAACTGCGTTTTCCATTTTTTTTTAATCAATATCCATAATCAATTAATAATCAATATCCAATATTTACCTATTGAGTTATAAGCTATTTTGATCACGTGACAAACCCGTTTTTGGCCCGCTCTTGAGTGTTTTTTCTCCTTTCGCGTGGAAATTCGGTTCAAAACCACCACTTTGACTCTATTTTCTGAAAAATGTATTGCGTTTCCAAAAAAAGAAAAAAAAAACAGCTCGATTACATAGTTTCTGAACAACAGCACCAGCTAGTTTCATGCATTTTCGAACAAAGATAAATTAAAACTTATGTCAGAAAGTTGCCATTTCGGATTTGAGAACATTCTTAACGTTTTCCTCGTAATGTGGCATGTTAAATCATTAATGATGACCAATTTGTGGCATTCTCTTTTAGACATCTTATAACATACAAATTAAAAGTTTGCAAACAAATATTCGTGTCAACCAATTTATCATTTTTTCTACTATTGTCCGACTAGTATTTTTTCTTAAGGCTGTTCTCAAATCCAAAAGGACAACTTTTACATAAGTTTTAACTTATTTTTGTTCGGAAATGCATGAATCGAGCAGATATTGTTGCTCAGAAACTATGTAATTAAGCTGTTTTGTCCCCCCCCTTTTTTTTTTTTTTTTTTTTTGCAAACGCAATAGATCTTTCAGAAAGTAGTGTCAAAGTGCACCAGTTGGCGTTTTGAACCGAATTTCCGCGTGAAAGAAGAATAATCACTCATGAAAGGATGAAAAGCGTGTTTGTCACGTGATCAAAATCGCTTATAATTCAATAGGTAATTTATTTATCAAGAAATCGAAAACACAGTTCAATTCTAAATCGCTCCCATAGTCAGGTCTTCCAATTTTATATCTTTCCGTTAAAAAATGAATCTATAAATGTGTCAAAACGTTTTGCGCTTGTTGAGCCAACAGTTGAGAACAGCCTTAAAGTTGTGACCATCTTTTTGTGATACCCTGTATGTAGATGTGAGCAGTACCGGGTACAAAATTTATGCATGCATATATGTATGAAGTTTAGTACTAGCCACTTCCACATTATTCACAAGAGAATTCTATAGATAGATAGAAGCCCCCCCCCCCCACCCCAACCGCCAATACCAGCAGAATGATGCTTGGCCCGGGGTCTTCTATACTCTTAGTCGGGCCCTGAATATTTTATCGGTTTCGTTTAAATTTTTATGTCGGCCCTGCTCGTTTAAAAAATTGTTCTAATTCTGCTTTACGGCCTTTGGAAAGTTCAGTGCTTTGGCGAAGCCCCGTTCGCTGACCGCCAAAGATAAAAAAGGCAGCAAGACGCAAATGCGCCATATCTGCCCCTTCAACTTTCACACCCCACCCCTCTTGACCTTTGGGGAAGAAAATGTAATTAAAGCGTGCAGAGCGAGATTACCCCAAAGAAAGGGTCAGTACATAAAAGAATGAGTATGACTTGTAGAAACAGTGAAGTTTGGATGTATAGTACTGTAAATTCTTGTAGTAAAACATAAATCTAAACTTTAAATACATTTTTTGAAAAAGTTATTTTCGGTGAAAATTCCATACGCAAAACATGATTTCTCAAAAAGTTATTGGAATATCATTATGAAATTTAAAATAGGTTTAAATTTAGAAGAAATATTTTTTGTCTTATAGGTGTTTTTGTGGAATGATATGAATGACATGGCGTAGAAAGTGATCGTGTACAAAACTCCATAGCAGAAACTGTGCAGCACGTTAGCAGCAATGCAGATTATTTTAGACCTTGCAGATCAATCTACCAGCTTAAAAATAAATATTGAGCTTTAAAAAAATCACTAAAAATTTACTTTGTTTTAGGAGTTATTGTATTTGTTATTAATTTTCTTTGTAAAATGTAAATTTTGCTTATTTTATGGGTTACTGTGAGTATTTATCATAGTAGCTTGGTTCAGTATCGTTGGGTCGCAGATAAATTTTAGTTTGCTGCAGATTGATACTGAAAATTCTGCTTCTGGGTACCAAATCATCACTGACTAGCCTAGATACAGAAGACGAGCTCTGTTTTTTTAATTATTTACCTGTAAAATTGTATAATATTGAATTATACATGAAATTAAAAGGTATTTAATAAGCCACAAACAATCCAAGTCCCTTAACACTGAAGAATATGGTGTTTGTGATAACGGTCGCATCTTCGATACGAAATGTCATGTTTTGCTTTGTTAAAAAATTGGGGTGGGGTGGGGGGGGGCAAAATATGGCCTTCTAGAGATTAAAAAGGGGTCAATACTTTTAAAGAAATGAGTCACTTATAAAAACAGTAAAGTTTAGATGTATAATTACTGAAATTCTTGTAGTAAAACAAAAATGTAAACTTTAAATGCATTTTTTGGATAATGTAATTTTCGGTGAAAAGTCCATACGCAAAACATTATTCCTCAGAAAATTATTGGAATATCACTATGAAATTTAAAATTTTATGTTGTTTACACTATTCTGAACGTAATGAACTAAATATTTAAATTTAAAATAAATATTTTTTCTTTTATGGATGTTTTTGTGGAATGACATTGATGAATTTTATGAAAATTAACATGTAAACAAGTGCAATATGCTTTAAGTTTTGAAACATTTAAAACATTTCTTACATTTTAGTTCATTGCCTTCACCAGTGTCATAAAAATGAAATGTACAAAGGAAACTAACATACAGTAAAATTTTCTTTAGAGCATTTTGGGCAAATTTCACTAAATTTTACTATAAATTCCTCCATTAACCAAAATTTTATCAATGAAGGAAATATTTTTTTGCTTTTTTTCACATTTTCTAGTCATATTCTTAAAAATACGTTAAAAAAATAATTAAATATCTCAACTGCTCTGTGCATAGTCAGACACCTTAAATGATTGAATAAAAAAGTGTCTGTTAGATAAGTTATTTCTATTATGTTTATGAGCAGATATGGGGAATTTCTAGAAAATCTTACCAGCCAAGGATTTATTTCAACAGCCAGTAAAATGCAATGTACAGTTAAAAATTTTTATGACAAAATTACGCAACTCAAAATAGTTTGTTACTATTACTGTAACACATTTTCATATATTTCTTTCCTATAAAATTGAGAAATATAAACAAGAGATGAAAGTTTAATATAAAATAGAATTTTGTACCATGTTTACAACGCAGTAATTAGGAAAGTTGAAAAATATAGCTAACTTCATATTAAAAAAAATAACGTTTTCGGCATACCTGTATAGTTTGCAGTTTTCAAAAACTACCTAAAAATTCACTCATTCTGTCAGAAAATTCACTCGCCGGTGGCTAGTAAAATGATGCATTTTCGTACCCCTGAGCATGATATAGTTATTATTACTTTCTTCTATCTTTACAAGAATAAAGTATTAGATTCGTGAAAATTTTCGACTTCCGGTTTTCGACGGATTTATACGTTTTAGAATGCCCAGAACACGATTTGATGGTTTTAGAAAATGTCTGTCTGTGAGTCTGTCTGTCACTCTGTCACTCTGTGAGTCTGTATGGGACAAAAATTTTGTGGGCGCTCTATCTCAAGAACTAATGCACGGAATTTCACAAAACTTCATATTTAGTTAGACCTTGATATAAACTGGACCTGATTAGTTTTTGGTGAAAATCGGCCAACAGGTGGCGCTGCTATGCGGCATTTTTCACGATTTCTGAAATAGCTATATCTCAAGAACTACTGCACGGATTTTCATAAAACTTCAGATTTAGTTAGTCCAGGACATAGTTTGGTGCTGATTACTTTTTTGTAAAAATCTCCTAACAGGTGGCGCTGCTATGCTGCATTATTCATGATTATCGCAATAGCTCTAACTCAAGAAAAAATGCACGAATTTTTATCAAGCATCAGATACAGTTAGTCCCTGATATAAATTAGAGCTGTTTAATTTTTGGTGTAAATCGCTCAACAGGTGGCACTAATGTGCTGCATTTTTCACGATTCCCGCAAGAGCTGTATCTCAAGAACTATTGCACGGATTTTCATCAAACTTCAGATTTAGTTAGTCGTTGACATGAATTGACGTATAAATTAGTGCTGTTTAATTTTTGGTGTAAATCACTCAACAGGTGTCACTGCTATGCTGTATTTTTTGCGATTTCCGCAATAGCTTTATCTCAAGAACTAATGCTTGGATTTTCAACAAACTTCAGATTCAGGTATACCTTGATATCATTTAGTGCTGCTTATTTTTGGTGTAAATCGCTCAACAGGTGATGATGCTATGCTACATTTTTCAGAATTTCCGCTGTAGCTCTATCTCAAGAACTAATGCACGAATTTTCATCCAACTTCAAATTCAGATATACTTTGACATGAATTGGTGCTAAATCGTTGTTATTTTTTGTGCTATTTAAATGATTTAATTGACGTGATTTATATAAAAGAAAGTTTTGTGATGGCCACAACATACTAGTTTTATTTTCATGTCATAAACACACTTCTCAGATTTATGTCAAATTATTTCACAAGAAAATTTACTGGCTGTCTAGCATCATTTTTACCATTCTTGATCATTTTTACCATTTGAACAGTTGAAAGTGCTACATGGATCATGATTTTTGTTATTCTAGACATAATTTCTTAGAATAATCACATATGGCATGCAAAAGTAGGTATAAATACATTACTAATAATTTTACTGAAGGAAATATTCCTGTGTATTCTAAAATAAACAAAATCTTTATTGAGATAAAATAAGTTATTATTAAAGTTTCATTGGTGCTTGAGCAAAGCACAGGTTTGCATTAAGCATAACCAAACAAACGTCAATGTTTAGCTCAAATTATTGTTTTCAAATGCACGGTACAAAACTCACCAATTTCAATATATTTCATACAATGTTGAAAAGTTTTAAGACTTTTGGTGTATTGCAATGCAAGAGTTCAAGCAATTAACAATATAAAGCAGACATGAAATATCTTTATAATAACTGTGTGCTTTTTCATAGAAACATGTAAAAAGGAAACGTAAAATTTTAAAAACATGGAACGCTTAAATTTACAAATATCGCTTGTTTTACACTTAATGATTGAAATTTTGGCTAAAACGGTGTCAGTTAGATAAATTATTTTTCTATTTTCACGGTTGAAAAAGTTCAAATTTTAAAAAGTTTCTTTAATTTGATTTTAGTTAAAGAAATCTTGGAATATGCACACGCAAATTGTTTTCATAAATTCTTGTGACACTTTCATTTGTTTTATTTATTTATGGTTGTTTAATAAACCAAAGGTGGATCTTGATGTGAAAAAGTTTTTACATGTATTTATAAAAAAATAAGAATTTTTCATGATATCAATTTCAACATATTTCAAACAATGTTGAAAAATTTTAAGACTTTTGGTGTATTACAGTGCAAGAGGTCAAAACATTAAGAATATAAAGCAAAAATGAAACATCTTTATAAAAACTGTCTGCTTTTTCATAGAAACATGTAAAAAATAAATATAAATTCTTAAAAATATGGAACGCTTAAATTTCCAAATATTGATTGTTTTACACTTAATGATTGAAATATTGGCTAAAACAGTTTCAGTTAGATAACTTATTTCTATTTGAATCATGTTTATGAGTAACCTATAGTGTTAAATAGTTCAAATTTTAAAAGATTTCTTTAACTTGATTTTAGTTAAGGAAATCTTGGAATAATGCACGCACATTGTTATCATAAATTCTTGGACACTTTGATTCGTTTTATTTATTTATAGCTGTATAATAAACCTAAGGTGGACCGTAATGGGAAAAAGTTTTATTTTACATGTATTTATATATATATATATATGTCGTCAATTTTAGCATATTCCATACAATGTTGAAAAATTTTAAGACTCTTGGTGTATTACAGTGCAAGAGTTTAAAACATTAAAAATATAAAGTAACAATGAAATTCTTTTATTATAACTGTCTGCGTTTTTATAGAAACATGTGAAAAGGAAACGTAAAATCTTAACAACATGGAACGCTTAAATTTCCAAATATCGCTTATTTTACACTTGATAATTGAAATGTTGGCTAAAACAGTTTCAGTTGGATAAATTATTTCTATTTGTGTCATATTTAAGAGTAACCTATAGTGTTAAAAAGTTCGAATTTTAAAAGATTTCTTTAACTCGATTTAAGCTAATGAAATCTTGGAATATGCACACACAAATTGTTTTCATAAATTCTTGCGACACTTGATTCGTTTTAGATGGAGGATTGTAAAGGTCAATGGAAATCACTACTATGAATTTATTGCATTGGTCTTTAATTTTTTTTTGTGGTTTTATCTTTTTATCACTAACCTAAAAAAAAGTAATGATATCAATACAAAAACCCTTAATGGGTTAAAAGTTTGTGACGCAGCGCTTTATCTTATTGCTGTAAGAATTTTAAATATGGAACTTAAAAATAATGATATCAAATTTTAAGTGACGTTATGCTATTAATTAATGTATATGTATACATACATTTATATTATTTATTTCATCATTTTATTTTTGTTTTATTTATAATTGCATGTGCAAGAATTATGTTAAATTTAAAAGGATGCATAAAAATTTATTCATTGATTCTTTATCATTCACATCTTTCATAAATTCAAAATATGAGTTTTAAAAGATATGATATCAAAATTTAAGTGACGCCTTGATGTAGCTTTAAACAATGTTTTAAAATTCAATTTCAATTGTTTTCGGTTTGGCTAAATATATTTAAACATGTAACCAAAACTTTTAATTTACCAATACACTGTTAAAAATATCACTCTCACTGAACCTACAATCTACAATGCACTGCAATGTATTTATATGAAAAAAATTGATTTATCTTTTGTGCCACGCTATCCAAAATCAAAAGTAAATGATGTCTGTGCGTCATTGTATCCAAACTAAACGCAATGTATGCAAATGGATAATATGACGCACAAAAATCATTTACATAAATTTTACTTTTGATTTTGGATAGCGTGGCACAAAAGATAAATCATTTTTTTTTTCATATAAATACATTGCAGTGCATTGTATAGGTTCAGTGAGAGTGATATTTTTAACAGTGTATTGGTAAATTAAAAGTCTTGGTTACATGTGTATATTTATCCAAACCGAAAACAATTGAAATTGAATTTTAAAACATTGTTTAAAGCTACATCAAGGCGTCACTTAAATTTTGATATCATATCTTTTAAAACTCATATTTTGAATTTATGAAAGATGTGAATGATAAAGCATCAATGAATAAATTTTTATGCATCCTTTTAAATTTAACATAATTCTTACACATGCAATTATAAATAAAACAAAAATAAAATGATGAAATAAATAGTATAAATGTATGTATACATATACATTAATTAATAGCATAGCGTCACTTAAAATTTGATATCATTATTTTTAAGTTCCATATTTAAAATTCTTATAGCAATAAGATAAAGCGCTGCGTCACAAACTTTTAACCCGTTTTTATATTGATATCAATTACTAATTTTTTATAATGCAATTGTATATATTTATTAACATATTTTTAATTATTATTTAATTATCGTATACCTATCTCTAAACAGTATTTGCTTTAAAATTTATTCCATTAATATTTATTAATAGTTTTTATTATATAATAGTTTTTATTTTACTAATAAGTCAATAGATGGCCGCGCCACATTGATTTATTTGAATACATGGCGCAATTCATTCTCAATTCTAAATTATCTACAGAGGGCGATGGTTATATATAATGGGAATGTGCTTGACTATGCTGTATATTGTTGAACCTTGGTCCACCATCATATAAAAATCTTTTTTGGCAACATGTGCTGGTGATCTCCAATGATTGTATTTGTTATGTCTAATGCTAGGACTGTATAGATTTTAATTTGGTAATTTGTTTTTTTATTTTTCCTCTATCCTTTTAAATCTTGTTTTATTTTGAACTTAGTTGGTGTTCAATGGTTTATTTCTCTGTTTTATGTGTGTGGTTGTCCCAAATTCATATTCTTTAGCTAATTTATGGCTAATATGAAGATGAAACCCCACATTTTATTTGTAGAACTTTAGGTATTTGGTACACGACGATTCTATCTAACTTCTACAAATTTTCATTATTCCATTTCTGTTATTCAATTTCTGTTGTTTTTCATTATGTTTTTGGATCTATGTTAAGTGTGTTGGGGGGGACTGTAGTTTTGTCAATTTCTTAATGTCATTTTATTCATAATTTCACATTTTTTGTTGGTGAACGGTAATGTTTATCTAGTGGTTATATACACTGCTCAAAAAAAATTAAAGAATATTGCAGTTTTAGGTGGATTTTGTATCTGGTAAACTGTTTAGCTGATTGATACATGGTCGACAGACATAGTAGGTTATATGAGAATAAATTACACATGTTTGGCAGAAAAAAATGCATTTTATTGCGCATTTGTGTACTAAAGGAAAAAAACACAATTTGTGCATATGAGAAAAAAAGAATAAGAAAAGGTGTTTTCTTCAAAGAAAATCATTTTCAGTAGGGGGTATGGTTTCCACGGGCGGCCAGCAACGTTGAACACCTTTGAGGCATGGACTCAATGAGGCTATTAATGACGAGTTGGGGTATTCTGCCCCACTCTTCCAGAAGAGCTCTTTCCAGTTCTTGGAGAGTTTGTGGGGGTTGTTGGCGGCCAGAAACTCGTCTTCCTAGAGCGTCCCAAACGTGCTCGATTGGATTCATGTCTGGAGAACACGCTGGCCATTCCATTCGAACGATTCCTTCCTCGAAAAGGAAATCCTCCACCAGGTTTGCACGATGTGGTCTGCAGTTATCGTCCATTAAAATGAAGTTATCTCCGATTGCTGCAGCGTAAGGGACTACAATATGTCTGAGGATCTCATCCCTATATCGGCGACCAGTCAGAGCTCCATCTCGAATGATGTAGAGGTCAGTGCGCCCGTCAATGGAGATGCCACCATACACCAACACTCCTCCACCGCCAAATCTGACACTTTCGTGCACGAACGCAGGATTATTCCTACTGCCACGGTCCCTCCAGATGAAAATACGCCTATTATCCGGATGCACAGAAAAACGGGATTCGTCAGAAAACAGAATATTGCTCCATTCATTTCTCCTCCAGTTGACATGCTCGGTTGCCCACTCCCTGCGGTCGCGACGATGCCTTGATGTTAATCTAACACATACCATCGGTCTGCGAGCATACAGACCTACAGCATGGAGCCGGTTTTGGACAGTCTGAGTTGAAATCGTGGTGCCTGTAGCCGAGCGAAGGTGTTGTTGGAGAAGAGTAGAGTTCATGGTTCGGTGTCTCCGAGCTGTTAACGCTAAATACCGATCTTCATTGGGCGTTGTTGCCCGTCTACGACCTTGCCCTGGTCTTCGGCCTGCACATCCACTCTCCAAAAAACGGTTCCAGATCCTGGAAATGACACTTTGTGACACTCCAATGGCTTGCGCTACTTCGGCTTGAGTTTGGCCCCCTTCTAACCTACCAACAATTCTCAAAGCTTCTGAATCTGTCAAATGACTTCGCTGAGACATCGTACTCATCGAAACAAAGCAATCACTGAATGCCGATCATCCTTGTCTTCATTCTCTTTTATCCAGTTGAAAGTCAAATTTCATTCGCTGCCGCTGAAGCGACGTTTTTGACGTCGAACTCAAAATTTGCATACTCCACAGTTTGAAAACCAGAAAAATTTGCATTTGTGATTCTCTTCTTCTATTTTCGGCAAAAAAAAAATTTCGTTTATATCTTTATTTTATATAAAACTTCAAATATCCTTTAATTGTTTTGAGCAGTGTATATAGATGTATATATGTTACCGTTAAAGACCGAAATTGGGGAATGTCGACTTTCACCGGTGAATGTCAAAACATAGCAAATGCGTCGGTGAAAGACCGAATATTTGATTATATTTTTGTACATTCGGACCATTATCGGTGTATATGGAAAAGAAAGAGATATGATTTGGTGGAGGTCGAAAAGTGAAGACAAGATCAACAGAGAGGCGATAATCTGTCCTTAAATCCTTTGTTCTGCTGCGAGTCAATCAGTTTTGTCAGTCTTATGCAAGGTTTGATGGTGCGCGCAACGTTTTCTTAATCTTTATTTTTATTTGATATCCTAATTTGTATCGAATGGATAATACTGTCTACAGTGAATCGTTATATTTTGTTTTTTAAAGTTAAATGCATTAATTGCGAGTAAACGAGAAGACAATTGTTTTTATTTTTAATATGAAAAGTATTCTAAAATACATTCTGAAGTGATTTCTGCTAAAACTTATTGTAATGCATGAAACCTTTGGATTACAGATGATTAAAACATTTTTACGTTTTAAAAATTAATGTTGAAGAGAAATTAATTGTACCAATAAAACCAGGAGAAACGAATATACAGTATTACGATACCAATGATGAATTGATATTGATTTTATTTGAAACTTACACCAGATTAAGCCACGGAGGAAGAACACGTATGCTTAAAAATTTGCAAGTTAAATAGAAAAATGTAACACATGAAGTTGTAATGTCGTAATTAAATTATGCAAACAATGTCAAACGAAACATAGTGCACCTTAGAAAGTTATTGTTGTGAAACCATGGTTAGTTCTGAGTTAAACTCAAGATGTCAAGTTGATCTGATAGATCTGCAGTCACACAGGGATGGTGAATATAAGTTCATAACGGTGTATCACGATCAATTAATTTAGTTTGTCTAGCAACGACCTTTGAAAGCTAAGACAGCTAAAGATGTAGCGTATCACTTTCCTCCAATATTTTTAAAATTTGGTGCTCAAGCTATATTGTAATCAGATAATGGTAGGGAATCCATTAATCAAGTCATATCCGAACCGTGCGCTATGTGGAAAGATTTTAAGATAGTTCAAGGAAAATCTCACCATAGTCAAACACAAGGCTTAGTTGGAAGATCCAATCAGGATATACAGAATATGTTAACTGCATAGATGACAATAACGATACAAACAAATGATCAGATGGTTTCCCCTTTATTCTATTTTCCAAGAACTCTGCTTAACACGAATGAATACGCCATACATCTTATGAAGTCATGTTTTGCGCTAAACCAAAAAGAGTCATAGCATCGTTTTTTTTGCCTAGCGAAAAAATCGCAAATATTGAAATCGAAGAACAACTCGAAGAAATTGCTAACACTTTTGAAACCGAAGAACAGCTTGAAGAAACTGGTAATACTTTTAAAGAAAATTTGAGCAATGACCATACCTAAAATTATATTGTAAAGAAAAATATTGAAGAGGACCTGCAACCTACCATGTCTTAATATCAAACCATGTTCATAACAATACAAGTTCATTTCTATAAAAAGAGCGGCTTCGAAAGAGAGTCTTCGATTGCAAGAAACGAAAATCTTACGAACTGAAAAAAAACCTCCTGCTCAAATTGGTGATATTGCACGAATACATGTCCCTGATGTCGACCGTGGTCGTACATATGGCCGAAATGTGTTGGCAGTTGTTGTTGGAATAGAAGACTTCGACTTTTATAAACTATCAAATAAAGTTGGTACCCTCAAGCAGCTTTATACCCGTAATCAGTTCGTAATTTGTAAAGAAAATTTATTTTCCAGAGATGAGATTTCGTCTCAAGAAATGTCTCTGAGAGAAGAAGCTGCAGCTAATTCGAGAAGTGGAGGGGAAAGCTATACACGTTCTCATTGTAAAAGGAAGTGTTCTACAAATAAATGCAGTTGTAAAAGGAAGGGAGTATTGTACTATTCAAAATGTCATAAAAGTTGAAGTTGTTGAAATAAATAAGATTTCAATCACATAGTTAAGCAAGTGTTTTATTTGTATTATTTTATTTTCTCATATAGAATGTATTGCTTGTTTTAAGTTCAACAATTTATTTACATGTGCTGTTACTTAAGTTTTCTCCTATTTTGACATACATCGTAATGTGTTTTAATAATAAAGTATGCTTTATAGAAGGAAAGTCCACTACGGTATAAATACCAAGTTCTTTACTGCCTAAACTTAAAATAAAATTCTTAATGCTTAACATTTATCCATGTACAACTGCTATTATTATTAAGAAGGCACGTAATATCGAGCATCCCTTCTTCTTCTCAAACTATAATCTAAAGGTACGTGCCCAGAAAAACCAATACCCGTGCTGCCCTTTAAATATACCATGACATTTAAATGCTCAGTGGTTAGTCCCGCAGTGAAATCTTCTCTACTGAGTAACGAACCCGTCTGCTCACCGTGATATATCACTCCTCTTAGTAAGAGAGGCGACAAAGTTACATCACCTTTGTGACGTTTTATCGTTCATGAA
Organism: Maratus speciosus; assembly: GCA_963932465.1. Classification (NCBI taxonomy): domain Eukaryota; kingdom Metazoa; phylum Arthropoda; class Arachnida; order Araneae; family Salticidae; genus Maratus; species Maratus speciosus. The sequence goes on from OZ010790.1 coordinate 243,628,852, forward strand.
ATACGGAGAAGAAAATGCAAATCTCAAATAGGGATGAGATTTCCGCGTTTTTGCACACCAGTTTTTTGTTATAGAAAATTATATTTCATTTAATCGGAACATTTTTGCGATTTAAGAGAACAACATTTTCCCTAAGAATATACTGGTGTGCAAAAACGCGGAAATCTCATCCCTGTCTCCGACATAGTCAACATTCCCCAATAGTGCATGGTGAATGTCGACATTTGCCTATGAAACTGTGAAATAACGATGTTTAGCAAATATTTCGGACATACACCGAGCGACTATGAATACCGACATTTACTGGTGAAAGTCGACATGCTCCAGATTTCGGCCTTTCACTGTAAGATACATATATATATATATATGTATATGTCGTAGGCTAATTGAGAAATCCGGCTCTTTGCCAACAGCCTAGGCTCTTTGCAAATAGCCGGGCTAATTGGAGAATCCATCTCCCTTTTTCCAATTAGCCTGATATTTTTCAGGCTTATAACAAAGAGCCTAGAAAGCGTTAGGCTAATTGAAAAATGACCACTTATTATCCGATCAGGGTGATATTTTTAGCTCATAGGCTATCAAAGCCTGAGAGCTTATGTGCCCGCCGATTCTGTATGTACGTGTGTACGGACGTACGGACGCTTGTACGTAACGCGATAACTCTTGATAGAAATATCCGATTTGCTTCATTTTTTTTTCTAGGTTCATTCTGATAAGGTGCTTCCCTGATTATTTTTTGGGGTTCATTGGTTATGGATAAAGGGGGAAAAGGCGGCTAGTCCCCCCTTAATTTATATAAATGGGTTTTTCATGCAGAAATATTCGATTTGCTCCAAATTTGGTATACCGGTTTATTGTGTTAAGGAGCTTCCCTGATTAGATTTGGAAGCTCATTATTTAAGTATAAAGGGGGAAAGGGGGCTACCCCCCTTAATTTAGATAAATCGGTTTTTCATGATGAATTATTCGATTTGCTCCAAATTTAGTATACCGGATTATTAAGTTAAGGAGCTGCCTTGATTAGATTTGGAGGTTCATTAGTTACATATAAAGGGAGGAAAGGGGGGCTATCCCCCCGTAATTTAGATAAATGGGTTTTTCATGCAGAAATATGCGATTTGCTATAAATTTGGTATACCAGTTAATTATGTTAAGCAGCTTCCCTGATTACATTTGGAAGATCATTATTATGTATAAAGGGGGTAAAGAGGACCAATTGTCTCTCCCCTTAATTTAGATAAATGCGTTTTTCATGTAGCGTTTTTCATTAAATCAAATTTGGTATGCTGGTTTATTATGTTAAGGAGATGGCTTTATTAGATTTGGAGGTTCATTAGTTAAGTATAAAGGGAGGAAAGGGGGGACTACCCCCCTTAATTTAGATAAATGGGTTTTTAATGCAAAATTATTCGATTTGCTCCAAATTAGGTATACCGGTTTATTATGTTAAGGAGCTTCCCTGATTAGATTTGGAGGTTCATTAGTTAAGTATAAAGGGAGGAAAGGGGGGGGGGGCTAACCCCCCCCCCTTAATTTAGATAAATGGGTTTTTCATGCAGAGTTATTCGATTTGCTCCAAATTTCGTATACCGGTTTATTATGTTAAGGAGCTGCCTTGATTAAATTTGGAGATTTATTGTTTAAGTATAAAGGAGGAACAGGGGCTAATGTCCCTTTAATTTAGATAAATGGGTTTTTCATACAGAATTATTCGATTTGCTTCAAATTTGATATACCAGTTTATTACGATATGGCTTCCTTCATTTGATTTGGAGGTTCATTGATTAAGTATAAAAGGGGGAAAGGGGGGGAATTGCCCCCCCCCCTCCTTAATTTAGTAATATGGTTTTTTCATGCAGAATTACCTGATTTGCTTCAAATTTGGTATACCAGTTTATTACGTTAAGTAGCTTCCCTGATTAGATTTGGAGGTTCTTTGGTTAAGTAGAAAGGGGGCAACGGGGACTAATACCTTCATTTATTTTTCGAGGGGCATTATTCTTTGAAATTAGAGTATAATATACAATTAGTGTGAATAGCTTGTGAGCCATCAGTTTAACTGGGCAATTTTCTTTTTATTAGGTTTATTAATGCATAACCCTACCCAAAGCCGAAAAATAAATTACAACAGACAGTACCCCGATCCGAACAAGACAAAATAATTTCAGTCTACATGCAACCTGACCCGAACGTGAGAGTTCCATTTGAAAAAATCCGAAATCCCGAATCAAATCTGATAACCGACAAAAATATTCCAAAGATCCATAACCGGATCCGAACAAGACAAATTAGTTTCCGTGGACACGCAACGCTACCAGATCCTAAAAATTCCATTCGAATTCAGCCTGAAACCCGTATCTTAACCGACAAAAATATTCCAAAGAACTATAACCCGATGCAAGCCAGACAAAATAATCTCCGTCCACCGGCAACCCGATCCGAACCTGAAAGTTCTAATTGAACTCAATCCGAAACCTGTTTGTGGTCGGTTTTCGGGTTGACTTCAAATGGAACCTTCAAGTTCGGATCCGATTGAAAAAAAAATAAACTAACTCAGATAATTCTGCATTAAAGACCATTTATCTAAATTTAGGAGAGGGGCAATTTTCCCCTTTCCCCCCTTTTATACTTAACCAATGAACCTCCAAATCAAATGGAGGAAGCCATATCGTAATAAACTTGTATATCAAATTTGAAGCAAATCGAATAATTCTGTATGAAAAACCCATTTATCTAAGTTAAGGGGACACTAGCCCCTGTCCCTCCTTTATACTTAAACAATTAATCTTCAAATCTAATCAAGGCAGCTCCTTAACATAATAAACAGGTATATGAAATTAGGAGCAAATCGAATAATTCTGCATGAAAAACCCATTTACCTATATTAAGGGGGGGGGGGGTGTAGTCCCCCTTTCCTCCCTTTATACTTAACTAATGAACCTCCAAATCTAATTAGGGAAGCTCCTAAACATAATAAACCGGTATACGAAATTTGGAGCAGATCGAATAACTCTGCATGAAAAACCCATTTATCTAAATTAAGGGGGGTCTAGACCCCCTTTCCTCCCTTTACACTTAACTAATGAACCTCCAAATCTAATCAGGGAAGCACCTTATCAGAATAAACCTAGAAAAAAATTTTGAAGCAAATCGGATATTTCTATCAAGAGTTATCGTGTTACGACATACATACGTACGTACGTACACACGTACATACAGAATCGGCGGGCACATAAGCTCTCAGGCTGTGATCGCCTGTGAGCTAAAAATATCACCCTGGTCGGATAATAAGTGGTCATTTTTCAATTAGCCTAACGCTTTCCTGAAAAATATCAGGCTAATTGGAAAAAAAGGAGATGGATTCTCCAATTAGCCTCGCTCTTTGCAAAGAGCCCAGGCTGTTTGCAAAGAGCCGGATTTCTCAATTAGCCTACGACATATATATAAGGTGTTTATAAAGTCCCGGACCCATTTTGATGTTTAATAACTCATAAAATAATGAAGATAGATTAAAATTAATAACATAAATGGTTAGATAGACTCAAAAAGTTTCATGACCCTTGTCAATGAACTTCCACTATTACCACAATGAACGGCTATTGCGGTTGTAATTCTGGCTTTTAAGTCATCAATGTTCGACACTCTCCTCCTGTAAACATTGAGAATTTAATAACTTTTTCCTTTGGGAATTTGTAAAGGACAATGTTTACAGGAGAGTGTCGAACATTGATGACTTAAAAGCCGCCAGAATTACAACCGCAATAGCTTCTGTGGATGCCGACATGCTCGCCGCTACCTGGCGTGAAATTGACTATCGACTTGATATTCTCCGTGCGACGAAGGGGCACACGTGGAAGTTCATTGACAAGGGTCATGAAACTTTTTGAGTCTATCTAACCATTTATGTTATTAATTGAGTTATTAAACATCAAAATGGGTCCGGGACTTTATAAACACCCTGTATATGTGCGAAGTAATTCCTTCCACCATTAAGTCTACTCTATTTAGTTTTGAGATCGCCACTCCGCCTTAAAGATACTCTAGCGATCGGTGACAACGCATGCGCGCTAGAGCTAACCTTCGGTACGACAGACGCTCATTGCGAGCGGGAACTGAAGTGAGATGGGAAAAAAAGAACATTGGAACGTTCGAGTGTTTTGGCGGTGAATATGAGATATGCGGAAGAATGTTAAAATAAAGGTAAAAAAGACGAAATAGATGTGTGCACGAAGTCAAATTAAGATGTATTAATAATTATGTAAATATTATCTATTTGTATGTATCGTGTAAATACGTATTCTTCAATATAATTGTTTTAAAGAGAAAGTGTCTCCTATTTCTGGTATTAAAGTAGCATTTTATTGTGTCAGCAAATATAATTCTCCACACACACATATATATATTAAACAAAAACATAATTTGAAGAAAAAAAAAATTCCTACATTGTTTAAGGCCGAGAATGGACAGATATTAAGATATTTCATTCAATTAGTTCTACATTTAATGTTAATTTTTTGTAACGAATTAGTTAAGCCAATTGAAGATTAAAAAATAAAAATAAAATTCATACAAAATGATACTTAAAACACCCTAAAAAAAAAAAAAGTAGATTCCGTTCAAATGAAATCGAAATAAATCTTAGACTTCTTCCATTTTTCATTGAAAATATTTGTATTGCAGATTTTGTATTATGTTTATGAAAATTGTGCATAGAATGATAAGGTGCATGCAAAATACAAAACTTGAAAAAAAGTCTAAGATTTATTTCGATTTCATTTGAACGGAATCTAATTTTTTTAGGGTGTTTTATGTATCATATTGTATGAATTTTATTTTTATTTTTTAATCTTCAATTGGTTTAGCTAATTCGTTACAAAAAATTACATTAAATGTAGAACTAATTGAAGGAAATATCTTAATATGTGTCACTTCTCGGGTTTAAACAATGTAGGAAATATTTTTTTTTAAATTTGTTCTTCAAATAATGTTTTTGTTTAATATGTCAAGTTTTTTAATAACTAGTGCATTCAGACGAACTCATTAATTTTGAAATTAATAGAGGGTATCATCATCGGGCTTTGATGTATGCGGTATTGCATCAAAATGTATGATGCAGTTTACCAATGTATAATTCAAAATATTTCACCACTGTAGTAATGCAGGTTGCTGTAGTAATGAAGGTTGCTGTAGTTTGGACAAAACTTCCAATCTGAACGTAAAAAATCTATATTCAAAACATAAAAAATTAGCTTCACTTAAATTTAGATATCCTATTTCCCACTCAGGAACGCTATGAATGCAAAAATAAATTGTGTTGAATCCTTACTGCTAGTATTTAACAATATTATAGCTGTGATACAGTAAAAAATAAAAAAATAAAAGTTTTACGTAAATTTTGTTACCTTATTCTCTCCAAAGGGGTGATGTAAATACATCAGAAAATTATTACCTAAGTTTAATTTGGGGTATAAATAGTTCTCATCAAAATAGATTTTAAAATTTAAGTTATGTAATTCCTCACTAAGTTCGCTACCTGCGTAAAAATAGTTATCCATTTGAAAGTTTATACTAAAACATAAACTTGACCAAAGCAAAAACTTATTCTGAAAATATCCTTTTTATTTCCACTATGACGCCATATTCACCTTTTTAATTCTCGAAAAAAAAATAAACTAGCTTAATTTAATATTCACGCGGAAATCTTTCAACTAAAAAGAAATAAATTATTATTACGATTTTTGAAATTTTTACAACAATGCAGAAAAAATGTTACTTTTATAAAACATGTCCGTTGATTCTCAATGAAAAAAGAGAAATTTGGAATTATTAAGAAAAATATTTGAGTAATGTAAAATATATATATATATATATATATTGGCCAATGCTTCTCTCTGGGTTATAATTCACCCATATGCAAAGGCATTTTACCATTCGTTTTGAGCCTGACGTCAGGGAAACGTTTTTGCACTTTAAATTTATAATATCATTAGAATTATTAAAGAATTAAACAAAAACATAATTTGAAGAACAAATTAAAAAAACAAAATTTATTTCCTACATTGTTTAAGCCCGATAAGGGACAGATATTAAGATATTTCATTCAATTATTTTTACATTTAATGTTAAATTTTTCTAACAAATTAGTTAAGACAATTGAAGATTAAAAAATAAAAATAAAATTCATACAATATGATACTTAAAACACCCTAAAAATTAGATTCCGTTCAAAGGAAATCGAAATAAATCTTAGACTTCTTCCATTTTTAATTGAAAATATTTGTATTGCAGATTTTGCATTATGTTTATGACAATTGTTCATAAAATGATAAGATGCATGCAAAATACAAAACTACAAAAGAGTCTAAAATTTATTTCGATTTCATTTGAACGGAATCTAATTTTTTAGGGTGTTTTAAGTATCATATTGTATGAATTTTATTTTTATTTCTTAATCTTCAATTGGCTTAACTAATTTGTTACAAAAATTTAACATTAAAAGTAAAACTAATTGAATGAAATATCTTAATATCTGTCCCTTATCGGTCTTAAACAATGTAGGAATTAAATTTTGTTTTTTTAATTTGTTCTTCAAATTATGTTTTTGTTTAATATGACAAGTTTTTTAATATCTACAGCACTCAGACGAACGCATTTCAAAATTAATGGAGAGTATCATCATCAGGCTTTGATGTATGCGGTATTGCATCACGATGAGGGATGCAGTTTACCAATGTGTAATTCAAAATGTTTCACTACTGTAGTAATGCAGGTTGCGGTAGTTTGGACAAAAACTTCCAATCTGAACGTAAAAAATCTATAATCAAAACATAAAAAATTAACTTAATTTAAATTTAGATACCCTATTTCCCACTCTGGAACGCTATGAATGTAAATATAAATTGTGTTGAATCCTGTGTGAATTGCTGTGATACAGTAAAAAATAAAAAATAAAAGTTTTACTTAAATTTTTAAACTCTATTCTCTCCCAAGGGGTGTGTAAACACATCCGAAAATTATTACCTAAGGTTAACTTAGGGTATAAATAGTTTTCATCTCGGAAAAAAAAATACATTTTAAAATTTAAGTTATGTAATTCCCCACTAAGTTCGCTACCATGCGTAAAAATAGCTATCCATTAGAACCTTTTTTCTAAAATATAAACTTGACTAAAGCAAAAACTTATTCTGAAAATATCCTTTTTATTTCCACTATGTCGCCATATTCACCTTCTTAATTTTTGAAAAAAAAAAAAAAACTAGCTAAATTTAATATTTCACGTGAAAATCTTTCAACTAAAAAGAAATAAATTATTATTACGGCTTTTGAAATTTTTGCAACAATGAAGTAAAAATGTTACATTTTCTATGAAAAATGTCCGTTGATTTTCAATGAAAAAAGCGGAAATTAGAATTATTAAGAAAAATATTTTAATAATGTAAAAAAAAATGGCCCATTTTTCTCTCTGGGTTATAATTCACCCATATGCAAAGGCATTTTACCATTCGTTTCGACCCTGACGTCAGGCAATCGTTTTTACATTTTAAGTTTATAGTATCATTAAAATTAGTAAAGAATAAAAAATGAGTGGCATCAGGGACAAAAAGGTGGGAAGAAAAAATGAAAAAGTTATGATCTCCATAGACTTTTACATGTTAAATTAACATTGAGAAGTGACACTGGAAATAAATAAGTATTGCGCTGCCGCACAATACTTAAATAAACAAGTAGGAAATTGCTCGTCAAACGTGGCAAATGAGGAGCGTTCGTACTAAACTAGCTTTATAAATATTTTTTGCACCCCATATTGTACTGAATGTATATTTTTTTGCACTTCATAAGTGTATAGTCTGTGACATCATTAAAATGCACTTGCAATATTTTTTCTCCCATTGCCCGTAATGTAACGGAAAAATTTTGACTGTCCCTGTAATTAAACTATATATCTAATTTTCATAAAATCTGACATGGCTCGACAAAATTTTGCAACAATTATATGTTTAAAATTTCAGACCATTCGGAAGACTGTAACATCATTAAAATGCGCTTGCAATATTTTTTTCCCCATGGCCGCAATATAAGAAATACTTTTGAATGTCCCTGTAATTAAACTATACATCCGATTTTCATAACATTTGAAATGTCTCGACAAATTTTTCCAACAATCATATATTTAAAATTTCACACCATTCGGCTGGGTAGTTTTTGCTCTGTTATATGCAGACGGAGAGACGGACTGAACGACGACTATAGGTGCTACGTATTTATATAATTACGAACGCACATGAAAATCAGTGGCATTAGGGACAAAAAGGTGGGAAGAAAAAATGAAAAAAATATGATCTCCATAGGGTTTTCTATGTTAAATTAACATTGAGAAGTGACACTGGAAATAAATAAGTATTGCGCTGCCGTGCAATACTTAAATATATATATTTTACTTATATGTATTGTTATAATTGTTCTTTATACCTGATTTTACTTTGTTTGCATATAAAATCACATAAATGGCTTTTTTATATTAAATAACTTGTATGGAAATTACAAAAAAAATTCTTGTGTATTTGAAAGAGTATGTAGGTTTGCTAGAAAATCTGCGCGAAAAATTTCCTTCTCTCGCCAAGCCCATTTTCTAATATAGCCAAGACCCCTATACTAGAAAAGTTTCCTTTTAAAGCTATTCGCATTATTTTTTAAATGCAGTGTCGATATCTTTTTCATTTAACATTCATTAATAACGTATATTTGAATTATAGAAATATCTTTTCCTTGATAATAATAAAAAGAACCAACGCATTGTCAGTTGATTTTCTATTTGCTTGAGTATGATTCGAAATGCAAGTTCCTTTTTACTCTAGTAATCTTCGATAAAAAACGTTTGCCTTTTTTAGGTACTTCGAAATGAATACTCATTTTGGCACTATGAAGAATATTCTCTTCAGAAATGAAAAATAAGTAAAATTTTGATTATGTTTCCTATAAAAGCATTTTCATATTTATAATTTTTGATAAACTAAGAAAACTAAGCTTGATTAACCAAAAATCTCTAACGTCTTTGGAACATTTGCTCAAAATAACACGTTTAAAAGTTCATAATCCTGTTAAGGTGCATTTTCGATCGATTCGCAAAAGAAGGATTAAGGAAAAAAAAAAAGAATTACTTCCAGGGAAACACAATTTCTGTAATAACATTTTTGTACTAGAAAATCCTATAAACGAAGACTTTTATTATTATTGGATACTGACTGTTGTTTACGAAAATTCAAAATTTGTGTATGGAAGCAAAAAGTAATTGCTTCGAAGGCTTCAAATATTTCTCTTGTTTTAATAAGTTTTGAAATATTTTGTAAAACTTTTATTCCAGTCCTTTAATACCTTTTTGAAATATGTTTTCATACCAATGTTAAAATATTATTTAGTTTTCCATTAATTTCTCATTAATTAAAAAAATCCTTTTTAGTTTTATTATTTCTACTCTATAAGAATTAAAAGTTACGAAGGTTACAAAAAAAAAAAATTAAAATTTTGTTTGTTCCTACTTACATTGTCACGGAAAATTTTCTCTAAAATATATTAAAATATGCGGCAGAGCAAACATCTTTTTTTTCTTTAAAAGTTTAAACTTATGAAATTACTTGAATTTATGTATATGTCCAAGATTTTAATTTGATTTTTAAAGAACTAATTATCCGAAACTTTGGTCAATATCTCTAATGCTAACTTGTTAAAGTACAAAAGTTTTAGATAAACAAACATACATATACATATACATTGGTTCTACAATCCGTGTAGGATTTTGGCTTCCTGGGTCTGCAATATATATCTATTATATATCTATTATATTTCCATTATATATCTTCTTTATTCTTCTGTCCTCTTCGTTATGATTAAGTAGCTAAGCAATTTCATTCTTCTTATTGTGATTTAATATACCATGTCTTTTTTTATGTAGCTGTTCAATATCCATTTTTAATATAATTCGCCGTTTAGTGCCTTCCTCAACTGGTCTGAAAGTTTGTCTTAAGGCTTCTGTCCCTGGCGAAAGCACTCACGAGCTAATGCTAATCCTATGGGGGAGGGGGGATTTTTCTAATATTTCGTTTGCCTTTCGACATTATTAAATATTTTTTTTTTTATCATTGGATAACCGAGATCCGTCTCTACATCTCACCTTTATTACTTTCTCGATTTTGGTTGTAGATATTTTTATAAAGTTACTTTCACTTTCAAAACCGGTTCTGAAAATGAAAGTGTCATTCTAAGAAATAGCTGCAACCAAAATCGAAAAAGTTTAAAAAGTGCGATGTAGAGACGGATCTCGGCTATTCAATGCATTTTTTTTTTTTTTTAAATGTCGAAATGCAAACGAGATATTAGATAAATCCCTCCCCATAGGATTAGCATTAGCTCGTGAGTGTCTTCGTCGGCAGGCTCAGGAGCCTTAAGGTCATACTTTCTAAAATAATGAGTAACTTTTCATCTGTTTATGTCGTGATTCAGGTCTCACTACCACAAATTACTAAAGATTTTATAACAGTTTTATAAATTTTAAGTTTAGTTGCTATGGAAATTAAAGGCGATTTCAGAATTTTCGAAGAAAACATTATATCTATTTCGTGTTCTAAGTAGAGCTTTAAACTCTGTTTACATCATATTATCACAAGTTAGCTAAATACTTATACTCTTATACTTCGTTAAATTATAACTCTTTATTTATGACTACTAAGGTTATTATCTGTATATTTTTTTTATCCATTTTCATGTATTTTGTTACTTCAAGGCCTAGTTTCCCCTCTTCTATATCCAGTAACTATAAAGGTTTCCTTATATCTGGCAATTATGTCAACATCATCAGCAAATGCAAGAATTTGTAAGTAGCGGTTAATATTAGTACCGCCTCTAGAAAAATATCCTGTATTTTTGTGAAATAAAAATAATATGTGTAGTTAAAAATGTAAAATATTTAATTAACAGTCCCAAAGATTGTTTTTGTATATTTGAAGCATTTTAAAACAGCGACAGAATTAGCATATAGTACTCCAAAAGATATTTAAATTTTCATTAGCCAAGGTTAAGCGCATTATGGCTCAGTTGTTAATCTATAGCGCTGTCACATTACAAGTACGAGGTTCGACTGGGCTAGTGGGATCAACAATAAGATTTAAAATGATTGAATATCACAAATACATTTTTTTTAAAAGTTTTATATATAGTTGTAAGTATTTCTAACAAAATATTTTATTTTCTACATAGTAACTACATCGTATAAACATATTTTATAGAAAAAATATTTGTACCAAAATAAAAAGCACCATTATTTTTATTAAAGTAATTTCAGGAAATACATTGAAGTGCAATAAATAAATAAATAAACAAATGAATAACAATGATTTCTATGCACTTTAGCGTCCTATTTATTTATTTATCGTTTAAATAAATAAGAATTTTTTTTTTCGTTTCTTATAGCATAATTTATAGTTTTTATTCTTTAAAAGGATTGAAGACTTTCATAATTTGTTTCTTCTTGAAATTTTGAGATTACTCTAAACTAGAAATACTTTAGAGCTGTAAACATAAAATATTTTTATGAAATACGAGGTAAATATGTGATATTAAAATCTGATAAAATTTACTTAAAAGGTGCTAAAATATACATGAAAAGGTCTTTATGCCATAAAAACTGTCAAAGATGTTAAAATATCAAGTGCTTTCAACTACACTATAACAGCCATCATCAGGGGGGAAATCAGAAGAGTGAAAGTTCGTGAAAGTTCTTTGCTTAAGTAGCAGTAGACGAGTCTATTTCACAGGAAGGGAGGAGGAGGGGAAGGGGGGGGTGAAAATAGGATTATGCTTCAAAATCGCTAGAAATATTTAGTATTCCATACCAGATCTTAGATATGTTGTAGGACAGTACATCATTGCAAGTATTCTTTCTTTGAGTTAAAATTTCCAAGGATTCTCTGTATATTGATGATATTGATGTGTAGTAATTTTAAGTATTGGATATGACTCTTGCTTTACTGAAATCTATGTGAATATCTTGTTTTTGATTTAACGTGGATAGAGCTGTAGAGGGCTTGCTATAAATTTATGATTGTAATATGTTCTTTTTTCTGTCTTTAAATTTTCTAATAGTCATTCCTATGTATTTGAGTTCTTTCTGATTTACTTTGTCTGTAAAAGGTATCACATATATGCCTGAGGTTTCATCATTAGGTGTTGGGTCTATCTTTCGGTGTGCAAGATCTTTTAACTTGGTAGATGGTTTTCGGATTACGTTGATTTTATATTTCTTTAATACATAACTAATTCTTTCAAATAACTGAGGTACATAACTGAAACTGTGAAACTTGAGATTATTTTTAATGCCACTTCTAGTTAACTCTCAAATTACGCTTAATATCAAAAATTAATTTATTGATTCATTGGGCGGCGGGTAAAACATTTTCTATTGCAATCTTCTTAATAGTGAGTAATTCTGCTTGTAGGTATTCTCTCGTACAAAATTCTATGGCTTTATTTATGTCAAACTTTTAAGCTGCAGATTTGTATTTAAATGGGACATTGCTATTGTAGGATATTGTACTATTTGAATAAGTACATGGTTTCCTTTAAAATTTCCTATCAATTTTGTCTCTTGTATTATTTCTTATTAATTCTATATCTACAAATGGTAAGGATCTTCTTTCTTTGAATTCCAATGTGAACTGTATATTCGAATCTAGGTTATTAGCTCTATTTAAAAACTCATTCAAAGCGGGGATATCATGGTTCCAGATTAAAAATATGTCGTCAACATAACGCAGCCATAGCTGAGGTTTTAAATCTGATTTAGATATAATATCTTTTTCAAGTGGTCTAAGTTTCAGTTCTGCTAATAATCCTGAAATGGGTAAGCCCGTCGGGGCACACTCAGTTTGTTTATAGAATTTTCTATTAAATTGAAAGACGTTATTACGAGACTCGTATTTGTAATCAAATTAATGCTTGACTTCAATGTTGTTCTTATTTCATCGTTATATGCTGAGTTATTATCTATGAATCGCTTTATGAGGATTTCTATTTATTTTACGTTGATTGAGGGGTACAGGGATTTGATGTTCATACTTGCAAGTATACTGTTATCACATATATTTTCATCCTTTATTTTCTCAATAAACTCTCTAGTTGAATTTACTACAAGATTTGTAGGCGGTAAAATTTCTTTAAGTAGTGGTACGAAATCTTTTTCTATTGTGTATGTTGGAGCTAAACACTTGGAAATAATAGGTCTTAGGTGGTAGTTGTCTTTGGGATCCTTTAAACGTCCAATTAGTCTGGGAGTGGCTGCAGTTTTATTGATTTTGAGTTTAACTTTCATTTGAGTACGCCAAGTGCCGTGTTTAATTAAATCTTGTGCTTTCCGGTCAATTGCGGTGTTAGGATCCTTGTTTATTTCTTTGCAGTTCATATCTTTAATGCATTCCTCCATTTTTGCGATATAATCTTGAGTATTCATTATTGCTATTTTATTAGATTTATCAGTTTGAATCACTATAATATCACCGTTACATTTAAGCTGCTTCATATCCTTATTGCTATTTTGGGTTTGTTTCTTTAAGTAGGAATTAACATTGTTATGTAGAATGCTTCTTATTTCCTCCCTCTTTTTACTAGGTGCTGACTGTGTAATAACCTCATAATCTGTTATAATTGATTTTAAATTTGTTGAATGCTTAAATATGTGTTTTGGTCCGAGTTCCAGGACTTTATGAAGTTTGTTATCAATAACTTTACTCTGTGAGATTTACGTAAAGGTGTGGTGCCTTGAGTGGCATATTATCTTGTAACTTGTTATCACGTAGCTTGTTAATCTTAGAGTAAATAGTCCTTTCCTTTGATATCCTTTGTCTAGTTCTATAAAAGTCAATTATTCTCTAGAAATCGTCAAATTTACTGTCATTCATAACTCTCGCTAATTCACAATATAACTGATATATTTTAAGAGATAAACACTCCAAATTTTAAAACTTTTTCTTAATGTAAGTTCTAAGGCTGTCAATTTCAAAGTTTCTCTTGATTGTTGGCAATATCACATATTTTATGTCTTAATCAAGGTGAACATGAGGTTCAATAATTGCAGTTTTAACATATTTTATAAGAAATACGAGATGAAACCCGTCGAATTTCGAAGAAAGAAAATGTTTAAGAAGGAACTGTTTCATTGATTTATAATAAACCTACAAAATTAGTTACAATAAAAAATGCATCTTATATTGGTTGATCTAACTCTCAAACAAATATTATTTTAACCTAAAGTTAACAAAGTACTATTTCTATAAATCTCAATTGTCCAAATTATTAGAATTAAATTTTAGTCGTATATGTAATCAGTAAAATATAATAAAGACCAGTTATTATGATGAAGTTATCAATTGAGGTTCTTATGCTTGGTATTCTGGAATGAAAAACAGCAAAATGTATTCAACTTTGACACGATCATAGAATTTTTCCCCCGTGAAATCTAAACCCGAAATCATCTTCACCCTCTCAAAATTTACCTATGCACCTCTCATATCCGTATTCACCATTTTTTTTTAACTTGGTAATTTAATTTGGTCATTTTAAAAGCAAACTCAAAACTTGAAGTCACGATTGTCAGCAACATTTTTGCATGTGAACAGTCGCCCTCTTAACTTCAGATTCTAATCTCAGTACCGGAGAGTAAAAATGTCGGTAGTTTAGGTTTTTTAGACACATTTGTTATGGCAAGGCCATATATTTGTGACATTTTCATTAAAAATTAATCCCTTTTCTAAATTTATTTTTCATTTCAGCTGTTAACATGCCATTCAAAAATGAGTTCTCTTTATTTCGAATTTATCGCAATCGTTATACCCACACAAATATACTTTTGTTGGCATTTTATTTGATAGACACCTTTTTTTTTCTTCTGTTAAAAGCTGTCATTCAAAAATTATTGCACTTTATTTCTAATTTAAGCACATTTCTTTTCCGAGCATAAATATTCTTTATCTATATTTTATTAGAAAAACGCTGTTTCTTACAAATCAGTTTATGTACTCTAAAGATCATAAAGTTAATTTAAGCTTTCTGGCGTCTGGGATAATCATTAAAATACTCATAAATTATATTTTCACGTATACAACTACATTTGCAAGTAGACATTCGTTATTAATTATAATTTCCGTTAGATTTTTTGTATGTAATGATAGGTTTGCTTTTTTGTTTTACTTTTTGAGAGATAGCCAAATCTATTTGCTGCGTTTATCTTGTTCAAATTTTAATATCTCTCCCAGTCTAACGAATATTTTTGATTGGCTTATTGGCAAAACACAGATTTGGGCTAGGCGTTATTAACTTACGCAAATTGAAGACACTTGATCCCTGATCTTCGAACTGAATACAGCTTAAAATTGCTGAGTTAGGGAGAACACCGCTGCTTTACATCCTATGCCTGCTTTTCGTAAAAATAAATACTTTTCCTTGGAACTGTTTCTTCTGAATCATTGCCTGATGGATTTTTCTCGGAAACGGATCATCTCAGCTAGGTTTACTTTTCGTAACAGCGTCTTTGTACTTACCAATTGTGTGTACTATCACTACCGGACTATTAAATAAATAATACTCTACGAAAATTATGGTGCCCTGAATCTATAAATCTATCTGGTAATTAATTATTTTATAATGAAAGAAGAGGCTTGTGGTGGTCTTCCAGTTAGTACCAGAATTTTCCTGTTGTCTCCAGTGCTCGTGGAAAACTCCAGTCTCTAACTTTTTCTCCAGTGGTCACAAGTATCGCTAGAATATTTCCTGCACTTTTTATCGGAAACATTTTTCGTGAAAATTCTCGTGTGCTGGATTAACTTTTCCTCTCAAATTACTTTTTCTGAGTTTCAACGTCAACTGCAGCAGTGACAGATTAACCGACACCAGGGTCTTAACTTTCCCCTCTCCTGTACTATGTTAGCATCATTCTTAACCCAGTCATCCTGTAGTTCCTGACATTCTTTTAATCTAGTTTTATAAATATACTATTTTCTTGTAAAAATACTTGCTATGTCTGGGATACAAAAAGCCATTTATGAGGATTCGTTACATATTACTTGGACCCGTTTACATCTTAATTTAAGTATTCCGCAGTAACTCAAAACTTATTTATTTTCAGTGTCACTTCTCAATGTTAATTTAACATAGTAAAGTCTATGGAGCTCATAACTTTTTTTTATTTTTTTCTTCCCACCGTTTTGTCCCTGATGACACGTCTTTTTTTCTTTCCTAATTCTAATAATATTATAAAGTATGAAAATATTTGCTTGATATCAGGGTCAAAGCGGATAAATTGGGATTCTTGGATCTTCGGATATTTTGCATATGGGGGAATTATAACCCAGAGAGTAACATGGGCTAAATTTGATTTACATTATTCAAATATTTTTCTTAATAATTCCAAATTTCGCTTTTTTCTTTGAGAATCAACGGAGATTTTTCCTATAAAATTTAACATTTTGTCTTCTTTGTTGCAAATAATTCAAAAGCTGTAATAATAATTTGTCTATTTTCAGTTGAAAGATTTTCACGTGAACAATGAAACAGAGATAGCTTTTTAAGGGGTCTCAGGACTCTTAAAGCTTCAAAATTTTCGAAATTTTAAATTTTTTAGATGTGAAACTCCTATCTTTTCTGAACGTTTTGATATAATCCTTTCCATGAAATTCTCATTAGAACAAAAGTTTTGGCTTTTAAACTTATACGCGCTCAATAGCTAAAGCTGCTTTTCCAAAAATATGAAGTAATTTTTCTCCAATTGACGTTTTTGGGCATAACGCGCAGGATATCTTAAAATCTTCTGAATATTTTTTCATGAAATTTTCAAAACACATGTTTCATGTTAGTCTGTATAAACTGAACCTGAAATTTCCTTTTTATTGTTCAAAAAAATATTTTTTGACGTGATCATACTGTTGAAATTTTCAAAATTTTGTATTAGCTAAATACAACTTTGTATTAAAAATATAAAAATGCTTTAAACACAAATTTATTTAGGTTCGGGGTAATTATTACAATCTGAAGTATAAGTTAGTAACAAAATTTTCATTCCAGTTGCAATATTTATTTTGTAATCGTGCGCGTCAGCTGTTATACAAATTTTCTGCTCATCAAATATCTGACAGTTGGGTGCCCAATATAAATGCTAATTCTGCATCTTGCACTTTTTTAAATACATGAAATGAAACAAAATACTTATATCTTTCATCAAAATTAAAATTGCGTTTTAATATCATATACATTTTAAGATATTTAATGTTGAAAATGGTCTATTATTAATTTTTTCTAATTTTATGAGTCCTGAGATCCCATAAGAATTAAAGATAAGATGAATATGGCGTCATAGTGGAAATAAAACTGAAATTTTCAAACTTTTGTTTGTAACACAAACACCATTAATAGGAGTGAGTAAATACAAAATGCAAGTGAACATAACGTCAAAGTTTAAACAAAAAATTCAAATAAATTTTACTGATACTGATTGTAATACGTGAATATCAGATACATAAAAGATGAGAGCGTAGTTCGATTAAATAGCTGTTAGCTTTGATTTATGTTTTTTCATTTATTTATTGATGAAATTTTAATTTCGTTATGGAATATTAGCCAGAAATGAATACTGAATTATTCATATTGTTTTAAGACGGTGTAAAAATTTAAATTGTTCGATGTTTAGAGGTTAATAAATTTGCAAATAAGCTACATTTATTTTACAGTTTGCATCGTTAATATAAAGTCAGCGTTACAAACGGGCATGTTTTTGCTGTATAATCTATCTATCTATCTATATATATATGTGTGTGTGTGTGTTGTTCATGGGCAGTTTCTTTTTGTGGTAAAAACAAATAAAAATTAATTATTCGTAAATTAAAAAAATATAGGGACTTTTAACGTTACGTCTATGGCATTTTTTACCTAAAATTATTCCTTAAGGACATGATTTATAATACCATAAGACAAAACGCAATTTTTCACCTTGATTCAACATAAAATAAATAATATGAACATTAAAAATGTCCAAAATCTTACTTAAAAGGCGACTAATGGAATTAAAAGATATTACAAGTTTAAAATATGCATTTTATTTAAAACTTCTTAGTGCTTTCAAGCCTTCCAGGCTCATCATCAGATTATATCTTAATCTGAATAATGATTAAGATATTCTCTGATGATGAGCCTGGAAGACTTGAAAGTACTAAGAAGTTTTAAATAAAATGTATATTTTAAACTTATAACATCTTTTTCATTACATTAGTCGCCTTTTAAGTAAGATTGTGGACCTTTTTAATGTTCACAATATTTATTTTATGACATGATTTATGTTTTTGTTTTTTTACGAAAACCACGAAATCGAAAAATTGTTGAATTAGATGATCATCGATCGAACAGTTTTGGATTTTTTGAGTTGCACAGAAAGGATAGGAGTCGCCGCTAAATAATTCATTTCTATGCTTTATTCTTAATAGGAAAAATTAAAAAAAATTGTAAAAAGATGTAAATTTACTATTTGTAAAAGTGATTCACGTTGCTACAACAAAGAGCATAGACACTATATCGCCATTAATGACCGTCAACTTTCAATTTTAGACATTTTGTCGAATATTTAGAAATGTACTTGACAGATTCTTCTGGAATTTCAGGATTAAAAAGAACAGGTATGACCTCATATTTAGCAATGTCGATTTGATAAGGGGGGCAATTAGGGGGCCAACAAAAAATAAAAAAAATAATACTTGGAATCACCCTGTAAAATAAAATGCACGAAATGATCTATCGCTACCGAATATAAATAAACAGACATTGTGCAATATTTATATTCTTTTGCGTAAGAATAGCACGTATATTAATAGAGATATAGCGATTTATTTAAAAAAATTAAAAAAATCTTGCATGTTTTTTGCTTATAACATGCAGGGTTTTCAACCAAATTTAACTCCGGTTTCAGAAAAATTGACAAAATATAGTAGAAACAATATAGTGCAATTGGGATATAAATATATTAAATATTTTAGGAAATATGAGCAGTTGTATGAAATAATTTTTATATGCGCATGCGCGAACGATAACAATGATCATTTTACATAATTTAATAGTCAACTCTATGGAGCAACTTATTAAAAAAAATCTAGTGAAATATCGTAAAAATTCAGAAAGATATCGGCGTTAGATTGAGCAAATTTTTAGTTGTTCTCTAAATGCAGCTGAATGATAAGGGATTTTACACAAATTGTCATTTTTTATTAACTGACTTTCAGAAAAAAGTTAATATTTAGTGACTATCAACGAGTGATTTGGAAAAAAATGCTTGGATTTTGATACTTCTTTTGGTCATGGTATAGGCTCGTTCTGGTGGTTATCCAAGAAGAACTAAAACATCAATAAAAAATGAAAAAAAATTAAAATTAAAAATGACAATTTGTGGAAAATCCCTTATCATTCAGCTGCTTTTAGAGAACAACTAAAAATTTGCATTCTCTAACGACGATATCTTTCTGAATTTTTACGATATTTGACTAAATTTTTTTTAATAAGTTGCTCCATAGAGTTGACTATTAAATTATGTAAAATAATCCTTGTTATCGTTCGCGCATGCGCATATAAAAATTATTTCATACAACTGCTCATATTTCCTAAAATATGTAGTATATTTATATTCCAATTGCACTATATTGTTTCTACTATATTTTGTCAATTTTTCTGAAACCGGCGTTAAATTTGGTTGAAAACCCTGCATGTTATAAGCAAAAAACATGGAAGTATTTTTTAATAAAAAAAAACGCTATATCTCTATTAATATACGTGCTATTCTTACACAAAAGATTACACATATTGCACAATGTCTGTTTATTTATATCCGGTAGCCATAGATCATTTCGCGCATTTTATTTTACAGGGTGATCCCAAGTGGTATTTTTTTTTCTTTGATTTTTTGTCGGCTCCCTAACGCCCCCCCCTATCAAATCGACATAGCTAAATATGAGGTCATACCTGTTCCTTTTAATTCTGAAATTCCAGAAGAATCTGTCAAGTATATTTCTAAATGTTCGACAAAATGTCTAAAATTGAAAGTTGACGGTCATTAATGGCCATATAGTGTAGTTGGAGTACGCTTTATACCGTTTCAAAGCGAAAAACAAATTTAAATAAATGCCGCAAATGACTTAGTATTATACGGAAAATAATTTCACATTATAAAAAATAGGTTAAAATAAGTGTTTTTTTCTTATTTTCTTAAAAATAAATCAAAGATTAAAGAATAGACAATTAAATTTAAAAAATAAAAAAAACCCCGACTGCTTAAAAAGCGAACTAATTAATTATTTCTCATCAATGTGAAACTATTTTTTTTTTTTCAATTCCTACTATTAGCTCACATTCTCTCTATATACACTATATTGCCATTAATGACCGGCAACTTTCAATTTTAGACATTTTGTCGAATATTTAGAAATATACTTGACAGCTTCTTCTGGAATTTCAGGATTGAAAAAAATAGGTAAGAACTCATATTTAGCAATGTCGATTTGATGAGGGGAGAATTAGGGGGCCAGCAAAATATCAAAGAAAAAAATAATACTTGGGATCACCCTGTAAAACAAAATGCACGAAATGATCTATCGCTACCGAATATAAATAAACAGACATTGTGCAATATGTGTATTCTTTTGTGTAAGAACAGCATGTATATTAATAGAGATATAGCGATTTATTTAAAAAAAATAAAAAAATCTTGCATGTTTTTTGCTTATAACATGCAGGGTTTTCACCCAAATTTAACTCCGGTTTCAGAAAAGTTGACAAAATATTGTAGAAATAATATAGTGCAATTGGAATATAACTATACTAAATATTATAGGAAATATGAGCAGTTGTATGAAATAATTTTTGTCTGCGCATGCGCGAACGATAACAAGGATCATTTTACATAATTTAATAGTCAAGTCAACTCTATGGAACAACTTATTGAAAAAAATCTAGTCAAATATCGTAAAAATTCAGAAAGATATCGGCGTTAGAGTGAGCAAATTTTTAGTTGTTCTCTAAAAGCAGCTGAATGATAAGGGATTTTGCACAAATTGACATTTTTAATTTTTAATTTTTTTTTAATTTTAATTTTTTATTGATGCTTTAGCTCTTCTTGGATAACCACCAGAGCGAGCCTATACCATGATTAAAAGAAGTATCAAAATCCAAGCATTTTTACCAAATCTACTCGTTGATACTCCGTAAATACTAACTTTTTTCTGAAATTCAGTTAATAAAAAGTGACAATTTGTGTAAAATCCCTTATCATTCAGCTGCTTTTAGAGAACAACTAAAAATTTGCTCAATCTAACGCCGATATCTTTCTAAATTTTTACGATATTTGACTAAATTTTTTTTAATAAGTTGCTCCATAGAGTTGACTATTAAATTATGTAAAATGATCCTTATTATGGTTCGCGCATGCGCAGATTAAAATTATCTCATACAACTGCTCATATTTCCTAAAATATTTAATATATTTATATTCCAAATGCACTATATTGTTTCGATTATATTTTGTCAATTTTTCTGAAACCGGCGTTAATTTGGTTGAAAACCCTGCATGTTATAAGCAAAAAACATGTAAGAATTTTTTAATTTTTTTTAAATAAATCGCTATATCTCTATTAATATACGTGCTATTCTTACACAAAAGAATACACATATTGTACAATGTCTGTTTTTTTATATCAGGTAGCGGTAGATCATTTCGTGCATATTATTTTACAGGGTGATCCCAAGTATTATTTTTTCTTTGATTTTTTGTAGGCCCCCTAATTGCCCCCCCCCCCCCCCCTTAAGAAATCGACATTGCTAAATATGAGGTCATACCTGTTCTTTTTAATCCTGAAATTCAGGAAGAATCTGTCAAGTACATTTCTAAATATTCGACAAAATGTCTAAAATTGAAAGTTGCCGGTCATTAATGGCCATATAGTGTATATCTTGTTCAAATTTTCAATCGTTAATAAAATAATTATTATTCATCCAATCAAGCTCAAATAAATTTTTTAAAACTTGTGGTGGATGACACTTGATGTTAATCCAGTTTTTTTTTCAAATATTAATTCATTAATTAAATTAACTTAATTAATTTTCATTAATCGAGAGAGCCCTCTTCTTGATCAATGTATTTTAAGACCGAGAGAGCCCTCTTCCTGATCAAGGCATTTTAAGCGCCATTCAAGAGGAAAGAAGAATGGGAGAAAAAAAATTATCTTTTTGACTACGTAGGAATTGACTTAAAGTATTTTTTATATTACTTGTTTATATTACTTACCTATTTTTTTTATTTACTTTTATTAATGACTTTTAAGTTGTGTTTAATTGTTAGTTCCTATCTATAAACACTGATTTTATGAGGTCTATAGATGTCTATGATGGTTAGAGTTGCAGTAACGCTAGAGATCCTAGATACACAACTTCCTGTATGTATAATATTTTAACGGAGCTTCTGACTGTAAAATAGTCAATGAAACATTTTCTTCATTTTGAAAGACCTATCCAATGACATGCCACTCAATAGGGTGCGTAATTTTGTTTTCGTCTCTACCGCCATTTTGTATTTTACGGCCACCATTTTGAATTTATGAAAACAAAACCTAGCCTATAACCATCGGACCGTTAAGACGAATTGATAGAGACCTCATTCATTAAAATCCATCCAGCCGTTGGGATGTTTCAAGGGAATAAATAAATCCACATACACAGATACGCGTGAAACACATAACCATTTTTTTCAGTCGGGTAAAAAAAAAAAAAAAAAAAAAAAACGAAAGTGATACACAAACAATGTTTCACAGCAAATTTCACCTGGCTGCTAAAGTTAATCCGTCCATGTTGAGATAACATGTTTTAGTGAAAATCCTGGTAAGGAATGACATGTTCTATACAGGGTGATTCAGCTCGTCGGTGACAAACTTTAAGGATCGATAGAGCACACCTAGACGAACATTTTTGAATAGGGAATGTAGGGTCCCTGACGCGATGGTAAGGCGCTAGGCGCTTTCGAAAATTTGGGTGCCGAAATTCGAAACGTCATAAAAACTAGGGAAATGGTTAGATTTTCTTGCTTGTTGCGTCGAAATGATTCTGTTTGTTTAGACTTTCTTCAGTACCAATTTGATAAGCGTATCTCTTAAAACATGGATAGGAGGCGCTGCAGACTTTGGAGAGCTAGACAACAACTTTAAGCCCGTTATTTTGATAATTTAACACATGCTCGCCAAAGTTTATACTCTAACTTAAAGTTTGAACCCAAAAGTAGAGCCCTGCAAAAAGCGTAAGAGCCGGAATAAAATGTCAAAGTACAGGGTGGTCGAAACTCGAAGGCTCCTAGGAGATAAACAAACAGATTTCTTGACTTATGGCATGCATTTTCATGATTCTGTTTGCTGGGGCTCTCTGAAACTCAGTTGAACGGTACAAAAAGAAACATCGATAGGGGGCGCTTTGGGCAAAAAACATAATTCGTTGACATTTCGGACGCTAACTGGAAACGGGGCGCTACGATCAGTTAGAAACAAAACAAGAGAGTAATTTACTTATCATAAGAAGCTATTAAAACTGCAGTTTGTTTGTTTTTTTTAACAAACATAGCTGGTTTCAATCATGCACAATGCGCGCAATAAAATTTACATAAGGTGCTTTTTGCTGATTTATGCAAAAGATATCGTACCATATCGATATGCAAAAGATACGTAATGCGTAGACGACAACGCGAGATGACGTAGTTGTATGCGCAGACACGTCTTTTGAACGTGCGGTACCTACTTAAGCTTCGGGTTACTTGTCTGCAGATCGGTAGTAGGATGGAACGGTACACAAACTCTGAATTGGCTGACATGCATTTGGCGTATGGCGCTGCTGGTTGTAATGGACGAGCCGCTCAGCGGTTGTACGCCGAGCGTTACCCCAACAGGCAAATCCCCTGCCATGCCTTCTTCGCTCGAGTACACCAGAGGTTGTCCACAACGGGATCTTTCGACGGAGGCAGGCCTGAACGGGAGCGATCAGTGAGCACCCCCGACAACGAAGAGGCTGTGCTTAACCTGGTTGAGGACAACCCAGGTCTTAGCACGAGAGATATCGCCAGACATGTTGGCATTTCGCAAGCAACTGCGTGGCGCATCTTACGTTCCCGGAATCTGCACCCCTACCACATCCAGCGGGTGCAGTTGCTCAGAGAGCAGGATTTTGGCCCTCGCGTGGAATTCTCGAGATGGTACTTGGCGATGAGATCCAGGGATCCCCGTTTTGTAAACAGCATTTTGTTTACGGGCGAGTCCACCTTCAGCCGGGAGGGAATGTGGAACGCCCACAACAGTCATGTGTGGTGTGATGAAAATCCACATGAAACCAGAAGCCGAGCAGCCCAGGAGCGTTTCTCAGTAAATGTGTGGGCCGGCATTCTGGGGGATTGCCTCATTGGCCCTTATTTGTTACCTGAACGGCTGACAGGTGGAAATTACCTGATTTTCCTGGATCAAGTGCTGCCGCAGCTTCTGGATGAGGCGCACGTACCCGAAGGTTCGCGTCGCCAGATGTGGTTCCAGCACGATGGAGCTCCGGCCCATTACACGAACGACGTGCGTCTCCATCTAAACGCAAGGTATGGCCAGCGGTGGATCGGGCGTGGGGTCCAGTTCACTGGCCTGCCCGATCACCAGACCTCACCTGCTTGGATTTCTTCCTTTGGGGTTACCTGAAGGCCGAGGTATACCATACACCTGTCAGCAGTGCTGAAGAACTTGTGGCGCGCATTGTGGCAGCTGCAGGGCAGATCAGAGATACTCCTGGCATTGTTGGAAACACACACTCCTCAATGCGACGGAGGTGCGAAGCCTGCATCATGGCCCAAGGTCGAAATTTCGAGCATCTTCTGTAGTGTTATTTTTTGTAAATAAATTTCCAGTATCATTGATGTTTTTGGTCTAAATTTATTCAGAAGTGTTGAGCAGAGGTAGAAAATGTGTTTTCATTATTACTAACTGATCGTAGCGCCCCGTTTCCAGTTAGCGTCCGAAATGTCAACGAATTATGTTTTTTGCCCAAAGCGCCCCCTATCGATGTTTCTTTTTGTACCGTTCAACTGAGTTTCAGAGAGCCCCAGCAAACAGAATCATGAAAATGCATGCCATAAGTCAAGAAATCTGTTTGTTTATCTCCTAGGAGCCTTCGAGTTTCGACCACCCTGTACTTTGACATTTTATTCCGGCTCTTACGCTTTTTGCAGGGCTCTACTTTTGGGTTCAAACTTTAAGTTAGAGTATAAACTTTGGCGAGCATGTGTTAAATTATCAAAATAACGGGCTTAAAGTTGTTGTCTAGCTCTCCAAAGTCTGCAGCGCCCCCTATCCATGTTTTAAGAGATACGCTTATCAAATTGGTACTGAAGAAAGTCTAAACAAACAGAATCATTTCGACGCAACAAGCAAGAAAATCTAACCATTTCCCTAGTTTTTATGACGTTTCGAATTTCGGCACCCAAATTTTCGAAAGCGCCTAGCGCCTTACCATCGCGTCAGGGACCCTACATTCCCTATTCAAAAATGTTCGTCTAGGTGTGCTCTATCAATCCTTAAAGTTTGTCACCGACGAGCTGAATCACCCTGTATAGTACATCAAAGGAGAAGAAAAAAAATCGAATTGTTAAAACTCAAATAAATGCTCAGTTAATCGCAGGGTACACGTATGAAAAATGTTCTGTACGCCCGCAGTTCCTCCATTTTGACATAATGCCGTTTTTGCAAATCGAAAGTGGTCATTGAACAATTGGGATGTTTCAATAATAATAATATAAAAAAGGAAGACAAAAAATTTAATTCAAAATATGACTCTACTTTAAGACCAGCTTTAAGGGAATCGGACTCGATAAAAATATTTGGGAAATCTTTGGCACACTGTTTCAGAGATGTGTGTTAATTTCACACTCCTTGTGATTCCCGCAAAAAACCATATCAGAAAAGGAAACTTCAATAAAATTGATTTTTGTTAATTTTTGTTAATAAGTTTTTGCTTTAGTCAAGTTTATATTGTGATAAAAAGTTTCAAAGGATACCTATTTTTACGCTGTTAGTGTTCCTGGAGAGGAATTACATAACTAAAACTTTAAAATGGATTTTTCCCAACGTGGAAACTATATCCTAAGTTAAACTTAGGTAGTAATTTTCTCTTGTTTATATATCACCCTCCTGAGAGGGAATAAGGTAACAAAATTTAAGTAAAACTGTTTTTTTTTTTATGTTTTACTGTATCACAGCTATAATATCGTTAAATGTTAGCAGAAAAGATTCAACACAATTTATTTTTGCTTTCATGGCGTTCCTGAGTGGGAAATAGGGTAACTAAATTTAAATGAAATTAATTTTTTGATTCGTTTATAGATTTTTTACGTCGAGATTGTAAATTTTTGTCCAAATTACAGCAACTTGCATTACTGCACTAGTGAAACATTTTGAATTATACATTGGTAAATTGCATCACAATTTATGATGCGATACCGGATAAATCAAAGCCTGGTGGTGGTACCCTCCATTAATTTTAAAATGTGCTCGTCTGAATGCAATAATTATTAAAAATTTGACATATGTACCAAAAACCTAATTTGCAGAACAAATTAAAAAAGCAAAATTTATTTCCTACATTGTTTAGACCGAGAAGAGACAGATATAAGATATTTCATTCAATTCAGCCTATATTTAATGTTAAATTTTTATTACAAATAACGTAAACCTATTTAACATTAAAAAAGTACAATAAAATTCATACAATATGATATTTAAACACCCTAAAAAACGTAGATTCCGTTGAAATGAAATCGAATAGACTTTTTTAAAGTTTTGTATTTTTCATGTATCTTATCATTCAAGTACAATCGTCATAAACATAATAGAAAATCTGCAATACAAATATTTAAAGCTTAAAAAAGGAAAAAGTTAAAGATTTATTTCGACTTCATTAGAACGGAAGTTATTCAATTTATCAAAATATTATATTTGATTTATCAAAGTATCATATAATGTTTCAGAAAAAAAAACTCATAAGTCTTCTTTAGTGGAATAAATGAAAAGAAAAAACGCATTTTATTATTTTACCTCGCCCGTCAATACAAATAAATGGAACATACAGTCACAGATTGAAAATTTATAATAATGCATACATGAAGGTGAACGTATTTCCTCTTGACATCGCAATAACGCACAATGCGGTGCTATAAAAAAAAGTCCTTCCGGCCAGTGCCGGGAGGAAGAGGTAGCTTTCATAATCCTTATTTTAAAAAAGCCAACTTATATCATGCAAACACACGAAGCTCAATTTAGTGGAAACCGAATATAGGAGATTCAATACTAATTTTTATCAATATAATGAATGAGAATTTCGCGAAATTAGTCAGCTTTATCCAAGCTGCTTTTCTTTAAAGTAACTTATATTTGGCTGCCAAATTCGGCAATTTCTTAAAGTGCCTGTCATTTTAAGACAACATGGTGGATGAGGCTAAGCAGTGAACTTGGTCGAGACCTTAGTAATTGCTGTGCACATGCTCACTCACATCGGAATCGGTTAATATATAGGAGTGCTGTCGCATGCAAAAAATCAGATTTTTCAAAATGTCACCCACAATAGAAATTGAAACTGCTATATCTGAGCCATTTTTTAAGGTAAAGACAAACAAAAAATGCTCCTGAATCCTTATATCAAGATCATATACTTAAGAAAGAAACCTTTTTCAATTTCTAATTTTTTTGCACCTCACTTTAAATACATATATATATTTTAATTTAATGGCCGCCATTTTGAAACAAGATGGCTGATGAATCTGGCCAGCGAACTTGATCGAGGTGTTGATGTATACTATCCACATGCAACTTACATCGAAATAGGCGAATACTTGTGTTATCGCGTGACAAATACAGGATCGTTTCAAAATGTTAGCCATGCTAGAAATTCAAAGTGCTATAAATCAACCATTTTTTTAAGATATCAACAAAAGAACAAATTTTCAGAAACAAAAACTGCTCCAGAATCTTTGTATCAAGGCCAAACACATAAAAAAAATCTTTTTCATTTTCCAATTTTTTAATACCTCATTTTGAATTTTAAATTTAATTTTTTTTAAATAGCAACCCTTTTGAAACAAGATGGCGAATGAAGCTGGCCAACGAACTCGGTCGAGACATTGGTATGTACTATGTACAGACCAAGTTACATCCAAATAGGTTCATAAATACGCCTGTTATCGCGTGACAAAAATCAGGTCGTTTTAAAATGTCAGCCACGCTAGAAATTCAAAATGCTATAACTCATCCATTTCTTAAGATATAGACGAAACAAAAACTGCTCCCGAATCTTTTTATCAAGGTCAAACACATAAGAAGAAAATATTTTTTCAATTTTCAATTTTTGGCACAACATTTCAAATTTAAATTTTTCTTAAAAATTTAAATGGCCGCCATTTTTAAACAAGATGGCGGGTGAAGCTGGCCAACGAACCCGGTCGAGACATTGGTATGTACTATGTATAAACGAAGTTACATCCAAAACGGTTCATAAATACGCCTTTTATCGCGTGACAAAATTCAGGACGTTTCAAAATGTCAGCCACGCTAGAAATTCAAAATGCTATAACTCAGCCATTTTTTAAGATATAGACGAAACAAAAACTGCTCCGAAATCTTTGTATAAAGGTCAAATACATAAGAAAAAAATATGTTTCCATTTTCAATTTTTTGGTACCACATTTCAAATTTTAAATTAAAAAAAAAAATTTAAATGGCCGCCATTTTGAAACAAAATGGCGGATGAAGCTGGCCAACGAACTCGGTCGAGAGATTGGTATGTACTATGTACACACCGAATTACATCCAAATCGGTTCATAAATACGCATTTTATCGCGTGACAAAATTCAGGACGTTTCAAAATGTCAGCCACGCTAGAAATTCAAAATGCTATAACTCAGCCATTTTTTAAGATATAGACGAAACAAAAACTGCTCCGGAATCTTTGTATAAAGGTCAAATACATAAAAAAAAATATTTTTCCATTTTTAATTTTTTAGTACCACATTTCAAGTTTTAAATTTTTTTAAAAATTTTAAATGGCCGCCATTTTGAAACAAAACGGCGGATGAAGCTGGCCAACGAACTCGGTCGAGACATTGGTATGTACTATGTACACACTGAATTACATCGAAATCGGTTCATAATTACGGGAGTTACAGTGTGACATAGGTCAGATATATATATATATATATATATATCAATTTTGAACGGAGGGTGGTTTCGGGGTCTGGGGGTCATGATCGATGAAAATATACCAAAATTTTTTGAAATCGCTTTCCTCCGAACGGCTGCAATAGGTAGCTTTTTTGTAAAGAAAGCTACCTAAAAAAGAAAAATATATGGATGTTTAAAATTATTATTCCATTTTGAAAAATTATATTCCGAGCAGTAATCCTTAATTGAAATGTAGTGTTAAAACCTTTTCTTTCATTTTTCTCTTACCTCTGAATTGTGCTTTTCATGCTGAATGACTTTAAAAACCCGTAAATGTCAAATAAGGAGTTAGGAGTTCAATAAATGATGATTACAATTATTTCTATCTGACATGCACATTTTCAAATTCATTTTAAATGAAACAAAAAAAAATATTTTCTATTAATAATTTTTGGACTTAAAAAATTGTTGCATGGAGTTATATTAGAATTTTGTTATATTTCATATACAATTATTAGACCCCAGGTGGTATGCATTTGCACATTTTATCATGCTTTCTTTAAATGCATACAATTGCAGTAAAAAATCATTTCATTGCTATTTTCCGTTATACATACATAATATTTTCTCCTTTTAATGTGTAAGAAAAGGTGATAGTACAAGTCCATATTAAAAGCTTTTTGTATAGAATATCAGGACTGCAATGTACTTATTCAAATACAGGGCGTCCATAATTAAACGGCCCTACTTTAAAATTGTCTACAGACAAAACTATTGATAATAAAGTTGTGAAATTTTGTGAAAGACATAATAAAGGGGTGGGATGTTTAAGCTAAAAAATATACAAATAAAAATAGTTCAAAATTTCGCCACCAGAGGGCATTTTTTAATAAATTACACATTAAGCGTTACTATAGTTTTAATTTTTTATTTACAAGATGGTCATAATTAATCGACCCTATTTTAAAGTTGTCTACAGACAAAACTATTCTTCAGAATGTTGTTAAATTTTGTGGAGGACATAATAAAAGTATCGGAATTTGTTTGAATGAAAAAAAAAAAAATAGGAGGTCGTTTTTTTAACGAATTACACATTTAGCATACATTTACGATAGTTTAACCAATTTTTTTATAAACAAACATGTTCTGCATGACTTCCATCATTTTCAGATACCGTCTGGAATCGTAAGATAGCATGTACCACAGTTAACCGCATTGAGTTCTGGGAAATGCTAGGAACATGTCGTGAAATGCTGTCTTTTGAATCAAATTAAGTTAATAAATGAAATTTCTAAACTATCGTAATGCTAAATGCGTAATTTATTAAAAATCGCCTTCTAGTGGCGAAATTTTGAGCTATTTTAATTTATATCTTTTTTTAGCTCACACAAATTCCCATGCCTTTATTATGTCTTTTCAAAAATTCCCCAACTTTATGAACAAAACTTTTGTCTGTAGACAACTTTAAGGGGGTCCGGGGCACATTTTAAAATAATTTTTATTTATTGAGTTAAAATTCTGATTTTTTTGTGGTAATCAACGTTATGATTTGTAAACAAAATCACATGATAAAACTTCTCATAATTTTTTAGAAATTTTGAAATTTAAAATTTATTAAAAAGGGGGATAGTTTAAAATCGTTATAACTCGAAATATTATTTATTGAATTTCATTTTTTTTCATTTAAATAAACTTAGAAATATTAGTTTTGATTTTTATTCAGCATTTTTAAAAAGATTAATTTATAAAAAAATTAAAAATATTTAATGAAAAAAAAAGTGGTGCAACTTAAAAAAAAAAAAAAATCATATTTTCAAAAGTAAATATTTTTTTCAAATATGTTGAATCAAAATTAAAGTAAACCAATTGAAAAAGATATGTTCCGAGTTTGAATCCTTTATCTTTAACGGTTCTCGAGTTATAAGAATTTAAATACGAGATATGGTGAGAAAACATATCGTGAAGAAAAACGCACTTTTACAAGAAGTCACTTCCATGACAGCCATTGCTTGAAAGCTAGATTTCGAAAACATACCAAACGAAAAAAATAATATTTTTTGTACTAATTCAGATAGAAACATGATTTAAATGTCATTTTAAGCAAGACAAAGCAGAGAAATTTTTAACGAAATAAAATGTTTTTGCAAAGTTTGAAGATTTTTGTGTCTCGGACCCCCTTAAAGTAAGATCGTTTAATTACGGACACCCTGTATATGGGACGACTCACTCCAAGCTCACCTTGGTTTTCTTTCTTAACTTTATAATGAAGCTAGTGTAACTAAAGTCTTAACGTACTTATCTTGTTTTGTGTGATGAAATTGTAAGATGCGATTTAAGTGTAAAGTTATCCGGTTTGCGACACCATTAAGCCTTGTCAGTCGCACTTCGAAATATTGAATTTACAGCTCTGTGTATTTTCAACACGAATGTTATTACTTTACAGTACTTTTTCGATGTTAGCACAATTAGGATAAAAGAGGGTAAGTGCGTCGACACTTTCTTTATATTAACATCATTATATTTAAAATTATGAATGAAAATCTGTGGTTGGCTTAGTTTGAGACATCACGTATATTTTCACTGACTTAGTGAATCTGAAACCTGTTTTCCTGTAAATAAATTTGTTGTCTGTGTGTATTATCATCTATCTCACTTTTTTCGACACGTAACTCGTATAAAAATTTACGCTTCATGACGATACAAACTACCCAAAGAAAAAGAAGGAAATAACAGGGCTGCCAATTGCGACTATTTTTTAATTCTATCTCGCACCCTTTTTTTAAATCAAAAAAGTTTCACATACACTTTGACAATGAATAGTGGAAAGTTCTAGGGGCTACCCAGTCGCGAAGCAACTCCACGCCCTGTATATGAGTATTGGTATAGCACATCATAAGTATAAAAGGAATGTTATTCTAGTTGTAGTGCAAGTACTACTATAATAGAGAGTGTCAATAATTCAAAGCATTCAATGCCGAGAATGAAAGACGAAATGAGGAGGGAAAGAGAGGAAAAGTCTATTTAAGCAAGTGACCGAACTGACAGCCAATGAGAAACACTTTGACAACATCTACAATAGAAATGTACTACAAAATATATTTTCTTTAAATAGAAATAATCTTTAATATAAAAATAGTAGCCTGTGGCAGTCCTGAAATAAGGAAAAATCCGATTTGTTACATTAAGTCTAAAACAAAAACAAATTTTAAATCTTAAGTTTTCAGCAGATAAAAACCTGATAGGTAGATATTGTTATCTAGAACATGGGCAGTCTGTGAACGATATAGGAAAGCCTTATACTGATATGAAATAAATTCACTATAATAATAACAGATGTTACAGATTATCTATCAATACATGAGTTTACCATTGTATAGATCGCTTTCGCATGACTATTTCAAAGACTTTATGGAACAGTATTTGGTGACATGTTGTACAGTCTATTAAATCTTTTATTGTGGAACAGGACTGGCAGCTATTTTTATAGTAAGTCTTACCAAAATTTACAAAATGTTTTCTTTCTGGTAGATTTCTCTTGAATATATCCTAGTATAACAAACAGCATGGCAGAGATTAGTTTCTAAAGAGTGGAACGAATAGAATAAAACGGATATAAATAGAACCGGGCGTATATTGACCAATCCGCAATCAAATGAATCAAATGGTTAAACGCTTATGATAAAGAAAAATACAGACGGGTCATTTTCACTTTCTATGAAAGTCTTGCCCCATGGGAAAATGTTTAAAAAAATAGGAATACATTCTTTTATTGGAAATACAGATTGACTAATTCTATCAAATGACATAACCAGACGATCCCTATAAGATGCATCCAAAAGTATGAAAACATGGAGGACTGGGAGCAGGAAAACACAATGGTAAGTCTACGAGTCAACCGCTAAAATCGGGTTTTTAAGTGTTTTTCATTAAGATATGACTTGACAGACCAATTGCGTTTTAATATGCGAATTGAGTTTTAAATAATTCTGGAATTTCAACCGTGAACTCGATTAGATGATTGCCTGTGCTGTCGGCTCCCGGTCTATTAGTTACATTAATGGCTTTAACGTTTCTGATAACCGAACTAGAATGATCTCAAATTATATGACAAAATAGTCAGATTTCAAAAAGCTCGTAAATATCAATCTAAAAAGTTCGTGTTGATGATCCGAAAAAAAAAAAATGTTCGACCGCTCTGAGAGTAGAAAACTTCATGGTTTTTCAATCAATGAGATATAAATATATGTAATGAGCACAATATATTTGATAATTCACAACTACACGTAATGTTTAAGAGACAGAGAGGCATGACAAGTGAATGCATGTGCGTTAAGGATAGTGTAATTTAGAAGAACAGATTATTGTTAGCAATTAAGTTAACATTTCTGATATCTGATCTGGAATGACCTCCTTTTATGTAACTGTTTAGCCTGCTTTGATAGAGCATATAGCTATCAAAATATAAGGAAGGGGGAGAGGGAAAAAGAAATACGAACCGTAGCTCCAAGCTGTAAGAATGATGAAGCGTCCAGTTATTTCAAAAATTGGATATTAAAGATATGTAATATTCGATACATTGTCGAATAGTGTCATCATAGAAACTAGAATCATAATGTGCAGGACAAATCGGTTTTATAAACACTAAAGTACAATTAGATGTAAATTTCCAACTGGGCGAAAAACTTAATTTTAATTATAATTTATCAATTATAATAATTGTGTTAAAATTATTCTAGACTAAAGTACAATTTCATATCTTTAAAATTTACTTGAAAATATACTTTTGGATCTGCAAATTCGCAACAATAACACTTCCCCACTTTTAACTAAGGTCATAAAATAAATTGCGTCCAAAAAGCTACTTTCTATGTCCAACATATTTTTTAAAAATATTGAGAAAACCAATGACGTTGCATTCGTAACATAAAATTGATATTTTACATAGAATTTGAGTAATAAACAACAATAAAATAAATGTAGCAAAACGAGTACCGGAAAAAGTATAAGAAAAAATGCTATTTTCATTTTTAAAATTTTGAGAGCTCGAACTGAATTTTAAAACTTCGCAATCCTGCTACCTAACATACCTAAGAGGCAGTTAGAGAAAATAAAATAATAAAACTAGAAAACAGTAAGTTTGCTTTTTTCAAAATTTAGTGTCGCTTCCGATGAAAAAAAAAATGCATATATATATATATACGTAGGATTTGAATTTAAACATACTTTATTTTCTTTATTACGTGCGTGATCAGCAAATTAGCTGACGCTCTGGTATATTTGCGAAGCGTTGTAAGATTATCTTTATAGAATTATAAATGTTTATGTGTTGCTATTTCAACGTCTAGTTATTCGAGAAAATTATTAAATTAACCTTTTACATATCATCCTGCTACAAATTTATACAGGGTTCGCACGCTATTAAGCCACGCCCCATTTTGTAAGAATTCTACCATACCATAAAGATCATTTTCTTCCGAATGAGCTCACTTTTCATTAGCTAGAAGAAAGCTTTATGCGGTTACTGGTGGAAAAATCCTTACAACATGAGACGTGGCTTAAAAAAGTGCGAACCCTGATATAATTAACGGGGGATAATTAACGTTAGGCAGTATTAAATTCCTATTGGAATCGGTAACATAGTTTAGCGGGTATAAATAAAATATTGCCACGCTGGTTAGAAACCTCCAACTTTGAATTCATAGGAATCTCCTGTTGCGTAAACGCAGCGTGGTGGCACGGGAACTGAAACCCTCCTTTCTGGAACCCCAAGAATGAACTAAAGATTTAGTCTCGAAAAACTATGAAAGGTTAATGTTTCTAAAGATTCTTAGAAAAAAGAACATTTCGAGAAATAATCATTTTGATACAGATTTTTCTCCTATTTTTAAGTTTCCGTATTTAAAACGTGAAAACGGAACCATTATAAAATCACTCGTGTGTCTATCTGTCACAGCTATTTTACTCGTAAAGTATGGGAAGTGGAAAATTCCAATTGGGGGAAGTAATAAAGACTATTAATCCATATATTTGAAGATTATTAAACATTCACAAATATATTTAGGAAAAATGTAGAGGAGCTAAATAACTTATTTGAAAAAAAAAAATTGTATATTGTGTGGGGTAATGTGTGAAAGCTTTCGAACGCTAAACACAAAAATACGTTTAATTTAATTTTAGGTATTATATTTTCAGTAGGGCTGGACAATATCAGAAATTTAATATCGCAATGTATCAACGAGTTAATATTGATATTTGTGATCTATCGCGATAACTACCTTAAATTGTACAAGAATAGAAATTTTGCTAATTTCGAAACATAAATGGTATAATAGCAGCAATTTAAGTAAAAACAGATGTAGCGAGCAACTACTCAATACAACAACCAATGTTTGATATCTTTGTGCACGTATACTATTTGTTGCAAAGTATTTTCCTTCAAAAATAGCATGTTTACTATTCTTCCTACTTTATGCATTATTTATCAGTGACATTTTAACTATTGAAGTATTTTGCGAATAACTGCCAAAATTATAAAATACAAACTAAAATAGAACATTCTTAAATTTAGGACGTTGACGATTTTATTTTAATTAACACAGGAAAAGAGGAAGCTCGGAAAAAAACTGAAATTAATTTAATGCCACATGTCGTGCTAATATACTTGTTATTAAATAGGTTTCAGTGGGTGATAGATGCAACAGAAATGCTGCTTTTCAATCTTTCTCTAAAGAATCAATTCATTCCTGTCTGTTCTCAAATACAAAAGGGCAATTTTATGACATACGTTTTAATTCATTTTTGTTCGGAAACGCATGAAACTAGCAGGTGTTCTTGTTCAGAAGTTATGCAACCGAACTGTTTTTTCCGTTTTTTTGTAAAAGCAATAGTGCAAAGGGGGCGTTTTGAACGAAATTTCCGTGCGAAAGAAGAATAACCACTCAAGAATGGGTGAAAAACGTCTTTGTCACGTGATCAAAATCGCTTAACTCAATAGGTAATTTATTTTTCAAAAAATGGAAAACACAGTTCGTTTCTAAATCGCTACCAAAGTCAGGCCTTCCAATTTTCTGCCTTTACGTTTAGAAAGGAATTTGTAAATGTGTCAAAACGTTTTGCGTTTGTTGAGCAGAGCAGTTGAGAACAGCCTTAAGAAAAAACTCCCTGTATTTATATCTTCCTACCTATTTACTACAAGAAAACGACATTGAAACCTTTTCAAAAAATATATAAATACTTAAATCACACTTGAGAATAGTTTTATACTAATTTAAATTTTGTTTCTTGATAAATATTCATAGCTGAAAAATATCAATACAGAATATATTAAATTCACTCCGGAAAACTTCGCTTTAACAAAAATACGACAAATTGGTTGGTTGATTTTTGACGGCCGATTAACTACTCTAGGGATATAGGACCGAGGGGGGAGTGCCCTTCGTGGGGGGTCTTTCTAAGGGAACCTAACTCGTATTTACACATGATCACCAGTTATGATCACCAGTTATCTTCCGTATCAAATGCGACAATGAATAACCAATGCTCATGCGTTATTATTCATAATGTATAAACTATCTGGAGTTATTGGAATATGTGTAGGCTGATCATAGTTGAGATTAGAAAGGATGATAACTGTTATTCAGTATTACGCAGAGAGTCGAACGAATTTTAGGTTTACAGAGAAAGGATATATGTATTGCAATGATTGGGAAAGTTTCTATTGCAGATAAACAGCGGAAAGGAAAATTATTGATGTAGATTTTCTGTTTTGGAGGTTGAAGACATTGGAATAGAATTTTGTTTTTCAGGGGCTCTGGCAGCGAGCGCAAATTATTATTATTTTATTGAATTCTGAGTTATTTAATGATATTTTTTTCGGTGCTAGTGTTCGTAATTGCAGTGTTTGTTAGCACTGTTATATTATTGGGGCATATCAACAGGGTCAAAGTTTAGATATTGTTATTGCGATAGTTAAGAAGTATCAATATCTGTCGATATATTGATAAATAATCCAGCCCTAACTTTTAGCGATATCGTCGTAAAAGTAGTGAAAAATTATGTACCTCCCTCTATTTCCGAATCTATTGAAACTAAAATTGTGAAAAAATTAGAGGTTAGTAGACGTTAATTTAAACTTTGCCAGAAAACTATAGCGATTACCCTAGGTCACACAGTTTTTGAGAAAAGCGCATTTGTCCATTACACTCAAATTTTTATTTGCGGAATTCATCAAAAGTGTTGAGGAGCGCTGGAGGTACCTATCATAGCAGAAGTATAAAAGCATTGATGATAATGATTTTCGAAAACAAATCGTCGGTAATTAGCCGAGATATTTACCCTTAAATACACGGACGGTTTGGACATGCATAATGACAGGGGCCGCGTACTCTATGTACCACAGGATTTTAAAGCCTAGAAAACAACTTTTAATGATATTTTTGTGTAATGCAATGCTTAGTAGCAACATACAAATAATAAACATTAAATTGTTAAAAACAGTTTGCTTTGAGTGGATCTCTCAATATGCCTCCCGTGTTTTTAAAAGTTAATTAAAAACCTATCTGGAAAAATGCAGCTAGGGGCCAAGGTGGCGTTGCAACTTTGCGACTGCGCTTAACACAATGCCAAATCTGAACTTTCAACAAATATTTTGTTTTAGCTACACTAAA
Source organism: Maratus speciosus (assembly GCA_963932465.1). NCBI lineage: Eukaryota > Metazoa > Arthropoda > Arachnida > Araneae > Salticidae > Maratus > Maratus speciosus. Next base: position 243,666,807 of record OZ010790.1, read on the forward strand.
AAAAGAAAAGAATTTTAATACGCTGAATTTAGTTTTATGAAATGCCAATTGAAGTTTAAATATGCACTACTTTTACTGTCAGTGCCGAATTAAGTTCATCCTAAACAGATTAGGATAAGATTAAAAAAGCGTTATATAGAATAGCAGTATTTAATGTTATTTAGGCTTGAACTCTTCGAACTTTTATGGTGTACCCATTCATACTTTTCTAGTATATACAGCTATACCCAACCCTACATTGTAAGGTTTTTTTTAGAAAGTCTTATTATTCTTTTAGAAAGGATTTTTTTAATAATATAATTAATAATTCATATATTTCCAATATAGCTGTGCCCAACCCTACGTTGTAAAGTTTTTTACAAATTTTTATTATTCTTTTAGAAACGATTTTTTTAATAATATAGTTGAGAATTCATATATTTATTGTATGGAACTCTCTGAGCGCGAGTAATACTCGCACTTGACCGTTTATTAAATTATCTTTTTTAAATTAAAAATATTAACATGTTTATATGTAATATTTGCTAATTAAATCAAAAGATTTCAACATGTTGCAATTAAGTAAATATTACAGGTTATAAGTCAAATATTTCATCCTTATCACAATCATTACAGTCATAATAACGAGTGAACTGATCGAGTAATTTTCAAAATTAACCCTTTGACTGAGAATTTATTTCTTAATAGAAATTACTGCAACTGCCGACTTTTTTAATAAAGCTCTATTCATAGCACTTTTGAAAAAAAATTTTCCCGTGCACTTTTTTAAAAATATGAAGCGAAATCGACCACAAAGAATTTTTTTTTTTCAGAAAATAGTACTTACGAAAGAAATATAAAAATATGTGTGCTTTCGTTGATTTAAGTGCTTTCATATGAATAAATGTAGGAATATTGAATAGCCCTGCTAGATATAGCTTGAAATGATGTCTTGCATGCAAGAATAACTGTAATGTATTTTCTGAAATGTATCTTGTCATATTTAATAACTAGCTTGAATGCGCAACTAATTTCATGCAGGAGTTTAGCCACATGACGTGGATTAACCTTTCCTAATAAAACTAACACTTATAAGAAATAAAAACAGCGTTAGAAAAAAGCACAATTGGAAATGTGTATAAATCGCAAACAGCTGTTTTGAAGCCTCTAAGGCTTCATCATCAATGCTTAAAAATTAAAATGAAAATAAAATTAAATAAAATGTAGTTTAAAAGATGAGGGGAAATTACAAAGTGCCAGAGCGGCGTACCTCACAGCTCGACTGTCAACGGCGAAACGCGATTCACGGTATTTTGAGTTGTGAGACGAGATAGTCGAGCTGTGAGGTACGCCTCTCTGCTCTCTTCATTCCCCCTTTTCAGTCTACTTTTAATTTTATCGTCATTTTAATTTTTAAGCACTGATGATGAGGACTTAGAAGCTTCGAAACAGCTGTTTGTGATTTATACACATTTTCATTTGTGCTTTTTTCTAACGTTGTTTTTATTTATTATATTGGCAAAAAGTACACCCCCCCCCTTTTTATGTAACACATGTAAGAGCAGTTTACTTTAATAAGAATATCAAATTAAGCGTACGCATTAAGTCCGCCATTGACAGCAACACATCATGCATTTCGTACATGTTCTGTGGTAGACGGACTGAGCATGAGCATGCTTAACTTGATTGTTTTATTAAAATAAAATTAACAGTCGTGGAAATAAAAAAGTAAACATCCTCTACTAACTCTGCAACAAATTAACGTAGAAGAAAGTTACTGCTACCAAATGACTGGAAATAAAGTCTACTTTTAAATGATGTATATAAAATTTCCGGCACACATGTCATATACGCACCACGTTGGCGCGATTTTGTTATATACGCAACGAGGTACTTAACTAGTTCCAAAGTATCGTTATTTTGCTTGATATGCTAGCAAGGATGTCGTTGTTTATTTATTAATAAATTGTTTATTTACTTTTATTTTATTTTTTTTAATTATATAAATTGTTTTGTTCTATAGTTATTAATAAAACTTTTTCTTAATTGTTATTCCCTTTTTAAAAATATATATGTTGTTATTCGAAAACGAGGTTTTCGCCAAGTTGGCGTTAGAAAAAAATCCCGCCAACGTGGTGCGTATATGACATATGTGCCAGATTTCTTTAGATGTGTGTGTGGAAGGGGGGGGGGGGGGGAGGACATCTGCATATAAAAAAAACCCCAAACATTGTTTTTTTTTTTTTTCAATAGCAATACTCAAGTTTGACTCCATAAATTAATTTTACATCCTTCAATTAGCCTAAATACAAATTTTCATGAAATTTATAAAATTAGTTTCAGAAAAATGTTTTATTTGATAATAAGCATTTCTTAGGAGCTGTATCCAAATTACAGTTCGGCACTAAATTCTTGAAATGCACCAAAATTTCCATTAATGTATTACTTCTTGTCAATATGACCATTTCACTCGCCTAATATGTTCCGACTATTGCTAGCCCAAATATTTCAATAACATGAGTAATATACATACATATATATATATATATATATCTACCCTATATATATAAAATCCTAGTGAAACGAATTTATGAAACGGATATTATGAAACGACTGAAATGAAACGAATTTATGAAACGATTCTATGAAACGATTGATTAAACAACTGATTATGTTTCACGACGATTTCTCCTAAAATATGGAATACTTTGCGGAATTTAACACCAAAAATCCGTATTGATCCGCAGATTTTAAAACTGGTATCAGAATTTTTAAATTCGACTTTGTTTTCGAGGTATTAATTTTTTTTCTAATTTTAAATACTTTTCTCTAATGATGGCAACTCAAATTTTAATTATAACAGATATTTTTTTCATACTTTAGGAAAGGTTATTTTAAACTAATTTGGCGACCAGTTTGGCCTCCCTTAGATGTATGCTAAGAAATGTATCATGTTACTTTTATTCATAATTCAATTTACTTGAACATTTTTTCGCCAAATTGAAAGATTCTGATAGAGAAAATCATGAACTCGGTATTTTTATGTTAACGGGACGCAGGTGATAAATCGCCAAACATTTTTCCCGTCGCATTTTTTGTATTTTATTAATTTCATTTAAAATATAATCGTTTCATTCAATTTATTTAAAATACAAAACTTTCATTTAAATCTGAAACATTTAAAATTGATGGCTTTCACTTCTTTCTTTCTTTCTTTTTTTTTTTTTTTAAACAAAATGAAAAGAAGAATATTAGGCACATATGTCATATACGCATCGGGATACCCAATTGGCGCAAAAATGGCATTATTTTGGTTGACATGGTAAGCCGGCTATTTTTGTTTATTTAATAATAAATGTTTATTTACTTTTAATTTCTTTTTTAAAATTATATAAATTGTTTTGTTCTATAGTTATTAATTTTTTTGTTATTTTCTTTTAAAAATAACAGAAAATAATTCAAAAATACGGTACTACTTAGTTATTCCGTCGACCAATTTTGCCAAATTATATAAATCGCCAAACCACTTGTCAAATTATACAAATTGACGTAATTTTTATTTTAAATAACGAAAGAACAAATAAAATAATATTACATTAATAAATATACAAATAAAACGTCGAAATAAAAATCACTTGATGACGTAAACACGTGTAACTTGCTTAACCCCTTGGGGACGAGCGACACGTATACGTGCCGGAAATAGGCCTAAGGATCCTCGTTTATCCTCACCAGTAAAATTTTACTGTAAAATTTGCCTAATTTAATCCGAGCATTTTCCCGATTTGAATAGGCACAAACTTCTGTTTTTTAAAACCGGTAGCAAAGTAATAAACATTTCGTAAAAGGCTCCCGTCGCGAAGGGGTTAAAGTCAAGTGAATGTGACATTTACGATCAACCATTATTGGCATTTAATCTTATGGTTTGGTGATAGATTTTTTGTCGACGATTATAACTAAGTAGTAACAAAAAATACATATGTAACTGGCATTCGAAAAAGAGGTCTTTACCAAATTCTCGTTAAAAAAAATCACGCCAATCCCGGTGCGTATATGACACCTGGCCAAATATTAGATAATGCAACAAACCATGACATTTAATTTCAACTTCAAAGCAAGGTTTACCACTCGAAAAGAAAAAATGCTAACTGGCGAGCTGATAAAAAGGTATTGGAGAGATTTGCACCCGGCTAGCGTAACAGTACCAAGAATTCTTTGCGACCATGGCAAATTTATGTAGTTTTATTCGAAAAAAAATTTGATTTTTTAATCAAAATGGAAAACTTTCGGCACAAATTTCATATACGCAACGGGTACTTAAGTGGCGTCAAAGTATCGTTATTTTGCTTGATATGGTAAGCCGGCTGTTGTTGTTTATGCTGTTGATGTTTTCCCGAAATTGGCGTCGGAAAAAAATAACGCCAATATGGGGCCGTATATGATATCTGTGCCAAACTTTCATATGAAAAGCGAAAGGATCAGACCGTATTTTTTTATAGCAATTACATGACTTGGACTATTATAATATTGATGAAATGATGGCGATAGAATAATATTTGGCGATTTATCACCTGTGCCTGGCTAACATTAAAGTACCAAAATGGCACATGGAACATGAAAAGCGAAGTGGTCCGCACGGAACTGTTGATGATAAACACATGACTTAGGCTATTGTTATAGAAATTGTTTTGAAATACCGGGAGACAAAGACTCTGTACACTTAATTCCTTTTATTTTAGCTTCTTTTCAAATGTTTAACTGATTCTCTTTAATCAAACATGAAAACAACCATTGGATGTCTTAACAGCAACTGATTCGGCCTTAATTTTTTCAATCAAAGGGAATTGAATGGAAACCCCTTTACAGGGAGATCTGCACTTCTTTTTTCAGTATAATTCAACCTTCTCTAATATTAGTAAAACCGTTCAGATTAGCGTGTTTTTAGATTCTGCGCTGTCTGAACGGGGGGTTGGCGAGCGTAGCTTGCAGGTGGCAGAGCCCCCTATCATATATATATTTTATTATGTTTTTCTGCACATCATACCTTTAAACCACCATTTTGTCGTTTTGTAATCATAATTCGAAAACTACTTGGAAGAAAATTTTGAATGTGAGAAAAACAGGACATAATAAATATAAATCAATAACAAAAAACTGTATGTTACAATTCATATTTTTTTCGAATATTAATTTCATAATCCATATTATAAAATTTTTAAAATTACAAATTCCATATATTTATGGGTATTCGATTGTCGTAATGATACAGAATGACTAAGTCACTTCTATTAATGTATTATTTTATGACAATCTCACTTATTTAATATGTTCGCCAGCCAAAGTGTTTCAATAAAATGAGTAATATATAGGGGAACGTGTTGTTCCTTTGACCACTTTGCAAAATTTCAATTTTCTTAGCTTAACTATTAAGGTTAAATTCAATTTCTTTTTTCTATTATAATCAGTATCATGTGGTTTATCATACGTAATTTTTTCAAGGTTCTAGTTTTACGTTTATTATGTTTAATTTCACTTTTAAAAAATAATAACATTGTGGTCAAAGGTACAACACATAATTGTACCTTTGACCATAGGTTGTTGTACCTCTGACCAGGCAATTAGACAACAAGCAATGAAGAAAAAAATCGTTTTATTCAGTATCATTGTATCTTTTATTTAGAGTATTGCTTTTTTTTCCAGCTTCAATAATTAGCTTTTCAGGAGTATCAGTCAGGATACGATATTTCTCTCTACGCTGACCCCTATTTGATATTTTTCTTGCTTCCAATTTTGGATGAGGTCTCACAGTTTCAGGTGTAATGATAAAGTGGCGATAGATTTGAACTGCTACACTGAGGAATAATATTGTGAGTTTGAGCTGTGCCACTCGTTGATGGTTCATCAAAATCAGTTTCATGCAGCATCGGTCTTTCTGCTACAGTAACTGCAAGATATTCGTCATCATAGAAAACGTTCTCATTGAAAGGCGCAAACACTGTGACTTTAAAACTTTTCGTAATATTGTTTGGAACTGCGGTTATGAACTTTAGAATATGCTATGCCAGCAAGTTCAGCAATGTTGTAGATTGTAAGAGGCTTTCCAACATTTCCGGGAAAAAACATCCAATTATTTATAGCTTCGTTATAAAAGGCTTTAAAAGGACCACAAACAACCCTATCGAGGGGTTACATATTACGGCTAGCGTGTGTATGAAACATCATTAGTATCACACCACTAGCCTTGGTTATATCAATTATTGGTATGGTAATATGACATTCATAGTTATCAAATAATATCAATACTGGTCTTTCAGTACTAGGTTTAACATTTTTTAGGAAATGTTGAAATAATTGTTAGGATATGATCTGATTTGACCAGCCTGATGGGTTTGCAATCCCGATTGATCCAGGAGGCACTTCATGAAGCAGAAATGGGTTAAAGTTTACCCGGTGTAAAACAAATGAAGGGGGATGCTGTTTCCGGATGTACAAAGAAGTAATCATAGTCTTAATTGTTCCCCTTTCGGCAGAAGTTATCCCTCCAACATTTTTTTTTCCTTTGGGGCCTATGACTTTAGGAGGCACATGAACTTTTCTCATCCCAGTCTCGTCGTAATTCCAAATGTCACCAGGTTCAACCGAGTGAAGTTGTAAAATATTCTTTTAGTTATTAAACATCTTTGCCACAGTATCTTTATTAAACGCAGTTTCCGTAGCCAAGCTAGTAGCTTGAGGCTTTTGAAAGGACAACTTGTCTTGAAATCTTTCGCAAAAATCCTGTAGAGACTGTTTACCAGCACATTTGTTTGCTTCCAAAGAAGGGTCAATATTCTTATTATTAGCTTTGGCAAAACCATTATTGTTTAAAATATGTAAACAAAGCAATGGCCAGAAATCCGAACAACTTCTGGTCCCAAGATGTGCGGATTTGAGGAAGCCTACTGTACATATTTTTTTTTTTTTATTTATGAACAACGGAAGTAAAAAAATATCGTTAACTAATTTCAAGACAGTTGTAGTAAGTAAGTCATAAAATTTGAAAAGGTTGAAAATCTTTTAAGAGTGTACCTTTGACCTGGTCAAAGGAACAACAACTGATCATGGTCAGAGGTACAACACCATGCTAGTGCAAATTTCAAAGCACGCTACAGTTTTAGGGTTAGGATAATCATTTTCAAAAAGCCAAACCATAGTTATAAAAGCCTATAGCTACCATGTCAAATTATTTCCATCAACAAAGACATAACAGAAAAAATATTATTAGGCAAAACATTAACAAATAAATACATTTTTATGATGAAAATATATTATTATTATTCACAGGAATCCTCTTTGACTTAAATAATCCACAGTAGGTTGCACAAGCTCTCTAGTGAAGGAACTATGCACTAATTACACCAAAATTCGTAAAATGATGCTAGATGGTGCTATAGCCTAGGTGGTCAAAGGTACAATATGGTCAGAGGTACAACACCTTCCCCTATATGGGGCATTCTCACAATCTTTTGACTTTCATGTCCCTGAATAATAATTTTTATTTTAATACACTTTTTTGTGTTTTTTTTTTTTTTATTTCATATACTGGGGAACATCCCATTGCATGATTGCACAACAATATTAACGAGATAAATAAGTTTTGGACAATGTTGGGGGTCCAAACACCTGGAAAACTCCTATACCGTCCCGTGTCCCTGATGCTGATTTTTAAGTTTGGAGCTGTCTGGATAAAATTGTTTCAATAAAAATAATTCGATGTAATTTTTTTCTGAAATTGGAACTATTGTTTTATATAAATATGTAGATAAAAATTAATTTGCACACATTTTTAGGATTGTTATTAATTTTTAAACTATGTCCCTGAGTTTTAGATTCCTTACCATCCATCTTCTAAAATTATACAGAAAATAATTTCAGATGCAGCCACAGAATTTTTTTCAAGTTTTTTCTCATGCAGAAGTATGCTAGAGAAATAATGTCTAAAATTCTTTGACAGGAAATTTACTGCAGAATTTAAATCAGCATTTAAATGTCAATTTCAAGCATCTGGCTTTATTGGTAGTCTTACCGTTCCCAAGGTTTATTCTTGCACTTTTCAAGGTAAATTATTTTTTTTTAATTTAATCAAATGTAAATAACTGTTTCTAAAAATAATTCAATTGTGGCTATCACTTAGTCTTAACATGATTTTTCTAAAAATAGTAGTAATTTTCCTCACCGTCCCATCCTTACAATCCCTTTTTTCTCTAATAACCGTCCCTTTTTTCCTAAACCATCCCCCTTTTTTTCCCCTTCCATCCCTCCTTTAACACCCCTTTAAGACAATCTTATACAAAAATTCTGTATTAAAAGTACTACATTGTTATTGTTTCTTATTTGAATATCCTGTGGGTACTATGCAAATTCATTATAAGTAAAAATTTAGAAGAAAATAAAAAGTTGTGGGGGGAAAATTAAACTCACATGTTTAGCTTAAACCTCAGTTAAGTAAATCATTTTTCGCTGCTGACCATTTTTTCTTTATTTTGAATCATTAAGGCATTCGTCTATTAGATTAAAATGTTATTTTAGCAAGTTTAATTTTGTCAGATTTTTTTCTCCAAAAAAGTCAAAAGATTGTGGGAATGCCCCATATGTATTTTTCAAGTTATGTTTTTCTGCGCGCCATAGACTTATGCCATCATTTTGAAGTTTTTTAAATGTAATTTGAAATTTACTTGGAAAAAAAATTTACTTTCGCATTCGCATAAAGTAAAACATAATAAATATAAATCTATCAAAAAAAATGTAGGTTGCCATTCATATTTTTTTCATTATTCATATTATAAAATTTTTAAAATTATAAATTTAATGTATATGTTTTGGTTTTTTAGTATTATAAAGACGCACAAAAAAATATTACATTACGATTATAATTTCACCAGATATTAATAAAAATATAAAAATGTAATTTAACATTAGAAGCTCTAAAATTTGAATGTTTATAATTCAAAAACTTATCATCGAAATGACTTGAAATTTCGCTTCCAGGTATAGTTCAAACCGAAGATTTAAAACATAGCGTCGAAATTGGGTGTTGCCATCGAAAAAAAAGTTTCGTCTGGTTTTGATTTGTAGATGACCCCGAAAGCAATTTTTATATACATCATTTAAAAGCAGACTTTATTTCCAATAGTTTTAGTTGGAAAGTTAGTAGGGAGAGTTTACTTATTTTTCCCATGACTGTACCTCGCTTACATGTTAATTTTATTAGATTGCGTGCTCCGCCTTCTCATGTCATACTACTGCATGGAATTAATAAATTGGTGATTGAATATAAAAAAATTATAATTCAGGAATTAAAATAAAGTTACTTTTATATGTAAGCTATCATATAATTCTAAATAGAGGACGTCCTAAAGTTTTTTTTTCCTTACATTGCACAACGGGCTTTAAAAAGAAACGGTAATTTTACCGTTTGCCACTAGGGTGTATTTCAAGGTACGTCGCATAGCTAATACTCGTTTTACTATACCTAGTCACTGCGTTCATGACTCTTGCTAACTCGATTCATCGACTATTTGAGGCGGATTGGAATAAAGGAGTCATCCTGTTTAAATGATGAATTTGTCTATCTGAAATCTAAGTCAAAAATTAAATGTACATCCTTGATAAAGAAATATTCAGACCATAACATTATATTACACTATTTTAGTTTTGTATTTGTTTATTTCTTGACAGCATCTATCCGTTTTCGATTTTTTTTCAATGCGAATTGAACAAAAATCTCAAGAGAATTGTCTCTGGTAGAATAAATTAAATGGGAAAAGCGATATTTTTATTTTTCTCGTCGTCAGTCACGTTTTTGGAAATGTCTTGACAACATTATTTTTTCTCTATGCGATTCGACATGTTACGTTCAGATTCAATTTATGTTTTATGATCTACGTTCACGTATAGCCTTGGGATATAAACTGCTCACTATTTGTAAAATAAATCAATACAAAAACCCTTAACGGGTTAAAAGTTTGTGACGCAGCACTTTATCTTATGCTCTAAGAATTTAAAATATGGAACTTAAAAATAATGATATCAAATTTTGAGTGACGCTATGCTATCAATTATAATCTCTCTCTATATTATTTATTTCATCTTTTTATTTTTTTTATAATCGCATGTGCAAAAATTATGTTCAATTTTAAAAAATGTATAAAAGTTTATTCATTGATGCTTTATCTTTTACATCTCTCATAAATTCAAAGTAGGAGTTTTAAAAGATATGATATCAAAATTTTAGTGACGCTTTGATGTGGCTTTAAACGATTTGTTTTGAAATTAAATTAAATTTTTTTTTGGTTTGGCTAAGATATATTCACACATCTAAACAATAGTTTTAATTTTCCAATATGCTTTAAATATGCCACTTTCACTGAATTTATATAATGCATTTAAATGTATTTATTTGAATAAATTGATTTATCCTTTGTCCAATGCTATTAAAAATTTAAAATAAGATTTACGTGAATAATTTTTTTGCGTCATTGTATCCAAACTAAGTGAAATGTATTCAAATGGGTACAATGACGCAAAAAAATTATTCACGTAAATCTTATTTTAAATTTTTAATAGCATTGGACAAAGGATAAATCAATTTATTCAAATAAATACATTTAAATGCATTATATAAATTCAGTGAAAGTGGCATATTTAAAGCATATTGGAAAATTAAAACTATTGTTTAGATGTGTGAATATATCTTAGCCAAACCAAAAAAAAATTTAATTTAATTTCAAAACAAATCGTTTAAAGCCACATCAAAGCGTCACTAAAATTTTGATATCATATCTTTTAAAACTCCTACTTTGAATTTATGAGAGATGTAAAAGATAAAGCATCAATGAATAAACTTTTATACATTTTTTAAAATTGAACATAATTTTTGCACATGCGATTATAAAAAAAATAAAAAGATGAAATAAATAATATAGAGAGAGATTATAATTGATAGCATAGCGTCACTCAAAATTTGATATCATTATTTTTAAGTTCCATATTTTAAATTCTTAGAGCATAAGATAAAGTGCTGCGTCACAAACTTTTAACCCGTTAAGGGTTTTTGTATTGATATCATTACTTTTTTAAGGTTATTGAAAAAAATAATAATAATAAAGACCAATACAAAGAATACATAGGATTTCCATTCACCTTCAATCCTCCCCCTTTCGCCCCGCAAAAAAGAATGACCATACTTCAATTTTAAAGAGCACCATGCTATGATATTTTTCTAAGAACTCTTTGGTAAGATATGGAAGTAATGTACAACATGCATGTTTAAAGGGTATTTCTGTTGGTTTGTTTCAGAAATATGAAAAGCAATGTTAAATTTTACTATCTAAAAAATTTACTTTGTTAAGAAAAGTAACAAGAAATATTACTCTTTAAACCTTTATATGTATATATAGCAATCATCACTCACTTATAAAAGTAATTACATACATTTATATTAAATCCAAAACTACAAATTTCTGCTTCCCCCTTTTCTCATTCCTAGTGCAAAAAAAAATTAAACATTATAAATTCTTTAATTTTATATAAAATAATCTTTGACCATCCCGATTTAAAATTCTTTATTAACAATAATAATAAATCATATAAAATAATCCCCTGAGCTCCGAAGTTTCCACTTCTCCCTTTGCACCCACCTCTCCAGATTACCTAAATAATTAATCTTTCAAACATTAGTTTGAAAAGAAAAAAATCTGCAACATTTGTTGTTCACTAACATAAATAAATAAATAAGCACTGACTTCCCTAATGCACAATTCTCCTCTTCTCCCTCCCCCTACTCCCCAGCCTTAAAAAAAATTCAAATCTTTATTTTTATACAGAAAATTCTTCTATATAAATTATCCTCTTATTACTCAAAATTACCACTTTCCCACTCCAGCCTAGAGATTCCAATCTTTAAAGCTTTTTAGAAAAATGGATCTGCAAAGTCTGTTGCTTAGTAATAAAATAAAATATATAATCATGTACACTTTTAATTATTTTTCACACAATCAATTGATGTCATGATAATAGTTGTTCTGAGCGAATATTGTGTTGGCTGGGTTGTCGTACAGATAGCTCAATTGAGAGTACTGGCAATTAAAGCCAAAGGTTATTAAAGTTCATTTTAATTCAAGATGTTTAACCCCTTCGTGACAAGAGCCCTTTGCTTAATTTTTAACCTTTTACTACAGGTTTCTAAAATCAGAAAATTTTCTGTAATTGAATCACAGAAATGCTCCAATTAAAGAAAGGTAAACTTTACAATTAAAAATAAGTGGTGAGAATAATGAAGGATTCTGAACACCTTAAGTGGAAAGTATACCAGTCGCTCATCCCCAAGGAGTTAAAGATGCTTTTTTGCTATTATAAACTTTAGGATTTACAATATAAAAACATCTTAACCACTTCTGAATCAAACAAAGACAGTGGAAAAAATCAAGATGGCAATGTTTTGATTGGTAAATTCTAAGCTGAGTAATTTGTGCTACAGAATGAAAAAATTATAAAGTTATAATAATGCCCTCTTCAGAGCAGTCACACATACTAAATCTTTAAGGTTTTTGACAGGGTTGGCACGGTTTAAACCAATTGGTTTTTTTAGAAAAATCTAATATAATATTTTCCCTTTTTTGTAATTTAATTGTTTTAAATTATTGATAGAAATAATTTCCACTTTTAACACTTCATCTCAGCAGTCAACATGAGACATAATGAGCCAAGGTTATGTTTCTATGCATGTAGAATGAAAATTAGCATGTGCTGATGAACATATCTCATACCCTAAAGATTTTTCTTAAAACATGTGAAATTAGAAAAGATAAAATAGATAAATAATATTCAATATTTAGCATAAAATATTTTCATTTAAAAAATGCAGATTATTTACAGCAGTTAATAACAAAATACGATGATCTTTAAGATTTTGGTTAAGTTGTAAAAGAAAATTTTCTGGATTGGGAAAGATTATCCTTAAAGAATTTATAAGAGTAACTTAAGATATCAGATTGAACAACATAGCTTGCAAAAATTGAGTACTAGTTATAGCATTTCAATAATACCAATCAATCTTTTCTGTTAGTTGCTGAATCTAATGGCCAAAAATGTTGATTTGGACACTTGGAGTCATCAATCAGAAAACAAAATAACCAGAAGTATTTAGATATTAAAAAAATACTAATAATAATAACCACAGAATAATATATTATATTCATGAAACTGCATCAAATGTTTATTGATTGATTATTATATTATTAATCAAAGGATTCTTCATACGATTTTAAAAGGTATCAATGTTTCACTGTGTAGAGCAGTTTACTTTGAACATAAGACATAGCTGTTACTAATAATGTTTAAATTAGAAATGATTTCAATTTTCTATATAATTGACTGTAATTATTTCATTTAAATATTTTCGAAAGTTTATATAATATCTAAAAATGTTTATTTTATCAACAGATATGCATCTGTATGCAATAGGAAATTATATTTTAAAAAACCTGGTTTAAAACCATTTACAAAAAATTTTAATATACTAATAACAATGTTTATAATTCTAAATTTGTTTGTTATTCCAAATTAATGTTTATAAAGACGATAATGAATCAAATTTAGTGTTCCAAGAAATAGCAATATTTGTGAAGCACATGTGCTTCTTAACTGCAAAATTCATTGTTTACATCTCAGAAATACATTACATCTTCTGCATTAAAATTTTTTAGTGGCAGGCTTTTGTGATTGAACAAGGACTGCTTGCAGAGTGCTTTTAATGATTTTAGAATATAAAATTATGGCTCTTGAACTACTATTAATCAAATGCAGTAATAGCGATAAAAAAAATCTTTAAATAGTTCATTTAAAAAAAAAAAAATACTTTTATTTTCATCAGATATACTGATTATTACTACCATATGTTATATGTAACATATTTATTAGAAAAGTTACAACTATTTTGATGAAGTTTTAAAATGTAAACAAAATGATGCTTAATAAACATGATCAAAAGTACCTCTGGACAAAATCATTATATTACTTATTTCAAAATTTTTTAATTTAATGATAGCAATTTTTTTATTAAAAAAATCAGAATTATGGAGATAGAGGAAATAATGTTTTGAATTTAACCCTCTAGAGGGTAGCAATATTTCTACAAAATAGATTGCAGGCTCTTCTTAAATGTAAAATTCATTGTTTACATTAAAGAAGCTGTCTGTTATACAGAGAATTGCATTATAAAGGGCTTTCACTGCAACAATGTTTTCATAACAGAATTCTAAAATAAGATTTTAAACATCCAACTATGTAAAATTTAGTGTTTTGGGAAATAACAGATATTTCAACAATATGAATCTGAAATACAGGAGATTTGTAACTGCCAAATCTATTGTTTACATCTCAGAAATAAATTATGTAGATAATTGCATTATAAAGATCTTCAGCAGAATCCCAGAACAAGAGAAATACCCAGTGATTTTTTTGGCACGCATAAACATTCCCATGCAACCCAACTCAAACTAAAATATGGCAACCTGAAAACTGTTGCGATTGGTTTACATTTTTTATTGCTGCCAGACTATCATTTTCTACTATATCATTATTTATGAATCATGTAAATACAATATTTATAAATAACGGCATATTAGAAAACACAGGAAAGCTCATTTTAATGCAACAATCAAAATAAAGTAAAAAAAAAAAAACAATTTCAACATAAATTAATTGAAAAATGTTATATCTTTTAAACAACTTTTCTAAATCAGAGTAATCATTTAACGATTGAAATTCTGATTTTTCAATAACTTTGAGAAAAAGTCATGTCATTTTAATCTTTAAAAATATCTACTTACAATAGAGTAAATATTCAACAATTCAAATTCTAATTTATGTATGTATGAACACTTTGCATTTATTAAAACCACAGTAACATCACTGGATATAGCAACTTATTGGAATGATTAATAATGCATGTAATGAACACTGCATGTTCATGAAAATAAACAAAAAATCATTGGATACAGCAATATGAAAAATGCACAAAACTCACAAATATCTTGTCTCGATCACTAAATGCATGCATTAAAGGGCAAAATTAGCACTAGCCACTGGGCATAGGGACACTAAATGATAAAAATTGGCTATTAAGAAATTGTCTGTCAGCGACCACTTTCCTACAAGGTCAAAAAAATTTATTTTTACCTACTATCAGGGATTCTACTTTTTTTGGTTATTTGTATGTTTATATTAATACAGTAGAAGATCTTTATAACGCAATTCTCCATATAACGCACAACTTCTCAGATGTAAACAATGATTTTTGCAGTTAAAAAGCACCTGCACTTTTACATTGTAACATATTGCTACTCTAGGACTAAATTTGATACATTAGTTCAACTTTATTTTCCAATTTAAGACCTTTTTAGTGAAAAAATGCTATTATTACAATAAACATTTCTGAAAATGTCTAATATAAGGGATGGTTGTGTCAGTTATATTTGGATCATGTTTATAAAGTAAATTTAACAATGTCTGACCTATATTATGCAAAAATTTATAATTTGGATAACTCTTGGTAACAAGGAATGCAGTATAAAGATATTTTAATGTATTTTGATGTGTTTCAGACATATTTGGCTATGTTTACAAGGTGAATTTTATGATGTGATCCACATAATGCAAAATTCTATATAACGCACAACCTTGCGTTTTTAGGTTTGCGCTATAAAGATCTACTGTATATTTATTTGAGCTATTCCATTTTAGAACACACACAGATGAGTTGCACCCTCAAATGTCAGATTTCATCATCAATGATGTCAATAAAACTAGATTTCCAAATAGGGATAGCCAAAAATACAAAAAGTGAGATTACCAGAAGTAACGATTGATCACCTTGTCAAATTCAAAGTCGCCAAATGTCTCGCCTGTTCTGGTATGCCAGATCTTTATTTCAAATGTCATAACTATTTTCATAAAGTTTTAAAAGCTCTGACCCATTCAGTGATGATGAGAGTTCAGCAGGGTATAAACTGACTCTGGGAACAAACTTTGAGATCAAAATAAAGAATTCGTTTTATAAACTGGTTATTATTGCAGCATAAGGATCCACAATCTTTGGCTTGTTAAAAGTCAGTAACATGACTCTATAATTCGAAAAAGCCTATAATCTGCAATACATTTCGGATATAAACAAACAATTAAATAATAAAATTTTGTATAAATCACCACTTGTTGGTGCTGTTTCTTCTAAATATAAACAAACAGTTAAGTATTTTTCTAAGCAAGATAATGCAGATTTTGACTGTAATAAAAATTAGATGATTGAATTTATAAAGAGGATTCTAAGGCATTTCTGCAGTCACTAAAAGATAAATGTTTGATTTATCTTGTAAATAACCATTAGACTGCTATATTCTGAAAACATTCATTGGCAAAGATCGTAGAAAACTAACTTTGAAGCTGAGTATGAAAAAAATCAGTTTATTTTGATTTAAATCATATAATTTTTTTAATTTAAATTAACCTACAACATTATTTTAAGCTTTGAAGGCTATAGCATGTCCTTTTCAATAGTTTTAAAAATGCAACTAATATAGAAACTTGAATATATATATATATATATTTGGTATTACTTAGTTATCCTGCCTATCAAAAATCTATCGCCAAACTATAAGATCAACTGCCAATAATGGTTGATCGTAAATGTTACATTATTTGACTTTAAGCAAGTTACACGTTTTACATCATCAAGTGATTTTTATTTCGATGTTTTATTTGTATTTTTATTAATGTTATACTAATTTATTTGTTCTTTCGATATTTAAAATAAAAATTATGTCAATTTGTATAATTTGACGAGTGGTTTGGCGATTTATATAGTTCGGTGAAATTGGTCGACAGGATAACTAATTAGTACCATATATTTTTAATGTAGAAGTATTTATACTTCTGTGAAGTGATTGCATCACTTACCTTAAGCCTAAGATGTGTTAAAAGCATTAAAGGTACCAATCATTGCCTTTCTGCTCCAACTCACAAAACAACCCTGCCATTATTACATATTATTTTAATGGCCAAGCAAACTTTAAGATCAAAATAAAGAATTCTTTTTATAAACTGGTTATTCTTGCAGTGTAAGGATACATAATCTTTGGTTAGTTAAAAGTCAATGAGTAAGGCAAACAAGCTTTTGTTACAGAGTAGGAAGAGAATCTAAGATCAATAATCTCTTTAAAAAAAGTGACTGATTTTGAAGGGAAAGGCATTTTAGCTCTCAGATCTCCACCCCCCCCTTTTCCCTTAACAGTCAAGTCAATATACTTTGTTAGGTTCGCAAGACAATATCAACAGTTTAGTTTTTACATAAAATAAACATATCTAGCTCGTTTGTTTTCTTTCAAAGACTTAAAATACATTTTGACTTTAAATAAAGGAGTTAATTCAGCTGTACCGAAGGTACAAAAACAAAGATACCTAAGAAAGTGGCCAGTGTCAAAACAAAGTTGGGTGAGGGAGACATAATATACAAACTAATCAATCATGTATTAGACGACTCTATAATTCGCAAAAGCCTATAATCTGCAATACATTTCAGATGTAAACAAACAATTAAATAATAAAACTTTTTATAAATCACCAGTTTTTGGTGCTGTTTCTTCTAATGTAAACAAACGTTTTTCTAAGTGAGATAATGCAGATTTTGACTGTAATAAAATACTATTAGATGATTGAATCTATAAAGAAAATTTTAAGGCATTTCTACAGTCATTAGAAGGAAATATGTTGTTTATCTTGTAAATAACCATTAGACTGCTATATTCTGAACACACTGATTGGCTAACATGGTTATAGAAAATGAACTTTCAAACAGGGTATGAAAAAAATCAGTTTATTTTGATTTAAATCATATAATTTTTTTTTAAATTTAACCTACAACATTATTTTAAACTTTGAAGGCTATAGTATGTCTTTTTCAATAGTTTTAAAAATGCAATTAATATAGAGGCTTGAATATACATATATTTTTTAACGTATAAATATACTTCTGTAAAATGATTACATCACTTACCTTAAGACTAAGATGTGTTAACACCATTAAAAGGTACCATCCATTGCTTTACTGCTCCAACTCACAAAACAACCCTGCCATTATTATATATTATTTAATTGGACAATTTTATTTCGTGTTTTTTCGCGGCATTTTGATGAAATTCACATTTTTCCTTGATCCTTTGATGAAATTAGTGATATTTTTGCAATTCGTTGACACCCTTTTATGAAATTCTCATTTTTTCTGCAATACCTTGATGAAATTAGTGTTTTTACACGGCCTGTTCACAAAATTTGCATTTTTTCCACGATCCTTTTGCGAAATGTGCATTTTTTTCGCAATCCATTCACAAAATATGCATTTTTGCATGATCGTTTGATGAAATTTGTGTTTTTTTGCGGCATTTTGATGAAATTCGCATTTTTTTCCGAGATCCTTTGACGAAATTCTCATTTTTTGTACAATACTTTGATGATAGTGTTTTTTCATGGCCTGATCACGAAATTTGCATTTTTTCTGTAATCCTTTGATGAAATTAGTGATTTCTTTGCAATTCGTTGACAAAACAAGTGTTTTTTCGTACACTTGACAAATTACACACTTTTCTTGCGATTCTTTGACAAAATTTGTGTTTTTTTTCCAGGATCCCATGATGAAATTTGCGTTTTTGCAGCCTTTTGATGAAATTCACATTTTTTCTGCGATTATTTGTCGAAATTCACATTTTCCACAATCCTTTGATGAAATGCGCATTTTTTCAGCAATCCAATCACAAAATATGCATTTTCTCGCGAACGTTTGACGAAATTCGTGTTTTTTTGCAGCCTTTTGATGAAATTTGCATTTTTCCGCAATCCTTTGACGAAATTAGTGATGTGTTTGCAATTTGTTGACACCCTTTTACAAAATTCTCATTTTTTCTGCAATAGTTTGATGAAATTAGTGTTTTTTCATGGCCTGTTCATGAAATTCACATTTTTTCTGCAATCTGTTGATGAAATTTGTGATTTTTTTTACAATTTGTTGACAAAATTATTTTTTTTTCACACTTTTGACAAATTTCACATTTTTCTTGTGATTCCTTGACAAAATTTACATTTTTTACAGTATCCTATGATGAAATTTGTGTTTTTGCAGCCTTTTGATGAAATTCGCATTTTTTTCTGCGATCCTCGGTTAAAATTCATGATTTTTCTGCGATTATTTAACGAAAATCACATTTTTCATGATCCTGTGACGAAATGTGCATTTATTCCGCGATCCATTCATGAAATATGCGTTTTCTCATGATCGTTTGACAAAATTCGTATGTTTTCACGGCCTTTTGATGAAATTCGCAATCTTTTAACGAAATCAGTGACTTTTTTGCAATTCGTTGACACCCTTTTACAAAATTCTGATTTTTTCTCTGCAATACTTTGCGAAATTAGTGTTTTTTCATGGCCTGTTCACGAAATTCGCATTTTTCCCACGATCCTTTGACAAAATTACTGATTGTTTTGCAATTTGTTGACAAAATTAGTGTTTTTTCCTTGATCCTTTGACGAAATTCCCATTCTTTTGATGAAAATTGTGTTTTCCCACAATACTTAAGACGAAAATTGCGTTTTGTGAGATAATTTGACGAAAATAACATATCGTCTGACGAAATTCGCAGTTTTCCTACAATCCTTCAGGCAGAGCAGGCGATAGTTGTGTGGGGGTGGCTATGTTTTCATGCTGTTCAGTTCAATACATGGGCTAAATGTGTGGTAGGTAACAGGAAAGAAAAGGTCGAAAGAGAAAGGGAGAGAAATTAACTCAATTTGGTACTGTTTGTACTCACATTTTTGTTGCATTTGATACCGCCACCTCCCACCCTCCTAAAAATGTCAAAAAATTTTAATGCAGATTTGCACCGATCCCAGGGATGATAAAATTCAATGTGCTGAAAAAGCAGAATTCCACATTTTTATACGTAAAAGTAACATATCAGCGACATTTTTCATGTGAACATTGCATGAAGTTTTGGATCCCCCCCCCCCCCCCTGACATACTGTCAAAACTCGCAAGAGTTTTTTTCCTTGTGATGTTCCTCCCACTACCGAGAATGTTGCGGGTTTTTTATAATCAACTGATTAATTTTGTTTTTTTGCTACTTTTTATGTTAATCTGGTGATCTTTCAAATGCTATCACCCAACGGGCGATAAACGCATCTGTCTGTAAGCGCAGTGTTGAATTCGGACACTTTTCTCCGGGGTGGCTTTGTACAGTTCCGGTGTGGGGGGGATTGCGGTTTTTTACCATTGAAAACACAAAATCTTAAATTTTCCGGGGAGGGAATCTCATTGCTCCGGGGGGAATGTCCCCCCCCCCCCGGACCACCCCTTGAAATCAACACTGTGTAAGTGGCACGGCAACCCTCCAGTGTACAGGTGGAATTGAAAAAAAGAGTTTTTGTAGTTTGAATATGCAGAATGTTAAAGAATAGTGAATAGTTTAATGAAAGCAGAATAAAAACTTAATATTTAAATTAAGATGCGAGTCAGATTAATATTACGAAATAGTTGCTGGGTTATTACTTTATTAGTTTATACAAAGTCTAATTATCATGACAGCTACAATGCAGCTGCTAATGTAATTTTGTGAAACCGATCTTTTCTAAAAAATAACATGTTCTGAATTGTTCTTATTTACAATAATACTTGATTACCACAAATACCGGGAGCTGGCTACTTTTATATTTTTAAAAAGTAAATTATTTAAAGCTTTCTTTTAAGCATATTAGCTTTAAAATTAAATAAAAACAAGTATCTTACTTTTGCAAAAAAGCTGTTTTATCTTATTTATCTACAAACTTTAATTACTAAATAAGGAAAAGTATCATGATGAAAATTTTTACTTTTAGGAGCTCAACACAAACACAACCAGTCAGGATAAAATGGTTCGTTTTGAGTTAATCGTGATAATTTAAGTATATAAAGTACAATTTAATATCAGTCAAAAATAAGTCCAAGACTGAAATCAGACCTGAGACTGAATGTCTTGCAACCATGGCTGTAATCAATTAGCCTAAAAGAAATGCTTCAGGTTTTATTTTGTTTTTTATTTTCTCCTGTTTTTCTTTTGTTACAGAGATAAACGGTAATAAGAATTTTTTTTTTCCCCATTAGGTTTAATTTTACAAAAATAAAATACTAGGATGCTTTAATTTTTGAAGCTGAAAAGAGATATACATATATATAAAAGAAAAAAAAAAATCAGCAAAAGATACCCATATTTCGAAAAAGAGGTCATTTTAAGTCAATTTTCGTTTATAATGTTATTAGAAACGATTCGCAAATGAATCATTTTATAAACGTGATTGGAAATCTGAATTTTGATTTCGTCATACCTTTTATTTAAATTGTGCGTTCTTTAAAAATGAAAGATTTTGTTTAATTTCTTTAAAAGAAAACCGAAAATTAAATTGGTAATTATCTGTATTACACTCACATGTAACAAGTAATACCTATGCCACACATGAGTGTTATTTTGTAAGAACAACAGTTATAATAAGTATTGATGAAAATAACAACAATTCAGAACATTATATTAATTAGAAAGGATCGGTTACAAATAGTTACATTAGATGCTGTCTGGATAATTAGAAATTGTGCTCACTTTCTTCTTTTCAAGATTTTTGATATTTAATTTCTTATTTCTTCAGTCAACTTTGCGGCGTAGTGATACATGGCGAAGTCTTATGGCGGACGCGATGAATTTTCATTTCGATACGAGCATTTTCGATAAATATCGAATTTCGATACGAGAATTTTCGAAAAAATGGGAAATATTTTCTCCTTAAAAATTGTTTCCTTACTATGAATAACAATGAAATAAAATACATATAATTATAAAATACTGCTCCATATAAAAAAATCAATCTAAGTATTTTAAAGCACATAATAAACTGTTTTTGTAGTTTAAAAAAAGATTTATTGCCAATATTCAGATTTTAAACTGTGACCTTATCCGCACAAAACCGGATTGCAACGTTGTGTCTGCTAGCCCATAGAATAACATGTAATCCGCGATCCTAAGAAGTCCAATTTTTTATGCGGATTACATAAAAATTAAGAGTTTTCCTAGATACTAGGTTAGTCTTATCCACTTCATCAAAAACGGATTCCTTTTGTATATTAATGTTTTTAAAAAAATCTAGACCGTTTCGGAGAAAAAAAAAAGACAAACTTACACCATCGAAATTGCTTTCAAAATGGGTTTTCAGATCTCAAAATATACTGCTCTTAGAATTGTAAAAATTTCAGAATAGGATTGGACTGCATATATAAGACTGTTTTAAAAAAATCAGAACAATAGGACCTATATTTGCTGAGTTATTAACAGGCGGCTTTTCGCGTTTTCTTTGATGTCGAGTTAGCTGTATATATGAGTTCCGCCATCTACGAATTCTACGATACGATTTTAGGCTTAAGGCTGCGTCACTCGGAATACTATCGTCTTCCATGATATTAAAAGTTCAAAGTGTAAAAACATTTGCCAGACGTCAGGATCAAAACGGATCATAAAATGCCTTTGCATATATGTGGATTATAATCTAGAGAGCAACATGGGCTAATTTTTATTTACATTATTCAAATATTTTTCTTAATACTTCCAAATTTCGTTTTTTTCATTGAGAATCAACGGACATTTTCTAATATAATTTAACATTTTTCCTTCTTTGTTGTAAATAATTCAAAAGCCGTAATAATAATTTGCCTATTTTTAGTTGAATGATTTTCACGTGAAACATGAAACTAAAGAAACTGAAATAGTTTTTTTTTTTTTTTTTTTTTTTTTTTTTTTAAGAATTAAAAAGAAGATGAATATGACGTCATAGCGGAAAAAAATGACTTTTTCAAGCAGATTTTTGAAGTTCAGATTGTAATTTTTTGACCAAACTACAACCAGTGGTGTAGTCGAGGGGGGACGCGAGGGGACGGCGTCCCCTCACTTTTTTATGTTATCTCGAGCGTCCCCTTACTTTATATTTTCAAGGGGGACGCCTAGAGACATGGGAGGACGCAGACTTTCCCAAAGTTTTTTAATGAAGACACTAATAAATTAACAATTTTAGAAATAAGATAATGATTTTTAATACTTTTCAACAAACTTGAAAAGTGTTTATTGTGCTGATTCGCCTATTCACTAAACTTCCATAAGTTTGCTGGAATTACAGCAAAATTTTATGTATTTTTTTTAGGTTCAATGTAGTATGTAAATGTTTCACTATTGTATAGCATCATATACTTACATCATATAAAAATTCTCTATTGTATAGCATTAGTATTTCGTTTACGTGAAAACAAAAAGAAAGTTCTTTCATATTGCGCTTTATTGGCAAAAATTGTTTGAAATAGACATTAATGAAGTTATATTTTAAATATAACGCAAATGGCATTTGAAATTTGTTACATGTTCCCTATCGGAAATAGCATATATTGTTCGTTTACACGGATATTAAAAAATATTTTCAAATACCATGATCCATTAACGATAATTATTCGAAATTCATGGAAAACTATAGGATACGTGACGGTGCGTGAAACATTTATAATCATTTTACAATGCCACGCAAAAGAATCCATCACATTGTCATCTATGGGTTCAGCTGCTTGAACATGTTTTCAATTATATTATCAGGGCTCCCAACACATTTTAGTCCTCCAAAAGTGGAAAAAGTGCCATTTGATGAAATTCCTTGCTTTACTTTTTGGAATAGAGTAGTTAAGAAATTTGTATCGTACATATAGAGAGTATATATCGTACATCAAAAATTGTCAAATCATATTCAGGTCATCCTATAGCGTGTAAATCCATCAAAAAGATTCTAATACTTTCTTCTGATAAAAATATATTTAAGAAGTATAACAAAAAAAAGAAGAATATTTAATTAAGATTTCCTTTAATAGAGAGAAGTACTTGACACCAAAATCGAAGACAAAACTAAATCTATAATAATAATAATAAAAAGCCAAGTGCGAGCATTACTCGCGCACAGAGGGTTCCATAGAATAAATATATGAATTTGTAATTGAACGTTGCTAAAAGAATACTAAGACTTTGTAAAAAAACTATACAACGCAGGCTTGGGTATAACTGTATATATTAGAAAAGTGTAAATGGATATACCATGAAAGTTCAAAGAGATATGGAACCTAAATAATGTCAAATATAGCTATTCGTATAACTCTTTTTTTAATATTATCCTAATCTGTTTACGATGAACTTAATTCGGTACTGACAATAAAAGCAGTGCATAGTTAAACTTCATTTGGCATTTCATGAAATTAAATTCAGCGTACTAATAACCTTTATTTCTACAGTGTAGCTAAAACAAAACCTTTATTCAAAGTTTAAATTTGGCATTGTGCTAAGCGCGCTTCGAATTGAGGTCTCAAAGTTGAAACGCCGACTTGGTCAGTGCCGCGTTATTCCAGATATGTGTTTAATTAACTTTTAAAGTCACTCGAGGCGTATTGAGAGATACACTCAATGCAAACTATCGCGAATCCCACAATATTTATGCGATTCATTCTAATTAAATCTTTCGAGGGCGATGCCCTTAAAAAACGGACACCTAATTTTAATTCCAAAACAGACAAACGGCACCAAGAATATTTAATTAAAATTTTCCTTTTATCATGTACGTGAAAATAAGCAAGTTCGCATTTTCTAATAAATTCGTTTATAAATTCTGGTGTCAGTTCAATATTTCAAAGGTTTATAAATAGAATTACTCCTTGCCGGAAAGGATTCTCAAGAAATGTCGCAGGACTCTTAAAGCTTCAAAATTTAAGAAATAAAAAATTTTTTTAGATGTTAAACTCCTATCTTTTCTGAATATTTTGATATAATTGTTTCCTTGAAATTCCCATTAGAACAGAAGTTTTGGCTTTTAGAATTATACCCGCTCAATAGCTGAAGCGGCGTTTCCGAAATCTTAAAGTCATTAATTTCCAAATGGCGTTTTTTGGGCATAACGCGCAGGATGCATCAAAAACTTCTGAATATTTTTTCATGAAATTTTCAAAACATACATTTCGTGTTAGTCTGTATAAACTGAACCTAAAATTTCCTTTTTATTGTTCAAAAAAATATTTTTTTAGGTGATTTTACTGTTGAAATTTTCAAAATTTTGTATTAGCTAAATGCAACATTGCATTAAAAATATAAAAATGCTTTAATTACAAATTTATTTAAGTTCAGGGAAATTATTACAATCTGAAGTATAAGTAAGCACCAAAATTGTCATTCTAGTTGCAATATTTATTTTGTAATCCTGCGCGTAAACTGTTATGCCAATTTTTTGTTCGACAAATGTCTAACAGTTTCAAGCCCCCTATAAATACTAATTCTGTATCTTGCAATTTTTTAAATACATGAAACGAAAGAACATACTTATATCTTTCATCCGAATAAAAGTTGTGTTTTAAAATCATATACATTTTAAGACATTAAATGTTGAAAATGGTCTTTTTTACATTTTTTCCACTTTTTAGAGTCCCGAGACCCCTTAAATTAGTATGTTTTTAACAATTTGACGTTTATTGCTTTTATACTGTTACTGGACATTACATTACACATATATATCATTAAGAGTTGTTAACTAGGCATAGAGTACCCCGCCCCTGTCCTGTGTATGTCCAAACTGACTGTACCTTTAAGGGTTAATATCTCGGCTAATTACCGATGATTTTTTTCGAAAATCATTAGCAACAATGCTTTTATTCTTGTGCAACGATAGGTATATTCAGCGATGCTCAACAATTTTTCTGAATGCCCGTAAATCGAAATTTGTGTATAACAGAAAAATGTTAATTACTCAAAAACTATGTGACCTAGGAATCGCTATAATTTTCAGGGAAGGTTTATATTAACGTCTACTACCTCTATTTTTTTCATAATTTTAGTTTCAGTAGATTCAGAATTAGATGGGGGGGAGGGGACATATTTTTGCGCTACATTTTCAACAATATCTTTGAAAATATAATACCTAAAATTAAAAGGAATGTATTTTTGTATTCAGCGTTACAAAAGTTTTCATAGGAAAATATTTTTTTTTATTCAAGTAGCATAATTAGCCCCTCTACTTTTTTACTAAATATATTTATGAATGTTTATTAATCTGAAAATATGTGGGTCAATGGTCTTTATTACTTTCCCAAATTTGAGCTTTCCATGTTCGATAGTTTACGAGTAAAATGTCTGTGACAGACAGGCAGACGGACGGACAGACACAGGAGTGATCTTATAATGGTTCCGTTTTTACTTTTTAAATACGGAACCCTAAAAATAGAGTTTGGTCTGTGTGGTCTATGTGCTGAAAAGACCACTGTAACAGCTATGAGATAGAGGTGAGGTACCATTTTGTCTAAAATTATGCACTTCGGATTTTTTAAAAATAATTTTTTTATTTTTTTTTTTGCGATTTTTAGCCTTTTTTTTTTTTAATTTTTTTTTTTTACCTTTGACTGTGACTTTTTTTCACATTGATGAAAGGAATTCCGTTTCAATTTTTTAGCCAAGTAGTGGTAAATTTTGTCCTCTTTTCAGCTTTTTCAATAAATTTTATTCAGAATTTGTACAGCGATTTATTTTTGGCGAATTTTTATGCGAATTTCAGCTTTTTTGCGTTTTGTTTCAATTTTATGATATTCGAAAAAGGAAATCGGTTTCGAACTCTCAACCCTAATGTAATAGATTTTGTCATTTCGCGATTGGTACGTTTTCTTAATCAGAAACTATATAATGTACCGTAATGGTCGATTTTTTAATAGAGGCAGAATATGTTTTAAAAAATGCTGTTAAAAAGGGCATTTTGAACCGAATTTACCGAAGCGGATTGTGTTGGAAAAATCATTGTATTAAGGATGCACTCAAATCCAAACTGCTTATTTTCTGACTCATTTTTAAATTCATTTTTGCTCTCAAACGCATTTAATTGGTAGATTCGCTTATTCAGAAACTATATAATGTACCGTAACGATCGATTTTTTGATAGAGGCAGAATATATTTCAAAAAAATGATATCAAAGTATGCATTTTGAACGGAATTTCCCGAAGCGATTGTGTTGTCCTTCTGAGAAAATAATTGTTTATATATCAAGTTTTAATTAATTGAACAAAAAATAAAAACACAGATCGCTTATAAATCTCTTCAAAAATCACGTCAGCAAGTTACATATTTTTTAAATTAAAAATGAATCTGGAATTATGCCAGAAAATTTCGAGTTGTTGAGCATGGAAAAGTATTTTTTTGAATACCGCCCTAACATGATTCTGATAAAACCAGCTATTATATAAAAATGAAATAAAAACTCGTCAAAAGCGGCCAGATAAAATTGTTAAAGTGGATTTATCTCTAATCATGGTTTAGTTTTTGTTTGTGAAATTAGTATATTTGACTTCGAAATCTACCTCTGCCTGTATGCCGGGCCGACAGGGATTTTATTTGGAATTCGTATCATGATTTTTTAATTTTTTTGCTAATTTTTTATATAATTTTTCAGTTTTTTTGTGTTTTGCGGCGATTTTTTGTCACTCAGTTTCAATCTTCTGGTAGTTTAATATAGAAAATTTTGTCCTCTTTAATTTTTTAATTTTTAGTGATTTTTAATCCGATTTTCAATGAGTTTTACGTTTTTCCGCATTTCCTTTACATTGGTAAAAGTTCTGTTAGAATGCTTTATCCCACTATAGTAAATTTTGTCCTCACGATTTTTAGCGTTTTGTGGTGATTTTTTCCACATTAGTATTTTTTTTTCTTAAGTCACTATAAAAGGACTAAGTGGACGTTTTTCTAAAAATTGATTTTTATGAGGGAGAGAAAGACCAAAAGATATACCAAAATTCTAAAGTCTTATTTTTCCTTGCCTTAATTACAATAAATTCCTTACTCTTTATCTGACCATAAAGTAAAAATGCAATAATTTTCAATATTCTCAATAGAAAGCAGTTATTTTATAACTATATTTCCAGAATAAATAATGCAAAACAAATTCTTATAAAATTTTCATTGCTTGAATTATTGCTACTGAATAACGGCTTCTAATACAAAAACATTTCAGTCATGACATAAGGTTTTAAATTTTTGAATTCTATAGCAAGCTTTTTAATGTCCAACAGATAAAGAAACTTTAATTAAATTAATTTAAATTTACATTTATAATTTTTTAACTTAAATTTCCACTTATTTTTCTCTGCAATTGAAAATAAAAAGCAAGATTCAAAATAAAGTCTGCCTATAGTGATACAGACCCTAATGTTCGAAACTGTGAGCGTCCCCCCACTTTTTTATCCAGGACTACACCACTGACTACAACAACCTGCATTACTGCACTGGTGAAACATTTTGAATTATACAAAGGTAAATTGCATCACAAATTGTGATGTGATATCGCACAAATCAAAGCCTGATGATGATACCCTCCATTAATTTTGAAATGTGTTTGTCTGAATGCAGTATTTATTAAAAAACTTGACATATTAAACTAAAAACCTAATTTGCAGAACAAATTAAAAAAACAAAATTTATTTCCTAAATTGTTTAAGCACGAGAAGGGGCAGTTATTAAGATATTTCATTCAATTCGTTCTACATTTAATGTTAAATTTTTGTAACAAATAAGCTAAACCAATTGAACATTAAAAAATAACAAGTGAGTAAGTGTGATCACAGATCGCACAGAGGGTTTCGTTTAATATTCATTTCAAAACACTTTATCCTTTTGAAAAATCTGTTAGTTCCACATTTCGCAACCAGGGGCGCACTCTATTCTAAACAAATTTCTATCCGAACGAAACTCCGTTTTACATACTATCCGTATATATATTAGTCGAAGGGATTGGGCCCATAGGACCCGAGATAAGTACGCACCCCTGGCGGTAAAAAGTGGAACTCAAATATGTAAGGCTATGGTGCATAATATGAAAGAACGGTCAAAGGGGTGTCGGCAAAAGTTGGAAAAGTGCTCCCCGGGTGAAAAGGGCGGAGGTTAGAAAAATTGCTTAAAATATACGTTAGAGCACGGAGGAGTAAATAATGTAAGACTTTTTGAAAATTTTATGATTTGTCATGTGGTCTGAGGTATTCAGCTATACGTATGCAAAAATTCATGTCTCCAACTTAATTAGGGGCTCTCTTAGAAAGAATTGCTTAAAATACATGTGTGGTAGCTCAAAGGGTTAAAAGTAAGATTTTTCAAGATTTTATAATTTGTCGCCTGGAATCAGGTGTTCTGCTGTAATAAGCACGCAAAATTGCAAATCTCCAATTTAATAAGGGGCTCAGTTAGGAAGAATTGCTTAAAACACGCATGTGGGAGCCCAAAGGGTTAAATATACGACTTTTTTTAATTTTTATGATTTGTCGCATGATGGTGTTCAGCTAGTATGCAAAATTTCACGCCTCCAACCTAAATAGAGTTGCACTTAGAAAGAATTGTTTAAAATACACATGTAGGAACCCAAAAGCTTAAATGTACGACTTTTTCAAAATTTTATGATTTGCCGTTTGATGTGTGATGCTCAGCTATAAGTATGCAGAATTTCACGCCTCCAACCTAATTAGCGGCTCACTTAGAAAGAGTTGTTTAAAATACACATGTTGGAGATCAAAGGGTTAAATGTACGACTTTTTGAAATTTTTATGATTTGTCGTTTGATGCGAGGTGCTCAGCTATAAGTATGCAAAATTTCACGCCTCCAAGTGAACCTAATTAGGTTTCACATAGACAGAAATGTTTAAAATACACATGTGGGAGCCCAAATGGTTAAATGTACGACTTTTTCAAAATTTTATGATTTGTCGTTTGATGTGGGGTATTCAGCTATAATTATGCAAAATTTCACACCTCCAACCTAAATAGGGGCTCACTTAAAAAGAATTGTTTAGAATACACATGTGGGAGCCCAAAGGGTTAAATGTACAACTTTTTGAAAATTTTATGATTTGTCGTTTGATGTGAGGTATTCAGCTATAAGTATGCAATATTTCACTCCTCCAACCTAATTAGGGTTCACTTAGAAAGAATTGATTAAAATACACATGTGGGACCCCAAAGGTTAAGTGTACGACTTTTTCAAAATTTTATGATTTGTCCTTTGACGTGAGGTATTCAGCTATAAGTATGCAAATTTTCACGCCTCCAATGTAATTAGAGGTTCACATAGAAAGAATTGTTTAAAATACACATGTGGGAGCTCAAAGGGTTAAATGTAACTCTTTTTTAAAATTTTATGATTTGTCGTTTGATCTGAGGTGTCCATCTACAAGTACGCAAAATTTCATGTCTGCATCCTAATTAGGGGCTCACATAAAAAGAATTGTTTAAAATACAAATGTGGGAGCCCAAAGGGTTAAATGTATGACTTTTTCAAAATTTTATGATTTGTTGTCTGATCTCAGGTGTCCATCTATAAGTACGCAAAATTTCACGCCTGCAACCTAATTAGGGACGCACTTAGAAAGAATTGTTTAAAATACACATGTGGGAGCCCAAAGGGTTAAATGTACGACTTTCTCAAAATTTTATAGTTTGTCGTTTGATGTGAGGTGTTCAGCTATAAGTTTGTAAAATTTCACGCCTCCAACCTAATTAGAGGGTCACATAGAAAGAATTGTTTGAAATACACATGGGGGAGCCCAAAGGGTTAAATGTACGACTTTTTCAAAATTTTGTGATTTGTCCTTTGGTGTGAGGTATTCAGCTATAAGTATGCAAAATTTCACGCCTCCAATCTAATTAGAGGTTCACATAAAAAGAATTGTTTAATATACACATGTGGGAGCCCAAAGGGTTAAATGTACGACTTTTTCAAAATTTTATGATTTGGCCTTTGATGTGAGGTATTCAGCTATAAGTATGCAAAATTTCACGCCTCCAATGTAATTAGAGGTTCACATAGAAAGAATTGTTTTAAATACACATGTGGGAGCCCAAAGGGTTAAATGAATGACTTTTTCAAAATTTTATGATTTGTCGTTTGATCTGAGGTGTCCATCTATAAGTATGCAAAATTTCATGCCTGCAACCTAATTAGGGACTCTAAAAGAATTGTTTAAAATACACATGTGGGAGCCCGAAGGGTTAAATGTACGACTTTTTCAAAATTTTATGATTTGTCGTATGATGTGTGGTGGTCATCTATAAGTATGCAAAATTTCAAATCTCCAACATGTGTAGTTTCTGAGAACGGGCTCTGTGACGGACAGACGGACAGACAGACAGACAGAGGAGCGAGACGAATAGGGTTTCGTCAGATGAACGATACCCTAAAAATGAAATTCGTACAATATAATGCTTTAAGCACCTATATACTTAGATTCCGTTCAAACGAAATCGAAACAAATCTTAGACTTTTTCCATTTTAAGTTGTAAATACTTGTACTGCAGATTTTGCATTATGTTTATGACGATAAGGTACATGCAAAATACAAAACTTTACAAAAAGTCGAAGATTTATTTCGATTTCATTTGAACGGAATCTAAGTATATAAGTGCTTAAAGCATTATAGTGTATGAATTTCATTTTTATTTTTTAATGTTCAATTGGTTTAGCTTATTTGTTACAAAAATTAAACATTAAATGTAGAGCGAATTTTTTTAATGTTCAATTGGTTTAGCTTATTTGTTACAAAAATTAAACATTAAATGTAGAGCGAATTGAATGAAATATCTTAATATCTGCCCCTTCTCGGGCTTAAACAATTTAGGAAATAAATTTTGTTTTTTTAATTTGTTCTGCAAATTAGGTTTTTGTTTAATTAGCATTTGTTTTGTATTATTTATTTTGGAACTAGTTATAGAATAATTATTTTCTACTGAGAACACTGAAAATTATTTCATTTTTGCTTTATTTTATCTTTACAAGAAGAAAGTATTTCATTACTGGAAATTATGATGAAACAGCAAGTAAACATCCCTTTTTTCCTAATTCCTTTCAATTTGTTTTTTGAATGTCCTTTGTTAAGGAAAACTAAAATAGTTCAATCAATTCTTTAGTTCATAAAATAATTGTTAATGTGTTTTTTTATTTTTAAACATTTAATAAATCAGGAAGGTCTGATTCCCCTCGCATCGTTAGCGTCCCTCTTGAAAAAAAAAAAAAAGTAAGGGGACGCTTGAAATAAAATAAAAAAGTGGGGGGACGCCGTCCCCCAGTGTTCCCCCTCGACTACACCACTGCGTGCAAGGCATTAACTTGAAATTTTCATTCTTATTTTCAGATCTTATTCCCTATGTGCCATTAATAAACACAATATCAGCTTTATTACACATCTGGAGCAGTGGGATGTATTAAATGACATAATGTAATTCACTTTATATCACTATTATGCTAAATATTGTATTTTTTTTCGCAATGTGGAACAGCCTTCATGCAACTGACGCGGGTATCGTTGGCTTCTCTAAACCTTCCACAAACTTTCCCGTCACTGTGGGCGCATTGCTAGCGGCTGGCTTCGGCGGAGAGAGGTAATTCAACTTACGTAAGAAACAGACCCCATATGTCCCAGTCCCGTGATCCGATGGTTAACCGATCATGAGCTATAAGGATTTCCTCATGTTATTGTAAATTTAACTCCATGTGAAATTGTAGTTTTCCAAAAATTTTGCTCTTTCTCTAATCTGAACAAGAGCATAACCAAGAGCTTTCTCGTCATTCGATCGGCTTTTGCTTTGATCTTCCTGATTGAATACTATATTCTTATATTACGTCTTCTTTGCAGTCATTTTATAAAATGTAATACTTTTTCGGGTCACATGCCCATCATTAGGAAATTACATGAAAGTCTTATGGGATCTGAAGTATTCAACACGATAATGACAATAAAGTACAACCATTTTTTAACCTCTTCAGGCTTTTTTTTTTTAATGTGAGAAAAAAAGTGACTTTTTAAAAAATTTATCCATTTTCTGTGCGTTAATGGTAATTTATGAGTGAAATGATTTCTAATAAAATAAAAAACTAACAGTAAATTTATATTTAACATATCTGATATTATTTTTGTCCAATATTTACCATTTGTTCAAACAATCCAACACTCACTGCCGAAAAATTACTTCACGCTTTTTTTATATCTCTAACTGTGCATCGGAAATAAAAATATCAGTTCAGGCAAACCATAAAATTTATTCTGTAGTGAATAATTTATTGTTAAGTTTTGTTCTTTTTATTATTGACAGTAATTACAATTATAAAAAACTAAACGTCCACATATGCGGCCAAGCGCGTGAAGAGGTTAATGTTGATTATTGCTATTATTGATTATTAGAAATACTAAAAGTAAAAAGGTGCAGCATTTTGGATATCTTAGAGACTGAAAAATTTAATTCTTTGTCTCAATATCCTTAACAGTAACTAAAAAGTTTCACAAAAGCTTTAAAGTCTTAAAATATCAAACAAATGTCGACGGACGGCGTTCAAATATATTTCTGTTTCACCTATTACATACTGCTAGGTCAAACTTTGTAATTGTTAGAAGCAGTTGCATATTGGCATGTAGATACACTGGACACGATTTTAATAATGTCTCTTTGACGTCAGACTGGCTAATTACGTTTTTTAGGATACCTACATCTGAATAAAAAAAGTTTCTATACGGAACTTTATCAGATCTATATATGATTGTTTTATAAACTCTGAGCAGGATTTTTTTTTTTTTTTTTCACGAGTTACGTATACCAGGAACAAAAGTAGGAAAATAAAAAATTCATTCATTCAATCTCAAACACTCATATGTTAGTTTGCAAATGCACATTGATTTGTTTTGCTTTTTCAGAGTATCTATTTATTTTAAATATATTTTTATGTTAAAAAAAAAAAAAAAAAAAACCTCAAACGAAAATGCCACAAAAAAAAACAACAATATTTTCTACTTTTATCGGTATCTGTTACCTTCGTCGCAATTATTTCACATTATGATTTTTTCCCTCCACTATTTCATCGGTTTTATTCGTGTTTCTTTCTTTAGGATTTACTAGAGCATGTCTCCATAGTTAACAAATACGGATATTTCTAAAATAAATATTTAAAGAAAAGTTTCATTCATCACGTCATAGAAAAATCATCAATAAATACAGAAAGAAATTTCGTTTTGTTTGCATAAATATTATGCACCCTCCCCCCCCCCCCCCCCCCCGCCTTCCAAAGAAATGAAGACTATGTGAATCTTCTCCTTCTACTGAAATGGGAACCTGCAGTATGATGTATGCTGTGATCTACTAGCCGTACAAACTTCGAACATATTTGCCAGAAATAGAGCATAAGCGGTCATATGTGAGAAAAATTAAAATAATTATCACAAAAAAAAAGAAGCGTAGTAAAATTTCCTTTGTTTTCAAAATCTATAAGATCATAATCATAATTTTAGCAGCAGCTGTTTATATACGGTAACGTAATCGAATTCAACTGTGAAGTCTGATATAAGAACGACAACTGCTATACGCGCAGTTGCATGCAGGAAAAATGTAGCCTATTTCATTAACATGCATGGATATCCTCATTATTTGCGTGAGTAATTATATAAAAATATAGCACCTATAGTCGTTGTCTCGTCCGTCCGTCTGTCTGCATATAACAGCGCAAAGACTACCCAACGGAATATTTTTAAAATTCAATATATATAGAATCGTTTCAGAATTTTGTCGAGTCATTTCAAATTTTATAAAAATCGAATCAAAACTTAAAAGAGATTAATAAACGTTTTTCTTCATTCTATTAAATCGTAACATAAGTCATTAATTCAATGATATCCCATGATTGGTAAGGATTCTAGATTGCCATGGTGATTACGTCCTATTTAAGAGGGAGTCCTATTATTTCCGTATTACTGAATTTAATATATATAATCGTATAATATAGTTTGTATTCATGTATTTTTGCAAAAGAGTGCAACAGCTATTGCGCCAAGATCTAAATAGTTATAAAACTAGTTGCAGTACGAACGTACCTCCTTTGCCGTATAATTTCCGACTTGTTTTAATTGTTTTTCACATAATAAGGTGTTTGGTGAATAATTCTCACAAGTAGTAATTTTCCCATCTGAATGAGTTCCAGCCTGGGCACATTTTCGCTCAGATGGGAAAATTACTACTCGTGTGGAAATCCTCAGACTGAAAGTGGAAAACACCTTTAAAATATTATATCCTTTGTAAAAAGTTCCCGGAATTTATAATTTAAAAGACGTCCGTAAAAGATATCAAGACTTTTTTTTTTTTTTTTTTTCTGTAAGCGGCTTCAACTATTTTGAGTTTTGAAACGGAATTTGAGCGTCATTTGTGACTAAGTGCGTTTGCAGCAACTATTTTTTAGTAATAATTTTTGTGTACTCTGCGATTTTTTAGAATGAAAAAATTAGTTGAAGAAACGCTTTGCTTAAATTTTGTGTTTCAGATGAAATTTCATGTACCGAACTTTTTTAAGATCACCAAAATTGTGGAATTTAAATCCCGATAATCCACCATCGCACATAATTATGCTTGTGAAAGTATTTTGGTTCAAAAAAAGCAACGAGCATCATCGACCATCAACCACTGTACTCGCCTAATATGGCTCCGTGTGATTTTTTCCTGTTCCCCTTAACTAAAATTACCACTTTGAGGAAGACGTTTTAAATCGATTGAGGCCATTCAAGAAAATTCGCTGAGGGAGCTGGAGGCCACACCTCAATCAGCCTACTAAAAAATTATGGAAGATTTGGGTCAAACGCGGAGCAATTGTATTGGCCTCTACATGGCTAAGTTTGAAGGCTACAAAATAAACATTGTGTATAATTAATATTTTTTTTTGTTTTAGTTAACAATTCAGGTTACGTTTTACATAGCAAGTAATACCCAAACAATCTCTACCCACACAAAAAAGAAATCATTTTAAAAATTGGATATAAAAGATATTAAGTTTTCGACATAATACCGAATAGTGTCATAATCGTGACTAAGATCATTGGCGCACAGGTCAGAACGATTTTATTAAACCTAAAGTGCAATTTTACGCCTTTAAAATTTACTGGAATAAATACTTTTGGGTCTAAATCTTCGCAACAATAGCACTCCCCTCCTTTTAACTAAGGTCAAAAAATAAATTAAATCAGAAAGGGTACCTTCTATGTCCAACATTTTTTAAGTCAAGTCGGAAATTCTACGCCAAACGTGGTAAATGAGGTGAATTTGTTACTATAACTAGTTTCATTAATATTCAGATCTTGGTGCAATAGCTGTTGCGCTCTTATGCAAAAATGCATGAATACGAAATTTATTACGATTATATATATAAATTCAGTAATACGGAAATAATAGGACTCCCTCTCAAACAGGAAGCAATCACCATAACAACCTAAAATCATTACCTGTCATTGGCTATCATTGAATTAATTACGTATGACAGCATCTAATAGAATGAAGAAAAGTATTAATATCTTTTTAAGTTTTGATTCGATTTAAAAAAAAAATTGAAATGACCCGAAAAATTCTGCATCGATTATGTAAATTAAATTTAAAACCATTTCGTTGGGTAGTTTTTGCGCTGTTACATGAGGGCAGACGGATGGATCAGGCGACGACTATAGGTGCTAAGTATTTATATAATTACTAACTACTAAAAATGCAGAAAAAACTGACGACGATCCATTCGGAATATAAAATTGTTTTTTTTACATGGAATTTGATTAATAAACAATATAATAAATGCAGTAAAAAGATGCAAAAAGCTACCGGAAAAATATAACAGAAAATATTAAATTATAATTTAAAATTTATTTATAGTTTGGCACTCTAGCCATAACATACAAGGAAGGTCTCCATACGGCAAAGCCGGGCTTTGCCATACGGGCATACTCAGAAAAATCTTAAAAACTAGTAAATCTGCAGATCAAGAGCCTCAACGTCATCTCTGCAACTTATTGTTTTTAGCAAATTTTGCTTAATATTAATCTTTCTACAAAAACAAAATTTAAACTTTTAAATTACACAAACATTTATAGAAGGAGAAAAAAATATTTCGATGGTTTCAGACATTAGAAGCGTTAAATTAAACACGTTGTTATGTAATGATATTCTGAAATTCTCACGAGCTATTTATTCTAGTAATTTTTATATAATAAAGCAAATTTCTTCAGGGGGGTGCCCCCCCCTGAACCCCCCGTTGTGTAA
The DNA here is from genome assembly GCA_963932465.1 of Maratus speciosus. Classification (NCBI taxonomy): domain Eukaryota; kingdom Metazoa; phylum Arthropoda; class Arachnida; order Araneae; family Salticidae; genus Maratus; species Maratus speciosus. The sequence goes on from OZ010790.1 coordinate 243,704,031, forward strand.
TTTATTTTGCATTTGTAATTTTCTATTGATTGAGTTAATGATTATCCTATATCTTAGATTCATTTTTACACTGCGATTTATAAGGATAAGCAACAATTTGGTCAAGCATTTTACGTTATCCTAATATCCATACAGCAGTATTTACTTGCCTGCTAACCACAAACATCTGTATCTAATGGATAAAGAACTTTTGGAAATGTAAACTGAGACATCTAATTTAGAAATCTAATAATAATTTTGATTACCATTCTGCAATATTTATATTTAAGATCTAATCTAAATATCTAAAAATGTACTCGATAGCATTAACTTACTAAAATCACCCTAAAGTAGAGGGAGTTCTAAACCTAACGGTTAATAATTCATCATCGTGTCCACTTCCAATTGACTAAATAGATAAACGTGATATGGCGCCGTTAAGTATTTTTTGTGATAGCCTTTTAATAGTATCCACATTTAATTTAAAATCGTGATGTTACAAACACCGTTGAAATTTGATGCACACCTGTGTTCAGGTCAAATTACGAAAGGTTAACTAACCTTTTATTTCCCTTAGCCGGGCATTTTGTTTCATTTTTCGTAATAGGGATTATTTTAATAATTTATTTTACACTCTACAAGCTGTTACACGGGACGTTGTTCACGTAGCATTAAAATAGAGATAAATGCATTAAATAAAACATTTCACTCACCACCAGACATGGCAAGTCTCAGGCTTTTTGCACAACACTATTACCTTACAGAAAATGTTGTTCTTTTAAATCGCGCAAATGTTTCAATTAAATAAAGTAACATTTTTTGTATTAAAATACTGGTATCCAGAACGCCGGAGGCTTGGCAGCCCTGCTCCTCTTAATAGAAACATATATAGTTAACCAAAACTTTATCACATTTTATAGGAAACAATACGGAATTTCTTATTTGTATGGCCTTACATATACCTCAGTCATAAAAATGTAAAATTTTGTGCCAATTAATATACGCAATTGCGAAAATGAAATCGCAACCAATGAGAAAAGGAAGGCCAAGTAAAATCGTGTAAATCGAGGAATCTTTCTTCGTAGTGCGGGAAAATACCACTACAAAAATTAATTTAGGTGGTATTTGGTGTGAAATGTTTATATGTATTCATTCCTGTCCTATTTATTTTTTTATTATTTGTAGTTTGCTGCATTTTCCCTTTGCACGTGAAAATCTTACAAATTAAAATGAACTCTTTGGGAGAAATTGTTATTCCTTTTTTTTTTTTTTTTTTTTTGGCAACAATAAAGTTTATAAAGTTTAATAGAATAATGTCAGTTTATTCTGTATGAAAATAACGAACTTTTTCCTTTATAATCAAAATAGTTGAATACATAAATAAAGATATTATTCTATATAGTATATAAATACTATTTTCATTTCTGCGTTTAAATCAATTTATATGCAAATATCTATACAAAGGCATTCATTAATTCATTCCTTTTAACTTTGATTTGACTTTAAAAACCATACATACTTTCACATTTATGATATTTTTAGATGAGATATAGTTGCTACGCAACGGTTAAAAGAAAAAAAAATGAAATATAAGTAAATTCATAAAATAAAATGTTTTCTATTATTCGAACACATGTATAAAATTCCATCATAAGTTATACACCTAATTTAAAAGCTCTGACAAATGTTTTGACAAAATTGCAAACTAATAGGAATAATTTACTACTCTTATTTAAAAATTTCCGCATCAAAAATTTACCATTTAAATCCATTTTTTATATGAGCCATTTCTTTCAACAAATGAAAATTTGAAAATCGTCTGACTTGCCATTGAAAAGCATTACAGAGCAAAATAAAATATTCTATATTTCCCGAACGAATGAACCAAATTTAACAAAAAACCATACAGCTAAGTCCGAGTACCTCATCAACATGCCACAATAATTTCAAGCCGATCGGATGCTTTTTGCGGCAGTTATCGCGGAACAGACGGACAGACAGACAGACAGACAAACGGAAATCAAAACTTTTCGTGTCTCCACAGTAAGCCTTCACTGACGTTTCGGCAATTACAGAATGTTCTTCTCATATCGATATATATGTTTATAAAAAAATTTCTGGCGGAACCCCGATACAGCGTCCGTAGAAAAATAACGAAATTTTCGTTTATTTGGCGATTTATCACCGGTTGGCGATGAAAAAAAAAACGCTTTTATGTAGGAAAAAACTTTTTATGTTGAATTTGTTTATATAAGTTTAATTTAAATAACTTTAGTTTTGTCATTTTTAATTTGTTTTAACTATAGTTTTGTCATTTTTAGTTTGTTTTAACTACAGTTTCTCATATATATTTATATGAATCTATAATAAAATTTAAATATCATATTTTACGATTTAAAGCAAAATTTAAATTGATTTAAATTATTTCAAGCTGAAAAATTAGGCAGATAGAACACTGTCGAAGTGATTTTGTTGCTATGGAAACGATTTCGCCTTTGATATGGAAATGTATTATGGCAATCAAATGTCAGCTGACTATAACTTAAAATAGATATTTGCAACTTGCAAAGCATAGAAAATATTTTTAGAGTGATAAAATTAAGTAACTATAGCAACAAGCAACATATATATGTAACAAAAAAATAAATAATAACCTCTTTCATTGATTAAGTTTAGATTCATTAAAAACCGTGCATTCTAAAACAAATAATAAACAATTTTCAGATGCATTAAAATCGTTTGCTTTTGGCGAGGAAAAATCCTCCTCGCCAAATCGCGTGTCACTTTCGTATTTTCTCGCCAAATATTCGAAAGTATATTATTTTTTTACAGACTTTCTACTGAAATTCCGCCGTTAAATTTGACTGATCCCTTATTACATACAGGAGTAGTTTCACTAGCATTTTTTTCAAGATATTCTGAGTATGCCCTGTATGGAGACCTTCCTTGTTAGTGTCAATCTTGGTATCTAATTTGTCTAAAGAGGCAGTTAGAACAAAACCGATTTATAAAATACACGTTTGGCAGTATCCAGGATTAAATTCCTACCGGAAATGGTAACGTAGTTTAGCCGATATCAAAAAATGTTTGCTGTTGGTTTAACAGTATTAAACCGAAACTTTAAATTCTATAAAAATTTAAAAAGAAGTTTATAATCCATAATTTTTGCCAAGCTACGTTCATCCAAGAAACTTAAATATGGTGTTAAATGTGAGTGTTACAATTTGAAAATTCAAAGTACGTACAATTTTTAATATATCGACTTCCCTAATTTCATAAATTATATTCGTATTCGGAAAGTAGACATTCAGTGCTACGTCTCGCATTTCTATAAGACAATTTGGTGATAAAAAAGTACTGAATTGTAAATTTCTTTTCCAAGAGTGTACAGTATTTATAGTCAATTTGAGAACATCGTGCTGATAATTAGATTAAAGAAAAACATAATTTGAAGAAAAAATTAAAAAAACAAAATTTATTTCCTACATTGTTTAAGCCTGAGAAGGGACAGATATTAAGATATTTCATTCAATTAGTTTTACATTTAATGTTAAATTTTTGTAACAAATTAGTTAAGCCAATTGAAGATTAAAAAATAAAAATAAAATTCATACAATATGATGCTTAAAACACCCTAAAAAATTAGATTCCGTTCAAATGAAATCGAAATAAATCTTAGACTTTTTTTTAAGTTTTATATTTTGCATGCATCTTATCATTTTATGCACAATGGTCATAAACATAATGCAAAATCTGCAATACAAATATTTTCAATTAAAAATGGAAGAAGTCTAAGATTTATTTCGATTTCATTTGAACGGAATCTATTTTAGGGTGTTTTAAGTATCATATTGTATGAATTTTATTTTTATTTTTTAATCTTCAATTGGCTTAACTAATTTGTTACAAAAATTTAACATTAAATGTAAAACTAATTGAATAAAATACCTTAATATCTGTCCCGTCTCGGGCTTAAACAATGTAGGAAATAAATTTTGTTTTTTTAATTTGTTCTTCAAATTATGTTTTTGTTTAATATGTCAAGTTTTTTAATAACTACTGCACTCAGGCGAACGCATTTCAAAATTAATGGAGAGTATTATCATCAGGCGTTGATGTATGCGGTATTGCATCCCAAAGTGGGATGCAGTTTACCAATGTGTAATTCAAAATGTTTCACTACTGTAGTAATGCAGGTTGTGGTAGTTTGGTCAAAAACTTCCAATCTGAACGCAAAAAATCTATAATCAAAACATAAAAAAATAATTTAATTTAAATTTAGATACCCTATTTCCCACTCAGAAACGCTATGAATGTAAATGTAAATAGTATTGAATCCTTACTGCTAAAATTTAACAATATTATAGCTGTGATATAGTAAAAAATAAAAAATATAAGTTTTACTTAAATTTTATTACCTTATTCTCTCCCAAGGGGTAATGTAAACACATCAGAAAATTATTACCTACGTTTAACTTGGGGTATAAATAGTTCTCATCTAGGAAAAAAAAAATACTTTTTAAAATTTAAGTTATGTAATTCCCCACTAAGTTCGCTACCTTGCGTAAAAATAGCTATCCATTAGAAACTTTTTACTAAAATACAAACTTGACCAGAGCAAAAACCTATTCTGAAAATATCCTTTTTATTTCCACTATGACGCATATTCACCTTTTTAATTTTGAAAAAAAAACTAGCTCAATTTAATATTTCACGTGAAAATCTTTCAACTAAAAATAAATAAATTATTATTACGGCTTTTGAAATTTTTGCAACAATGAAGTAAAAATGTTACATTTTCTATGAAAAATGTCCGTTGATTTTCAATGAAAAAAGTGAAAATTGGAATTATTAAGAAAAATATTTGAATAATGTAAAATAAATTGGCCCATGTTTCTCTCTGGGTTATAATTCACACATATGCAAAGGCCTTTTACCATTCATTTTGACCCTGATATCAGGCAATCGTTTTTACACTTTAAATTTATAATATCATTAAAATTAGTAAAGAATAAACAATGAGTGGCATCAGGGACAAAAAGGTGGGAAGAAAAAATGAAAAAGTTATGATCTCCATAGGCTTTTCCATGTTAAATTAACATTGAGAAATGACACTGGAAATAAATAAGTATTGCGCTGTCGCGCAATACTTAAATATGTTGTAAAATAAAACAGAGTATCCAAATCGAGCTACCCCGGTTACGAAACATACTGTCTGATGCTGTGTAAATAAAATTGATAAAAATAATTTTATAAACACTCTGTTTAATAGCTTTTTTTACATTGATGCATATTTATTTATTACTTAGAATTAGTTACTGATATTGTTTTTAGATTATTCTAGCAAACAAATCTTTACTGTTAATTCGCTTGGTAATAAATTTTAAAATGTTCATGCTTGAAAATGATTTTAAAATTCATAATAGAAGCGAATGCATGTGAAACCTAATTACCTTCACTTTTGTAGCGTTTATGCAGCAGAAATCCCATTGTTGCCACTATCATTTTGACATCAGCTTTACTGACGGCCGCTCTTTAAATTAAAAATGGGTCAAAACAGTAATGCAAGGATTTTTAATTACAAACTTTTAATTACGAATCTAAAGAGCAGTTTTGTGTACCGACAGTTCAAGACAGTTCACATTTAGTAACTGACATTTTAAAAGTAATAAAATAATGCAGAAAACAGAAATGGAAAACTTTTTAAGCGTAATATCAGTACGAAGATCAAAAACTATTCAAATTAAAAATAAAATCCCTGCCGGCTCGACCTACAGGCGCAGGTAGATTTCGAAGTTAACTACAAATTTCACCAACAAAAACTAAATGAAGACTAGAGATAAAGTTTGTTTAACAATTTTATCTGGTCGTTTTTGACGAGATTTTAACTTAGTTTTTATGTAAAAGCTGGTTTTTGTTGCATTAAAATATCTCAATTTGTTTATGTCTCAATGCTGTCAAATTTTATTGGTTTACAATGGAAGTTTTTGGGAATTTGGCGAAATATTAGAGATACCTACAAGTTGGCGACAAACTTGGTGGTATTTGGCGACAGAACAGGGTCTCCCCTACGGTAAACCCCCTTATCGCGTGGTGCAATAGAAAAGTAATTGTTGTGGTAAGAATTTTACTGTGGTTTTTTTATTTAAAATTGTTGGCAACTGCTATAACGAATTTCTTTTAATTTTCCTGTCCTTTTTCTGTAAGAGCTAGTTGTATCAGAATCATGTTAAGGCGGAATTCCAAATTTTTAAGCCTGCCCCAATTTCTACTGCTTTGGGCCGATTTTTCACATTTTCAATCCCCGCCGAGATATTAGCAGTCTCAATACGTTTGGTGAGTTTGAAGACGATCCTTGCATAATTGTGACTTTTATCGTGCGGACAAAATTTAGTATATATATATATATATATATATATATATATATATATATATATATATATATATATATATATATATATATAAACTTTTAGGTGGAGGTGGTTTTGTGTTCCTGGTATCATATAATGAAATGTTATGAAGGAATTTTTCAAAAGTCGCACCATGGTAACGACTGCAATAGGTAGTATTTCTTACGAAATCTATCTTTAAACTGAAACCACTAAACTGTATTTGAAGATGGTTCGGATCAATTAGTATTTGTAAGATGATCCTAATAATAATCAACTGTTCTTTTGATATCAACCCTAAATGTAACCAATGTAGTATCACGATGTTACGTTACGGATGATGATGATCACCAAATCTTTTGATGAACGGGATGAAACAATACATAATTTATTTAATATATTTCTTCCATTGTCAGTAAATTTTTCTTCTTGTTTTGCGCAGTAAAACTGTTTATTATTTTGACATATTTGCTGTTTATGCCATTATTCCGTTTTCTCGTAAAATTTAAAGAATATATATTCTGGGTCATTCGCCGCAAATTGTCGTAAATTTTAACTATTTAAACTGAAATTCATGGAAAGACGTATACGGAAGATTCATGCTGCAGTTTTTCGTGAGGAATGAACACTTTTTGACTGATTTATCGTTACTAGCAATTTATTTTATTGTAAAATTTAAAAGATATTCCTTTTTCGTCTTTTACTTTAAAATAAAAAAAAATACAGAAATATGTATAAGAAATATATGTACTTATTACACGAGAGTAAGTGAATTAAAAATTTTAAAAATCTGTAATGGAGCCCACTTAATCTAAGGTACGTTTCAGCAATTTCCTGATTAATGGTATAGTAAATTCTACATTTTACAAATCTATCCAATCAGATTTAATGTTAACAAACTCCGGTTAATCAAATTAATCAAATTCAGAAACATTTTCAAATAAATGAAAAATCTGGAACAATGATCTACAGTATTACTTATAGATCATGTAGTTGAGCACCTCAGGTCTAGTCGATAGTAATAAACTAGTCACATATAAATTCCGTAAGATTATACAGGTATATACCAAAGAAGCATAAAAGTAAAAAAATACATTTTTTAAGATTCTTTTAATAATATTCAATTTTCATCTAAAAAAACACAACTCATTTTTTCACTTTAAACAATGTTCGTTATGGTACATTAATTTCACATGGGCACCACTTGATTTTGATAAATTCAATTATTTTGCAGGTGCGTTTGTAATTAAATAAATACGTAACACCTATAGTCGTCGTCTGATTCGTCCGCCTGTCCGCATATAACAGAGAAAAAACTACCTAACCGATTGGTTTGAAATTTAATATATATAAATAATCTTTGCAGAATTTTGTAGAGTCGTTTCCAATTTTATGAAATTCGAACCAAAACTTAAAAAGATATAAGAAAAAGTTTTCTTCATTCTATTAAATCATATCATACGTAATTAATTCAATGATATCCCATGATAAGTAACGATTCTAAGTTGCCATGCTGATTATGTCCTATTTAAGATGGAGTCATATTATTTCCGCATTACTGAATTTAATATACAGGGTGTCCGGGCTAAAAGTATCCACAAGTTATGGCTTATTTTTACGAAACTACCCATTAAATTAAAAAAAAAATACATTTAAATAAAAATAGCATCTCGCAAAGTTTTAATATCAATAGGCTTCGATGTACGCACCGTTGGTAGTACGACAAAACGTCTAAACTGTAATCCAGTTCTCCCCAAATGTTTCGTAGCATATCAGAAGTTGTTAGACAATTTGCTTCTATGATACGCTTTTTCCACTCATCCACAGTTTCAGTATTTTGTTTTGTTCAAAGTTTTAATATCTCGGAGGGGTTTCCAATCCACGGAGGTGAAGTCTATTACATTCTAATGTGTAGTTCCGTAATAATAAGCCATAACTTTTGGATAGTTATAGTCCGGACACCCTGTATATAATCGTATAATAAATTTTGTATTCATGCATTTATTTTTAAAACTAGTAATAGTACGAACGCACCTCATTCGCCACGTTTGACGTACATTTTTCGACTTACGTTACATAACGATAACCAGTTTCAGTCATCTGACCTTGACCAATAGCGTTGCAGAGTTCATCCATTCGGCAGCATTGCATACTAAATTATAAATAGGCTAATTCATTTCCCTGATAACCGGGGATAAAGCATAGCCGGGTTTAACAACGGGTCCAGCGCAAACCCTGCCCATATGGTCAGAGTTTAGGTTCAGTGTTTGCAGTGAACATTTTGATTGTAGATTGCCACGCCTTCTGGTGATTAACTTTCATTTAACTTAATGAGTATGCCAAGACTCCTGTTCCCGCCAATAGCATTTTCTCAAATAATCATGCACACAACTCACAATAAAAATAAAACTTGCGGACTGTATTACTAATTAAATTTTAATTCACAAAACAATAAATTGATCGAGAGCCGATATTTACACTACTCCTCGGATCGGCGTCTCGAACTCAACTCACAAGTTTCCAAACAGTCCACATAGATGGTGCTTCTAGCGGCAACATAACGCCGGACGTTGAATGTTGCAAACATTGAATACTATAAATACGATATCAATTTAGGCTACAATCTCAATAATAAAAATTTTTTCTCAGCACATACACTAAATGAAATATTAAATTACAAATATAAACACAAGAATGTAATAATACACTACACTACAATATTTTGCTTAATTAAATAAAATGTATGAATTCAAGTAGTTAATGTGGTTTCATTCACATGAGGCAAAACAACAATTTTTGTTACTGGCCTTTTATATGTACCATTTTTATCTTTTAAAGTTATAACTCTAACTATACCATATTGGCCTGGATGGATTTTAACAATTCTTGCCAAATGCCATTTTAAAGGGCTATAATTATCAGAATTTTTTACTAAGACTAAATCTCCCTCTTTTATCTCTACCCTCCCTTTATGCCATTTAGGTCTATTTAAGAGCTTATTTAAATATTCTGATGACCATTTTTTCCAAAGATGTTGTGTCAATTTCTGAACTAATTGCCACCTGCTCATAGGGATTTCAGTACAATTCGGTTCTAAAGGAAATTAATTTCCTTCGTCTCTGGCTAATTGCATTAAGGTTCTTGTAGCTAAAAAAGGAGCACTAGTTGTGCCATAAGTCACAGTACATAACTTGTACACTTTTACTGGCTCATTCACCTCAGGTTTAAATACTATTGGTAATAAATCTCATTGACTCGGATGTATTAATATTATACGATACATTTTTTTAATATCAGCTACAAAAACAAACTGGTGCTTTCGAAATCGCAACATTATAGAAAATAACTCATCTTGGATTGTTCCTCCGTTAAACTGCAAACTGTTTAATGATTTTCCTGTAGAAGTTCAGCAACTAGCATTATGCACGACTCGTAATGGTGTGCTACTTGGTTCTGTACGGAACACACAATGATGTGGAATATAATAAGTAACTTCTGGCTCTTCAGATTCTATCACTTTTTCCATGTGACCCATATTTATATATTCTTCCATAAATTCTTTATAAAGTTAATTAAATTTAGGTTCTCTAACTAAGCGCTTCCATAATGAATTTAAAATATTCATTACCTTTTGTTTTGATTCGCCAAAACAAGACTGATCTTCATTTAGTGGCATTTTCACAATGTTCGTTTTCAGTTCTAGAATAATTTTTCAGAAAATGCTCTTCACAAATTTCTGCTTCCTTTGTTTTAGAAATCTCAGACTCTCTCTCTATTTTTTCTATTTCCCAAAACTCTCTAATTACTTTTTCTAATTCCAACTTATCTGCAATTAACCCACAATGTATATTATTTTCATCCCTAGCCGGAAGGCTTCCACTGACAATATACCCGAAAACATTGTTTTGTAACACAATTTTAGAATTTAATGTTTGCGGATAAATTTGACCTGGTCTTAAAAATTCATAGAAATTTTCTGCACCTAAAAGGAAATCAATCGGACCTGGGACATTAAATTTTTCATCGGCTAATTTGATGCTATTTAACAATGGGATAGATGTCTCAAGCGGCCTAGACGGCGTAAATTCTGTAATTTTTGGAACGACTAAAAAGTCTAATTTTAAATGAAAATCCTTATCTCTATTTGAAACAGTTGTGTTAAACCTAGATCTAACATTCAGCGATAAATTATTTATGCCTGAAATAGAAATGTTAGTCTTTTCTCTTTTCATATTAAGTTTATTTACTAACCGTTTACTCATAAAGTTAGAGTTTGCGCCAACGTCTAATAAACCTCGTACTTCATGAAAATTACCAAATTCATCTTTTATTAAACAAACAAATGTGCTAAGTAACACAGCTTTTAACTGATTAGCCAAATTACATGTCATTGAAAATAAATTGTTTTGATTATTAGCTGGGAAAAGCTGAAATACTGTAGCCGAAACATCCAAATTATATTTATTACCTCCTTTGTTTATATGATTCATTTCCTGTGAAATTACCTCTTGGTTTTCAACTTTATTTATTTTTTGTTCGCGAGGAAAATGCAAAGTTACATTGTGCCTTTTCCTACAAATAATACACTAGAATTTAGATTTACAATCGACCACTTTATGATTCATAAGACAGTTAAAACAAAGATTTTTTGCCTTTACCACCTCAACTCTATCACGCACTGACATATTTTTATAAACAGGACATTTATGCAAAGGATGATTTTCATTACATGACAAAATATATTTATAATTTTTTTACATCAGTTAGAAAAACTTTAGAAACTGGCCTGGAATAATTATTTTTATTATTCGACCTAGAATCATCAACCACAGGATTTCCCTTTGATGTGTAATATAAATCTATCTCCCGAGATAACTCAATTGGGTGAAACCAAGAATCTCCTTTTCTAACATTTATAAAACACGTAACATTCTTATCAAGCGTCTGACAAATTTTTATCAGAAATCACTAATTTTTTTAAAGTTTCAAAATCTGTCACATTTCTCAATTTTAAATAATAATCTCAACTCGTTGTTAATCGGGATGCAAATTGTATATCCGTTTCATTGGGTTGACGTTGTGCTTTTCTAAAATGTTCTAAACAAGTTTGGGGAGTTGGCTCAAATTCTCTAGGTACTATAGCTTTAACCTTGGAATAATCTTCTAATTGTCAATCCTTATGTATGTAATAACATTTGTTGCCATTTCCACTAACAGATTTAGAAGAATTTCCGATTTATACTTTTCTGGGACATTTTTTAAAATGAAGGCCCTTTCTAAAGACAAGAAAAAATACCCTACCTTCCGGTCTAGACGGAATTTTGATCGTAAGTGTTCTTATACTTTTAATGAGAGAGTCTAAAGATTCTATACCTTCTCTTTTTTCGAAATCATTTAATTTTTCACTTTTGGTTTCTGCTCGGGTCTTAGCTAACTCAAGCTCTAACTTTGTACGTTAAATTTTTAATTTTTCGAGTTCTAGTACCTTCGCTTCCTCATTTTTTCTCTCTTCTATAATATTATTGGGCATTTCTTCGACCAATTTAGAATCTGCTTTATATTTTTCACTTTCGTTTATTAAATTCATTAAATCATAATTAGTCAATTTTATATCAGAAATATCATTCCCTAACTCAAAAGCTATCCTCTGGTAGTCTTCCTTTTTCGCGCTTTTGAGCATTTTAATAATTAAAGTTCACGATAAATAAATAAATATATCTCACATACCTCCAAAAATAAAGGCGAATCACTTTTTCCAAACTGCTGAGCCACGGAAGAAAAATATTTTGTTTCTTTTATTTATTTCATTTGTCTTCTCAAAATAAACATTTTTAGATAACTTCGTTTATTCTCTGGGTCAAATGATAACTTATGATTGCGCAACACTGCACTGAAAGAACATAATTATTTTTGTTCTTGGATCAAAACAACTGCTTGGCTTAAATTCTTCGTAATAAAGTATATATATATATTTTTAACACCACACTATTAAAGTAATGTTATAATAACTTATTAGATTTATACTAATAAACAAACGCCACAAATCTCATAAAAAAGAAAACACTTAATTCGTATCGGTACATTTGTAACTCGTAGAATCGAAACTTCACTTAAATACGTAATTAAATGCTTGGTTTTTACTCTGGGGAGGGGGACCAAAAATAGATGTTCCTGCCAATAACACTTTCTCAAATAATCATGCCCACAACTCACAATAAAAATATAACTTGCGGACTATATTACTAATTAAATTTTTATTCATAAAGCAGTAAATTGATCGAGAGCTGATATTTACACAACTCCTCGGATCGGCATCTCGAACCCAACTCACAAGTTTCCAAACAATACACATAGATGGCGCTTCTAGCGGCAACAACTCCCTTATCATATAATATGATATATCACATATGATATATGATAAGGGAGTCTTGGAGTATGCCTTCTTTATAACGTATATTACGCCCGGCATAACTAGTATTACCAGTCAATAAATCAAAATAATTAATTTGTCTACCAGAATATTTGCTAAGATTCTAGGACTGGGAAGCCGGGTGAACTGGTGTAAATTTACGTATTGGATTATTAACCGTTTGGGAAAATGGTTATTGTCCTCGTCAGTGTAGGAAATCAAAAGCATATCTGAAGGTTTTTATAGGTTTAATCTGCAATTTATTCGTTTTCTGATTGGTCTATACAGTAATATGTATTTCCCTTTACTTTCAACAGAGATGGACAACAGAGTGTTGCCACTATGACAAAAAAGTAATAAAAACTACAAAAAAAATTAATAACTCAGAAATTAACCATTTGGAAAAATGGTAATTGTCCTCGTCCGGGTAGGAAATCAAAAGCATATCTGAAGGTTTTTATTGGTTTAATCTGCAATTTATTCGTTTTCTGATTGGTCTGTACAGTAATATGTATTTTCCTTTACTTTCAACAGAGATGGACAACAGAGTGTTGCCACTACGACAAAAAAGCAATAATAACTACAAAAAATTATTAACTCAGAAACAAATTGAGATACAGCTTTCAAACAAATTGCATTTAAAAGTACATTTTTTTTTCTCTGTACGACGATATAAAAAGTAATATTGTGGGATGTTTAAAAGTTTAAGAATGAAATTTCATTTAAAATTGGCCGTCAGATTTCTTGGAAATCTGACGATGGGAAAGCCTTTTCCTGAACAGCCAATGAAATGCTTTGATAATACTTAAGTTTCAGGTGGATAATATGTACGAGTCGCAGGCGATTTCTGTCGCTTGCAACTTTTACGTGTAATAACACTATTAATGTTTAATTCATGGCGTACGTAATGTATGATCAACTCCGTGCTATTTTTTATGTCTTAAAATTTAGTCTTTGAAAAAATCATTTTCCAAGTGGTCGTTGTAATTTGTTAAATTGCATTTTTTTTAACTTGTCGTGAAGGAATTGTTTCAAACTCTGGCTGGACTCATTTTCACACAGTTGAAAACAAAAAATTCAAAGTGCAAATTTACGTGCTTTAAAAAAGAAAGAAGGTATTTAAAATTTTTGGCAACATGCAGATTTACAAGAAAGAATCACCGACCATTTAAACAAGACATATTAAAATTTCTAATTCTAGTGCTCAATATTCTGCAAAATAAAAAATATTTAACAACAGTCAAAATTCAAGTACAGCATATTGATATTTTATCCAGGAAGAATTCAATGGCTGAGAGAAGTTTACATATTGATTCAGTTTTTTAAAAATGACTTCAGGAAGCTTCAGAATTAGAGAGGAATTGGTTTGGGAACCGGATTATGTAGACGACTATTATGTACCACCGAGCACTCCTTTTCTTTTCATGAATTTAAGTTGGAAGTTGAAGATATGTTCACACTATGATTATGTAGACCATTCCAGCAAATTGAGTTACAAAATCTATTTGATTAATGAGGACGAAAGACTGCTTGAGCCGTTTAAAGTTTCAACGTTCATAGAAGATAGAAAAAGTAATGTTAGATTGCAATGCTCTACTATGACTATTTCCTCGACTGAAGAATCTTTGTACAAAGTGAGTGCCGACAGCATTCCAGAATTAAGTATTTTAAAACAAATAGCTGTTATAGTTCGATTTTTTCCATCCACTGGATTAGCTGTGAGAGAGGAAACAGAAAACGGTGAGTAAAAAATGTATAAATTTATCTGATTTATCTTCGTAATAGGGTCGTTGCCAATAGTTGGCGAAGAACATGAGCGATACTGGCACCAATATGGTTTTAAATGAATCTGTGTGTCAGTGACAAGCTGTTGCGCCAAAAGTACAGTTCAGGGAATGTTTCGTAATAGGTCCGCAGACATCACGCATGATCTGTTTTAGTGTGTTGCAGACAGTTAAAGTACTTTTATATTAGCTGGATGAAGTGATTAAAATAGCATTTTTTTCTAGCCAACAGCAGTTTTTATTTTTCGTGTGCTCATATTAAAAACATTGCTTAGATGGAGAACATTTTACTTTTATGGTAATATTTTTCGGTACTACTTAGTTATCCCGTCGACCAATTTCGCCAAATTATATAAATTGCCGAACCACTCGCCAAATTATACAAATTGACATAATTTTTATTTTAAATAACAAAAGAACAAAAAAAAATAGGGCACACATGTCATATTCGCCCCATATTGGCGCGATTTTTTTAGGTTGCCAATTTGGCGAAAACATCCCCAGCATAAACAACATTGGTACAGATGTCATATTCGCCCCATATTGGCGCGATTTTTTTCTGTCGCCAATATCATATAGGCAACGGGTACTTAACTTGCGCCAAAGGGCTTGATGTGGTAACCCGGATTATGTTGTTTATGCTGTTGATGTTTCGCCAAATTGGCAACCGAAAAAAATCGCGCCAATATGGGGCGAATATGACATCTGTTCCACAACATTGTCCGGGTTACCACATCAAGCAAAATAACGACACTTTGGCGCAAGTTAAGTACCCGTTGCCTATATGATATTGGCGTCAGAAAAAAATCGCGCCAACATGGGGCGAATATGACATCTGTTCCACTACATATGTAACTGCCATTCAAAAACCAGATTTTCGCCAAATTGGCGTCGAAAAAAATGGCGCCAATATGGGACGCGTCATATGGTATATGACATCTGTACCAAAAAGCAATCCCAAAGGCTGAAGATTGGACAACCACATCGAAACATTTATCGCCAACAAAAACTCGCCAAAAAAATGGAACAGGATATGGTATTGAACTCTTCCCAATGTCATCATTAAACTAACCCTATCCTTCAGTGATCTTTTAAATTAAAATTCATTAATTTTTCTATCTTAAAAGATTAGAATGGCAACATTCGGTACTACTTAATTATCCCGTCGACCAAAAATCTATCGCCAAACTATAAGATTAAATGCCAATAATGGTTGATCGTAAATGTCGCATTCACTTGACTTTAAGCAAGTTCCACGTGTTTACATCATCAAGTTATTTTTATTTCGACGTTTTATTTGTATTTTTATTAATGTTATACTAATGTATGTGTATAACTAATGTATATGACATCTGTATCCAAAATTTATAACTTCCATTTTAAAGACATATCTTAAATTGTTACAATAAATTATCCTCATTTCACATAAATTTCAAATAATGATGATAAAAAAATAGGTACTACTTAGTTAGCCCGTCGACCAAAAATCTATCGCCAAACTATAAGATTAAATGCCAATAATGGTTGATCCTAAATGTCACATTCAATTGACTTTAAGCAAGTTACACGTGTTTACGCCATCAAGAGACTTTTATTTCGACGTTTTATTTGCATTTTTATTAATGTTATACTAATTTAGGTACAGATGTCATATTCGCCCCATATTGGCGCGAATTTTTTCGGTCGCCAATTTGGCGAAAACATCAACAGCATAAACAACATAATCCGGGTTACCACATGAAGCAAAATAACGACACTTTGGCGCATGTTAAGTACCCGTTGCCTATATGATATTGGCGACCGAAAAAAATCGCGCCAATATGGATCGAATATGACATCTGTACCCTACTTGGTTATCCCGTCGACCAAAAATCTATCGCCAAACTATAAGATTAAATGCAAATAATGGTTGATCATATGTATCACATTCACATGACTTTAAGCAAGTTACACGTGTTTACGTTATCAAGTGGTTTTATTTCAACATTTTATTTGTATTTTTATTAATGTTATACTAATTTATTTGTTCTTTCGTTATTTAAAATAAAAATTATGTCAATTTGTATAATTTGGCGAGTGGATTGGCGATTTATATAATTTGGCGAAATTGGTCGACGCGATAACTAAGTCGTACCCAACATTCTTCCATTTGTGTAATTTGGCGAATAGTTTGGCTATATGTATAATTTGGTGAAATTGGTCTACAGGATAATCAAGTAGTACCGAATCTATCTATTTATATAAAATCCAAGTTTCTGTGCGCCCCGCACAATTCCGGTAGGACCGCCTCATTGCAGTGAGTAATTGTTGAAAATTACTAATGCAGGGTTACCACAGTAGCGCCAAATATTGACCAACTTGGCCAAAATTTGATGAAATTTTGCCAAATTTGGCGACAAAATAAGTTGCATTATATGAAGCCAACTTGGCGATAGCTAGCTAATTTGGCAAAATTCCCATTTAAAACTATTAATGTTTCATAATCGAGGTCACCGCAATTTAATTTAAACTCCGCGTTTTTAAGATTTTTTTTTTCAAAATCTATGAGTGAGAATTTAAAGTGTAATATACTAAAATGTATGTCTTTACACTGATCCCGAAGCTACTAATAACATAACAGCCAATGGCCGGCGCTGTACTGTCTGAGCTCCTAACTGCCCGATTTTAATGTGCTTAAGGTACTTTTCCAGTATAGGGGCCTTGACGATATAAAGAAAATAAAATTTAGAAACATTTTCTAGCAACTTTTCACTGTTTCATATACCCAAGTAATTTTTTAATATTTATACAATTTATTTAATATAAAGACGCCACGGTACTTTTCGGTTAGCCGGGCGCCAGTGTTATATATACATATACAGGGTGATTCATAAAAGATGGGCAGAACTTTAAGGGGTTATAGTACACTTAAAGACAAATAATATTAAATAGGGGACTAAGGGTCCCAGACGTATTCCCAAGGAGATAGGGGGCATTAAAGTTTAGGGTCCGAAATTTCAAATGATTATAAAACATGGAAAAATTGGTCGATTCGTTTGCGGTTTTTGCAAAAAATTTTCTTTATGCCAGTATTTTCTTGAAATAAAATTTTAAAGTTCAATTTCAAAAAATGCCGATAGGGGGCGCTTTAGACTTTGGAGTAACAAACAACTATTTTTTAACGTTATTTTTTGTATTTCTTTAAATGATTTCGAAAGCTTAGACTTAAACTTAAATTTTGATCTAAAAATCTGAGTCCTAACGAGTAGTTAAGTAGCGTAAACTGAAATTTGAAATTTGAAACCCTTCTCCCCCCAGAACAAAAATCAGTTATTCCCGATCTTTGTGTCGTAGATTAGGCTCTAACTACTGCCGCGTTTTCCTAAAATTATTCTTTATGTCAGTATTTTCTTGAAAATAAATTTTAAAGAAAATTTTCAAAAAATTCCGATAGAGAGCGCTTTAGACTTTGGAGTAACGAACAACTATTTTATACCGTTATTTTTTGTGTCTCATTAAATGCTTTCTAAAGCTTAGACTTAAACTTAAATTTCCAGCTCAAAATCTGAATCGCTGAGCGTGGTTCAGTAGCGAGGGGAGGGGGTTCAAATTTCAACTTCTGAACATAGTTCAGTTTGCACTACTTAACCATGCCCAACGATTCTGTGCTGTGATACGAGGCAAAAATACAACTTTCGTCAAGGACTGCATAGTCGGAATTCACTCATAAAGGCACTGGCACAGTTGGAAACGTCGCTCATGCAAACATTAAAGCTCCATTCCTGACGCTAGTCACCGGGTGAAGAAGGAAACAGAAAGTATGCATATGTCAAATGAAGAAGAAGAAGAACACGTATGCAAAATTTCGACACGATTCAGGCATAAAAACCACTGAACGGGGAGTCAAGTGTAAGTCGCTGTAGTAATGAATCGGAAGATGGTGCCCTTCACGAATAAGGAAAAGGCTGAGATGCATTTAATTTACGGAGCGGCAGATGGAAATGGTGCAGAGGCACAACGAATGTACGGAGAGCGATTTCCCAACAGGCGGTTGCCTAACCGCAAAACTTACGAGCGCTTGCACAGACAGTTGTGTGAGACGGGATCATTTCTCGCTTCCCGGTCGAATGCAGGTCGTGCAAAAAAGGACGAATAAGTAGTTGTTGCAGAAGCCATTCTGGATATAGTAGCGGCGCAGCCAAGTACAAGTACACGAACAGTGGCTAGGCAGGTGGATACCTCACAGTCCATGACTTGGAGGGTACTGAAGGATGAACATTTGCTCCCGTTTCATGTGCAACGAGTCCAGAAACTGTCTCCAGGGGATTATCCAAATCGTATTGAATTCGCCCGCTGGTTTCTGCAGCAGAACGCGCTAAATCCACATTTTGGACGAACTGTGCTTTTCACCGATGAATGTACCTTCACACGTGAAGGTACATTTAACACACACAATGCACATGTATGGGCGGATGTCAATCCACATGCTACGTATCCACATGCTCATCAGAGACGCTTTTCCATCAATGATTGGGCAGGAATCCTCGGAGACCGCCTAATCGGACCGTACCTTCTTCCTGAACGCCTCAACGGTAAAAGATACCTCACATTTCTGCAACATGTGCTGCCAGACCTGTTAAACGTTGTTCCTCCACGCATCCGGCGGGTCATGTGGTTCCAGCACGATGGAGCGCCAGCCCATTACGTACGAGACGTCCGCAACTATCTGGACATCACATTTCCGAACAGATGGATTGGTCGAGGTGGTCCTGTTGCTTGGCCTGCTCGCTCGCCAGATCTTTCACCCCTCGATTTCTTTTTTTGGGGACGATTAAAGGCTCTTATGTATGAGACACCCATTGAATCCCCCGAGGAACTGGTCGCCAGACTTTCCGCCGCTGTAGGGGAAGTGCTCGAAAAGCCCGATGTTTTCGCGAATGTTCGCCGTTCCATTCTTCGCCGTTGTTCTGCGTGCATAACCTCTGGTGGTCACAATTTTGAACATTTATTGTAATTACATGTTAATAAATATGCTTTGGTAACATAATCCTAATTTGTGTCTTTTTACCTCGTATCACAGCACACAATGTGTGGACATGGTAAACTGAACTGTGCTCAGGAGTAGAAATTTCAAACCCCTCTCCCCAGAAACTTAACCACGTCTAACGATTCAGATTTTGGGCTGAAAATTTAAGTCTAAGCTTTATAAAGCATTTAATGAGACACAAAAAATAACGGTATAAAATAGTTGTTCGTTACTCCAAAGTCTAAAGCGCCCTCTATCGGAATTTTTTGAAAATTTTCTTTAAAATTTATTTTCAAGAAAATACTGACATAAAGAATAATTTTAGCAAAACGCGGCAGTAGTTAGAGCCTAATCTACGACACAAAGATCGGGAATAACTGATTTTTGTTCTGGGGGGAGAAGGGTTTCAAATTTCAAATTTCAGTTTACGCTACTTAACTACTCGTTAGGACTCAGATTTTTAGATCAAAATTTAAGTTTAAGTCTAAGCTTTCGAAATCATTTAAAGAAATACAAAAAATAACGTTAAAAAATAGTTGTTTGTTACTCCAAAGTCTAAAGCGCCCCCTATCGGCATTTTTTGAAATTGAACTTTAAAATTTTATTTCAAGAAAATACTGGCATAAAGAAAATTTTTTGCAAAAACCGCAAACGAATCGACCAATATTTCCATGTTTTATAATCATTTGAAATTTCGGACCCTAAACTTTAATGCCCCCTATCTCCTTGGGAATACGTCTGGGACACTTAGTCTCCTATTTAATATTATTTGTCTTTAAGTGTACTATAACCCCTTAAAGTTCTGCCCATCTTTTATGAATCACCCTGTATATGTACATATACATGTATGTATATATACATATATATATGCATATATATATGTGTGTGTATATATACAATATATGTATAAAAATATATGTATATATACATATATGTACGTACATATATATGTATCTAGACACACGGCAGTGTGTCAGCCAAGTTCGCCTGACATAGCCGTGTGTTATTTACGCGAACCATTTCGAGCTGTTTTCGTCAAATTTCAATGCTCTACTACTGAAAATCTATGAGACCTACGTACTTGTTATACGAAATGTGTAGTAAGGCCACCCTAA